>CM035435.1:3395000-4087500 GCA_020310875.1 Ceratopteris richardii | reverse complement strand
ACGGCCCTCCTTACTCCCGCATCCCTTTGCACCTCACGTGCCCTTGCCCTCTGCAAGGCATTCCCCCATGGACACCATAGATCCAATCATTCTTCTGCTTCAAAACCTTGTTTGGTACCTGTTGGATGCCTCGTAAGGGACGTGGACACGACTCAAAAAATTTAGTGAATGTTTCATTGGAGCCATTAAGGATGAAGGTTTTATATCCCTTTAGAGAGGAAATACTACCAATGTCATATGTTACTTCCCAACACAAGCCTTCAACTTTGCCTTTAAGGATTATTTTAGAAAGCTCTTCAATTTGAAGAAGGACAGAGATGGGTGTCGGCTACAATCAACATAGGCACAACATTTCTGTTCAATATTCCATGCATTTAAAATCACCATATCTTCAAGTTTTGAATCAGCTCAGCATAATCTGGATGTTGAGAAAGTGAGGAAAATATATCCAAATGAGGAATTAATCATACTACAAGCTTACAAAAACCAGAACTTGAGCTCCTTCCCATGGAGAAGGAGAATACTAAAAATGTTTGACATGGGCTTCTAATGACTCTTGTACCATGCATTGTAGCTTACCTTGGGCATCTATGACGAGTCTTCTTTTGAGGCTCTAGATTTTGGCATTCATGAAGCTACAAACTATGGAATAAGGGTGATTACGAGATGGTGGACAATTATAAGCCGCCGGATTGGCAATTGTAAAATCCTTTTTCATTTTCATATTCTGCAGGAACTGAGAAGTCGCTGCAACGAGATGTAACTTTTTATAAAGCAATGAAAAGACACTTTCGGTGATGACCAGCAGATTGCCAGACTGTCTATCTGGGCGATACGTCTGTGTAGTACTGAAGTGTTGTGCTTTCATAACTCTGAGTCATATTGTGTCCCTCTGTTGTGTTTGATTATCTGTATCGATGCGTTACAGATTGAGTTACGGTAATGTTTACATTAAGTGAAGTATTGAATCGCTGTTCTATAAGTTGTTTACTGTAAGTCTGTGTTACGGTAGCATCCACCTTGTATGCCGGTTACTGAGAAGTTTTAATCTGTGTATGAGTCGATACTCTGTGAGTGAGCAAATCATAATAGTAAATCTGTAAGTAATAAGTCTGAGTTCTCTGTTAGTAAGTCTGATTAGCAGAGTTGATGAACAAGTTGTTATGTGAAGTAATTATTTGGGAAAATCACGTATAGGGCCTCTGATTATTCAGACCCCTTCCACGCCCAAGAACCCGGAAAGAGTTTAAACGCATCTCTAATGACAAACCCGCGTTTAACACTGGCGCCATCTGTGGGAAAGTGGCACCAGAATGTTGCAAATTAATTGTGGAAAGTGGCAATAGATTGTTGCAAAGTGATTATCGGAAAGTGGAAACAGAGTGTTGCACAATGATTTTGGGAACCATAGATTGTAAATTGACAGTAAGATAGAGTAGTGTGCAAGTGTAGCAAAGGTGCTATATGCCGGTTACTCAATCTGGCGAGTCATATCCGAAGTACAGAGAGCCTTGGGTGGTACCAAATTTGCGAAGGACACCCCCAGGAGGAAGAAGCGTAGATCGGTTAGGTCTTGTCGTCGAAGAAGCGAAGCATATTAGTAGTGATTCCGGTATCGTTCCGGTGGAACATACTGCAATTCCGATAACTTCCGGTGAAATCTCAGTGCAATATGCAGAAGAGATAGTAACTTCGGAGGCCACAGGAACGCAATGTGTAGCTGATCTGACATTGTCTGGTCAAGATTCAAATCTCTCTACGGATAGAGGTGTATTATCTAGAGAGGTCATTGAAGGTAAAAGAATACCCTGGATTGGAGAAAGTTCCACTAATTCCGGTGGTAGTTCGGTCCTGGTTGTAGAAAATTTACGATTTTCCGGTGATAGTGTTATACTTCCCGTGAATCTTCATTCCGGACACCACTTCTCGGAGCAAGTTTGCCTACGTTTGATACCGCAGAAGAGGATAAGCTATTCGAATTAGAAATTCATAAGAGGTTAAGCGCTATTTTCAAACCGGAAGGAGAGTAGTCTAATCATACAGATTCTGAAGAACCGGAAGCACATCCTCAGAACTCAGGAAATAGTAACAGTACCAACATGAGTGGGCAACAACAACAACAACAACAATAACAACAACATCAGCAACAACAACAGCTACTTCCACCTTGTCCGGTTCCAACAGGAGTCACCTACACAAAATTCGCTGGATTTCCAAGTGATGATCCTGATGCTCATGTACGTACCTTTGAAATTAGTTATGTAGTACTTAATCATCCACCCGACCCGGCATACAAGGCCATAGTATTCTAGTCAACACTAGTAAATGAAGCTGCCAGGTGGCTTATAGAATATGATATCAACCATTTCGGCACCTATGAAGCGGTAAGGGATGCGTTTCTGCAGAGATTTCGATTACCTGCAGAACAATAGATAGAAGCTGAATCAAACAATGCAGGAATATGCCACCCTATTCAGAACTCATTTGAGACAACTACCTCCGGCACATGCTAATTTACCGGATGATGTCATCACTCAGTGGTTTATTAATGGGTTAACTCTACACCTCAAACAGATTATGATCATCCATTGTGTGGGAGCTATGACATTAGATGCGGTTATTGCAATGGCTTTGCAGCTCCAGCATAAGGTTGGAGGCTTTACTGAAGATTTGGAGTGGTTAAAAGCCAGTAAAAGTGTTGCAGAGGATCCGGCTAGACAAATGTACTGCACTAAGTGCAAGAATCCAGGGCATACCAGTATCACATGTGCCCTTAATCAGATGTATTGCACTATATGCAATACAATCGGACATTCCACCAAAAACTGTGCTTATAACGCAAAAGTGCAGGGACCAGCAATTGTCAATGCTATTATAAAAGAACCTGCGCAGCCTGCCACTCATTATGTACCACCTCAGATGAGAAATAATCAGCAACAAGGATACAGAAATTATCGTCGACAACGAAATACAAATTACAATACAAATCGATGGTAGACAAGAACATCACAGGAAGGTAATTCTTTGCCACCCCCTCACTGTCATTTTTGTGGTGAATTAGGCCACATATGCAGATTCTGTAAAGATGCAGCTGAATATGATCAAAGGAAGAAAGAGCGTCAGAACCCTATGACCAATATGGTATATATTTCACCAGTAGAAACTCAGGCTGCAGTGATTCAAACTAGATCTAGTAAGCAACTACAACCAGCAGCAGAAATATTTGAACCTAGCATCCATGAACAACAGAGAATGTATGACAAAGCTAGTCAATGGACCACCAAAGAACCTATAGTGTTTCCAAATCCCATTCCAGTAACCCAATTTCCGCTGCCAAAAGAAGGATCGCAGGAACAAGATTCTACCCATGTAACAGGCGAGTCATCTTCAGAATCGGTGAAAAGTACAATTCAAGCAGATCAGGCATGGGAAATTTTATCTAAGGCATCCATTACTCTCCCTCTTGGACAGTTACTTGCACTAGTACCGGGAGTTCGGCAGCAAATCCAACAACAGCTCAGTCCTGGATCTTCTTGCATTCCAGCGACAGCAACGGTACAACCCGAAGCTGATTCTACGGTGGACCATTCGGTCCCCTTGATTACGGTATGGTACAAAAATCACAAAATTACTCAAGTACTAATTGATGGTGGGTCTGGTGTAAACATTGTGAAGAGAGATGGTGGATGCAATCCAAAGATGAGTAGGTGCCGCTACAACCAGCTTCACACCAGCCAACTGAGACTTCAGAGTTGATTAGTAGACCCTTTGAGCTTCCTAAATCCACCAAAATATCAGCCAAGTACTTTGGAACATGTATCCCAAAAGTTTAAGTCAAGACAGGCTAGTTGCGAAATGACTAGCTCCCAAAACTTGCTATTTTTGGACATACACCTGCTGGAAAAAATGAACAGTGCTCTCAACCTGGAAGGAATTAGAAACATTCCTTTTGGGCATAGCAAATAGACTTAGCAAGCTTCCTATTCCAAGTTAAAACACTTCAAATGATGGACTGAGCACTGAGAACAAGTTTCATCAAGTTCTGGAACATTCCCACAATTCTCGGGGCTCTGCAGAGATAGACCAGTAAGCAGTAAAATGCAGATATCTCCAAAAGTATAAATCCAATGACCTTGAAAATTTATAGGTCGAAACTAGACAGTGAGAGCTATCCAACTCACTTTAAAACACTGAAAAAGGTTCAGTAAAACTCGAGATATGACCTTCTGAAGGTACTGCTCTGAGTGAGTATAGCAGAGAACAAAACAGAGAGGTAGATGATAATGAATGTATAGATTCACATATGATTACAACCACATTGGCAATGAGTCTTTGCACAATGGGAGTAGAATGATAGAGCTATGGAGTAAGCTCTTCAATCTCTACAAAATGACATGAAGTGGTCACGTACAAGGCTTGCTAATCGCCTCTTCCTTCTTGCTCCTTTTATAGCAATTCTTGGAGGGAGTTTTGAATTCGAATTCGAATGGCTCCACCTAAAAGTGATCCCCAAAGTTAGGAGAGATTCCCTCAGCTCAAAAATTCGTGATTTTGGTAGTTGGAGCCATGAATTTGCTTTTACATCATGGATGAGGTAAGCCATCCTTTTACTTTTTTCTTTTTCCATTTACAAGAGATAAAATGTACTCTTTTACAAGAGGTGTTCACATGACTACTCATGTGACTTACAAATGAGGATAATATCAAGCATATCAAGCATGTAGGCTTGGGCAAAATGCACCAACAGCTCCCCCTCAAGCCTAACATGCTTGGCCTCCAAATAAGTCTTCAATTGTCCTTGATTTCCTGCAAACCAATCATCAACTTGAATCTACTTAATTTCGTACCATCAAGAGCTTTCGTCAACATGTCTGCACATTGCATATCTGTAGAGACGTAGGATAGTTGAATATCCTTGCTCATTAGCTTCTCCCTTACATAATGGTAGTGGACTTCAATATGCTTGGTTCTAGCATGGTATACCGGATTAGCTGCTAGATGTAGTGAGCTTGTGTTGTCACCAAAAATGTGAGGTGTTGAAGAATGAAGTCCAAGATCTGTGTACAAAGATTTTAACCACATGATTTCTTGAGTTGCATTAGCCAAACCTCTATATTCAGCTTCAGTAGAAGATAATGCCACGGTTGGTTGCTTCTTCGATGACCAAGAAATGATTTTTGAACCTGCAAATGATATATACCCTGATGTGCTTCTTCTATCATCTTTAGATCCGGCCCAATCTGCATCTGAGTAGACCTTTAGCTCAATATCTGAAGTAAATGAATAAAACAAACCTTCATTCATGGTCCCCTTTAGGTACTTGAGGACTCGCTTGGCCGCTTCCATATGTGGTCTTCTCGGCTTATGCATAAACTGACTCAATATGCTAACACTATAGCATATATCCACCCTTGTGAGTGTTGCATAGTTCAAACTTCCAACCAAGCTTTGATAGCTTGTGATGTCTTCAATTGGCTCTCCTTCATAAGCACTAAGCTTATGATTTTGCTCCATAGGTGTACCTGCACACTTTGTATTTTCCATCTTGAACTTGACGAGCATGTCATGGACATACTTCCTTTGTGTGATGTATATACCTGAATCTGTGTAGATCAACTCCAATCCAAGAAAATAAGTGAGTGGTCCGAGGTCACTTATTTTGAACTCCTCCTTCATTTGACTCTTTACCTGTTTGATTCCTTCAAGATCATTGCCTGTGATAATAATATCATCAACATACACACATAAATAGATCACTTCAGATCCATTCCTCTTTATGAACAAAGAGGTATCCGCCTTGCTAGCTTTGAATCCTTGGTCCTGCAAATAAGTAACCAATCTGAAATTCCAAGCTCTTGGAGCTTGCTTCAATCCATACAAAGCTTTCTTTAGTTTGCATACATAGTTAGGATGATGTGCATCCTCATATCCAGGAGGTTGTGCCATATACACTTCCTCAGAAATCCATCCATTCAAGAAGGCATTCTTTACATCAAGTTGATAAAGATTCCAATTTCTAGATGCAGCAAGACTTATGAGAACCCTAATTGTAGGCATTTTTGCAACAGGAGAGAAAGTCTCCTCATAATCAATACCATGGGTTTGAGCAAACCCTTTAGCAACTAACCTTGCTTTGTGTCTATTTATACTTCCATCTGGATTCTTCTTGATTTTGTATATCCATCGAGATCCGATTATCTTCATAGATGGCTTGTTAGGTACAAGCTCCCAAGTGTCATTCTCCTTCAAGGCTTCCATTTCTTCATCCATTGCATCTCTCCAAGCTTTCTTGCTTTGTGCTTCTTCGAATGTGGTAGGTTCTTCATTGGTTGAATCCTTTGCAATGTAGATTGAGTGCTTGGTGACCAAAGAAGTATCATAACCAAACCTCTCTGGTTTCTTCTTCTCCCTCGAAGACCTTCTAAGTGGTTGATGTGAGCTCTCGGGTCCATATGTAGCATCCTGCATCTTTGCTTTACCTTTGTTCTTCCATAGCTTTAGTCTTTCCAAGTCTTCTAGGTCAATCTCCGAATCACTTTCTTCAATCTGCTTTGGCTCCTTTGGTTGAAGTGATGGAAAATCTTCATCCAAGTCATATGGCAGCTTCACTTTCCTGTCATCATCAAACCATGATTTGTTTTCATCAAAAATTACATCTCTACTCACAGAAAATCCTTTATTGGTTGGATTGTACAATCTATATCCTTTTTGGTTTTGATCATAACCAATGAATACACACTTCTCTGCCTTGGGATCCAATTTCCCTCTTACTTGAGAAGGAATGTGAGCATAGGCTAAGCATCCAAAGATTTTACAATGCTCTAGACTAGGTCTTCTTCCATTCCACACTTCATATGGAGTGGTTCCATCTAGTGACTTAGATGGAAGTCTATTTATGAGATATGTGGCTGTCGACACAGCCTCTGCCCATAGGTAGTTCGGCAATCCCTTTTCGTTGAGCATGGACCTTGCAGCTTCGACGATAGCTCTATTCCTCCTCTCTGCTACACCATTGAGTTCAGGTGTATACCTTGTAGTGACTTCCCTTTTAATGCCTCTTTCATGCAAGAAGGCATCAAATTCAGAAGAGAAGTATTCTCCTCCACCATCTGATCTGAGTCTTTTCAAAGTCCTACCTGTTTGATTTTCAACAAGAGCAATATACTTCTTAAAGCAATTAAACACTTCATCCTTGTGCTTCATGAAAAACAGAATGGTCCACCTGCTACAATCATCTATGAAAGACACATAATATCTTGAGCCTGATATAGATGGCTCCTTACTTGGACCCCACACATCCGTGTGCACTAGATCCAAAGGATTTTGATACATATATCCTTTCTTATTGAAAGGTTGTCTATGAGCCTTGCCGAGTTGACAAGCTTCACACTTATAAATCATGTGTTGCCTTGTGATATTAGGCAAACCAAGTACACTTTGGTCCCTGCAAATCTGTTTGAGTGTCCTCTCACCAATGTGAGCAAGCCTTTTGTGCCATATCTCCAACTCTGTTAGAGTTTGAGATCCATAGCTAAACAAAGCTATGTTCTTTGTATCTTCCACTTCAAAAGTGAAAAGCCTTCCTGTCTTTTCTCCTTTGGCAATCCTTCGAAAGCCTTGCCTTGGGTCTTCAACATATGCTCCAAATCGATTGAATCTAACCTGCAATCCTTTTTCAACAATCTGTCCAACACTTATTAAATTTTTGGTAATTGTAGGGACATACAAGACTTTGCTTAAGAGGTTCATATTCCCATCTGATGTCTTCACATTACCTATCTTCTCCACTGAGTGCTTTGTGTCATCTCCTGTCTGCACTTCATGCTTGTTATGAGGATCTTCCAAATCAGAAAGTAAAGCCACATTTCCTGCTACATGGTTCGAGCATCCCGAATCAATGTAAAATATGTGATCATCATCCTTACCCTTCTTTGTTGATAGATTCATAATCAATAATGAATCTTCTTGACTTTGGTCCTCTGCATAGTTATTGTAATCTCTTCTTCCTCTATGGCCACTTTGATAGTTGTTGTTGTTGTTGTAATTGTTGTTGTAGTAGTTGTTGTTGTAGCCTCCATTGTACCTGCCTCTATTTGATCCATAGCCACCTCTATTGAATCCTCTTCCTCTTGAGTTCCTCGGGTTCCTGAAACATTCTTCAGTAGTATGGTTAGATAAGCCACATATGTTGCAAGGTTGAGATGATTGGAATCTCCCCCTGCCTTGCTTTCCACTTCTGCCTCTTCCTCTAGCTCTTCCTCTACCTGCAAAGTTTGCTTGGAAAGAGCTTCCTTCATCTTCATTCTTCCTATTCTTTGACTTGTCCTTGACCTTAGCTTTATCAGAATATAAGGCAGAAGTTTGATTACCTCTTGAGGACTCACCACCTTTGCTAATCTTTGCTTCATGAGTGAAGAGTTGGCCCATGAGTGTGTTGAGGTCGGGTACATGCATATCCATGTATAAATCCATGGCTGTTGTGAATGACTCCCACTTGTCGTCTGCTTTGATTCCATTCATGATTTGCCTTATGATTTGCTCCTCTTCAATTACCTCTCCAATGCTTCCAAGTTGGTCGGAAATCTCCTTCATCTTTGTGACATAATCAGTCACATTTTGCTTCGGGCTTTTCTTCATTGTTGTGAACTCCATCCACAATTGGTTCTTCCTTGCTCGAGTGTTGGAAGAGAAGAAAGAAGCAAGTGCATTCCAGGTTTCTCTTGATGTCTTGCATCCCTTGACATGAGGTAAAAGAAAATCAGAGATTGAGTTTAGAATATAGGACCTTGCAAGTGCATCCTTCGAACACCAATTCGAAAGTCCTTCCACTTCTTCATGTGATGGTTGCCCTTTGTTCCTCATGGTTGGCATTGCTTCATCTCCGGATATGAATCCATATAGATTCCTCCCTTGAAGGTAAGCCTCCATCCTTAGAGACCATGCCGGGTAGTTGTTTCGATCCAATTTGTCAATTGTTGATGGAAATCCATCTCCCATGTTGCTTGACTATGCTCTGATACCACTGTGAAGAGAGATGGTGGATGCAATCCAAAGATGAGTAGGTGCCGCTACAACCAGCTTCACACCAGCCAACTGAGACTTCAGAGTTGATTAGTAGACCCTTTGAGCTTCCTAAATCCACCAAAATATCAGCCAAGTACTTTGGAACATGTATCCCAAAAGTTTAAGTCAAGACAGGCTAGTTGCGAAATGACTAGCTCCCAAAACTTGCTATTTTTGGACATACACCTGCTGGAAAAAATGAACAGTGCTCTCAACCTGGAAGGAATTAGAAAAATTCCTTTTGGACATAGCAAATAGACTTAGCAAGCTTCCTATTCCAAGTTAAAACACTTCAAATGATGGACTGAGCACTGAGAACAAGTTTCATCAAGTTCTGGAACATTCCCACAATTCTCGGGGCTCTGCAGAGATAGACCAGTAAGCAGTAAAATGCAGATATCTCCAAAAGTATAAATCCAATGACCTTGAAAATTTATAGGTCGAAACTAGACAGTGAGAGCTATCCAACTCACTTTAAAACACTGAAAAAGGTTCAGTAAAACTCGAGATATGACCTTCTGAAGGTACTGCTCTGAGTGAGTATAGCAGAGAACAAAACAGAGAGGTAGATGATAATGAATGTATAGATTCACATATGATTACAACCACATTGGCAATGAATCTTTGCACAATGGGAGTAGAATGATAGAGCTATGGAGTAAGCTCTTCAATCTCTACAAAATGACATGAAGTGGTCACGTACAAGGCTTGCTAATCGCCTCTTCCTTCTTGCTCCTTTTATAGCAATTCTTGGAGGGAGTTTTGAATTCGAATTCGAATGGCTCCACCTAAAAGTGATCCCCAAAGTTAGGAGAGATTCCCTCAGCTCAAAAATTCGTGATTTTGGTAGTTGGAGCCATGAATTTGCTTTTACATCATGGATGAGGTAAGCCATCCTTTTACTTTTTTCTTTTTCCATTTACAAGAGATAAAATGTACTCTTTTACAAGAGGTGTTCACATGACTACTCATGTGACTTACAAATGAGGATAATATCAAGCATATCAAGCATGTAGGCTTGGGCAAAATGCACCAACAAACATAGCTACTGCAGCACTTTGTAAGAAGTTGGGATGGATGAAAATCGAGCCTGTTCAATTTTTCATTAGGATGGCAGATCAATCTCGAGTTCATCTAGTAGGACTCGTACGGAATGTCCCGATAACTTTGCAAGGAACAATGTTTAAGATGACCTTTGTCATCTTAGAATTACCGGAGTCCAGTCTTGATTATAATCTTCTTTTCGGCCGTCCTTGGTTGAAACAAGCTAAGGTTATACAGGATTGGTCAGCACAAGAACTCACTTTCAAAGACAATAATCGTAAATATGTTGTCAAATTGGATGCTATTCAACCCTGTGAATTACATGCTAGAACATATGTAGCAGAACCGGTCCACATGTTAGATGGTTTATCTGATGATGAAGAAGAAGAATTTTTAAAGAATAACATTGATTTGATCTCCTTAGGAACTGTTGATCTGCAAACTGTTGTAGATAACTGGAGTCCGGCAGCGTGTACGGTGGTGCCTGTGACCGAAGAAGTGGGGATAACAGATACTGTTGCTATGGATGAAGCCACTATACAGCAACTTTTACAACCAATTGACAATTCAGGAAAACCTCGTCAATTCTATGTTCTAGAAGATCAGTTGATCACCTATAATTTAGGAGATGAAGTAAATCCACGACCTGTCAAAATAAAGGAAGGATTGTCTGAAGTATTTCAAGGAGATTTGATCCAACTTATTCGTGAATTCTCTGATGTTTTAGCATGGGATTATCGTGATATGAAAGGTCTGGAACCTCGCATCTATCAACATAGGATCGTACTCAAACCTGAAGCAAAGCCGATTAAACAAACCAGCTACCGTATGAACCCTAATTATGAAGCACAGGTCAAAGCAGAACTTGATCGCCTATTAAAGGTAGGATTCATTGTACCTATTGAGCATGCTGAGTGGATCTCCCCGATCATGATTGTACCAAAGAAAAACAAGCAGCTCCGAATATGTGTCTATTACTGGAAATTGAATGCAACCACCATACCTGATCCATTTCCTCTTCCATTTCTTGACACCATGCTCGACAGAGTGGCTGGACATGAGATGTACTCATTTCTGGATGGTTATAGTGGGTATAACCAAGTTCGAATGGCTGAGCAAGATATACCAAAAACTGCGTTTATTACGAATTGGGGTGTTTTTGCTTGCACAGTCATGTGGTTTGGATTAAGAAATGCTCCTGGTACCTTCAGCAATGTATGCAGGAAATCTTCTCACCCTATCTTACTTATTTTATGCAAGTATATCTAGATGATTTCTCTTTATTCGGTAAGATGGTTGCACACCTGTATCATTTACAGTGTTGCTTTGAAAAATGTCGAGAATATCGACTCTGTCTGAACCCCACCAAATCTGTTTTTGCGATTTCTTGTGGTAAAATCCTTGGCCACATTGTATCTGCACAGGGCATACAAGTTGATCCAGACAAAATTGCAGCCGTGTTAGAAGCACCTGTGCCTACTACACCGAAAGAAGTCATGCGATTCATGGGTCAAGTCAGGTGGCATGGTTGACATTTACGGTGGCTTGCCCATTTGGCAACACCCTTGAATCGGCTAATCACTAGTACTCCTTGACAGTTTGATTGGACACCAGAATGTCAAACTGCATTTGATTGCCTAAAAGTTTTATTAATGCAGGTTCCAATTCTACAACCTCTTGATTGGGAATGCCCATTTCATGTTTTTGTAGACGCATCAGATATAGCCATTGGAAGTGTTTTAATGCAACAAACTGATAAGTGGTTTAGGCCTGTCTATTATGCAAGTCAAAGGCTTTCTCCTGCTAAAAAGAGTTATTCAGTAACTGAAAGAGAATGTCTTGGTTTAGTGTATTCTGTAAAGAAATTCAGGCATTATTTACTAGGCCGAAAATTCGTATTTCATGTAGATCATGTTGCGTTGGTATATCTGGTTCGGTAGCAGCATTTAGGAGGCCGCTTGGCACGTTGGGTTTTATTGTTACAAGAATTTGATTATGAAGTAATTCATCGACCCGGAACTGCACATGCATTAGCAGATTTTCTCTCTCGGTTAGATTCCGGTGAAGCTCCGGTCGGTGTTGATGACACCACACCAGCTATTTATGTTACTGAAATGACTAATGATGAATGACTCCCTTCTCAAACTTCCTCTACAATGCACCAAAAAATTGCAGTTTATAGTGGCAGATTCCGGTTGATTGCCGGCGCGTTGTATTATATGGATTACACTGGGGTTTTACTTCGTTGTATTCCTCCACATGAAGTAAACTCAGTAATCTTTCTGGCACATTCCATACCCTCCGGTGGACATTTTGCAGCAGATTTAACACACCGAAAAATTCTACAAAGTGGGCTCTGGTGGCCTACTATGTACAGAGATGTATCTCAATTTTTGCACCAATGTGACAATTGTCAGCGATCTGGACAGCCTTTACAACGCCATTTTTTCCCTCTACAGCCTGTCTTACCTTTAGAACCTTTTCAGAAATGGGGTCTTGACTTTATTGGACCAATCACACCTCCAGCAATCCTTAGCAACAACAGATATATTCTGACATGCACAGATTATGCTACAAGATGGGTAGAAGCTTTGGCTTTATGGTCTGCTACAGCTGCTTCGGTAGCAAAATGTCTGATGAAGAACGTATTCCCACGATATGGGTTACCTTTGGAACTTGTGACAGATCAAGGCACACATTTTGTTAACAATTTAATGAAAGTACTCACACACTCTTTTTAGATTCTGCATAAATTTAGTTCACCGTATTATCCTCGTGCTAATGGCCTAGCTGAGAGTACAAACAAAACGTTGTTGACTATGCTTCGAAAATTGATTCTGGAATCACCAGAAAGATGGGATCAATTACTACCTGCAGTATTATGGGCATACTGAACTACATACAAGGTCGCAACCGGAGTAACTCCTTTCAAACTTGCATATGGAATGGAGGCAATTGCACCAATGGAACTTGTAGTACCAAGCTTACGTGTGACCATCTCTCAAAAAATGTTACCTAAAGAATCTTTACCATTTTGATTGGACACACTCAGAGAATTAGATGAGCATCACTGGGAAAGTTTTATGACTCTTCAAGAAGTGCAGTTGAGGCAAGCTCGTACACAAGATCGGTATCTTAAAACTCCAGTTTTTACGGTAGGACAACTTGTGCTGTTTTATAATGCAAAATCAAATCGTTCTGCTAGAAAATTCAAGTTACGATGGTTTGGTCCTTACCGGATTACTGAACAAGTGGACCCAGCTACTTTTTGGTTGACTACTTTGACCGGAATTCCTCTTCCGAAAGTGATAAATGGTTCAAAGTTGCGGCCGTATCATCAAGCGCCTGATTTGCACTGAAGTGTTCTGCGGTTGCCCGCGTATTTTTTTTCTTCTTTTTCTCTTTTCTTTTCTTTTTCTTTTTTAGTTTTGCTTGTTAGTTGGATAAAAACCATAAACTCCTCGTTTTGCTACATAATCATAAAACTCCTCGTTTGGATACATAACCATGAATACTCGCTGCCTTTTGTTATTGATTCCGCTCATGCATGCACATCGTAGTTATGAGGTTATCATCTCAACATCGCGTGATGATTAAATAATTTCAATCGCTTCCCGCTGCCAAGTATCTACTTAACCTTTTCCATTCCGCTGTTAATCGCTATTGTGTCTGCATGCTTTGTGTTACTTTGTGTTTCCTGTAATCCCTGTGTCTGCTTGCTATTCGTGTGTGCATCATGGAAGCTCTGGAAAATTTTGCTACATTCCGTGACAGACTCCCTGCCGATGTGGGTGAGTTCCTGCGTCTACGTGGGTTGTCCAATTTTGCTGAATTGCCTTGGCATTCAGTGGAATGTCACCCATTCTACGCCCAGATTATTGCCGCAATAGCTGCCACACCTGCTGGGGAGAAGAGTTGGCCAATTACTTCCTTACCATCTCGGGTAGTAATCACTCTGTAGACTTTTGCTGATGCTTTGCGACTCTCTCTGGAAGGTCGAGAAAATGGCCCTAATCTGCCGATAGCTACAATGATCCAATTGTTTCCTAGATATTCTTCAAATGAATATGCCATCCTTTGGCGTCTTGAGCCTGAAAGAACAGCCCTGCAATTTTTAGTAGCAATACTAAATTTGCAGAAACGTACATATGGGATATCTCGCCCATTCTACTTAGCGATATATATGGCTGCTAGAGAGCCTGTTAATTTTGCCTCATATTATTTCCGGTGCATTCAACGTGAATGCGTTTCGGTAATTAAACAGGTTAACAAAGGGGATATGCCACGTTCTCATCTCCCCCACATACTAAGTTTCCTGTTTCCGGTCCTTCAAGCAGCGCAACCACCACCCAGAGGTCCTGTTTTGTATCATGAAGAATCCGCTCAAATCCTAGAAGATGATGAAGAAGATGACGAAGAAATCTTCCAGCTACTCTGCCGAACAATCAAGTACAGGGTTCGGCCACAGGAAATGATGCCGACAACAATGAAGAAGAAGGTCATGAGGAAGAAACTTTTCACGATACAGCTACTTCGATGCATCATGATTCATCAACACAGTCATCTCCTGCCCAGTAACAGGATCACAGTTCTAAAGATGAATCTTCTAAGGACGAATAAGAGGAACAAGAAGATACACATGTAATCATTACAAAACTTTTTCAGGAATTAATTACGGCAATAGAGTGTGCAATTGCTCAACCAAAAGTGATTACACAACAACTTACTGAAGCAACCAATAATCTGCAACCAACGTCTCCACCCATTCCTCCGGTCGACCCCATTATACCCGTGAAGCCAATTGAAGAGCCTTCCGCTTCATCCTCTTCACCGAATTACTCTCTCCCATCTTCGTAGCACCTTTTATCAGCCTCTTCATCTTAGCACATTCATCCAATCCCCATGTTTACCGAGTTAGAATCAATGGGCCGAATGCTAATCCAGTTTTCTCAACAACTTCCGGTGCAACTCAGATTGATTACAGAGAATATTCGACAAGACTTGCAGCATAAGGTTGATACTCTTGAGGCCGATATTACTCCCTTACAGGAAGATATAGATGCGGTGAAGGCAGAAAATCATAATCTGCACTTCCAGAATCAACAACTCCAGGCTAGACTGCACGAACAGGAAATAGTAATCAGCCAACGAGATGCTGCATTGGCTTAAGTTAAAGAAAAAGATGATTTATTATGCACTACAGAGGCCGAAATTCTTCAGTTCGGGCAACTAGTTAAAGATAAAGAGGATGCCCGCATAGCATTGGGCAATTTGTTAGAAGAAATCATAGCACAATTGGATGAGGCAGTACAGAAAGGACAGGAAATGACGGTATTACTCAAGCAAACCAATACAGAGCTAGAATTTGCAACTGCAAACCTATATGAATCTAATGCTGCTCTTAAAATCTAGATGATGCTCATCGCTCAACTATAGAAGGAGATACCAGAGATAAGAAGAGAAAGAGATGCGTATTACAGGACCATCCAGTTTCAAATCAAGAGTTGGAAAGAAGAGAGAACCAACTGGATGCTCAAAAAGAAAGACTATCCAGAGTTGATAAGCAGATTGCAGACATGAAAGTTAGTCGTGATGTAGCTTTATCAAATGAATTTTATTTACAGGAAGCTTTTCTACAGACACAAGCAGAACTTTTGATGAGCTAGGTTATTGCCACCAGTTCAGTAAGAACTGATGCTCAGTTAGTAGAACCAGAAGTCCTCAAACAGATGTTAGAGTCATTGAAAAAGAAAATTGCCCGGACATTTAGGTTAGCTAGAACTATGTATTTAGAGGGTATAATCGATGAGCCCTAAAGTTTTGTATACCTGTGGGTTCAAATCCACCGTGCGTGCCAGTGTAAGCCGCCGGATTGGCAATCGTAAAATCATTTTTCTTTTTCATATTCCGCACGAACTGAGAAGTCGCTGCAACGAGATGTAATTTTTTATAAAGCAATGAAAAGACACTTTCGATGATGACCAGCAGATCGCCACACTGTCTGTCTCGGTGATACGTCTATGTAGTACTGAAGTGTTGTGTTTTCATAACTCTGAGTCATATTGTGTCCTTCTGTTGTGTTTAATTATCTGTATCGGTGCGTTACAGATTGAGTTACGGTAATGTTGACATTGAGTGAAGTATTGAATCGCTGTTCTGTAAGTTGTTTACTGTAAGTCTGTGTTACAGTAGCATCCACCTTGTATGCCGGTTACTAAGAAGTTTTAATCTGTGTATGAGTCGATACTCTGTGAGTGAGCGAATCAGAATAGTAAATCTGTAAGGAACAAGTCTGAGTTCTCTGTTAGTAAGTCTCATTAGCAAAGTTGATGAACAAGCTGTTATGTGAAGTGATTATTTGGGAAAATCACGTATAGGGCCTCTGATTATTCAGACCCCTTCCACTCCCAAGAACCCGGAAAGAGTTTAAACGCGTCTCTAATGACAAACCCACGTTTAACACAATTATGCTAGCATGGGTGGGAAGGCCCAATTTGCAAGTTGGGAAAAAGGTATTGGAGTCTCAACAAAATGAGAAGAAGATTTCTTTCAACAATTAGATTGTCAAAAGCTACTACAAGAATAATGTGAAGAATGAGGTCCTAGGGTTCAATTTATTATCAGAGGTGTAAAATCCTTTTCATAACTTTTGGCCCTCACTTAAGGGTGGCGAATGAACACTCTGTGCGTTCTATTGCTACATGCACACTGTTGGAGGTCACTCTTTCGTGATTATATAGAGCATGGGCCTTGGAGTGAAGTTGGTTATTAGCATTACATGGTGATTGATTGGCTTGGATATATTCTTTTGGTGTGAATCTATGGCATTTCTCTTGGGCATCTAGTCTTTTGGTGTGAGTCTCTGGCATTTCTCTTGGAGAAAGTCTTCATCCTTGTTGTAGTCCTTGCGTTGATCAATATTCTTGTGTTGATTGTGTCTAGATTCTGAAATGCCATACTAGCCCATTGTATTATCCATTTGGAGTATCTTCGGCCATGTGTAATCATTTTGTGAGATAAGAAGTTGGGTTTTCTCTCTTATTTGCACTTTTCATGTTCCTTTCTTTGTGACTTTAGACTTTCTCCATTGTAAATTAGTGTACCTACATATAGACATGTTACATCGTATACTTCCCTAACGAAGAACCTCTCTTGAGTACACAAAGTACAAGAAGTGTGGAAAGGTTGTTTGCTTTATAGTTGGAACTTTGCCAAAGTGAAATATCCCAATACCTCGTCTATAGTTTGGCATGTAGGGTGGGACCGTTGTATTTTCTGTGTGAGATACTTATCATAGTAAATACTTGTTCTTTGCATTATTCCTTCTTATTTTTTTCATCTTGCGAGTGGGTACATGATGCACACGTGAGTAGAAAGAGAGCCTCTTCATGTAGAAAGGAGCCTTAAGAAGTAATCTTTACTTTCGGCTACTCAACCTAGCTCCCCTCTATCCTTAAATTTATCGATTAATTTGGTTGCAACCCCACTCTCAAAGGAGAAGCCTAGAAGGCCATTGGATTTCTCTTCAGATACATCATAAGAAGTACAAGTGCCAATGCAAGACCTTTAAAACCTACTCTCAAGGTTGAACATTAAATTCCGTACGTTTAAGGGATCAACATATGAAGACGACGATTATCATGTGAGGAGATTTATATCCTTATGTCGTAGTTGTGGGCTTCAAATCTGAGGGGACATGATGCTGGTCCTATTTCCTTTGACATTAGAAGGTTTGGAAAATAATTCGTACAACTACTATGCAGACAGGCATTTCACCACGTGAGAAACATTGAAGACTTCATTGTCACAAACATTCTGACAGAGCGACTCTTCATAGCGGACCTTAAATCAACTTCAGAATCTCACATTATGCCTATATGAATCATTTCATGAATTACATACTTGTACTAAAGTGCTTCTCTCTTGATTATCACATGCACTAGGTGATTTCTTTGCCAAAAAGTGGGTAGAAAAGGATCTTCGTATGTCATACCAGCAAAAGCTTTGAGAGTCTCTCAGGAACAATGCCACTCTAACTTACTTTGTAGAAACTGCCTTTTGCATAGAGGAGGCTAGGATGCACTTTTGAAGGAGGGATGCAAGCAAATTATGTTGCGAGTCTAGACCCGATCAAGGAAATTATAAGGGAATTGGAAGAACTAAAGATGTAGTGAAGTTAAAATGAAGAAAAGATTGGCTTGCCACCTGTATGCTAGAAGAAAGATTTAGTGGCCCAATGCCATCGACAAGTAGATGCGTTGCGGACCTCTTAAGAAATTCGAAAGAAACTTTGGTGTATCACATGCAACATCATTGGTCATTCTCACATGAACTAGCTACCATTGTAGGGTAAGCTATCACTTTTGTGGTAAAAGTTGCCATGAGGCTCATGATTTTTATTACCTCAAGAAAGCCCAACACAGAGATAACAATCAGGTTCCTCACACTTTTTATGCTATTACATCAAATATACATAACATGAAGGAGAATTGTCAAACTAAAGCTAGATATACTAGACCATTAATATGTTATTGTTGTGGAGAGTATGGCCAAGAATCATTATACAAAGGATTGTCTTGCAACTGCTCGGCTCCGATCTATTTGATTGTTGTGTCTCCAAAAGAAGAAAGTATGGCCCCACAATCTTATGTTGTTTCATCATCCATGCTACCTATGATGACTAGGGCTAGGAAAGTGGTGGCAACAGGAGTAAAAGAAAGAGAGGAATTCAAGAGGGATAATTTTCAGGAAGGAGTGGCCATTGAAGAATCTTACTAAACAATGAGAACTTCACTGGAAGAGTGTAATAAAGTAAGTCTATGATCCAAGGGTCTGGCCGGTTCAGACAGATCTGAATTCGGACACCGTTTGGTCATCAGTGTGTATGACCAAAGATCTCGAGTTTAGACTTACTAGGAGGTCTTGTGCTCTTGTGAACAAGTGAACCACTTAGCTTAGTGGTTAAGTCTCAAGGATGTGAAGGACGAGGTCTTGGGTTCAATCCCCATGGGATACATGGGAAGAGTATTTTGCCCAAAGAGCTCTAGAACCTTCTAGAAGCATCCATTGGACACTTGGCGCACATGCAGTTACATGGCTGACACTTGGATGATTAGCATTCACCTGCCCAAGAAGGTAGTCCCCTTGAGAGAGCTATATATAGAGGCATTTGGATGGGAGGAGAGTCATTCATTCATGAGTAGTTACTGTCGCTACGCTGTTGCATTGGTATCAGAGCTACGCTGTTGCATTGTAATTTGGAACTAGAAATCCAAGGATTTAAAGACACCTTGGACTTCCAAATAATGAATATGGATCGGGTAGATCTCGTTTTAGGGAGAGAGTGGCTATGGAGTCTAGGTCCTTCATTGACCAGGTGTTATTTTACAAATACTTTGGAATTCCAGCGCGACGGAGTTGTGTATAAGATCAAGGGTGAGCATGATGTTCCAAGTATCCCTTTGATATCATACACTGAACTACAGAAACTTGTAAATAATGAAGCCAGGACCCAAGCTTTTCTTGTCCTTGGCACAGATGTAACAGATTCTGATAATATAAATCAAGTTTCTTATGTCTCGTCCTTTATTCCTCGAGAAGTTTATGTTAAATTTAACAATTTAATGAAGGAATTTAAAGATGTGTTCCCTAAGGAACTCCCCTACGGCTTGCCACCCTCTCGTGGAAACATCGATCACAGCATAGATCTGTTTCCGGGTACCAAGCCAAAATCTCAAAACCCATACCGCCTCCCCTATGTCCAAAATCAAGAGGTGGAAAATCAAATCCAAGAGTATTTGGATAAAGGATTTATCCGCCCAAGCCAGTCTCCATGGGCAGCACCCATCCTTCTAGTGAAAAAGAAAGATGGAACTATGAGACTGTGTGTAGATTATAGGGCGTTAAACAATCTTACGATAAAGAACAAGTATCCCATGCCACTAGTCGAAGATCTTTTCGATAGTTTAAAGGGGGCTACAGTCTTTTCTAAGATTGATTTACGCCAAGGTTATCATCAGATCAGGATCAAAGATGATGATATTCCTAAAACAGCCTTTCGAACAAAGTTTGGCCACTACGAGTTTTTAGTGATGCCGTTCGGGTTGACAAACGCACCCGCAACATTTATGACTTTGATGAATCAAGTGCTTAAGCCGTATTTGGGAAAATTTGTTGTAGATTTTCTTGATGATATTCTGATCTACAGTAAAGATCATGAAAGTCACTTAGAGCACTTGAAAAAAGTTTTTCAACTTCTTCGCGATAATAAACTTTACGGTAAAGAGTCAAAATGTGAATTCTTTACCCCAGAAGTAAAGTATTTAGGTCATATTATTTCCGCGGAAGGAATCAAAGTTGACCCTGAAAAGGTCCAAGTGATTCTTGAATGGCCTGAGCCCAAGACGGTTCGAGAACTACAAAGTTTTCTCGGATTGGCCGGATATTATCGGAAGTTTGTGGCTGGATATGCCAAGATTGCAGTACCTTTGACGGATCAACTCAAAGGGAAGCATCAAAAGTTAAATTGGAAAGAAGAGCAAGCAAAGAGTTTTCAAGAACTTAAACTTGCTTTAGCATCGGCCCCGGTTCTACAGATCATAGATCCGAACAAACCTTTCCAATTAGAGACAGATGCAAGTTCATCTGCAGTAGGAGCAGTACTAAGCCAAGATGGTCGACCAATAGCTTTCGAGAGTAGAAAGCTAAGTCCTGCTCAGCAAAACTACTCTACCTATGAGCGAGAGATGTTCGCTATTATAAATGCTCTAAAGAAATGGCGCCATTATCTATATGGATCAAAGCTGACCATAGTTTTTGATCAAGAGAGCATAAAGTGGTTTGCAAACCAACCTGATCTTAGAGGTAGAAAAGCAAGATGGGCCGAACAGTTACAAGAGTTCGATTATGAGCTCAGGTACAGAAAAGGAAAGTTCAATGCAGTGGCAGACGCCCTAAGTCGGATGCCTATGTTGAACAATCTAAGTTTTGTACAAATTCAAAGTGAATTTATTTCAACTTTGAAAGGAAGATGCAAAGAGGATCCAAGCTTCAGTCAAGCATGGAAAGCAGCTGAGCAAGATAAACAAACTGAAGCAAGTACTTCTGAGAGAAAGTTTAAACACTATTCTCTCCAAGATGAATATTTGCTTTATAAAGGTAAGGTTTGTGTCCCAAGTAGAATGGACATACGAAATCAAGTACTTTTCGAATGCCATGATGCTCCAAGTGCAGGACATCCTGGTATTAACCGAACCTATGAGTTAGTGAAAAGACATTTTTATTGGCCTAGTTTGCATCGAGATGTGCAAAACTATGTGTCTAAGTGCCATAAATGTCAAGTCAATAAGTTTGAACGACTTAAAGTTGGAGGATTGCTGCATCCTTTGGAAATTCCCAAAGGAAAGTGGGAAAGTATTTCCATGGATTTCATTTCTGGATTACCCCGCACTCAGAAGGGCTTTGATTCAGTCTGGGTTGTAGTTGATCGATTGACTAAACTTGCTCAGTTTATACCAGTCAAGACTACTTATAAGACTCCAGAACTTGCAAAAATATTTGTAAATCAACTTTATAGACTCTATGGTCTTCCAGTAGACATAGTTTCTGATAGAGATGCTCGATTTACAAGTCATTTTTGGCGAGCAGTCTTTAGTAGACTTGAAACTAAACTAAGTTTAAGTACAGCTGAACATCCCCAGACGGATGGACAGACAGAGAAAGTCAATCAGATTTTGGAAGACATACTTAGAGCTTATGTTACTTCCAAACAGACTGATTGGGAAGATTATCTTCCTTTAGCTGAATTTGCCTATAATAGTGCCAAGAATACATCAACTGAATTTAGCCCATTCATGTTAATGTATGGTTTCCAGCCTAGGTCTCCTTATGCAGTGGGACTTCATAATGAACGAGTTCAAGCAGCTCAAGAGTTTCTTCAAGACATGAACTTTAAGCTCAAGTTAGCTAAAGAAAACTTAAAGAAAGCTCAAGATCGTGCAAAAGCTTATGCCGATCCAAAGCGAAGAGATGTTACTTTTCAGGTTGGCGATCAAGTTTATCTTCGTATTCCTGAAAGATCAGAAAAGTTCAAGACTGGTCAATGCGCCAAGTTGTCGCCTAGATATTGCGGTCCTTTTCCAATCACCAAGAAAGTTGGTTTGTGGGCTTATGAATTACAACTTCCAGATGATAGTTGGATTCATCCAGTGTTCCATGTTAGCCGACTTAGGAAGAGTCTAACAGATTCAGATAATCTAGTTGGACATCAGGTCATACTTCCTATTCCAGTAAATGAAACAGTTCCTCATGAACCTGAAAGGATACTTCGCACCCGAGATAAACGTACAAGAAGCCACTTGTATGAAGAGTGCTTAGTAAAATGGAAGGATGGAACTGAAGAAAACTCAACATGGGAAAAAGTTTCCACAATCCAACGACGTTTTCCAGCTTTCAAGTTTTAAGTTGGTCCCAAATAAAGAAGGTTTTCTACTTTCAAGTTTTTAGTAGATAAACCGATCATGTTCTTCAAGATCTAGAATATGATAAGGTTTTTTACTTTCAAGATCTAAGTAAATAACCTGTTTGAATGAATGCATGTTCTTCAAGTTTTAGAACATGAGGCTCGGGGGTTGCCTACAGTATATATAGCTCTAATTTTCGCGGACGAAAATATTTTCCAAGGGGGGAAGAATGTAATAAAGTAAGTCTATGATCCAAGGGTCTGGCCGGTTCAGACAGATCTGAATTCGGACACCGTTTGGTCATCAGTGTGTATGACCAAAGATCTCGAGTTTAGACTTACTAGGAGGTCTTGTGCTCTTGTGAACAAGTGAACCACTTAGCTTAGTGGTTAAGTCTCAAGGATGTGAAGGACGAGGTCTTGGGTTCAATCCCCATGGGATACATGGGAAGAGTATTTTGCCCAAAGAGCTCTAGAACCTTCTAGAAGCATCCATTGGACACTTGGCGCACATGCAGTTACATGGCTGACACTTGGATGATTAGCATTCACCTGCCCAAGAAGGTAGTCCCCTTGAGAGAGCTATATATAGAGGCATTTGGATGGGAGGAGAGTCATTCATTCATGAGTAGTTACTGTCGCTACGCTGTTGCAAAGAGCAACTAACTCACCCTTAGTAAAATACTTAGGAGGAAACTACTGGGGAAGTCTTTAAAGCAATTCATCATAAAGTCAGTCTATTCCAAGTTATTCAAATGGAGCAAAGGTGAGAACCGATGTGCTAAAAATCATACAGTCTACCTATGTGAGCCCACCTCCTAGTAAAGATGGTTTCATGGTTAATTTCCTCTTGCACCCTTGGTAGACTATCAAAGCTCAAGGTTGTTGGGTTTTATAAAAGATGAATCTTTGGCTTTTGTTATTATACATGGAGGCTCTCGCATCAATTTGATGTCTGATTTTACAATGAAGAAACTAAACATGAATCCCACAAAGGCGGCAATCTTTACTATCACATTAGTAGATCAACACCAAGATACACCACTAGCCATTGTTAATAAGGTAGGCATGATAGTGCAGGGTTGTCAGTTTACCTTAGACTTTGTTGTTATTGCCCTACCACAGGAGGCATTTTACCCTGTACTCTTGGGAAGGCCTTGGCTAACACAAGCAAAAGCATTGTAGGATTGGCGAAAGAATATGTTGTGGCTTTCAACATACACTAAAAATTAACTACAAATAGACTTGGAGGAAGGATATGATGCTAGCAAGACTATTGGGTACATTGTTGAGACTCAGGTAATCCCTTCTTAACCTCAAGAAGATGATGCATTATTAAATTGGATGATGGAGACAGTAGAGTGTTGCATTCTGAAAGTCACTGAAATAGGTGAAGAATTTGCAGAAGAAACTCACGAAAGTAAAAAAGTGTCAAAAAATAAAAATTTGCACTTGAATAGTAACACAACAGCTCCAACAAATGTGGAAGCATTGGAAAAGACTAATTTTGAGCCTAAGAGCAAAGAAGACCTTCCTTTTTTGAAATTCCTCAAGGATGGACTAGGGAACATATTACAGAGCATAAGCTGAATTCCACTACTATGTAGAGAGCAGACAATTTCAAATTTGCAGACAATCTTGAAATACT
Organism: Ceratopteris richardii; assembly: GCA_020310875.1. Classification (NCBI taxonomy): domain Eukaryota; kingdom Viridiplantae; phylum Streptophyta; class Polypodiopsida; order Polypodiales; family Pteridaceae; genus Ceratopteris; species Ceratopteris richardii. The sequence goes on along the minus strand of CM035435.1, from coordinate 4,063,285 downwards.
TGTTCAAGAAGTAAACCTTGGAGATGAAGAAAATCCTCAAATAGTCCACTTGGCCTCCTGGTTGTGGCACTATCCCCCTTCACTACAGAAGGTACTGTGTCAACTTTTTGCCCATAAAAATGTCTTTGCATGGTCCTACAAGGATCCAAGAGGGATACTAGAGGAGACTCGATTACATCGAATACCTTTAGTTGAGGGAGCCGCACCTACAAGAAGTAGGCCTTATCGACTAAATCTGAAATATGTAGAGGCAGTTAAGCTGGAGATAACAAAACTAGGGGAGGTAGGTATTATTCTTCCCATAGAAAATTAAAGATGGCTTTCCTCCATGGTCATTCTACTAAAGAAAAATGGTGGCAAAATATGATTATGCATTGATTTTTGAGCTTTAAAGAAGGTGCCTTTTCAAGATGGCTTTCCTCAATGGCTCACAGAAAAGGTGCTTGAAGAAGTAACCCGGCACACTTTGTACAATTTTCTTGATGGTTTCAATTGCTATAAATAAAATACTGATTCATCTTGATGATACAGACAATTAAAACGGCCTTTGTTACTCCATGGGGCACCTATCTTTAGACATGCTTGGCTTTCGGCCTAAAAAATGCACTTGCTTTGGTTAATAGAACAATGTAGCTGATATTGGGAAAATGGTTAACAACCTTTCTTCTGATTTTCATGGATGATGTTTTAGTGCTTTTAGGCACAGATAGGAGAGCAATAGTCCAACATTTCTATGATCACTCGGAAAATTTGAAGGAAATCTTTGAGTAGTGTCTCAATGCAGGTTTGAAGTTAAATCCTATTAAGTGTCATTTTTTGCTCACTAAAGGCACTCTTCTCGGTAACATAGTAGCGGCTGAAGTGATAACTGTTGATCCTAGAAAAGGTCACTTCTATCATCTCTATGCCTATTCCATGGACTCCAAAGTAAGTGTAAAGTTTTTTAGGCCATGCACGATACCATAGAAGATTTATACAGATGTAACAAAGCCAAGAAAAGAGAACCACATGGCAGATCAATTGTTGAGGATTGCCATGAGCGAAAAGGTAATAGGTATTAATGATGAGCTAGTGGATAGCATGTTTCTTTTGGTGGCAACTGAAACTGGTTGGTATAATGGAATTTTACAATTCCTCACCTTTGGAAAATTTCCAGAACGCGGAAGACTAGCAGAGAAGAAGATATTACTCTTCAAAGCCAAGTACTCACTTATAAATGGGAATTTGTATAAATATTGTCAAGATGCTATCTTGAGACCCTGTGTTTATCCATAGGAGGTAAATTTCCTACTTGAAGCAGCTCACAGTGAAGGGCATATCAAGGGAGAGAATTTGGCTCATAAAGTCATCCACAAAGGATTATGGTGGCCTCATATCTACCAAGATGCGATCACGTTTGCTAAAGAATGTGACATCTACCAACGATGTGCTCCTAGACCAACCAGATTCAACTTTCAACCATTAGCCATCTCTACAAGATGGCTACCTTTTAAGATCTTGATTTCATTAGGCCAATTAGTTCAACTGGTCAACCTAGGGGTAAACGTTATATTCTGATGGTCACCTTTTATGCAACAGAGTGGATAGAAGCCAAGATCACCATAGATTGCATGGCCTTGATGGTGGCCAAGTGTATGTACAAACATATTTTCTCAAGATTTTGTTGCCCACTTGAAATTACTAGTGATAGGGGCAGAAACTTTGTAAATCAATTGCTCCAATTTATCTTTGAAAGGTACAAGGTTTTGCACAAAAACTCATGTGCTTACTATCCGAGGGCAAATGGTCAGGTAGAAAGTTTTAAAAGAATTTTGATTGTGCTGCTACGCAAATTAGCATTCGACCATGAAAGCTCTTGGCTACAAGCTTTGATCGCTGCAATAAGAGCATGTTGTACTAGTATAAGCAGAACCACTTGCTAGAGTCTATTTCTCTTAGTATATGGTAAAGAGGCATTGGCACGTGAATTTGTCATCAAGAAAGAAATCAAAGCCTGAACCTCCCATTAGGAGACTGATGGCATTAGAAGAATACAAGGAAGGTGCTATGAGGAAACTACAAGTAACACAAGAAGATCGTAAAAGATTGCATGACAAGTATCTTACGGCTAATGAATTTAATGAAGGACCTTTGGTTCTAGTGCCTTAGATATGACGAGCTCCAATCAAATTGGCATCTAAATGGACAGGACCATTGTAATAGGCCTCTTTTCTAGTGAAATAATTCATTTTGAACTTTCTGAATTTCATTGTGGGGATAATGCTTAGAACGAATAATTAGGTCATTTTATGCATGTAGGAAAAATTTTGGGTTGACAAGTCTCATATTCTCTCTCTAGACCTTAATTGCATCATGTTTTCCAATGGGAATTTGAAGGTGAAGATGAAAGAATTAAGGAAAACTCTGTATGAAGGAAAGGTAGAGCAAGTAGAAGAGAATAAAAGTGCCTCTGTGAGATTTTTGTGAATCATGTTCTAAGTACCTCGTTCAGGGTCCTACGTTTAGTTCATAGTAAGAAAATGCCTTGATTTTACTCTCTCTAGAATTTTAAACCTTGCAAGGCTCAAAAGTGGCATTTGGAGGTGGATTTGGACCTCGGATGTCTCTAACACTATTGTGCAAATCAAAAATTGAATAAAAGTGGCTCTCACAAGCTTAACCTAATTCCTCATTGTTTTTGAGTTACAAGGCTTTGAAAAGTGCCGTTTTTTCCAACACTTAAAAAAAAAATGAGGGCTTGTCTAATTCTATTCGAATCCGTGATTCTCATGCTCACGTGTCACCATGTCTAATTATGTATGTTTTTGGATATGTCTTCTTGGTGTTTTTCTGCTATTTTTGACAGGTATGCTAAAGAAAGGAAGTACACTATGATGGCATGGCTTTTTGCGAAAGTTTTGGAGAAACTCGACTTTTTCTAAATTTGGTGGATCGCACACTTCTTTGGGGAGCACGGCTGCGATCAAACGGAAAAAGATAAGAAGGCCTGCGCATCAACACGGAGGACACACAGAAATCTGAGAATTACCTTGTGATTGAGAGTGTGATTGAGAGTGAGAGTGAGAGTGAGAGTGTGATTGAGAGTGCGAGTGAGAATGCCATTGTGATAGCTCGGGGGTGGTCGGGAGGTATAGGCTTCGTCAAGAACCTATTGTCCAAAGCTACTGTAACCATTGATTCACATCTATAATATCATAATTCTTCCTTCTCTACGTCATATTTGTTCTATTCTTCCGCATCAGATTTTCTTTTACCTTGTGCAATCTCTGCGTTCTTCTCTCCACTGTTATTTCTGAGTAATCGAAAGATTGTGATTGGGGATAGATTGTGATTGAGGAAACGGTAGAGGCTTCATCAAGAAGCTATTGTCCAAAGCTACTGTAACCATTGATTCACATCTATAATATCAGAATTCTTCCTTCTCTGCGTCATATTTGTTCTACTCTTCCTCGTCAGATTTTCTTTTACCTTGTGCAATCTCTGCGTTCTTCTCTCCACTGTTATTTCTGAGTAATCGAAAGATTGTGATTGGGGATAGATTGTGATTGAGGAAACGCTACAACCATACAAGGTGATAAAGGTGTTACCGCAAGCAACATTACATCTAGAGGACTTGCAAGGTGAGAGGATGCCCCTAGTCAAGATCTCGAGGGTGAAGAATTACTTGGATTAATTCAATTGAAAAAAAATCACTCGCTATACATACTATAGTTCTATTCATTTGACTACTTGCAATTCATTCTTGTTCGACCAAATAAGCAAATAAAAAAAGTGGTTGCACGAAGATGGTGCAAAGACTTCATGTGGGGGTCTTCACACTGTGGTTTTGTGAGGTGTGCAATTTCCAAAAAAGGATGTCAATGTTTTTTTGCAGTCTAATGGAATCAAATTGAAGGCCGTTGACTCTCCAAGTGCTATTGCAACATTCGACTTCTTAGATAATGAGGGAATATTAACGGTTCTTACTTTTTCCATTTGACTGAGAGATTTAAGGATCTGTAGCACATGATTCGTTAGATCTGTTAGCCTACAATCCGCTCCCATCTCCCCACATTGCAGACCCCCCATCATCTCTCTCTCTCTCCATTCTACCAACCCCCGTGCGTAGCGCACAAACAGCAATATCTACCCTCTCTCTCTCTCTCTCTCTCCACCCGTCGTGCCTTAGCTTTATTTCCCCCTCACAGGCCCGTAGTGCCCCGCACTCTCTACCATCTCTTTCCTGCCCCACAGCCATCCAATCCACCGCCATTTCTTTGCCACCCCGCAATGCTTCCTCCCTCGCCGCACCATAGCCCCCGTCCCGCAAGCCTCCCATAAGCCCAGAATGCCCCAGGTGTCCCACCACTATGTATGTCTCCCTCTTTTCCCCTGCCATCTATCGTCTCCAAGCCTGCAGACCTACAGGCTGCCATATTCCCGCACCTGTCTGCCCCCCTCGGCAATGGTAAAAAGCTATCCAGAATCCCCAATTTCAAAGAGGATTTGGATGTTCACCACACCCTTAACAAGAGATGGTGCCTTTCTTGGATCAAACTTCGATGGGAGCTAAAATTTATGTCTATTTGGCACCCCCTAATTGAGGTCAAAAAGTCCGTTCTCATGTGGCAAATCTTGCATAAAGGTATCTGGACCAATGCAAGGGCTAACAAAATCTGTGGTGTGCCGCCATGGTGCAAGCGTTGCCATCGGTGCATCGAAGATTTAGCTCACCTGTTCTTCGACTGCCCCAAATCCCGTGTTATCTGGCATCACATGACCCGAGTATTGAGACTCACGAGTCAAATCAACTGGCAACAAGTGATGTTGGGTGAGGCGATCGGCTGCTCATTGAGGCTGTGGAATGCCATCAGAGGTGAGGCTCTCTGGAAGATTTGGAGGGAGCGTTGTGCTGTCAATTTTGGCCAAACTCCTAAGGAATGGTCGATCGAGAAATCCTTGTTTCTCCTTGGTAAAAGAATCTCCCGAGTCAAGAGATCGCCACTGTTTAGACATCACTGTATTTATCTCCTCGAAAACAACAAGTTGAAACCCAAATGGGTCCCACATGAGGGTGATGATAATTTTATCCGCCTCATTTGTAATGCCCTATAGCTTGCCATACTCCTCCCCTGCATTGTGGGATTTGGGGGGTCCGATGGGCACTAGTCCCATTCACTTGTAACTTTTTCTCTTTATTATAATTAAAGTCCGGGAGATCAGGCTAAGGCCGAACTTCCTTTATTTAAAACAAAAAAATTCAGCACCCCTCGGGCCTCCATAGCCCTCTACACTCTAGCATCCATCTGTACCCCTCTACACCCACGCGCGATCCCGCCCTCCCGCACCACATTCCCCTGTGGATGCCATAGCCTCGTTCATTCTTCTCGTCTCAACCTCGTTGGATACTTGTTGCATGCCTCGTAAGTGACATGGACACGGCTGAGCAAAATCAGTGAATGTTTCAGTAGAATCAGGATGAAGGTTTTATATCCCTCTGATGAGGAAATACTACCAATGTCATACGTTACTTCCCAAGAAAGGCCTTGAACTTCGCTTTCAAGGATTATTTTAGGAAGCTCTTGAATTTGAAGAAAGACGCGGATGGGTTTCGGCTTCAATAAACATCGGCACAACATTTTTGTGCAATATTTTGTGAATATAAAATTGCCATATCTCCAAGTTTTGAATCAACTCAACACAATCTGGATGTTGAGAAAGTGAGAGTAGTGTATCCAAATGATGAAATAACCCTCCTACTAGCTTACAAAAGCTACAACTTGAGCTCTCTTCCCATGGAGAAGGAGGATACTCCGAGTTTTGGACATGGGCTTTAAATGACAATGCCTACCATGGATTGCAGCTTACCCTGGGCATCAATGATGAGTCTTCTTTTAAGGATCTAGCCTTTGTCATTCATGAATCTCCAGACTATGGAATAAGAGTGATTATGTGTTGGTGGAAAATTATGCTAGCATGGGTGGGAAGACCCAATATGCAACTTGGGCAAAAGGTGTTGGAGCCTCAATGTCATCAAAGGAAGGTTTTTTTTCACAATTAGATTGTCAAAAGCTCCTACAAGAAATATGTGAAGAATGATCTCCGAGGGTTCAATTTATTATCAGAGGTGTAAACTTCTTTTGATTACTTTTGGATGTCACTCCGGGGTGGCAAATGAAATATAAAATTGTGACAAGTGAAATATAATTGTCAGAAAAGTTTCACTAAAGTATCAAAGTGGGAGTTATTGCATGCTTCCAAACCCTAGTGGCATCAGAAGCTCTGTTAAGAACCTAATTAAGGGTAGCTGCCAAAGCCATATTTAACATGTTCCTTCATTTTCATTTTGCCAAAGTAGGATACTCCAATACCTCCCCTACAATACCTTAGTTGCTGCAACATACTCTGCTTCTATAGTAGAAACAACTATACATTCTGGAAGACAAAATATCGAAGAGATAGCACCTCTAGCAAAATGAAAAATGTACCCTAATGTAGACTTATGATTGTCTACACCACGAGCATAATCAGAATCTGTGTAACCAATAACGGATGCCTTCCCTCTACCTAATCATAGACGCTTGTCCTTAATACCACTCAGATATCTCAAAATCATCTTTACTACTTCTCAATGCTTCTTGCTAGCATTAGACATATATGTTCTCACAACTCCCACTAGAAATGCAATGTGTGGCCTCATAGCTATCATAGCATACATGAGACTACCAACAATAAAATGATAAAGAATTTGGTTCATACATACTTCTTCCTCATTTTATTTGAGGCAATCATTCTTGTTCAATTTCACATATGTGGGTAGAGGTTTACTAAATGCCTTTCCACCTTGCATATTGAACCTATAAAGTACTTTGGATATGTACTCACCTTGAGACAAGTATATGCATATATTACTCCTATCATGCGTAATGCACATGCTAAGAATATGTTTGGAATCCCCTAAATTCTTCCTATTAAATGTCTCAATCAACATTGTTTTGAGCATTGACAAGTCATAAGAGGACTTCCCAACAATCAACATATCATCGACATAAAGTATCAAGCATATCAAGCTTCTAATTGGGCATCTCTTTGGGTAGAGACAATGATCCTCATTGCCTCAAGAATAGCCTTGAGACTTCATAAAAGCATAAAACTTTTCGTACCATTGTATAGGGGACTACTTAAATCTATAGAAGCACTTCTTTGGCTTACAAACTAGAATCTCTTTGCTAGGAACTACATAACCCTCTAGTTGTTCCATATAGATCTCATCTCTACGATCTCGATGCAAGAAAGAAGTTTTCACATCCATCTAGACTAGCTTTAAGTCCTCCATTGCAACAACTTGAAGCACCTTTCGCAAGGTAATCATCATGACTACTGAAGATACATTTTCCTCAAAAATCAAAACAATTGTGTTGCCAAAAACCGTTTGCAAAAATTTATGCTTTACACTCTAGAGAAGCACTACCCCATGTGAATTTAAGCTTATATACCCATTTGCATAGTAAAGAAAATTGTCCCTCTCGACCATACCCAAGAAAAATGCATTTCTTTGACTCATTGTCTAGGCTTTGTCTAAGACTCATGGGTATATAAACATATGCTTGACACCCACAAATTCAAAGATGATCATTATATGGTGGCTTCCCTATCTGCACTCTTGTGCCACTTGCAAACCTCTATTAGTACTAGGTGAAATGTAAATCACATGAATTTCAATGAATACTACCTCTACACAAAAGCCTTGTTTAAGGTTTGCATGATGCATCATAGAAAATAATCTATCTTGAGTAGCTCTATTCATCCTCTGAGATAAACCATTTTATAATGGTATCTAAGGAGCTATAAACTCTCTACACATTCCTCTAGACTAACAAAAAAGGTTGAATTCATGTGAGGTATAATCACCCCCATTATCCAAACGTAAAGCCTTACACTTAGTTCCTTTTTCGGTCTCCATTGATGTAAGCCATTTTCCAAAAGTAGGGAGTACCTCATCCTTTGATTTGATAGGATATACAGAGACTTTTCTAGTAGCATCATCTATGAAAGTGACAAAGTAAAGAGAACCACCTAATGACCTTGTGAGCATAGGAACACATACTTGTATAAACATATGCTCATATCCGAAGACTTGTTCTTTTGTATATGCTTCTATTGCCATCATGCTCTGTTTTTCCTTATAAGTCCATTTACAGAAAATGGAATCCGTTCTTCTTTGACAATGGTATCATCTCTCATGTAGCATTCTCAAAATATCCATTCATACTCGGATTAAAACATGTGTCCGTTTCCCTCTTCATGTATAGCGTCTTCTAAACAAGCGTATTCAATCGAAAGCTTGATCTAGACCGTTAAACTAGAAATTCATCTTGGTAGGATTCTCGCGCAAAATAGTGGCATTTGGGATGAAGGAACCGCAGGCAAGCTTGCACTATGTCCCTAACTATTCATTTCCGAGAGAGAGAGAGAGAGAGAGAGAGAGAGAGAGAGAGAGAGAGAGAATTCGGGATGAAGGAACCACAGGCAAGCTTGCACTATGACCCTAACTATTCATTTCCGAGCGAGAGAGAGAGAGGGGGAGAGAGAGAGGGAGAGAGAGAATGAGAGAGAGAATGAGAGAGAGACGAAGAGATGGCCCAGAGCTATGATTAGGCTGCTAATCTCTAACATTTTAAGGTAATTCATTTTATTTCACTTCATCTCGGTATCATCTATTATAGACAGTTTATAGGATATTTTTGAGATTCCAAAGAGTTGTGTGTTGATTCACCCAGGATCAATACTATGTATACCTCGATCCTCAGTGTGCGAGAGAGATGGAATGTCACCAAATAGCTCTCAATAATACAATCAGTCCTGCTATAGTGCACATCACTAATATATTATAGACTTCCGAATACAATGCGAGAAGGTGCCAATGAGCTTCAACTTTGGACTCTTGGATAGAATTTTGGCTTCACTTTAGTTCTTGTTTCTTTACCTCGGGTCCTTGATCTTCCAAAATCACGTAGTAACCTCCAAATCTCGTAGAAACCTCCAAATCTCGTAGAAACCTCCAAATCCTGTAACAACCTAGAGAGAATGCGTGAGGGGCTAAAATTCTTCACTTGGGTCTTCAAAAACGTCCTCCTCAAATCATCACAAACCACGTAGACCTAGAGAGAATACGTGAGGAATGCTTTACTTTGGTCTTCAAAAACTTTTCTTCAGTTCATGTAATATTCTTCAAATCATGAGAAACTTGGACTTGGAGAGAATCCGTAGGGAACTCATTACTTTGGTCTTCAAAAACGTTTCTTCACTTCTTATAATATCCTTCAAATCATGAAAAATTTGGACCTGGAGAAAATCCATGGGGAGGTGAAAATCAAAATTCAATTAGTGCATTTGAAAGATAAAACACTTACTTAAAACATTGCTTCTCTTTCTAAATCGTTTTTATATCAGTATTTAAATTTTCCTCTTAGGTTTTCTTGCATCGTTTTCTATCCAATTTTATTTGAATTCACTAGTGCATTATCGTTTAGTTATAGTTACTCAATAAATGGGATAGTAATCACCACCTTACCTTGTGGAGATCCACCATCCATTCACATAACTTAACTAATCGTCTTTTACCATGACATATTTTTATTGTTTGTGATTGAAAATAAATTCCTTTACTCCATTCTTCTTCCATCCTCATGCTTGAAAGTGTATATATATTTTGATCTCTCTCAACACGCATATGCAAAGAGTTAAATCACTTCCCTCAATTGCAATATTATTTCTCTCATTGTTGTTTTTGTACTTCTATCCATAAAACTGTTATTTGTCCCTTATGTTTTTTGAATGAATAGGGAGTGAGTCAAGACATATCAATAATCATCGTCATTAAATTTATGCATGTGACGATGAGTGATGTAATGCATAGCAGGTCATGATGCCTAGATGCTTGCCTTTAATCAGATTACATGTTGTGCTAGCCCTTGGGATGCATATCTTTAGGAAGTAGCAAGTTCTTTAGCTAACATTGAGTTACAAAAAAGGATAACAAAGACATGTTCTCTTTTTATTTGGACCTAAACATCATGAGATCATGCAAAAAATGGTCGAGTTCAGGCTCCCTTGAAGCAGCTTGGAATCTTTCAGTATATGTTATGTGCTTCCTTCCTACCTCTTGGTCCTCATCTAGGCATTCATTGAACCCATTTATCCTTATTCTTATGAAGCTCACTTGAGCTTCATCATTCTCTACCACTATGCAATGCCTCAACATCTTTAATGAACAAGCAAGAGTCGCTTCTAAAAAGAAAGCAAAAAAATTAGAGGCACATCAAGAAACATGGTAAATGAGATCCATTAGAACTACAATTACCTCTACTAGAGAAAAGGTTGAGGACTCAGTCATCATCATTCGAAAACAAATGAATTAGTCACATAATCAGTTTCCGTGGCTTCTGCTATAGATTAACCATTGTCTTGTCCCTAGCTACATGACAAAGTTTCTTTGTAACTACAGGGAACATGAGTACATTGAAGATTCTGTTCTCATTGGAATGTTCCCTGACCCTTCATTTGCTTACTTCATCATAATACCTGATTGTAATGCATTAAGTTGAACCTATAAACCTATGCAAAGAGTATGATTCACATTTGTCTTTATCTTGCCAAAGAAAACCACAAGTAAAATAGAGTTCATCATGCATAAATCAGAGACCAAAATGAAGATAGATTACCATGTAAGACACTCCACGGCACGACATCTTGGCTACACAATAGTTGATACAAAAACAGATTGGTCCCTGCTATAGAAAATCACTATCCTCCATAAAGGTGACATAGTCAAGACTAAAAAATCTTACGAATATATGGGTGCTTGAATGCCTCATCATCATTAACAAAGCACGTCATCCTAAACCCATAAGGTATAGCTGTTATTACAAGGGAGTAATGTTTTCTAGGTACAAGAGTACACATATTATTTACATCATTGCAATATACATTGTAATATACACGTATAAGGGGTCTAGAGGGTTCAAAAAACACTTCAAATCTAACTCATTATAGAAATCAATTTCGTTAGCCTTCAGCATTTACTTCTCATTCCTTGCCCTTTGAATCTAAGCCAAGAATGGAGGTGGGAAATCATCATTTAGATCCAAAGACTTTGAATTTTTTGGCTTCTATAAAAACAAGAGAAGAAGAATTATTATTGGCACACACATGATGGGCCCCTTAATTTGATGGCTGGCATCGACCTATGGCAACAGCTCAATGCCTCGCATCCATTTGTTACTCATAGTCGATGCCTAGCATTGACTTGTGGCAAAAAGGCGATGTGTGGCATATATTCTCTACTAAAAGTCGATTCCTGGCAATGACTTCCTACTCACAAGTTGATGCTAGGCATTAGATCTCTCTTGACATTCGATGTCTGGCATCGACTTCTTGCCAGAGGTCAATGCGAGGCATCCAATTTCAAAAGAGAATTGATGCTAGGCATCGACATTCAGTAGAGAACTTGATGCTAGGGATGGACATTCAACAGAGAATCGATGCGAGGCAATTGACTTCTTGCCAAAAGTCGATGCCAAGCATCGACATTCACCAGAGAATCAATGCCAAGCATGGACTTGTTGCTAAAAGTCGATGCCAGGCATCATCTATCCCAACATAGAATGGAGTTTGCAACATCTACCTAGCCATGGAATAGTATAAAGTATCCTTACAATGCTTTTGTATTATGAGGTGGTTGGATAGTCTTCTTGGACTTCACTCCAAGAGAAGCATCCGAGCCTCTTCATCATCACCTCTTCAGTCTTCATATATACTTTGTGACTGCATTCCTATTTGCATAAAAGCTAGTGACTTTAGTAACGAGAAACACAGACCAAAGAAGCTTTTAGAAACTCCTACTTATTAAGCTCAGTGACCATTTCTTCAAGACTTAAATCCTTAGAAATTACTCTTGATATAGTTTATATTACCAAAGTATCATCGTCGATCCCTTGTAGGGCTCTCCATGGTGTCAGATTCATATCCTCAATAGCCTCTTCAATGCAAAGGTCAAGCTTCTTTCATTTTTCCTTTATTGCATCCACCTGAAGATCTAGCCTTCCTTTCCTATGTTTTTGGCCCTTAATCTCATTATTTTCCCACATTGTAAAAATCTTGTCCTAGAGATGCCATATTCCACATGTTCTAAATGCCAGTTGGAACAAAGGGTGGAATTTCCATAAGGCATCTGATTTGAGATTCTCATCGATAACAATCCCCACCTCAATAAGACATTGCTTCCTCATATTAGGATGTACTCTCCCACCATCTTTCCTTAGAGAATCTTCATACTCATGGTGGAAGAAGTGAATCCGCTCAATGGATGACATTTTCAGCCTGTGGTCATTGTCATTATTATGGTCCCAAGCCAAGAGCTTGGCCTCTTCACTAGTAAGTCGTGCATATATCTTGCACTCTACATACCTAAAGAAGAATGTTGTGGGGTGCTCCTTCACCAGCTGCCTACGAGCCTCTACAGAGTGTGATCCACCAATCACATAATACATCTAATCCTCAAAAAGAGCATAATTGAACTCATCTGCAAAGCTGCAATCATTTGGGTCCACCATCACCAGAAAAGGGACTACAATTGCATGAGGATTGATCTTCATCTTTTTCTTTAGGTTCTGCACATGCAGATTATGTGGCTCCCTAATCTCAAGGGGCCTTCTCCTTGTGACTAGATCAATTGGTGGGCTATGGATAATATTAATGGAAAGATGGAATAGCTTCCCTTTTCTAACAAGTGTTCTCTTCACAATATCCTCCCTCATCCTATTCTGTTAAGTATCCAAGATCCTTGATGCAAGTTCTCCACCAGGTGCAACAATAACATCCTCTAAGTCAGAGCGTGTCTTAGAGGATGCTTCATCTCCGATTTTCTTCAACGTTTTTAGTGGTTTGTTCTATTCGTCTTTATTGGGGTCTTCTTCTTTTGCTATGTTGGCATTATGTTACCTTGGATGCAAGGTCTTAAATCCTTGATAAAATTCTCTGAGTCCTTGCAAATATCTACAACTTCTTTGCCACACAACACTCTAGGCACAAGAGCTCCATTTTGTAGATTGCATTCCTTAAGCCTTTAGATGTCTCCACAAGGAACAAAAGGTTGTCTGAATCATCATCCTCATAATCTACTTTGAACACCAAGCCATACTCAAAAGCCTCTGTTGTCATGAGCTTTCACCTCCCATATGCTATTGCAAATACCAAAAGAGTAGTGTCTGCCTCTTCGATGTACTGAAGACACCAATTGATAGCTCTCATGTCCCCTAGTGGTCGATGTTTCCTATAAACCTCCATTTCCTTCCACATTTCCTTCCTCATTGGATCATTATAAATAGGTTTTATGTTTCTATTCCCACTAGATGAAATGGGAATCGGGTGGCCTGCCCTCTCACAGGATAATGAAGCCATGCTTTTCTTTCCTTTCATGGGGTGACCCATGCTCCTCTCACGAGGTTGTTCTCTTGTGCTCACATTTAGCGAAGCTTATTGATACTCTTGTCTCCTCTTCCCTGAATGTCCCTAAAATGTGCAAAAATTTAGTTCTATCTCTATGAATGTGGACTTTCCACTGCACCTCGATGCCATGCATCGACTTTAGGGTGCAAGTCGATGCGAGGCATCAACCTTGGTGAAACAATTCAATGTCTGGCATCGACCTCTAGCCGAAAGTCGATGCCTCCAATCAACCTGCAGCCCAAAGTTGATGCCTCCCATCAACCTGCAGCCCAAAGTCCATGCCCAGCCTCGACCTATAGTTGAAAGTCGATGCATCGCATCGACTTCTAGCTGAAAATCGATGCCACGCATTCACTTCCAGTTTAAGGTCAATGCCTGGCATCAGCTTGTACCTAAAACACGATGTAAGGCATGGAGTTATAGCTCGAACTTGATGCTTGGCATCGACTTCTACATATCAAGAGACCTCATGGAAATCCCCTAGAAGTTGATGATAGGCATTGACTTGCACCTCTATGTGGATGCTTGGCATCGAGTTGGATGGGAAAGACAATGCGTGGCATCAGCTTTCATAGACAACTCGATGCTAGGCATCGACTTGCACCTGCAAGTCGATGACTAACATCAGCTTCTCTATCAAAGTCTATGCCAAGCATAGACCAGTGCCCCCAAGTCGATGCCATCTATCAACTTGCACTTGATGTCGATGCAAGGCATCGACTTAAGTGGATGCCATGCATCGAGTTGGTGGTGAAGAGCAATGCTAGGAATTGACTTTGATACACAAGTCGATGCAAGGCATCGACTTGCAGTTGCAAGTCGATGCCTTGCATCACTTGCACATAGAAAAATAGCAAATTTGCATGCAATAAAGTGTTAGAGCCAAAAAATACACGAATTTTCTTGAATAGTTAAAGGGAATATTTTTGGATTCTTTATTGACGAAAGGATTTTGGGTACCATTGAGGATTCTTGGTAGCACTCTTGTTCTCCATTGGCTTCTCTCTACTTGTTTTCTAAGCTATGTGCTCTTTAACTCTTAGCTCTTTGTTGCTCTCTCTTGGTGCACGAATTTTAAAATGAGGGTGATGTCCTCCATTTTTTATGGGCCCTTGCATGATTTGAACTATCTACTGACTAGACGTAACTCAATTATACTAGGCCCTAACCAGATTAACCAACTAGACTAAGTAGTTGAACCAAGAACCAATAGGTATGCCAATTTAGGGTCTTTTAAGAGAGGTTATTCCAATTTAGGAAGCAATAGGTATGCCAATTTAAGGTTTGGTCCACCTTTTGTTATTTAGTGTGTTTTGCCTTTGAAATTGGGAATATTTTAACTATTGGATGGAATAAAACAATCACAACTTATAACATTTTATAAGAAAAGTGGAAAAATGATATAGAGCTACAATATATGTGATAGGTTGTTGAAATTGATCACATATATAGCTGAGAAGGAGTTTCAAATCCACAATTGGCTATGATAAATAATTAATAATCCATAAATTGACTAAGAAAGAGTGTCAAATCCACCCTTGGAAAATCAATAAACCATCAGTTAAATGAATATTGACAATCCCACACTTAAAGGAATATAAACCTATATTAAAGAAAATCACAAAATAGATTTTTTGTGCCTAGTAAAACACTTCTAATGCTATTTTGGTAACTCAAACATCTTGGGTAAATAGTAATTCATCATTGTTACCTAGAAAGCGTGGAAACAAAATATGAGTAAATATAGTAAATAATATACGCAAGAACATTTGAGGCCAATAGGAAATAAAGGCCCAAAATAAATGAAAAAGTTAGTGTTGTCTCTCAAGGAGTTTAATTTATCACTTTGTCATCAAATATTTTCTTTGTGCTCACCAATTCTAAGACAGAACCATTAGGTTCTCTTTACTCCACATTCTTGTCTCCTTTCTTCTATTAAGATATCAACATACCACACTTTATTATGTATCTTAAAACTTTCTTTTTGTATTTGAAAACTTTATCTAATATGTATCTCAAAACTTTGTCACGTCAAACTTTGTCAAAATAAATCACATAGTTAGTGATGTCTGATCAGATTGTACTTTTTATTAATCTTCATATCTACCCATAATAATTTGGGCAATCTATCTTCATATCTGTTTGATCTGACACTTTCACTTGATGTTACACTTCCACCATTTAAAAAGGTATCCTATCTTCATTTCTCTTTGAAAGTGAAGATGAGCTCCATCTTTTTAGTAGATTCCGAAATTTGTTGTTTTCAATTGGAATTCCATTTAGTTGAGGAGAGTACCTAGTAGTCACTTCCCTTTTGATACCTTTGTCCTGCAAGAACTCAGCAAACTCTTTGGAGAAGTATTCTCCCCCTCCATCAGATCTGAGCTTCTTTGGTGATCTTCCTGTATGATTCTCCACATGTGCTAGATACTTCTTGAAGCAATCAAACACTTCATTCTTACTCTTGATAAAGTATAGAACAATCCATCTACTATGGTCATCAATAAATGAGACATAATACCTTGATCCTGCCAATGGAGGTTCTTGACTTGGTCCCCATACATCTGTATGTACTAAGTCCAATAAGTTGTTGTGGATGTAGCCTTTGTGATTGAATGGTTGTCTTTGTGCCTTCCCAAATCGACATGCATCACACCTATTGATTATGTGTTGCTTTGATATGTTCGGCAGTCCTAGAACACTTTGATCCCTGCATATATCCTTCAAGGTTCTTTCATTCACATGAGCAAGTCTCTTATGCCACACTTCAAGCTAACTTAGGGTTTGAGACCAAAAGTTGAATAGAGCTATGTTCATGGTTTCTCCTACTTCAAAAGTAAAGAGCCTACCATGCTTCTCACCTCGGGCTATCTTTTTGAAGCCTTGACATGGATCTTCCACAAAAGCTCCATGTTGGGTGAACCTAACGTGCAAGTCTTTTTCAACTATTTGGCCTACACTTATTAGTTTTTAGTGATAGTGGGTACATAGAGAACCTTACTCAGAATGTTTTTCCTGCCATTGGAAGCTTTGACATTACCAATCTTCTCCACATTGTGCTTCCTGTCATCCCCTGTTTGAGCTTAATGTCTATGCTTTGGACTTTCCAAATCAGATAGAAGAGCAATGTTGCCTGCAACATGATTTGAACATCCTGAATCTATGTAGAACAAATGATCATCTTCTTTACCTTCTTTGTGGCTTAGATTCATAAGAAGCAATGAGTCTTCATGTGGTTGATCTTCTGAATAATTGTTGTAGTCCCTTCTATTATAGCTTCTATTGTTATTGTTTAAGTTGTGTCCACCTCTGCCTCTATTGCTCCCATATCCACTTCTTCCACTTCCTTTCTGGGTCTTCCAATTGAACCAGCAATTTTGAGTGGTGTGCTTGGTCTTATCGCATATGGCACAAGGTTGAACATTCTGACCTTTGGCTTTGTCTTGCTTTGGTCTTGTCTTCTTCCCTTTCCACTTCCTTTTTCTTGCAAAGTTGACTTGGGAAGTCTCTTCTTTATCTTCTTCCTTCTTCTTGCCTTTTTGCTTCTTATCCTTCTTATCTGCATATAGAGCACTAGTTGAATTACCATGATAAGATTTACCTTCCTTTATGCTATTGTTGGCTTCTTCATTGAAGATTTGTCCAAGAAAGATGTTGAAATCTGGAGTCTGCACATCCATGATGACATCATAAGCCGTCGTGAAGGATTGCCATCACTTATCACTACGAATGCCATTGAGAATTTGCCTCATGATGACCTCTTCTTCAATTAGCTCTCTAATGGATGCTAACTGATCCGCAACCTCTTTGACCTCGGTAACAAACTCTATGATGGTTTGTTTAGGTGTCTTCTTCATTTGGTTGAACTCGTTCCAAAGCTGACTCATTCTTGCTTTGGTACTAGCAGAAAAGAAAGTCTCGAGGGCATCCCAAGTCTCTTGAGATGTCTTGCATCCTCTAATATGTGGTAATAGAAATTCAGAGATAGAGTTTAGTATGTACGACCTTGCTTGAGCATGCCTTGTGCACCAAAGTGTGAGCTTATCTGTCTCCTCTTGTGTAGGTCCTCCTTTGAATCTTGGAATAGACATAGCTTCATCACCTACTATAACTCCATAAAGATTTCTACCTTGCAAATAGGCCTCCATCCTGATTTGACAAGCCGCATAGTTGTGTCAATCAAGCTTCTTGATCATTGAGGGAAAGCCGTCACCCATCTTAATCTAGCTCTGATACCACTGAAAGAACTTGGAGAAGCTTGTAGAAGGTAGAAAAGTTCATTTCGAAGCGACGAAGTTTGGTCAAGCCAACCGGCACTAAGACCAGCCCTTGAGCTTATGGAGACTCAAATAGACCTTATAATCATGTGATAAGTGCAAAGAAACACACTATGTACTTTGGAGCATCAAGGAGACTGAATCGATACAAAACAGATAGGTTCGTGGGTCGACTAGCTCAAAAAACTTACTATCTATGGAGGAGACTAATAACCTCAAATGCCCATAGCGACCAGGGTGATTACAATTAGAACAAATCCTTTTATGGGAGTGATACACATAGGGTTGAGTGTATAGAATGCACAAAAGTATAAGGAATAAGCAAAATATGCTATAGGAATGAATGCGACATTCATCGGTGGTACGTCCTATTTTTCAAGAATACGTAGAGATTGACCCCAAGATAGAAAAACTCCGCTTTCTCCCAATCGACTGACTCAAATGCTATGAAACTTTATAGGCATAAACTAGACACTGATACCTTTCCAATCAGACTTTCACTCAATTTAGAATGGAGCGAGAGCAGCAGCCTCTGCAAGATTACTGTTGGGGAAGAAGATGATGCAGAGAATTGATGGAGCAAGACAATGATGGTCACAAGTGTATGTATATTGCTTCCATGTATTGTACAAGTAATTTCAAGTCTTTAGATAGACTCTAGGAGTGTTCCACAACTTCTACAAGTGGAATTTGAATTCAAATGAAGGTGGGAATGGTTGTTGGAGGGAATCAATTTACTTACCTACAATCTAGGAAAAGTGAAGATCTACTTTGATCTATTTTTAGGTGATTTGATTGCTTGATTGAATGCAACTTCAACCACCATAAATTCATGAGATTTGGGCTCCATCTTTCTACCTTTACATGTGTAAAGATCAAGGCTTTTACAATGGTAAATGAACCATCAAAAATCTCTCAAAAAAAATACAATAAATGAGCAGAAGAAAAAGAACTCTCCAACGGATATTCTTTCAACACGATAGCCTTTGATGTAGATCAAATCCACCTCAAGCATAGTGTAAGCCTGATGTTCCAACAAAGAATGCATTCGTAAATGGATGGATATCAGAAGAAGTGTATATGGCCCAACCACCATGATTTGAAGGTAAAGGTAAATCAGGGTTTGTATGCAAGCTAACGAAGGCACTCTATGGCCTACAACAAGCTCCTAGAGCTTGGAACCATAGGCCTGCTACCTATTTGCAGGATCAAAGCTTTCTCGCTAGCATGGCAGACTCTTCCTTATTTATAAAGAAGACTAACTTAGAAGTTATCTACTTATGTGCCTATGTGGATGACATTATCATTACGGGAAATGATGTTAATGGTATCAAGCATGTTAGGGCTCAACTAATGGAAGAGTTTGAAATGATTGATCCTGGTTTGTTAACATATTTTCTTGGCTTAACAATTATGTATACATGTTATGGTATATTTTATTACTCAGAGAAAATATATACATGATATGGTGGTAAAATTGAAGATGGAGAACACCAAAATTGCAGGTGCACCCATGGAGCTCAACCATAAGCTTAGTTCTCATGAGGCAAAACTTCTTGAGGATATTAGAGATTACCAAAATCTTGTAGGGATCTCAATTATGCTACCCTAATAAGAGTAGATATTGCCTATGGAGTAAGTACATTGAGTCAGTTTATGCATGCACCAAGAAAGCCTCACATGGAAGCTTCCAAAAGGGTACTTAAATATCTAGAGGTTACCATGAATGAAGGGTTGTTTTATCCCGTCACTTCTTACTTAGAAGTAAAGATGTATTCAGATGCAAATTGGGCTGGCTCCAAGGATGATAGGAGGAGCACCTCAGGATACCTATCTTTTGTAGGTTCAAAGCTTATATGATGGTCATCTAAGAAGCAACCAACTATAGCCTTATCATCCATAGAATTAGACTATAGAAGCTTGGCAAATGCAATGCAAGAAGCTCTATGGCTCAAGCAACTCTATGCAGATTTGGGGTTACACTCTTACACTCCAATAATCTTTGGAGACAACACTAGTTCACTTCATTTGGCTGAAAATCATGTTTATCATGCAACAACTAAGCACATTGAAGTGCACTATCATTATGAAAGGGATAAATTGCTTAGCATGGATATTCAACTATCCTATGTATCAACTCATTTACAATGTGCAAATATACTCACAAAGTCTTTGGATGGAACCAAGATAAACAGATTCAAATTGATGATTGGTTTGTAGGAAATCAAGAAAGAATGAAGACCAAGCATTTTAGGCTTGAGGGGGAGCTATTGGTGTAATTAAAACAAGTCCAGATACTTGCTGAATGAATACATAGCTTGTAGAATCTAATGTGATCAATCTCTTGTAAAAACCATTCATATTTACTTTTGTAAAAGTGTCCTACAACCATGTGCAAGTTAGGAACCATCAAAACTCGAAGTTGTTGGTTGTTAATTGATGCGAGAATATATACAACACTTTAGGATTCACTTTTAGGTAGACCTCTTTGAATTTGAATTCAAATATTGGCTCCAATTACAACTACAAAAAGAGGATTACATGACCCATGTGATATCTTGAATCCATGAGATCATTGTGAAGGGCATTTATTGTGAATTAAGAGCTCATCTCATAGCTCATGCACCTCTCACACATTGTGCAATATATGATTGCCAATGACATTGTATTTATATAGGATTTAGTATACATATGATCATTACATTCTCATTTCACATCTCTATTATGATTACATTAGAACAGTCATGTCCTAAGAGCCTGTTCTCAGTGTGCAATTGATCATTTTTCATGATTTAAAGCATGGTAGATTCAGCATATTGTCTAGTATATGACTAAAAAGTGTTATTATCATTGCCTCTCTGGATCCTCAGATATCACCACATCTTGACTCTCTGGTCTCTTGAATGTTGCATTGGGTAATTGTCGGGAAGGTCCTGTGATTTGGTAAACATATTTCTCAGTGTGTAGTCCATCATTTTTTATAAATAACTCATGATTGATAGCTATCTAAGATAATTAGATATCTCCAAAAGGAATGAAGCTAATTGTTGTTGTGATCAAAGAACTCTTCAAAACATTGAACATGTGTATAGACAAGAATAGCAAGTTTCTTAGTCTTGGATAAATTCCTACCTATCCGTTTTGATCCATTGATTAGTGGATCATGTTCCAAGGAACATAGGTGATTATTTATGATCGTTAGCTCGCTAAAGAGGCTCACTATACTCTCTTGCAATCATTCTTGGCAGGTGTGAAGTAGGATCAAGCAGCACCACTTCATCTTTGAAGACTAACCACCATTTCTTCCAACACACCATACTTACTATAGGTGAATCCATCTTTTTTCTCGGTGCCACAAAGAAGATCATGGATGCAATTTTGGGAGCGAGGACCTACACGGGTTGGTGCAGTAAAAATAAATAATCAGTGGCTTAACTATCATCTATTGCCAACTCCACCCCATAATTACTTACAAACAGAAGAATAAATGGTGCGAGCTATAGAGTTTGGCTTTCAAGATATTCCACAGTTTCGAATTTAGCAATCAAAATGACGAACAAGGTATTGAACATGCAGCTTATAGTTTTGAAGGTCTTTAAACATGCTCGATACACCTTTTGAACTTCATCAACATTAACTAGGGCATAGATGTCTTAATTTTTTATCTCTCTATAATGCCTAGCTGACTTAATAATGGCTATATATTTGTGATTGATTTTTCTATCAAGTCCTTACATGTAAACATTCAAAGAAGCATTCTTCACAAGGTTTTTTGAACTGGACTCGTAATTTTTTGTAAAACTATCTTCCAATTTAAATGCTCACCTATGAACTCAATTTCTTTGTTGATCATAGATAGGCACCAAATGATGGGGTAAAATCAGCTCAATGGAAGGAACTAATGATACATGAAGCTAATCTACTAAATCAAAGAGAGCAAAACACCATTCAAACCTACTCACATCACCATTCAAATCCTTGTCAAGGATGATAGAGTTCAGGAGGAGGGACATATGGAGGTAGAATCAAGCAAGAGATGATGAAGAAGAAAACCAAAAAGAAACATTTTTCAATGAAAATAACTCATCTCTATCCAAAGCCTCGCAGGGGCACGCATTAGGATGTAATGCAAAAGAAGGAGGTCCCTAGGTATGTAAACAAAGATTAAACATAGGACCTTTGATGCATCAGCTAGACGCAAAGAGATTAAATATTTATCAACGGATGCATGCATGGCAACCCAATGCAGCATCCTTGATGTATGAATGTAAAGAATACCAAGGGGATGACGGGAGCATCAGATGGAGGCTGGGATAAAATAATAAATTGTCTGAAAATCCAAAAGATTTCCTCGACTCTAGGGTTTGAGCAATGAAAAGAAACAAATAGGCTAAAGAAAATGCATGAGTTCCCAAAGGATGTAAAAGAAGATTTAAGAATAGGACCTTTGAAACGAGTGCCACATGGAAAGAGATGCAATGTTTACCGATGAGTGCACACATGGAAACCAAAATTAACAAAACAACACAGAATTGTGGATAAAAGGAATATCAAAAGGCAAATAGAACCTTCGGATTGAAGATTTGGACAAGGTTACAAATTTTCTAACAATCCTAAAGTCTTCATCCAACACTGTTCGGGTGTAGTGAAATATCGAACCTGATCTACTACATACCCAAAGCTAGACAAAAAAAGCAAAGCATGTCAAGGGATGAAACCTTCAATTGGCAGCCTTTCGTCGCAGATATCCAGCTATCATTTTCTATTGACTGCCAAGGAGGAGCTCTTGTCCAATGTTTGATCCCAGCGTAGTCGTATTTTGCAGATGGCAGGCCTTCCTTCATATACATCCAACAAACATTCGCTATCACCTATTGTTGGTGAAGAATGCAGAGGTTCTGTAAAGGCTGCAGTTCCTGAAAAGTTATGTATAAAATGAGGACAAATTAGATAGAATCTGGTATTGCGAAGCTGTCTTGGATCGTTTCACAAGTTCATGTTGTACAAAAGAAACATTGTGGTAACAGAGCCCTTTTAGGTGACCTAGCCAGTAACGCCATCCGTGCAGAAGGCTTTCTTTGCGGAGAAGTCCCAATCGACGGAAGTAATACGAATGATTCCTTCTGCTGTAAAGACATAAGTGTAGTAACAGTCGACTCAAGCCGGTAATATATTTTGAACTTTGTTCTTTATCCAGAGGGAAGGATCACGCAGTCACCCAATAGGCAGTTCCGATTCGTCATACATAAAGTATCGATGCTTGATGATCCCAACTTTTTTCTGATATTTCTCTGCTTTTAGTTTCTCTACCAACAACCAGAGCTTCTCGGTTTTCTCTGATAACTGTGTTGATTTACAATGAGTAAGGGTGTTGGAAAAGATCATTAACCTTGTGTGTAACTTTATCTAAAACTTAGGTTTACTGCCGAATCCTAGAAGTCACCATGTAGCACCTTCAGTCCATCATACTGCTACTTTGTGGGATAAGAGGAATGCCAACGGCTGTATGTTTGTTTTTTCAATTAGTTCAAACTAGGGACAGTAGACCTTGGTCAAACTTTCTCTAAAAAAAACCGTGGTGGACGGACTCGCTTGGAGATTGGAATGATGAAACATTTTAGTCGAGCGAACCTCGCTTAAGAACCATAAACAATTGACAAGAATAAGGTACATTTGACAACATTGCTTGCTTGGAGATTGGAATGATGAAACATTTTAGTGGAGCGAACCTCGCTGTAGAACCATGAACCTAGCTTATGGCCTCTCTAGACGTAAATATGGCCTCTAGCATGAGCGCCACATGGCACTCATGTCAGAGCACCCTTGGATCCAACTAAAGGGTGGGTTCCCACCCACACTAGTGTCTCTAATAATGACACCATAAAACATTTCCCTCCCCTTAATTCCACTTTTTCTTCAAAAGTGGTGTTCGAAGGTCCTAATCGAAGAGAGAGATGTACTATGACTATATACTCCCACTAAACTCCATGTATTCGACGTATATGTTAATATCCCCATGTTGTTTCCCCATATTCTTCCCCTTAACAAGACTCTTGGGAAGGCCATCTAGAATTGGGAAACCATCTCTAAAGGGTGCTAACTCTCCTCCATGTAGCACTATCTTGAACCATCTTTCCACTTCACTCGGAACTCATTATATAAGTGAATCCTCATCCATTTCTCTAGAGTGCATAGTATGATATTCTTAGGCTCATGTGGATTAGTTTTAAAAGATATAGGCTTTGCTACCTCACTATCTGGAGTGAAGTTGTTAGATTCTCCTAGCCATTTCTTAAGCTTGTTAACATTAAAGATTGCATGTATCTGGCTATTGACTAGAAGTTGGAGCTACTAAGACATCTTTCCAATTCTCTTAAGTATAGGGAATGGTGCATAATACCTAGGAGATAGTTTTGGACAAGGTCCTCTCTTTATGGTTTAGATCTAGGGGGGACTTTAATATATAGTTCACTCGCTACCTCAAACTTGATATCTCTCCTTTGAGGGTGAGCATAGACTAGAACTTTCTCTTGAGCTCTCCTAATGCTGAAAGAAGTCCTTTCTAGTGAAATGTCTCATGCGGCAGTCCTATTGCATAAGGAGCTCTTTGTTTAAACCCATACATAATCATAAATGCACTATTCCTAGTGGAAGAGTTCCTAGCAGTATAAACCTATTTGTAAGCATTCTTATAGGCTTAGTGTATCTCAATATGACGAGGTAGAGAAGCAACTTCACAATGTTTAGATAAGGGCTTCATTACACCAATATTTGCTTTGTCTTCAGTTGAAGCAAAATATAAAGATCTAGCTAGTGCAACTCAAGAAGCAATATGGCTGAAGGAATTGTACTCAGATTTCGGATTGGTGAGTTCGAAACCTCATTTAATTGGAGATAGTGTAAGTTCCATGCATTTGGCTACAAATCCAATTTTTTTATGCAAGGAAAAAGCACATAGAAGTCCATTACCACTTTGCAAGAGAGAAGCTTATGGAAAAGGAAATTGACATTTCATTTTTTCCTAATAAGAAACAAATAGTAGGCATAATGACAAAGGTACTTGACGGGATAAAGCTTTGTCGATTCAAAACTATAGCAAGTATTCAACCTATTAGAGAATGAAGACTCAAGCATACTTTAGCTTGAGGGGGAGCTGTTCATACAACAAGCTTGCATTATACTTGAAGAGGATATATTCCACATCAAATCCTTCATTTGGATGCTATGGCACCATCTACCATATTTATGTACCTTAAAGAATAGCACTCATGTGCACATTATTTGTTTGGATTACTTAGTTGATTACTTATGATCATGTCTTATAAGGTTCAAAGTATTTACTTTTCTAAAAGGAAAGAGTAAAAGGCCTAAAAGCCACGAGTTATAAGTGGTTAGAATTCATTCTCAATTAATCAGTCAAAAAGAAGATATGACTTCAACTTAATTTCTCTTTTTCTAGATTGTAGGAAAAGATTCCAATCAATGTAAACTATCAAATTTGCTTAATTTTTAATTCAAATTCATGAGGAAAAGACGTGGTCATATCCTCAAGAGTCTACATAAATACTTAAAAACACTTTTACATTAACTAGATTGTTGATTTGAAGCAATACATGTACTCTTTGATCATTTCTTGGTACCATTTATGTTCTCTCCTCCTTCCTCCTCAAACTCATTCAACTTTGCAGAGATTATTGCTCTCTCTGTAGAGCTCCAAATCCATTGTTTAAGAATTCATTGGAAAGGTACAACCTTCTAGTTTATTTCTAAAAATTTTCAATTCATTGGGTCCATTATGTTTAGAGAGATTTGCGTTTTACAGGCTCATGATCATTCTATGCACATCCCTGAAAAATGAGGATGACACCCAATGATTACGGTGATTGCTCCTTCATTGGTTGTTATGAATTAGGGATTTTATGCATTTTTTCAAGACAACCATATGTATGACACTCCCTTTAGAGGAATGTTTCCAATTTTTACTGTGTTGGTTGTTCATCAAATTTTTCTTGTTGATGTTCCAAAGTACTGATTGGGTTCAATTTTGGTTATAACAACCCCACAAGGACAAAGTTACATATCCAAAGATCTTGGGCTATTTCTATGCTAGTTTTTTAGACCAACGTCACCACCTAACAACTCAACTTTCCAAACCTCTCCAAGCTTCTCCAAGTTCTTTCATCCATGATGGTTTTATCCTAAAATTCTTCAACACCATTGTTTTTGAAAGCTATTTGCCACTCTGAGTTGACACTTGATTCCTTTAATCTTGAAAAGATCTTGAAAGTTTGTTAATGAAAACTCACCACCACTGTCTCTCCTTAATTTTTATATCTTCTTCGATGTTTCTATTTCTACAAGATGAAGCCATTCTTTAAGCTTAGCAAAAGCTTGAGCTTTATCACGAAATAAGTGCACTCACGTCTTCCTGCTATAGTCATGGATGATTAACATGAAGTAGGAAGATCTACCCAAGGCATGTGTAGGCTTTTTTACACATACACTAGCATGCACTATCTCTAGAGGATAGCTTGCTCGCTTCTTCCACTCATGTGGAAATGCCTACATCTATTTCTTCCCTATCATTCTAGTTTCATATAGTCCTTTCAAGTCTATATTCAATGGTAGATGTGCCACCATACCTTACAATGCATCTCCTTATGTATAGGGTATCTCATATGGTTGAAACTTGTGCCCACATTTGTAGTGATCATATTAGCAGAAAACAAATACGTTTTTCTTGCATATGACATTCAATAGAGTTCTATTGTTACTATCCATATTCGTAGCTCCTATCCTACTCAAATATACTTTATAACCCCGAGGAATTGTAGAAGCTATTGGAAAAAGATTTGGTTTGATTTGTGGAACATACAACACATTCTAAAGCTTTCTAATACCTCTCTTAAAATTAATAAATAAATTATACCTATAATGGTAGGAGATCTTGTCTTGTTGTAAAAATTTCCTATGATGGGTACCTTTAGATGCTGT
This sequence comes from Ceratopteris richardii, assembly GCA_020310875.1. Taxonomy (NCBI): domain Eukaryota; kingdom Viridiplantae; phylum Streptophyta; class Polypodiopsida; order Polypodiales; family Pteridaceae; genus Ceratopteris; species Ceratopteris richardii. The sequence continues at coordinate 4,036,526 of CM035435.1, read as the reverse complement.
AAGGAATTGTAAAGGTCTTTTGGGCTCCTCACATGATGCAAGGCACCACTGTCCAACACCCATGAGTTATCTATTCTTTATCCTTCAATTCAGGAGCATACCTCCTCTATCATAAAAAATAACTCAAGCTATATTTTTGTAGTGTTCAAAAATTTATTGCCCTTACCACCAACCATTCTTCTCTTATACCTTCGTTATGCCTTATTCTTAAACTCTATGGCCTTTCCTCTTGTGGTGGAAACAATCTCTCGTGAACTTCATTTGGTCCATCTTGTTTTTATCTCCATCTTTTAAAGAGTCCTCTTTTCCTTCTTTGCCATTTGCTATGAGTGTAGCATCTTCTCTGTTTCCACCAGTCCTTGCCTGGATCTATAGCTCCTCCTCTATGATTAAGGGACTAAATTCCTCATACATTGTAGCTTGATGTTGCGTTTGAGTATTATGATATGCTACCAAACCATCAAACTTTGGTGGAGAGATTTGAAACCAACGCCAAGCTAACTCCTCGCTTGATATTTGTACACCTAATTTCACCATTTGATCTCATAGATTCATTATGTGAATGATAAAAACCTCCGTAGTCTCTCCATCAAAAAAATCTTTCTACTCATAGCTTATTTTCTAAGTTCTCAAACTGTCTATTATTACAAGATTCATATTGATTTCTCAATATGTTTTGTGCTTCACAAGGCTTGTTAGTATGCTGAATGAGAGTCACAAAGCTATTAGTAGTAGTTGTAACTAGATCAAAGAGTGCATCTATGTTTCTATACTTCCATGCTATAGAAGATGAACATCAAGGGGAATCATTTGGATATGGCTATTTGGATCACGAATTTTGAGGTCTTATGATCACTCTCAGAATTATTCTCCTAAAGCTTATATGAATCAAGGATAAAAATGACTTTAAACTTCTAGATGGTGTAATTCATACAATTAATTTTACCTTTCATGAATGCTCGTGATTGTATCTCCAACCTTAGGATAATCGACATCATTTGTTCTCCTACTTGTGCTTCACCTGCTCATGTTAGTGAACCACCTTGATTCCTAGTCATAGATCATAATGGACCACCACTTCACATCTTCTCTCTCTTTTCATCAAAGCCTCTACAACCTCTACCTTTCTAGTTTGCACCACTAAGCACCTCCTCAACTCTCATACCATGTGAGAAATAATAATACAACGAAATAGACTAATAGATAGGGTTACCAAAAAAATTCACACGAAGAAAGACCAAGACTTAGAGATAGACAACTCAAGCTCTCAATAGTAATGCATAATCAAAGATGTCCACATGTGCACTCCCAATGCTTATTAGTGCATAATGCTCTATAGAATTGTACATGGGCAATTATTATATAGCTTCTACAATGTGACTTTCTATAGATAAATGTAGTTGGGAGAGGAAAAAACAGTCTACCAAATATATAATATGAGAAAATCTTCATGACTAGATGTCCTACCTTCTTGACCATATGGTACGAGGGGATATATCCTTGAACCCTGCAAAAGAGGGCAAGCTCCCCGCTTTATTCTCCCCATTAAGCTTCTAATTGAAAACTGTATACTTCCAGAAGGCCTTTATTTCACCATGAATGATAACCCTATGCCTTAGAAGTTTATGCACTAACTAATCTAATGGCTAATCTCACAACCAATCTTTTACGATTAATGCTTACACATAGATCTCATCTAACATGGAAGCTTGGGCTCTACAAGTCCAATATCTCACAATGGCTTCTGTTGATCATGAGGGCCTTACAAATTAGTGCAGCATGGATGATTTGTGGCCATTTGAGGGTGGAGTATTGAGTATATCTAACAAACCACATGTAGTATATGGACATAATCATATCGTTGTGTTATTTTCCCATTCCCTTCCGTTTAAGAAGGATCTTTGGAGGGGAACAAAAAATATCAAAAACATCTCTAAAAAATTAATACTACATCCCATGTACACTTATCTACGGAGCTAAAATTCTAATATTTTAAAGGATTATCTAAGTCATATACATCTATCGAAATGTTCTTCATAGTTCCATTTTCTCGCTTCTTTGGAGTGATAATATATGTCAAAGTTTGAAGACCAATATCATAGAATCGCTGTAGTTGCCGCTGTCGATTCGGCCCTAAATAAACGAAATAGATCCTCATGAGGAAGATAAAGGAAAATCCCTCTCATGCTTTAATGTGGAGCGTATCACGAAACCGAGGAAGAAAAATACGACAGAGAGGATTTCCAAACCTAACGCTACCCTTGAAAATAATTACAAAAACGCATGCCTTTGCTACTTGTGATTGAGCATGTTTCTTTTGAAAATGATGATAGCGCAATGTTTTTTTCCATTGTTGCACATGCGTGTTCATATTTCTCTTTTTATTTTTCATTGCCTTTTGAAATGTTCGAAAAGTAGTCCCTTTTTTCAGACCCACCTTATAAAACAACAATCTCGTTTTTGAAAGTAATGCAAGAATTTTCCTTAACAAAGGCTGTTCCAACTGTAGGGATGCATGATTCTCCATAATTGGACTAGACATGTTTTCACAATCCCATTTATCACTAACCTTTGTGTTATCACTTGTGGAATGTTGAATTATGGGAGTTTATTATTAATATCTTAATATAATTTGTGTTTTGATTTAGTAAATGAAGGTTCATGAGAGCTTGGATGGGTGTGGACTTATTCAGACGCATTTGGACATAAATAGAGAAAATAAATTTTTTATATATTTTGTAAACAAAACACCCAAATAGAGGAATGTTTCTAAAAATTCATAAACATAGTGGTTGAAATAATGATCGGTTTTGAATGCAACTTTTGTAGGTAAAGCATAAGGCACACAATAAAAGTGAAAAGTATTTTACTTATGTGCCTTCTTTTTGAAGCTCCCTCATTGTAACCTCCAATTGGATGTAATAATAAACTATAAATACATTCACTCTTGAGACTGGTTCAAAAATGTGCATTGGGGGATATTACACCCAATACTATTCATTACTTTGTCTATTGCACATCTTCATTCTTTTGTGTTTCAAATCTTGTATTGTATCTATATATGTGTGCCCGTAAGATCTTGCAATAGTGGTATCAAAGCTTCTCCACTTCATTTTAGATGCATTTTGGTGCTACCCTTTTGACATCCAATCCTTATCCATTTTGATGTCCCATCTCGATTCTGATGTTGAATCAGACTTTGATCCATGTTCTTATTTCTGCCTTTGCTTTCTATTTCTATTTATGTTTTTGTTTGAGTTTTGGCTTCTATTTTTGGTTTTTGTTTCAATTCGAATTCCAATTAATGAAAGAGAACCTAAAGTTTACACCTCTAGTTCAAACCTACAATTTATGCCTAAATTTATGCATATGTCTATGCCTTCAACTTTGGCTTACCCGAATGCATCGACTATGGCATAGAACTTTGGCATAACTTTGGTATCTTTGGCTTCCATGGCAACCATGGCTCCTCAACTCCTTCCGTCTTTTGCACTCCTTGCTATGCATGAATATTCTTTAATTAAGGAGTGGAAATAAGAACTCTCTCATTTATCAATGATCGAATTTGAACCCATAGCCTCTCATTCATAACTCAAGTGATTTACCACTACAATATTTACATGTGTTGTCACTCTATTCCTTTTTGCTTATATTGAACATAATTTTCATCTCTCTTAGTTTTTCAATTCCCAAGAACCACACTTTCCATTCCCACTTTGATTCAAGAATTCTTAAAATTCTCTTTATTTTTTAGCAAGAGTGTTTCTTTCTTTACACACCCATTGCGCCTACTCATACCATGGATGATTTTGGTGAATCTCCTCTACCCAGGTACTGATGGAACAACAATTGGTTGAATGAACTCCAAGGCACCCAAATTGAGATCTGAGAGCATGATGAATTACTACAAAAGATGCATTTTAAGAAAGAAAACCTTGTATAGGTGGTGAGGGCCATTATTATATCTCAAGCAGATGGCATGCATTCAAAGATCGCACCTTTGCTTAGTTCTCCAAATCTAGGATGACTTTAACTATTGCATGAATTCAGCTTGAAAATCCACTTTGTGCCTTGACTACATCTATTTCCCTTAGCTGTCTTCCATTCATCCTTATGATGCATATAATACAATATCCCTTTTTCCTTCCTCTATATGTAATTTTTCTTTTGAGAAAACCAATGGTTTCATATATTCAATGGTTCCTCCCTTTTCATATTGTTCTTCAACATCCAAACATTATTATCACATTCATGATCCTTTGTCGGATATTTCATATGCTTTCATCAACATCAGAGGACCCATTAGGCTCAATATTCTCTTTGTTATCCATCATTTTGTACTCACAGGCTTGCATTTTATCAAAATGGTTAGGTACTTCTTATAATACAACATCAAAGTTATTAGCCTAGTTATTATTCTTCTTTTTTTTATATTTTACTCCATGGTTTTGGATACCATCAAAATTCAATTCTGACTCAGTAGCTTAAGTCTCCCCTTGATGTTAACCTTTAGTATGAAGACATCATCTCCATGATTTTATGGGGGAAGTATCTCAACCGCTATGTGACGAAGTGTGAATGACCTCCATAGCTATCCTTCTTTAACCTCTACACACCCAAAATTCTCTTTCTCAGAGCTTATGAAGAGAAATCAAGTGAGCTTTCGTACATGTGTAGTAGATACGAAGGGCTTTCCAGCAAAATAAATTTCATGTCAAATGGATGCTTACACAAAGAGAAACAATGTCTACAACATGAGCTAGTTGAATGCTCACAAATGCTAGTCAAGCAGAGACCTCACTTCACTCCAACACGCTTTTCTCAGAGAGTTTATAGAGAATGAATCTCAACATTCAGTGAACTTTAGGGAACTGTAATAGCTACCCAATGACACGAAAATCATAGCAAATGGATAAATAGAAAAGGAGAACTCACCCTTACAATAGAGAACAAAATACTTCCAATAGAGGCTATACACATAGATAGATATCAATCACACAACTTCACTAAAATGAATGTTGATCCTAGAGTACTCAAAGAATGCTCTAGAGATTTAGTGAGCATAAAATAGACTGTAATAGCTATCCAATGAGATAAGAATTACATCAAATGCAGAGAATATGAGGGAGAACCAATGCTAACAACTTAGGGGTAGAGAGTTGCAACATTGCCTGTGCACACACATAGATATGCCTACTAATAGAAAACAAACAAGTAAGCAAGGGGTTAGCTTATAGTAAGAAGTGTGCCCCTAAAGTCAACCTTAAGCAAGGGGCTTGTTTATCACAACTCCAGCACTTAGTGCTCACTTTGCATGAGCAAAAACGCCAACAAGATGGCCCAAAAGAAATTGAGATACATGCTCCTTTTATAGTGAGAAGTGTGCCCCTAAAATTAGCCTCTTAACTTGGAGGACTTAGTTGAGATGCCTTGAGGAGTGGTTGAGTGACTTTTCTTGATGGAATGTCATGGCTTTTGGCTTCTTTTGATTGCTCCACATGTCCATAAAAGATTCCCCAGAAATTTGTAGCTTGAAGCTTGACTTTTAACACTCCCCCTCAAGCTTCAATTCTTCAGCCTCATCCAAGCTCCATGTTGATGCATTGCTTGAATTTTGAAATCTTCATTCCATCCAAAGCCTTTGTAAACATGTCCGCAACTTGGTCCTTGGTACCAATATGATGTACTAAAACTTCCTTGGATATCACCTTTTCCCTTATGAAGTGATAGTGCACTTCAATATGCTTGGTTTTAGCATGATAGATAGGATTCGATGCTAGATGAATGCAACTCATATTGTCACAAAAAAATGGATATGTGTCAACTGCAAATTAAGCTCCATAAATAACTTCTTTATTGACATTAGCTCGCATGTGACTTGCACCAAAGCTCTATAATCAGTTGCGGTGGAAGATAATGGCACCATGGGTTGCTTCTTTGAAATCCATGAGATAATCTTGCTACCTAGCATCCGAAGGTAATCACTTGTACTCCTTCTATCCTCCTTCGAACCGGCCCAATTTGAATCGGAATAAGCTTTGACTTGCATATCATCATCGAATGAATAGAACAATCCTTCATTTATAGTGGCCTTGAGATATCGTAACATGCTTCTTGCATCTTGCAAGTGTGTAGTCCTTAGACTATGCATAAATTGTGATAACACTCCAACTCCATATGCTATGTCGGGCCTAGTTATTGTGGCATAATTGAAAGTGCCTACAATAGATCGATTCAAGGTTACATCCTCTAATGGTTCTCCATCAATGAAGCTTAGCTTTACATTAACTTCCATGGGATTTGAAATAGTCTTGCAATGTAGCATCCCAAACCTCTCAAGTAGGTCTAGAATATACTTCCTTTGTATGAGCATAATACCTTCCTCTTTGTATACAAGTTCAATGCCAAGAAAATACCTAAGATCTCCAAGATCAGAGATCCTAAACTCCTTTCTAAGCTTTGCCTTGATCTCCTCAATGCACTTTGTATCATTACCTGTAATGATAAGATCATCTACATACACACACATGTAGACTACAAGTTCTCCTCTTTGTTTGATGAAGAGAGATGGATCCGCATTGCATTGATTGCAACCACATTTGATCAAATAGTCCACCAATCTTTGTTTCAAGCCCATGGAGCTTGCTTTAGGCTATAAAGTTCCTTCTTCAACCTACAAACATGATGTGGAAACTCTTTATGAACAAAACCTAGTAGTTTCTCCATGTATACGTCTTCTTCCAAGTCTCCATTGAGAAAGGCATTCTTGGTATATAATTGGAAAAGCTTCAATCCTTTGGTAGCTGCCATTGCAATGAGTGTCCTAATAGTGCTCATCTTTGCCACGGGGCTGAATGTCTCTTCAAATTCCACTCCATAGGTTTGTGCAAAACCCTTGGCCACCAATCTTGCTTTGAACCTAGAAAGAGATCCATCTGAATTCCTCTTTACTTTATACACCCACTTATTACCTATTACCTTCATGTTCTCCTTCTTGGGAACTAGATTACATGTTTGATTCTCCTCAAGTGTGTTGATCTCTTCTTGCATTGCCTCTGTCCATTCGGTGTACCTGCTTGCATCTTCATAGCAATCACGCTCATGATCTTCTACTACTTTGGTGCATAATGAGTTGCCATGAATGAATCATAAGAAAAGCTTTGAGTTGGATACTTAACTCTAGAACACTTCCTTTCTTCTTCTTTTTGAGGAATAAGCTTCCTTTGCCTTGGGTACTTGATCTCTTCCTTTGACATGGATTCTTTCTCCATCATGTCTCCTTCATCATCTTCAACTTCATTACCTTCTTCATCCAACTCTTTTAATGTTGCTTTGCCTTTGTTGATTGATTGTGCTTCATATCTTGATGAAGATCTCCCCCTCCATGGTGAGTTCATGCTTGAACTATCTTCATCGATGGAACACCTTGGACTTCTTAGCTCTAGGTCGATTTTTTCTTCATCATGTGCATGCTTTTCTTCTTCATAGTCTTGCATACAATCATAATTCTTATACCAAGGGAGTAGCTCATCAAATGCTACATCCATTGATATCCTCAAGTCCTTTATGTTTGGGTTGAATCACCCTGTAACCTTTATCATCATTTGAATATCCTAGAAACACAGACTTTTCTGCCTTTGGTTGTAGCTTGTGCCTCAATTCACTTGGCACATGTAGACAACAAGTACATCCAAACATCTTCAAGTGGGAAAGATCAGGTTTCTTACCATAATAGGCTTGATATGGTGTCCAGCCATGGATCCCTGAGGTAGGAGCCCTATTCATAAGATACACGTTGGTATTTGCTACATCACTCCAAAACATGTTAGGTGCATTCATCTCATTAAGCATTGCTCTAGCAATTTCGGCAATGTATCTATTCTTTGTCTCTGGTACTTCATTCGTTTGGGGTGTGTATCTTCATGTTACTTGCCTCTTGATGCCTTGATCCATTAAAAAGCCAGAAAATTCATTCGCGAAATATTCTCCCCCTCCATCTGACCTTAGATTCTTGATATATGTACCTACTTCCTTCTCTACGATTGCTTTGAATGCTTTGAAACATGTAAACACATCTGATTTGTTTTTTATGAAATAAACCCAAACCATCCTCGTGCACGCATCTATAAAAGTGACAAAGAACTTGTTACCTCCAATGCATTGCTCTTTGGTTGGCCCCCACACATCTGTATGTATCAACTCCAATGGATGTTGGCTTTTATAGCCACTCTTCTTGAATGGAAGTCTCGCTTGCTTCCCTAGTTGACATAAATGCTTCATACCTTGTCCTTGGAAGTTGGGAAGACCTTCAACCAACCTCTTGAGTTGCATTTCCTTCATTCCTTTTATGTTGATGTGACCTATCCTCTTGTGCCACAAGTCCAACTCTGAAATCCTCTTGTTTCCATATGTGAAGTAGACATGTTGAGTGGAATGAGAATTTACCTCCAAAGTGAAGAGTCTCCCTTGCTTATGTCCTCATGCTATCACCTTGTAACCTTGCTTAGGGTTCCCCACAAAGCATACACCTTTGTTGAACCCTACATGATAGCCTCTTTCAGTCATTTTCCCAACGGACACCAACCTCTTTGTGCTGGTAGGTACATGCAAGACATCTTTGATACATCTTCCTTGCTCATTGTCATCCAAAGCTACATCTCCAACATGGGAGATCTCATGGGATGTATCATAATGTGTTTCTACATGTCCTTTAGCTTTGGGAGCATGTAAATTAATAAACCAAGAGGCATTGCAACTCATATGGTTGCTACATCCACTATCAATATACCAAGTGCTATCTACTTTGCTTGAATTCCCATTCATGTGCATCATCAAGAGATTTTCATTTTCTGAACTTGTAGAAGCATAATTATCTTGGCCTTTTTATGAAGAGCTTGGTTGTAGCTCCTTTGGTTTCCTCCTTGGTAGAAATCTCTAGCATAGTGGCCAAACTTGCCACATATGTAACATCCTTCTCCATCTTGATTTCTGTTTTGTTGATGCTGTCCTCCTCTTCCTCTTGATCTTCCTCTACCTCTTTGTGATGAGGTTCCTTGGTCATGTCCTTGATTGCTAGAGTGGCCTTGCCTTCCTCCAAACCTTCCTTTGCCCCTTCCTTGTCCTCGTCTTCCTTTGTTCCTTTGATTACCTGCATAGAAAACTTATGCATCCTTGCTTTTACTTGAACGTCCACCTATATTCATCTCTTCGGTGACCATGAGAGCAACCAATTGCTCAAAATCAAGAATATTATCCCTTACATATACTGGAGTGTTAAAGGGTTTCCACTTCTCATAATCTCTCAAACCATTGAGAGTATAAGCCACAAGATCGTCATCGTCTATGTGGCTTCCAATGGATCCCAATGCATCTGATAACTCTCTGACCTTAAGTATGTAGTCATTTATGCTACTCCCTGAGCTCTTCCTAAGGTTTTTGAGCTCATTCTTGAGTTGGATCGTCCTTGCTTTGGTGCTTTTTGAGTACAGCCTTTCAAGTGTCTCCCATCTCTTCATCTTTGAATCCAAGTCGAGGATATGGCCGATCATGCTTTTGCTAATGTGTTGGGAAAGGATAAAGATAACCCTCTTGTCTCTTTCATTCCATTCCCTAAAGGCCCTACTATGGTCATTGGTTGGATTCTCATCCAACCTAGGTCTTGGCTCACTTCCATAATTAGTCCCCAAAGGCCCTTGTGCATAAGGTAGTTGGAGACCCTAAATCTCCATGCTTGATAGTTCCCCTTGTCTAGCTTTTCAATTTGAGTGTTGAAGTCTCCCACATCTAGTCTTTGCTACTTGACCTAGCCCTTGGCTAATGTTCCAATGTGTGTAAAATGAAAACGAGGCTCGGAGGTTACCTCAATCCAAATTTTGTCTTAGATGGACACCTTCCGCTCTTGAAAATTTGAGTAGAATAGCTCCGGCTTGACGTGAGCTACGTCCAAGAAGCTTTTGTTGATACAAATCTTCAACCACCAACTCCAAGAGGTCTTCCATCTTGTATGTGATGCCTCCAAGATGCAAAATTGCTCTGATACCACTCATGGGGAAGTATCTTAACCCCTATGCAACGATGAAGCGTGAATGACCTCCATAGCTATCCTTCTTTGACCTCTGCACACAAAAAATGCACTTTCTCAGAGCTTATACAGAGAAATCAATTGACCTTTTGTACACCTATAGAAGACACCAAGATCTTTCCAAGAAAACAGACTTCACTTCAAATGGGTGCTTACACAAAGAGAAATAATGTCTACAACATGAGCTAGTTGAATGCTCTCAATTGCTAGTCAAACAGAAACCTCAATTCACTCTAGCAAGCTTTTCTCAGAGAGTATATAGAGAATGAATCACAAAATTTAAACTTTAGAACACCATAATAGCTACTCAATGACATTAAAAGCATAGCAAATGGATAAATAGAGAAGGAGACCCAACCCTTACCACAGAGAGAAAAATATTTCCAAAAAAGCCTATACATAGAGAGAGATATCAATCACACAGCTTCACTAAAATGAGTGTTGCTCCCAGAATACTAAGAGAATGCTCCAGAGAATTAGTGAGCATTAAATGACTTTAATAGCTATCCAATGAGACAAGAATTATTTCAAATGCATACAATATGAGGAAGAACCAATGCTAACAATGGAAGGGTAGAGAGTTGCAACATTGCCTGCACACACACATAGATATGCCTACTAAAAGAAAACCAAAAAGCAAGCAAGGGACTAGCTTAAGCAAGGGGCTTGCTTATCACAACTCCAGAACTTAGTGCTCATTTTGCATGAGCAGAAACGCCAAGAAGATGGCCCAAAAGAAGTCGGGATACATGCTCCTTTTATAGTGAGAAGTGTGACCTTAAAATCTAGGAACTACCTTTCCATATCAGACTCCTAACTTGGAGGGCTTAGTTGAGATGACTTGGGGAGTGGTTGAGTGACTTTTCTTGATGGAATCTCATGGCTTTTGGCTTCCTTTGATTGCTCCACATGTCCATAAAAGATTCCCCACAAATTTGTAGCTTGAAGCTTGACTTTTAACATGATTCACCAATAGAGGACAATCTTTTATTAAATGAACATGTTTATAATAGTTGAAATAGGCATTAGACAAGTTTCTATACCTCAATGTCTATTCATGCACTGTGAAACCATCTTAATCTTTGATTACAAGGGATGTTTGTATTTGCTTAAGAGTTTCAACTTATCTCATCACTTGTGGATCCCATTTAGGGCTAATGATTCCCCCACTTTGACATGTTACATTTCCAATCAATTACTCAAATTATCAATCCATGAGTAAAACACAATAGGTAAGTCAAGATATTCAACCCATACTATCGCTTGGTAGGCATAGGCCATATAGGATTGAAGCCTACATACCATTTGAGGAAGGTAGTAGGAGTAAAATGTATCAGCCGTTGTCCCTCACTAATAAGCTTTAGAGCGCTAAATGAATCCTCAAGGCAAAACAAAAAGTAGTTGTTGGGAGGAAATTGAATGTTTCCTACAAAAGGCCTTTTATTCTCACAATTATTATTGATCCCATTAGGGGAAAAAATAAACCCTGAATGGGCCTTTTAGATTAAGGAGTGATTAGTGATGGACCAATCAGAAGAGGGTGATAGTCACAATCTATGCCCTATAAAATACTAGGCTGAAGGGGGGAGAGGGGGCATACTTCTCCCTTATTTAATGAGCTTCCTCTAGAGAGAGAAGGAATCTCATAACTTAGTTGGGCCCAAAAATTCAAAATTTTTGAAAAGTTAAGAAACTCATGATAACACCTAAGAATGGACTCTCCATTACTTTTTAGGGTCAAAAGTACTCTTTTTGACCCCAAATTCGAAATCCGTGCATGTTTTGAGCTGAAAAAATGGGTTTTTTAAAAAATACTCAAAAAAGAGTTATTTCCCTCATAAACCTCACATTTTCATACCCAGGTCCCAAAAAGTCATTTTTTCCCACTACTTTCACTATGTAGCACACCATTGGTGCTCCTGTTTCTACACTCCAACCTACCTACATCTCCTATCTCGAATTACTGTTGTAGCTTGAAGAACTTTAGCTTCAATGGCAACATCGAAAGCTTCTAGGCGACGGAAACAGGAGATCCTCACATTAAGATGTCACAATATCAAAGCCACACATGGACACTGGCTATCACATGAGTACTCCAAAGGTGCATGGGTGTACATGCAACCCTCTAGAGTTGGTCCTCATCGAGTTAGAGATCGTGGAAACTTAGATCTTGATTGGAAGGGAAACTTACTTGGCTTCAAGAAGCACAAAGACAATGGGATGGTTGCTATTGTACAACATGTTTTTACAACGGAAACTATGAAACTTGAAAACTCTAGTAGAATGAGATATCCTGTGAATTGTAAGTATTACTCTATAATATTGTATGTTTTTTTGTGCTTAATATATTTTTGAACTATTAAGATATGTTTTTGTTTGTTTCAGATATATTTCCTTCTACTTTGGTGGAAGAGCAACCACTTCATAGTATTACAAGTACTTTCCAAGCATTGAATGCAGATGTTGGTGCACTAGTCTTTCCAGAAATATCTCCTGCTCAACTTTACCATGATAGAGTTTTCTTTTACACACATAGATATGTTGTACCCTCTACAATGAATGGTTTTGGAAGGTTAGAGAGAATTGAAGTACATACTCTTCTTAACTTGGAGTGGCCAAAACCTCATATATGGTCTGTATCATCTTTCAAGCACAAGATGGCAATGGATATACATAACTCTTTGAAATTCACAAAAGTATCTAGGTCTGTAGGTTGGCACTGGTCTTTTCCCATTCATTGTTTTGTATATTTATTCCAAGAATTCTCATTCCAAGAGACTTCCACCATGTTCATGTCTAAAGAGATCACATATGAGCAAGTCAAAAGTCTTCTTGGTGGAAATTGGGATTGGATAGAAGGAATTGCAAAAGGTGATAAATATCTTTGTAAAATAGGAGGAAGAGGTATAGGATTTTGATATTTGAAACAACGTACTTCATTATACATTATCCTCTACTATGATCATTGGATGTGCAATCTGGGCAAATGGATATGATTTCAAAGTTCAGAGGGATCTTTACATTCATTTGAAATAAAGCTTAGATTGCCCAACAATGAAACATAAACTATTTTAGTGAATAATCATCAGACCTTGGCTAATCTAAGGGAACAATTGGTGATTATGGGGTTTGAAGGACTAACTCAATCCAAATTCAAAATACAAGGACATAAGGTGATAAATGTTTTGTGCTTTTGTTAAAGTAATCTTTTCATTATTGCATCCTTACTTTAGTAACTTCAATTTCTTGCAAATTGATTATAGGTGGGCAGAAGATTTGAATACAAAATGAAAGTCCCTTTAGATTGGAGCAAAGATGGAACAAAACTCTCCTTGTCATAGTTCTTTTGCAACCTGATAATGTCACTTCTTGGGCCCTAGTTATTACATCTCAAGGTTTTTGCACTTTCAAGAACCTTGTAAAAAGTAGGACAATGAATTCATGTTAGATATTATATATACCTTCTTTTCTCCAATGGTAATTTCAAAACTTTTGGAATGTCAAAAAGTCTATGTTCACTACTTTGAAATGTGGTTGCTCATGTTTTTTGTTGTGTTATGTTTATACATTTGCTTTGAATATCCTTGAGTGTTCTGTGCATTACTTTTTCATCGGAAACACATTTTTGAAATTGCACTACTTTATTTTGTACTTTTAAAAGTGGGCCTAGTTAGTTTAAGAACTTGAAACTGCTATAAAAATGGGTTCTATGTGCTCATTTCTCATATTTGCATTTGCACTCTCAAAGACCTAGAAAGCACAGACAAGCCAATAGAATTCTTGCACGCAAGCAATGGCTACTAGCACTTCCACTCCAAGGAAATCTCCTCGAGATCTATTCATGAAGTCCTTGGATACTATAGACTACAAGGGTCATACGGATTTGTATGATCTAGTCTCTAGAGTCCGTAATCTTGAAGGGACAATAGCCATAAACTCCGATGTGATCGATGAGATCACAGATTTTATGGAATTCTATATATTAAGATATGCTATAGATATTCCAGCATATGAGTGTAAATGGGTCCCTTGTGACCTACTTTTCTACATTCATAAAGGAGATGAGGAATTAGCAAAGAACTTAAAGCATTTCATGGCTATTGGTCAGGATGCAAGGCACCTGTTAGATGGCATTGTGCCCTTAATTAAACAATTAAATAAGAAAAGGAAAATGGGAAGAAAATATATTTTCTATGTTGCAACAACCATCTTTTTTATCAATGAGGAGCCCGAACCTACACCCATGCATCTACCCCATCTTGTTACTGGGGGTTTTGTAGATGACAAGAAGGAACCCTAGACAGAAGCTCTCAACTTATTAGAAGAGAGTCAAAAAATTTGTAGAGAATTTCCACAAGGAGTAGTGGACAAATTAAAGGAAGCCAGTACACAGAATAGTCCACCCTTCAACTTAGAGCCCGTGGAACCCACTCTACTAGACTTAGAGATGAAAATGTTTTTAGTTGTACTTGTCGATGGAGAGGAATTTTTGTTGCTACATGATATTGAGAAGGCATTCGGACTACAACTCGACGAATGCCTTAGTATTTTTTGCTCAACCTTCGATGTTCCCATGGACAACACTTCTGACATTATCGAAAAGACAACAATTCCACTTGGTGACTTAGTTGCACACACCATTGCATTTGTGTGTGAAGAGATTTTGAGTCATGCCACCCAAAATTCCACTAAAGAAGATCTGGTCGCAGCAAGGGAAAGAATTTTGGAGAAGAAGATTCCAACATCCCCTATTGTCGAGCAAAGTGGCATGGCTCACTCATCCATTCCACTAGATGCTATGGCAAGAGGAAAGGATGAAGATAGGCCGTTGCATCATAGTGGAATTGTATGCCAATCATATGCTCCAATGTGCATGGCATGTGGTTTCATGGCTTAGAAATGCAAAAACTAGGCCTGCCACAAAAACATGGGCATGGGCCCTGCAAAACTTTTGTAGGGCCCATCCCTGTGTTTCTGTGGTAGGCCTTTTTTGCATTCTTAGCCCATTGCATGCATTTTATAGGAACACTAATTACAAGAAATACAATAAAAAGAGTGATTAAACTACACAAAACACTTCAAAGAGGTACCGGAAAAAGACATCTAGATACATAGCAGACATAGACTTCAAAACATATACACTAAGAGATAAACACTTGGGAGAGCAAATACCACAAGAAAAAGATTATATTCATCATTTGGGATCTAGAAAACATTCATCATTTGGGATATTCAAAAAGTTCTTGAAAGAAGGGAGTACAAATATTTGTTAAGGGTTATTCCCTCTAATTCTTCTAGCTAGCTGCAAATCTATAGGTTGTATTGTCACTCTCTTTGCATGGATGGCACACAGGTTAGAGTCCTCAAACATTCAGATAAGATACGCATCTATAGCTTCTTGAAGGGCTTCAATGGCTATCCCTTGGATACGAAGTCCAGCACAATAACTTTGGATCTCTTCCTTCACAACTCTTGGAAATGACCTTTGTGGAATAAGAAGCTCCACAGACTGTTGATAGTGCCGAATCTCTGTGAAGGCTCTGGTTTTCTTTCTACACCTTTGCGGTGCTCTCGCATTTGGGGGGATGTTGGGTTGTGGTTATTGTGGTCTACAACATGGTTGATAGTTCTTCTTTCTTCTTGGAGCATGCCTAGATGGTCCTGCCTCATCATTTACTTGCTCTACGCAACTTTGCTCTCTTTCTTCATCAGTTGGTCTTTATCCTTGTCATGTAAGGAGTGTCTTTCCTCCTTGTGTCACTCAATGGTTCACGGGGATACGATCATGGTTCCATGGTGTCTCATTAACACTTTCTTCATCCGAGGAACTCTCTAAATTTGATGTAGTCTACATAACAACTTGCATCCGTGCTCGTTGTTTGGGCCATGCCTTGAGTGGTGTCCTCACTAGGGGCTCATCATTAGATGTGGGAGGGGAATAATTTATTTCTTGTGTTACATCTCTCTCCTGTGAAGTTTCCTCTCCCCGCAATGGAATGCTACCAGAGTGTGCCCCTACACCTGAGTTTCATCTAGAATATTGCCTTTTGGTTCGACGTTTCTTGTGGGGTGTCATCTGTTGGAATTTGGGGCCCCAAGATCGTTCCAATACTAAAACCTTTTGAGCATACACACTTAATTAATCAAGATGATAGGTGAGAGATAGAAGGAAAGAGATCTTGAGACAGGGATAGGGAAGGTAAGTTGGATGCTTACTCACTAAAAAATAGATGTCCAAATTACAACAGGGGAGTACTACTCAACCATATGATGTGGTGCACTCACTAATGGAAGAATAGCCAAGAAGATGATGATACAAAATTCAGATTATATTGTCATAATCTGAGTGTGTGAAGTGATTGAGCAACGAAGCAACCTAACTCTCACAAGATACTGCAACAAATATGAAAATCAACAAACCCTAATTCTGAAATTAGGGTACAAAAACCCTAAAAACAGAATACTAGTTTAAATTACAAAGGATACCTGCCCAAAGCTTGTATAAGACCTCTTGCTCCAAGAGAGTACCCTCTCCTTCACCAAGACTCCACCTACAAAGCTTCAGAACACCAAGTCTTCAACTTGTGAATTGTCCAAGAGTGTGACCGTATGCTCCTTATATAGTTGAGCTTCTCCAAATAAAGCTTTAGTGATTGAATAGTGAAAAAATCATGCACAAATTAAAAAAGCTATGATCGCTTTTTTTAAAGTCCCAATTGTTATTTTTAAGTTTGATTTTGCTTTTTATATTTTAAATTTTACGATCGCTGAATTTGAAGTGTTTTTGGACCCATATCACTTATGAAATTGCTTTTTGGAGTTTGGATCTTGAAACCTGCTTTTCCTCATTTTTGGGCTAAATTAGGGTTTGGATTATCTCCCTGTTCTGACCTCTGATGAAGAAATGAAGCATACCACTAGATAGCTCTCACCAAGCTCTTTCCATCTAGCCTAAAAACATTTTACAAGCTTTGTCATATTGGTACAAGCTTCAGTAACCTGCAAATCTTCTCATGACTATCTCTAGTCAATGCTTTGGTAAATATATCTGCCACATTCTCACTAGAAGGAACATAAACCAGCTCAATGTGGTTCTTTGCTATCTTCTCTCGAATAAAGTGGAAGTGTACCTCCATATGCTTTTGTGAAGAGATGGATAAGTATGTGCTTGAAGATGAAGAGGTGTTGCAAAATCCTTGATCTACACAAGCCAAATGAACTCCAGGAGTATGTGGTGGGCCCTTTTAGCTTGCTAATCGATGTATTAGACACCCTATGTACCTTGGAAGATCGGTCACAAAAAGATAGATCAAAACAGATAAGTTGGAGTTAGCTGAAAGGACCGGTGAAGAACTTGCTATTTTTGGTTCATACACCTGTCCAGTGTTTTGCATAATTCTTTGAGCACAGCAGCAATTAGCTTAATTCCTCTTGGGGAAGTCTAGTTAACTTAAAGAGCTAACTTTCTAGAGTAATCTCATATAAAATAATGAACCATACACTGCGAATGATGTTTAGCAACTCATGACATCATCCCGATTTTCACGGGCTGCTACAGTTTGAGACTAGTGAGCAGAAAAATGAACATAACTCTAGATTTAAGAATCCAATGATTCTGAAAATTTGTATGCTTATACTAGACACTACGCTGAATCCAAGAAGGTTTAAATCATTGAATGTGGAGAAGTACACACGGAGAAACAACTCTGACACGATGAGTAAAAAAGTTGGGTACCTGACAGAGAAGTGAAAATGACAGATAGGGTTGACTTCAACTAAACATAACTGAAGATTGCAATACCTAAATGAGATGAACATTGATGAGCATATATTAGACTTATAGAGCTAACTTTACCAAGTTAAATCACAGAAAAGGATGCACCAAGCTCAGAGAAACCATCTCTGCAATTTGACTGAGAAAACTGAGAGACATGGGAGTGACTAGTACACTTCACAAGAACATGGAAATATGAACTCAAATCATCATGAAAATGAAAGTATATTGATTGTAAAATACAATGGACTTACGGATACATATGTGTGCCTTGTAATCACACCCTGATATGGCATAAAGCTCAGCTCTTGGAGGTCTTCACATAGGTCTCTCTAACCACGACTAAAACTGCTATCTATTTATAGTTGAGTTTGGGAGGCTAACTTCCCTCAATCACTCTCTAATCAATTAGTGATTGATTTGATTCTCTATCTACCACAAATCACAAATTCGTGGCTCCTCTTTCCCTTTTTGATCAAGTGGACTCAACCAGTTAAGATTCTTTCACTTTCACAATAAGTAAACTCTTCAAAAGGTACAAGAGGTAGTTCACAAGTGAACTTTGCATAGTCTTTATTTGAAAGCTTCTTCTATGGCTTTGTGGGACTCAAGCCAATACTTAGGTTTGTCATAGACTTGCTCCAACAGCTCCCCCTCAAGCCAAGTATGCTTGAGGTCTTCAATCCTCCAAGATTACCTATAAACCAATCATAGCGTTGAATTCGCAAAGCTTTGTACCATCCAATGCTTTGGTTAGAATATCTGCACATTGTTGATGAGTAGACACATATGATATTTGAATATCTTTGCTTAGAACCTTCTCTCTTACATAGTGATAATGAACTTCAATATGTTTAGTCCTTGCATGAAAAATAGGATTAGCAGCCAAATGAATAGAACTCATATTGTCACCATAAATAGTTGGAGTTCCAAACTCCAATCCAAGATCTTTGAATAACGTCTTCATCCACATAGCTTCCTGAGTAGCTATGGCAAGACCTCTGTATTCAGCTTCAGTAGAAGAGAGAGCAACTGTGGGTTGCTTCTTGGATGAACATGAAATAAGCTTTGAACCTGCAAAGGTAAGATAACCTAAAGTGCTCCTTCTATCTTCCTTGGAGCCAGCCCAATCTGCATGAGTAAATAGCTTCAAACCTAAATCAAATACATAAGGATAATAAAGTCCTTCATTTATGGTTCCTTTGAGATACTTGAGAATCCTTTTGGCAGCATCCATATGTGGTTTCCTTGGTGTGTGCATAAATTGACTTAGCACACTCACACTGTAACATATATCTACTCTTGTCAATGTGGCATAGTTGAGACTACCCACTAGACTTTGATATGATGTGATGTCCTCTATGAGTTCACCTTCATGTGAGCTCAATTTGTGATTGACCTCCATTGGAGTACCTGCAATCTTACAATCTTGCATCTTGAATTTTGCGAACATGTCCTTAATGTACTTTCTTTGAGTGAGAAACAAACCATGATCTTTGTAGACAACTTCCAAACCTAGGAAGTAGGTAAGTGAACCCAAATCACTTATCTTCAACTCTTCTCTCATCTAATCTTTGATCATCTTCATACCATCTACATCATTTCCTGTCAATATAATATCATCTACATATACACATAAGTAGATGATCTCAGAATTACTCTTTTTAATAAAGAGTGAAGGATCTGCCTTGCTTGGTTGAAAGCCTTTGTCCTGCAAGAATGGAACAAGCCTGAAATTCCAAGCTCCTGGGGCTTGCTTGAGACCATACAATGCTTTGTTAAGTTTACACACATAATCAGGATAAATTTAAATCTCAAAACCAGTTGGTTGTGCCATATATACATCTTCTGTTATCCAACCATTCAAGAATGCATTCTTTACATCTAGTTGAAGTATCTTCCAATTCTTGGAAGAGGCAATACTAAGCAAAAACCTAATAGTACGCATCTTTTCCACAGGAGAGAAGGTCTCCTCATAATCAATTCCCTGAGTGTGTGCAAAGCCTTTTGCTACAAGCCTTGCCTTATACCTATTAATGGAACCATCAAAATTCTTCTTGAGTTTATAGATCCATCTTGAGCCTATTACCTTCATGGATGAAGTCTTGGGTACCAAATCCCAAGTGTTGTTTTCCTCAAGTGCTTCAATCTCTTCCTTCATTGCATGCTTCCATTCTGATTTTGCTTTGGCCTCTTCAAAGGATGATGGCTCATCTTGGTTTATGTCCTGTGCTATGTAGATAGAATGTTTAGTTACTAATGAGGTGTCAAACCCATACCTTTCTGGTTTTTTCTTTTCCCTCATAGATCTTCTTAGGCCATGATGTGATGATTCCGCCTCATGTCCAAGTTCCTGCAATTTTGCTTTACCTTTAGACTTCCATGCTTTGATCCTTTCCATCTGCAATTCTTCATCATCCTCCGAGGTGTCTTGTTCTTCAATCTTTGGTTGTTCTCTACCAAGTTTTGGAAAATCTTCTTCCAGATTATATGGTAAATTGACCTTCCTGCATGAATCTTCATATCATGAATTGTTTTCATCAAAAACTACATCTCTACTTACCAAGAATCCTTTGTTGGTAGGGTTGTATAACCTGTAACCCTTTTGATTGTTTTCATATCCAATAAATACACACCTTTCCGCCTTTGGATCCATCTTGCCTCTAACTTGTGAAGGAACATGAGCAAAAGCAATACATCCAAAAATTTTACAATGATCTAACCTTGGTCTTCTTCCATTCCAAGCCTCATATGGAGTCATCCCATCAAGGGATTTTGAAGGCAACCTGTTAATCAAGTAAGTGGCTCTAGATACAGCCTCATCCCATAGATAATTAGGCAAATGCTTTTCATTTAACATGGACCGTGCAGCTTCAACAATTGTCCTATTCCTCCTTTCTACCTCTCCATTTTGCTCAGGAGTGTACCTTGTAGTCACCTCTCTTTTGATTCCTCTTTCTTGAAGAAAAGAATCAAACTCATGGGAGAAGTATTCTCCCCCTCCATTTGACCTTAGAACTTTTAGTGATTTACCTATTTGATTCTCCACAAGAGCCAAATATCTTTTGAAACATGAAAAAACTTCATCTTTGTCTTTCATAAAGAATAGGATAGTCCATCTACTGCAATCATCAATAAAGGACACATAATACCTTGATCTAGATATTGAAGCTTCCTTGCTAGGTCCCCATACATCTGTATGAACCAACTCCAAGAGATCTCCATGCATATAACCTTTCTTCATGAATGGTAACCTGTGAGACTTTCCAAATTGACATGCACTACACTTATAAATCATATGTTGTTTTTTGACAAATTAGGGAGTCCAAGTACACTTTGCTCCCTGCAAATTTGCTTTAATGACCTTTCACCAATATGTGCTAGCCTTTTGTGCCATACTTCCAATTTTGTGAGTGTCTGGCTAACATAATTAAAGAGAGCAATGTTTCTAGTGTCTTGTAATTCAAATGTGAACAATCTACCTGGCTTTTCACCTTTTGCAATTCTTCTAAATCCTTGACTTGGATCTTCAACAAATGCTCCTGCTTTTGTGAACCTGACTTGCAACCCTTTCTCTACTATCTGCCCAACACTTATCAAATTCTTTGTAATGGTAGGGACATAGAGTACCTTACTGAGTAGGTTGATGTTTCCATCAGGTGCTTTGACATTGCCTATTTTCTCCACAAGGTGTCTTGTATCATCTCTTGTTTGTACCTCATGCTTATTCCTTGGATCTTCTAAATCTGATAGGAGTGCCACATTTCCTGCCACATGATTTGAACAACCTGAATCTATGTAGAAAACATGCTCATCAGATTTACCTTGTGGCATAGCAATGTTCATGATCAATAATGAATCCTCTTTGTTTCGGTCTTCTGTGTAGTTATTGAAGTCTCTCCTTCCTTTGTAGCCTCCTTGATAGTTTGAATGATTTTAGTTGTTGTAGTTGCCATGATAATTGTTGAACCTTCCTCTTGAGTAGCCATAACTTACTCTATTGTATCCTCTGCCTCTTTGATTCTTGGAATTCCTAAAGCAATTTTCAGTTGTATGATTAGTTAGTCCATAAATAGAACATGGGTTGGAGTCTTGGGATCTCCCCCTGCCTTGTGTACCTCCTCTTCCTCTACCTCTGCCATGTCTTCCTCTACTTGCATAATTAACTTGATATGTACCTGCTTCATCATCAACTTTCTTTGCCTTTCCTTTGTTATCTTTGGACTTGCTTTTATTAGTGTATAAAGCTGAAGATTGATTACCTTTAGAGCTTTCTCCATTTTTTATAAGCTTTGCCTATTGAGTAAGTAGTTGTCCAATGAGTGTATTGAAATCAGGTACATGCATGTCCATGTACTGTTGGTGCAAACAAGCCTACACACTTGGCTTTGTTCTGTGCCTTGAAGACTCAACATAAAGATTGAACATTGGGAGCTTAGCATTTGATTTCAACCTTGAAGGTTTAGCAAGAATTTGGATTAATTGATGAAGACTTCATTTGAAGGAAGATCATAGGAACACATGCCTATGCTTAGTTACTTTTTATCCAATGTAAAAGTCAATATGACTTAACTCACTTCTTGTAATCTCACCCACCTTCAAAAGTCGTGGAATTTGAAAGGTATGAATGGAGAGAATATCTCCATAAGTTTAGATGAGAGATTTGAGGGAGCCTACATTTGAATTTGAAATTCAAACTCTCTTAAAACTCCTATAAAAGACTATGTAAAAGTCGCGGGGATGTTACATTTTTTTCCCGAGGCAAATCCAAGCAAATCATTGAGTGTGTGAGAGCTACTCATTAGCCTACACCTCTGAGTACCATTGGGCATTACCTTACATCCCAATGGGAATGTACATTTGATAGATTTAATACACATACTTATAGTCATTATCTCTGCTTTCTCTGAGTGACCATCTTCAAGTCTGTCAACTTCAACAGGGCATATCTCAAGATCTACTGAACCAAATTGGATGATTCAAAGCTCATTGGAACCAGCTCAAAGCATTCTATAACACTACAAAATCTCAAGTGATTCTATTCAGCCAATTGGGAGAAATCACAGTCGAGGCAGTCACTGGTATTTTTCTGTGTAATTCCTAAAAAATCGGGGGTGTCTCTGATTTTGCTAAAGATCATTCTCAGTGCATAGTTTGTTAATTGGAGTGATTTAACTTGCTAATGGTAGCTTGTTAAGTTAATTTAATACTCCCAGAAGGATTTAATCCAATTGTAAGTGTGCTGGACATACTAAGCTTAAGACTGAGCAGGTGTCATTACATGAATAGAAAGTTTTTGGAGTTGTGAAGGTTCAAAATCATCTGTTTTGATTTGGCCATTACACAATTAATTTGTAAAGCACATATATAGTTTCTTGGTGTCATTTGGAAGATCAAGAAGTCTCCTAAGCATATCTGAAGAGAAAGAAGGGCAGGTGTGAAGCAGGATTTGCAGCATCAACTTGATCTTCTGAGTGTATCCAGCCATCACATCCAATAGTGGTATCAGAGCAAATAAGGTAATCATGGGTGATGGTTTCCCTTCCTTCATTGACAAATTGGATAGAAATAATTACCAGGCTTGGTCATTAAGAATGAAGACCTATCTACAAGGGAGAAGCTTGTATGGATACATATCAGGAGATGAGGAGTTGCCCTCATTCAAAACCAGAGGCCTACCTACAAAGGATGAACATGAGAGGCTCAACCAATGGTGTGCTAAAGATGCTTTGGCAAGGTCATATCTTCTAAACTCTATCTCTGATTTCCTTCTACCTCATGTAAGGAACTGTAAGACTTCCCAAGAAACTTGGGAAACCTTGTCAACATATTTTTCATCAAGCACAAGGGCCAGAAAGAATCAGCTATGGATTGAGTTTACAACTCTCAGGAAGCAATCAAAACAATGTGTCTCAGATTTTGTCACCAAAGTCAAAGACATTGCAGACCAACTTGCAAGTATTGGAGAAGAAATTGAAGAAGAGCAAATAGTCAGACAAGTGATCAATGGACTAAAGGCAGATGACAAGTGGGAGAGCTTCACCACCGCAATGGACTTGTACATGGACATCCAAGCACCTGATCTAACAACTCTGATTGGACAACTATTCACACATGAAGCAAAGATCACAAAGAATGGAGAGCAATCAAAAGGTAACAATCCCTCTGCCCTATATACTGATAAGAAGTCTAAAGACAAGGGTAAAAGCAAGAAGGTTGATGAAGAAGGATCCACCTCCCAAGCAAACTATGCAGGGAAAGGTAGATCATCTAGAGGTAGGGGCAGAGGAGGTAAGTCAGGTAGGGGGAGACCCTACAATCAATCTCCATGCAATATTTGTGGCTTGTCTAACCATACTACAGATGAATGCTACAAAAACTACAAGAACCAAAGAGGAAGAGGTCACCAAAGAGGAGGATACTCTCAAGGAAGAGGCAGATTCAATCAATCTCAAGGCTACCATGGCTACAACAATAGTTACAACAACAATAGCTACAATCACAATGGCAATTATCAAGGTGGATACAGGAACAGAAAGGATTACAACAATTATGCAGAGGATCAAGATGATTCCTTGTTGATTATGAACATGACATCTAAATCAGGTATCAATGATGATCATTTGTTCTATATTGATTCAGGTTGCTCTAACCATGTAGCTGGAAATGTTGCCTTACTCTCTGATTTGGAAGAACCTAAAGGCAAGAACCAAGTGCAGACAGGTGATGACACTAAACATTCAGTGGTTAAAGTAGGCAATGTCAAAACAAGTGATGGTAATCAGAATTTACTAACCAGAGTATTGTATGTTCCAACAATCACCAAGAATCTGATGAGTGTAGGTCAGATTGTTGAAAAAGGTCTACAGGTCAGGTTCACTCAACATGGTGCATATGTGGAGGATCCAAGACATGGATTCAGAAGGATAGCCAAGGGAGAGAAATCAGGTAGATTATTTACCTTTGAACTTGAGGATACTAAGAATATTTCATTATACAACTACAAGGATCAAATTCTATCAGAATTAGAGATGTGGCACAAGAGATTAGGTCACATTGGAGAGAGGACCATAAAGCAAATGAGTAGGGATCAATGTGTGCTTGGGATACCTAATGTATCCAAGCAACACATGATATACAAGTGTGGGGCTTGTCAATTTGGTAAGTCACACAGATTGCCATATACCAAAAAAGGTTTTATGCATGAAGACTACTTGGAATTGGTGCATACAGATGTTTGGGGACCAAGCAAGGAGCCATCCATATTTGGATCAAGGTACTATGTGTCCTTTATTGATGACTATAGCAGATGGACTGTTTTGTACTTCATGAAACATAAAGATGAAGTATTTAATTGTTTCAAAAGGTATCTTGCATTAGTTGAGAATCAAACAGGTAGACATTTGAAGAGGCTAAGGTCAGATGGTGGTGGAGAATACTTCTCCAATGACTTTGAAGATTTTTTGCAGGAAAGAGGCATCAAGAGGGAGATTACTACAAGGTACTCACCTGAACAAAATGGGGTAGCTGAGAGAAGGAATAGACTCATTGTAGAGACAGCTAGATCTATGTTAAATGAAAAGAAATTACCAAATTATCTTTGGGCAGAGAGTGTATCTACTGCCACATACTTAATCAATAGGTTGCCATCAAAGGCACTTGATGGAATGACACCCTATGAGGCTTGGCATGGTAAGAGACCATCTCTGGATCATTGCAAAATCTTTGGGTGTGTTGCATATGTGCATATTCCCTCACAGGTAAGGGGAAAGCTAGATCCTAAGGCTGAAAAATGTATTTTCATTGGTTATGATTTGAATCAGAAAGGATACAGGTTCTATAACCCCTCAAACAAAGGCTTCAAGGTAAGCAGAGATGTCATCTTTGATGAAAATGATTCATGGTATGAAAATGAGTGCAGGAAAGTTAGCCTACCTTATGATATGGAAGAAGACTTTCCAAAGCTCATCAGGCAAGAACCTACTCAGAAGGAGGACACAAGTTCAGATGATGAAGACACCATCAACATTGAAGAATTCAAGGCTTGGAAATCCAAAGGGAAGATGAAGATGAAGCAACTAGAAGACAATGCAGAATCCTCAACTCGAGCTATGAGGAGATCTCAAAGAGAAAAGAAGAAACCAATTAGGTATGGGTATGATACTTCACTTGTAACCAAGCACTCTGTATATCTTGCAAAGGATATCCTGAATGAAGAACCAGGTACATTTGAGGAAGCTATTACTAAACCAGAATGGAAGGAAGCAATGGATGAAGAAATGGAGGCTCTCAAGGAGAGTGATACTTGGGGTACCCAAGAAAGACTCCATGAAGGTGATAGGATCCAGATGGATCTACAAACTCAAGAGGAACTCAGATGGTACAATAAACAGGTATAAAGCTAGGTTGGTAGCCAAGGGTTTTGCACAAACCCAAGGCATTGATTATGAGGAGACATTTTCTCCTGTGGCCAAGATGCCAACTATCAGAATTATGGTGAGTGTAGCTGCATCCAAGAATTGGAACATGTACCAATTGGATGTGAAGAATGCATTCTTGAATGGATGGATATCTCAAGAGGTCTACATGTCACAACCACCTGGCTATGAAGATCCCAATAAGGTAAATCATGTTTGTAAATTGAAGAAGGCTTTGTATGGATTGAAGCAGGCACCTAGAGCATGGAATTACAGGATGACAACCTATCTCTTGGATCAAGGATTTGTGATGAGTAAAGCAGATACTTCATTGTTTATAAAGAAGAACAATTCAGAAGTAATATACTTGTGTGTCTATGTTGATGACATCATTATTACAGGAAATGATGTTCAAGGAATTAGACACATCAAAAGTCAAATGATGAAGGAATTCAAGATCAATGATCTTGGATTATTGAAGTACTTCCTAGGACTTGAATTGGTCTACACAAATTCAGGTATCTTTATTACTCAGAAGAAGTACATTCAGGACATGGTCAAGAGGTTTAATTTGCAGGAAGCTAAAGTCTCAAACATTCCTATGGAGGTCAACCACAAACTCAGTGCACATGAAGGAGAAGAACTCAAGGATATTACAGGTTACCAAAGTTTGGTAGGTAGTCTTAATTATGCTACCTTAACCAGGATTGATATATCATATGGTGTTAGTGTACTTAGCCAATTTATGCATAAGCCAAGAGTACCACATTTGGAGGCAGCTAAGAAGGTAGTAAAGTATCTAAAGGGAACACAAAATCATGGGTTGTATTTTCCATATTCATCAGACATTGATATCAAAGTATACTCAGATGCAGATTGGGCAGGTTGCAAGGATGACAGGAGGAGTACATCTGGTTACATATGCTTTGCAGGTGATAAACCAATTTCTTGGTCATCCAAGAAACAACCCACAGTAGCCCTATCATCTACTGAGGCAGAGTACAGAGGGCTAGCCAATGCCACTCAAGAAGCCATATGGTTGAAGCTATTATATTCAGAATTGGGCCTATACACAAGGCCACCAATCATATTTGGTGATAACACAAGTTCACTTCACCTAGCAGCTAATCCAGTTTATCATGCTAGGACAAAACACATAGAGGTTCATTACCACTATGTGAGGGAGAAATTACTTAGCAAGGAAATCCAATTATCATATGTGTCTACTAATATACAATGTGCAGATTTGCTTACAAAAGCTTTGGATGGGAGCAAGCTATGCAGGTTTAAATCCATGATTGGATTGCAAGAAATCATTGAAGACTAGAGATGAAGACTTGAGCCAAAGTGTTTGGCTTCAGGGGGAGCCGTTGGTGCAAACAAGCCTACACACTTGGCTTTGTTCTGTGCCTTGAAGACTCAACATAAAGATTGAACATTGGGAGCTTAGCATTTGATTTCAACCTTGAAGGTTTAGCAAGAATTTGGATTAATTGATGAAGACTTCATTTGAAGGAAGATCATAGGAACACATGCCTATGCTTAGTTACTTTTTATCCAATGTAAAAGTCAATATGACTTAACTCACTTCTTGTAATCTCACCCACCTTCAAAAGTCGTGGAATTTGAAAGGTATGAATGGAGAGAATATCTCCATAAGTTTAGATGAGAGATTTGAGGGAGCCTACATTTGAATTTGAAATTCAAACTCTCTTAAAACTCCTATAAAAGACTATGTAAAAGTCGCGGGGATGTTACATTTTTTTCCCGAGGCAAATCCAAGCAAATCATTGAGTGTGTGAGAGCTACTCATTAGCCTACACCTCTGAGTACCATTGGGCATTACCTTACATCCCAATGGGAATGTACATTTGATAGATTTAATACACATACTTATAGTCATTATCTCTGCTTTCTCTGAGTGACCATCTTCAAGTCTGTCAACTTCAACAGGGCATATCTCAAGATCTACTGAACCAAATTGGATGATTCAAAGCTCATTGGAACCAGCTCAAAGCATTCTATAACACTACAAAATCTCAAGTGATTCTATTCAGCCAATTGGGAGAAATCACAGTCGAGGCAGTCACTGGTATTTTTCTGTGTAATTCCTAAAAAATCGGGGGTGTCTCTGATTTTGCTAAAGATCATTCTCAGTGCATAGTTTGTTAATTGGAGTGATTTAACTTGCTAATGGTAGCTTGTTAAGTTAATTTAATACTCCCAGAAGGATTTAATCCAATTGTAAGTGTGCTGGACACACTAAGCTTAAGACTGAGCACGTGTCATTACAGGAATAGAAAGTTTTTGGAGTTGTGAAGGTTCAAAATCATCTGTTTTGATTTGGCCATTACACAATTAATTTGTAAAGCACATATATAGTTTCTTGGTGTCATTTGGAAGATCAAGAAGTCTCCTAAGCATATCTGAAGAGAAAGAAGGGCAGGTGTGAAGCAGGATTTGCAGCATCAACTTGATCTTCTGAGTGTATCCAGCCATCACATCCAATATGTACAAATCCATAGCTGTGGTGAATGCTTCCCACTTGTCATTTGCCTTCAAGCCATTGATGACCTGCCTTACAATTTTCTCTTCATCTATTACCTCTCCAATGCTTCCCAACTGATCCGCTATGTCCTTGTGCTTTGGGAAAAAATCAGTCACATTTTGTTTGGGAGCCTTCTTGAGAGTTGTGAAATCCAGCCATAGTTGATGCTTCCTAGCTTTGGTACTTGAAGAGAAGAAGGCTTCAAGTGCATCCCACACTTCGTGAGATGTCTTACAACTTCTAAAGTGAGGCAACAAAAAATCTGAGATAGAGTTGAGGAGATAAGACCTTGCAAGTGCATCCTTGGAGCACCATGTGCTCAATCTTTCTTCCTCTTCTTGTGTTGGTTGACTTTTGTTCCTGAAACTTGGCATAACTTCATCTCCAGCCACATAACCATATAAACGTCTACCTTGGAGATAAGCTTCCATTCTTAATGACCAAGCTGAGTAGTTACCTCTGTCCAATTTGTCAATTGATGAAGGAAATCCATCTGCCATGTTGTCCAACCTTGCTCTGATACCACTCTGAAGAGATGGATTAGTATGTGCTTGAAGATGAAGAGGTGTTCCAAAATCCTTGATCTACACCAGCCAAATGAACTCTAGGAGTATGTGGTGGGACCTTTTAGCTTGCCAATAGATGTATTAGACACCCTATGTACCTTGGAAGATCACTCACAAAAATATAGATCAAAACAGATAAGTTGGAGTTAGCTCAGAGCTGAAGAACTTGCTATTTTTGGTTCATACACCTGTCCAGTGTTTTGCATAATTGTCTGAGCACAGCAGCTATTAGCTTAATTCCTCTTGGGGACGTCTAGTTAACTTAAAGGACTAACTTTCAAGAGTGATCTCATAAAAAATAATGAACCAAACACTGAGAATGATGTTTAGCAAGTGATGACATCATCTCGATTTTCACGGGCTGCTATAGTTTGAGACCAGTGAGCAGAAAAATGATCATACCTCTAGATTTAAGAATTCAATGATTATGAAAATTTGTATGCTTATGCTAGACAGTACGCTGAATCCAACAAGCTTTAAATCATTGAATTTAGATAAGTACACACTGAGAAACAGCTCTGACAAGATGAGTACAAAAGTCAAGTACTTGACAGAGAAGTGAAAATGACAGACAGGGTTGACTTCAACTGATCATAACTGAAGATTGCAATACCCAAATGAAATGAAATTTGATGAGCATATACTAGACTTATAGAGCTAAATTTAAAAAGTTAAATCATTGAAAATGATGGACCAAGCTCAGAGAAAGCATCTCTGCAATCTGACTGAGAAAACTGAGAGACATGGCAGTGAGTAGAACACTTCACAAGAACATGGAAATATGAACTCAAATGATCATGAAAATGAAAGTATATTGATTGTAAAATACAATGGACTTACTGATACATATGTGTGCCTTGTAATCACACCTTGATATGGCATAAAGCTCAGCTCTTGAAGGTCTTCACATAGGTCTCTCTAACCACGACTAAAACTGCCATCTATTTATAGTTGAATTTGGGAGGCTAACTTCCCTCAATCACTCTCCAATCAATTAGTGATTGATTTGATTCTCTATCTACCACAAATCATGATTTCGTGGCTCCTCTTTCCCTTTTTGATCAAGTGGAGTCAACCACTTAAGATTCATTCACTTTTACATTAAGTAAACTCTTCAAAAGTTACAAGAGGTAGTTCACAAGTGAACTTTGCATAGTCTTTATTTTAAAGCTTCTTTTATGACTTTGTGGGACTCAAGCCAATACTTAGGCTTGTCATAGACTTGCTCCAACAGCTTTGTCCTTGCATAGTGCACTAGATTCTTTGCTATAGCTATAGCACTCTGGCTATCTGAAAATATTTGAATGGGTTCATGTACTCTCACATCTAGATAACTCAAAATCGTCTACAACCAAACTGACTTTAGAGTAGCTGTAAATGTTGCACGATATTCAACTTCACACAATGAAGTGGCAATAGTGGGTTGTCTCTTTGAAAGCCAGGAGATAAGACAATCTCCAAGATAAAAACAAAATCCACTAGTACTTCTTCTTGAGTCTCTATAACCTGCCCAATCAGAATATGAAAACCCTTTTAGTAACAAATGTGTAGATTTCAAAAATACCATAGCATAATTTGAAGTTCCCTTAAAATATGGAAAGATCCACTTTACTGCTTTCCAATGTAACACTGTAGGATTTTGCATGAACCTTGATACTTGAGAAACTGCAAACTATATATCAGGACGTGTATTACAAACATATCTTAAGAATCCAACTACTTCACTATATAAAGTAGCATTGAATGGCTCTGCATCTGCTACCATCTATAAAGATGCATTCTGA
Organism: Ceratopteris richardii; assembly: GCA_020310875.1. Lineage (NCBI taxonomy): Eukaryota > Viridiplantae > Streptophyta > Polypodiopsida > Polypodiales > Pteridaceae > Ceratopteris > Ceratopteris richardii. The sequence continues at coordinate 4,005,356 of CM035435.1, read as the reverse complement.
TCCATAGGTGTTTGCATAGGTTTAGAATCACTCATCTGAAACCCCTCCAAAAGTTTCTCAATGAACTTTTGTTGTGTCATATATATACATTCATCCTTAAACAGAAACTCAATCCCAAATAACATAAAGAGTTGGAGTTGCATCTGAGTTATGGAAACCAATGGATAAAAGATATGTGTGTATCTTTTCATACCATGCTCTAGGTGCCTATTTTGAACCATATAAAGCTTTTATAAGCTTACAAACGAAATGTTCTTTACGTGTCTCTTCAAAACCTTCTAGCTGCTGAATATACACATCCTCATGTAAATCACCATTTAGAAAAGCAATCTTTATGTCAAGTTGATATATATGCCAAACAAAATATGTTGCTAAAGCAAGTATTGACCTAATAACAGTCATCCTAGATGTATGAGTGAATGTCTCATCATAATCAATACCTTTTTGTTATGCATATCCTTTGACAACCAATCTTGCTTTGTACTTGTCAATAGTACCATCTACTTTCCTTTTGATTTTGAAGATCCATTTTACACCTATAGCCTTCTTTCCCTCTGGTAACTCACATAGCTGCCAAGTTGGATTCTTATGAATAGAATCAATCTCTTCTTGCATAGATTTTCTCCAAATAGGAATGTTAAGTGCATCTTTAACACGTGCAGGTTCATCTTCAAGTGTTGTAGGTGCCAAAATATCATGAATCTCAAAGACTGCAACAAAATTTACATTATCTTTTTGTTGTTGTTGTTGTCTAGTCTGACTGCTTGTTCTTCTAGTAAAAGTCTTTATACCACTATCGTTCCATGTCTGATATAACCATGTAGGTGTATCCTTAAATAGTGGTGAAACTCTTTCTAATCCTTCAGCTTCCATAGGTTCTGGAACTTGTCCTTCCCAGGTACTAGGACTTTCTCGAACTCTAACTTCTTCCATTTCTGGAAGCAAAGTCTCATGTGGAACTGAATCTGTAGAAGGTTGTGAAATTCGTCTTTCTTCAACTCTTTCATGAATCCTAGGAATTTTAACTTGGAAAACTGGATGTATTCTCATAGTACTTGGTAGCTGGAGCTTGAAGGTGACTGGATTAATCTTGGCCAAGATGGTAAATGGACCAAATCTTTGATGATCTAACTTTGCACAAGGTCTTGATGTTTGCAAATTGTTTCTGAGTAACCATACTTTATCCCCAATTTGATAGGATGGATTCTGGACACGATGTTGATTTGCATAGTACTTATATTGTTCTTGAGCTTTATGGATCTCTTCCTTGAGTTCTTTGTGAATGTCCATCAGGTACTGGGCCAGGTGGCACCTAGGTTCTTGACATGATTTGAGAGTTGTATATCCATCCTTGGATGTTGTCCATAATTTGCAAAGAAGGGAGTCTGCTTGGTAGATGCATGAACACTATTATTATAAGCAAACTCTGCAAAGGGTAAAAGCTCAAACCAATCATTTTGATGATAGTTGCTAGTCCAACAGAGATATTGCTCCAGGACTTGATTCACCCGTTCTGTTTGTCCATATGTCTGTGGATGATTTGCTGTAGATAGTTTAACTTGAACACCAAGGAGCTTGCAAAGACTGTTCCAAAAGCTGGATATGAACTGTGGACCTCGATCACTGACAATGTCATCAGGAAATCCATGAAGCCTAAATATATACCTGAGAAAAATTCTAGCAGTGGCTGCACCTGTGATTGCCTTGGTAGTTGGAATGAAGTGTGCCATCTTTGTAAATCTATCCACAATAACAAGAATGGCATCATTCTTATATGACTTTGGTAGGTCTGTGATGAAATCCATAGACAATGAAGCCCATGGCCTTTCTAGAATAGGTAGAGGTCGCAAGAGGCCATGAGGTTTATGTCGGGGTACCTTAGATCTATTGCAAGTATCACAGGTTCGAATGTATTCTTTGACTTCCTTCCACATCTAATACCACCAAAAGTCCCTTGATATGAGTTCTATTGTTTTATTCACTCCAAAATGTCTTGCTGCAAGGTTGTCATGGCGTTGTTGAAGCACTTGGATCCTGGGTTTACCTGGAGGGACATACAGTAGGTTCTTATAGAGTAGTGAACCATCCTTCTCCTGAAATTCGTTTACTTCTTGGAATTTTCCTTCTTGAGCTTTCTACTTAATGTTACAAAACAATTCATCATGTGGTAGGTTCTCACGGATCAACTGATTCAAGGCTGAATCTTCATGATGGCTTGAAGAGATAACTGCTAATTGGAGATGCTCAGGCTTGAGTAATACACTCTCTTGTTGATCAAAGGCCTCTTCATCCTTCTTTGGTGCAAGGTAAGATCTTCTGGACAGGGCATCTGACTGACATTGATGACGTCCTGGACGGTATGTGATGACAAAGTCCAGTCTGGATAAAAATTTACTCCATCGAGATTGCCTTCTATTGAGAATCCGGGTGGTCATAAAATACTCTAAGTTCTTGTCATCTGAATACACAATGACTTTATGAGCTGCTCGTTCTAGATGATGACGCTAGGTATCAAACGCGTCTATTATGGCAAGAAGTTCTTTATCATGAATTTCATAATTAATTTCTAGAGGGGAAAACTTCCTTGAATGATATGCAACTGGGTGTAGGTGTGCATCATCTCCATATTGGGAAAGAATGGCCCCTAGAGCAACGTCTGATGCATCTGTCTCAAGGAAGAAGGGCTAACTGGAATAAGGATGAACTAGAATTGGAGCAATAGTGAATGCTGATTTCAAGGTCTGGAATGCTTTTTCTGCTTCTTTGGTCCATGAGAATTTGGACTTCCCTGTAAGCTTGGTAAGAGGTGTCACTATCTTGGAGTAATCTTTGATGAATATCCTATAGAAGTTGGCAAACCCTAGAAAACATTGTACATCTGGAACACATGAAAGTGGTTGCCAATCAAGGATTGTCTGAATCTTCTTAGGGTCCATAAAAATTCCTTTATCTGATACAATGTACCCTAAAAATTCCACTTCTGTCTTATGGAAAGAGCACTTCTCCAATTTTGCATATAATACTTTTTCTCTTAGTTTCTCTAGGACTATCTTTACATGAGCTTCATGATCCTCTAGATTTTTGGAGAATATCAAGATATCATCCAGGTATATTACAACAAAATCATCTAAATATTCTTGAAAGATATCATTCCTCATATGTTGGAAGACAGTTGGAGCATTTGCAAGACCAAATGGCATAAGTACATATTCAAAATGCCCATACCTTGTTCAAAATGTTGTCTTCCATTCATCTCCTTCTCTGATCCTGACAAGGTTGTAAGCTCCTCGAAGATCAATTTTCGTGAAGAATTTTGCTTTTCCAAGGCGTTACAAGAGCTTTGATATGAATGGTAGAGGGTATGTGTTTTTTATAGTCACTTTGTCTAGTCCACGATAGTCTACATACATCCGAAGAGTCCCATCCTTCTTCTTTACGAATAGAATAGGGGCTCCTACTGGAGACTTTGAGTGTTTGATAAACCCCTTTGCTAGATTCTCATCAATGTTCTTGCGTAGTTCTGTAAGTTCCTCTAGGGATAGTCTGTAGATTGGTCCAAAGGGTGGCTGTGCTCCCTCTTGAAGATCTATGGGGCAATCATAAGGTCTATGCTCTGGGAGGATATCTGCATTCTTCTTTTCAAAAACATCTTCAAAGCCTTTGTACTGATTGGGTAGCTGTATTGGATCATCTTTCTTGGATTCTTGAGCTGGTATGGCATATATCCTATATGTAGGTTCCTTCCTTACTGCATGTATGAAGGCTTTGGCTCCAACATATGTTGGGTTCTTCTAGATATCTCGACGGGTGATTTTATTCTTTTCCCAATTAATGTTTGGATTATGCTTCTTTAACCAGGGCATTCCAATGATAACTAGATGTATAGGGCTTGATATTACATTGAAACATATGTGGGATTCATGGTCACCAAGGTGTACTCTTAATGGTGTGGTTTCCATGGTTATATTACCAGATGCTAGAGGTCGTCCATCTACTACTTCAGCTACTACTAGTTTGTTCTTCCGAAGTACATGAATTCCATGTTTCTTAACCAATCCTTCATCGATGAAACATGAGGAGGCTCCTGAATCTACTAGGGATGTAAGGGAAAGGGTCTTCTTGGGCATGATTAACTTGACAGGTGCAAGACATGTTTCTATGGGTGTAGCTGGAATTATGAGACCCTTTCTTATATCATGGTTCGGCTATAGGGTCTCTTTTACAACTGGACTTCCTCGTTTCCCTGCTCTACAAGGGTGGCTGCGACTCTGGAGTTTGTTCTCTTGTTCGGACAATTAATTGCAATATGTCCATGGTTTCCACAGTAGAGACATAACTTATTAACTCTCCTTCTCTGTTTCTCTTCTAGTGTTAGACGCTGAAACCTAGTTACATCTATTTGCATAGGTTCAGGCATGGACTCATCTTTAGAAGTGGGTTGGAAAGGTTTCCACTGGCGAGGTCTTCCTTCTACTTGTTTTTCTTGTTTCCTTTCAAAAAGTCGGTTATCACATTGAATAGCTTGCAAGATATATTCATTCAATGTTTTAACCTCTGGCATCTCCCCCCCGCCATCCCCTGTCCTTCTCTCTCTCTCTCTCTATCTATCTCTCTCTCTCTCTCTCTCTCTCTCTCTCTCTCCCTCTCCCCCTCCCTCGTAGCCCCCACCCCCACTCCCCCTGCATCTTTCCCCCTGCGGCCCCCTCAGACCCCTCCCCTTGCATTTTTCCCCTTATGGCCCCTCAGACCCCTCCACCTCTGCCCCCATCCTCTCTCCACACCCATGCTTGATAGAATGCAGATGAATCTCCCAAGAGAATTCATTTGGCTCCTCACGTGTCAGATGATCAAAGGCATAAGATAACCAAGGGCATGAATTAGCTCCCTGATCATGCCTTTCATATCGTACATGCTTTGGCAGAAGTTCTTGATCTTCTGATGATGTTACGTGGATGCTTTTCGAGCATGAAGAAGATGAATCTTCGAATTAAGGAATTCATTGGCCTCTTGGATTGGTGGAGTTAAAATTATCCCACGGTCCCTCCATCCCTCCATCGGCACCACCCACCATCTCTCACACTAAATGGATCATTCCAATATCACGGGTGGCACATAATGCGGATCTCAACTTGCATGCAGAAGTAACAGTAAAAGTGTAAGTGGAAAAAGTGAAAGTGAAGAAATGACTATTCCTGCCAACCATTCGTGAGGACTGCCTATTTTTGAGGATCTAATTCAGAGTTGGTGGCCTGTACCATGCTTGATTTACCCCTCCAATTTTGGGGCAATCAATTGGTGCATATTCAGTGGACGTGAGGAATTGCCAAGGCCCTCTTGGCCTAGTGGGGCCTATAAGAGCAATGGACTTGTACTCATTGAAGACAGAGATACGTACAAAGCTGATTTCGGCATCTCTTTTGGTCCTCTCTTTGCACTCTCTGGCTACAATCCTACTGTAGGAAGTCACTCTATGGTGAGGATACAGAGTGTGGGCTTCCCAGTGGAGGGCTAATAGCACTGTAGTGTAAAGAAGTGCCTTGATTTTATGAGTTTGATTCAGTGGTATTTCCCTGCTCTTCCATTAGAGCAAGTCTTCATACCTTTGTACAGAGGAGTGCAAGTCTTCATCTAGTTGTGTTCATTTTATTGGACGAATCTCTTGTATTGATTCCATTTTGTTCTGGTTTGACATGTTAGCACAGAGCCTCAGCTTTCGTAGTGTTTCCTTTGCCTATGTTGTAATCATTTGCTCGAAGTAAGGAGTGGTTTGGTCTTCCACTATTGTCATGTGTCATTAATCTTTTCCATGGTATTTACAATTCTGTGAAATTATTGTTATCTGCCTGCTCATAGAAGTGCTAAAGGTTATATTTCCCTAAGGAGAACCTCCCTTGAGTAGGCGAAGTACTAGAGTACATGTTGCATACTCCTGCTAAAAGTAGATACCCTAGTACCTCCTCTACAGTTTGGCACGCCCGGTGGGCCCTTGCATTTCTGTGAGAGGCCCTGAGCATAGTAAATAGTCGTTTTCCATTATTTTTGCCCTATTGCATCTTGCAAGTAGGTACATGACCCATACTAGAGTAGATAAGGAGCCTCTTTGTGTACGAAAGAGCTTTAAAAAGTCAGCTATATCTTCGACTAGTCCACTTGGCCTCTTGGCTATGACATTATCCCCCTTTACTATAGAAGTTAACTTCTTTACTTTTTGCATACAAAAATGTCTTCGCATGGTCCTACAAAGATCTAACAAGGATACTAGAGGAGCTTGGATTACACCGAATACCCTTAGTTGAGGGAGCCGCGCCTGCAAGAAGCAGGCCGTATGGACTCAATCCAAAGTATGCAGAGGCGGTAAAATTGGAAATTACAAAACTAGAAGAAGCAGGTATAATTGTTCTAGTAGAACATTCGAGGTGGCTTTCTTATATGTTTATTGTACCCAAGAAAAATAGTGGAAAAATAAGAGAGTACGTTGATTTTTGTGCCTTAAATAAAGTAATCGTTCAAGATGGTTTTCCTCAGCCCTTTACAGAGCAAGTACTTGAGGAATAGGCAGTCACACTCTATATAGTTTCTTGGATGTTTTAGTGGCTACAATCAGATAGTGATCCATCCTGATGATAGGGACAAAACAGCCTTTGTTACTCCATGGGGCACTTATGCCTATACCCGCATGGCTTTTGGTTTGAAGAATGCACCAGCTTCATTTAATAGAAGAATGTATCTAATATTGGGCAAATGGTTGACAACCTTTCTACGCATTTTCGTCGATGACTTTTTAGTATATTCAGGCACAGGTAGAAGAGCAGCAGTTCAAGATTTCCATGACCATTTGGAAAATCTAAAGGAAATCTTTGAGCAATGTCTCAGAACAGGTTTGAAGTTAAATCCTGCTAAATGTCACTTCTTGGTCACTAAGAGCACTCTTCTTGATCACATAGTATCTGTTGAAGAGATAATGGTGGATCCTGCAAAGGTTACTGCTATTCTTTCCATGCCTATTCCACAAAGCCCAAAGGAAGTACAAAGTTTTTTGGGCCTTGTAGGATACCATAGAAGAATTATACGAATGTATTCAAAACTAGATAAGCCCTTATCAAGGCTTACCAGTAAAAAGTTCCCTTTCTCATGGAGTCCTGAAGCTTAGAAAGCATTTTGTGAACTAAAATAGCTAAGCCCTTATCAAGGCTTATGAGAAAGCTGACAAAGCATTTATGTTCCTAACTGGTCATTGGAGTTTCATGTGCATATAGATGCCAGTCTTCATGCTGTTGGTGTAGTTCTAGCTCAACCATCATCACACAAGGTGGATAGACCTATCTCCTATGCCAGTAGACTACTTACCAAGGCAGAAAGGAACTATAGTATGACCGAAAGGGAAGGCTTGTCTATTGTATTTGCTCTTCTAAAGTCTCGGCATTACCTTCTCGGTGTACATTTTATAGTCATATCTTACCATAAGCCTTTGAAGTACTTGATAAACAAGCCTAGAGTGGCTGGAAGGGTTTGGAGATGGTTACTTCTATTTTAAGAATTTAACTTTGATATTCATATTAAGCCAGGAAGAGAGCACTACATTTGCAGATCAAGTATCCAGGACTGCAATGAGTGAGAAGGCAACATGTATTAATGATGAATTGGTGGATAGCAATATCTTCCTAGTAGCAACTCAGACTGATTGGTATGATGGAGTTCTCAATTTTCTTACTACTGGAAAACTCCCAGAGCATTTGACACCCATAGAAAAGAGACGATTACTCCTTAAAACCAAGGCATACTCACTAATAAATGGGAATTTATATAGATATTGTCAGGATGATATCTTGAGAATGTGTGTTTATCTAGAGGAGGTAAATCTTTTGTGATAAAGTCTTTCTAGATAGTTCAATTGTGCACACTAACCTTAATGGCCTTCTAGATTCATATCAATGTTTTGTACCTACTCTCGGATTGATGATGATAGGCAATCCAAATGCCTTAGAGTTTGAGGACATAGTCTCTATAGTGTTGAGTGAAGATCATTCTAGGTAGAAGAGGTCAATTATGTGTGTTGCAGATCACAATCTCTTAGCTAAATGGGAAAGGCAAATGTAGCTCATCTACTAGTAAGCAGAAATATACCAATTATGCGCAATCAAAGAAGGAAGACAAAGATGAGAAGAAAACAAAGAAGCACAAATATTTTTTGCAAATAATTTGAGGCAATGCTCATGTCATAAAGAATTTTCCTAAACTAGTTGCAAAAGAGAAAAAAATAAGAAAGAGTTTTGGATGGTAGTTGTAGAGGTCTATACATCTAAAATAGAGTCAGCGAATATTGTTTGAAATGAAGAGTGGACATTGACTACTATATATAGCTATGAAGCATCTTCTCATGAGTACTCTATATATGAAATAGACTCACATATTTGGTGCTTTGATAGTGGGATAATCTATATTCTTAATCTATAATGGGAGTTCGTAAAATCATTCAGAACACTTGTGATGGTAAATCGTTTACATTGTCAATGCTTTATTGGATCAAGAAAAAACATGTTCTTCATTTCACATTTAGCTAAGATTGGCTTGTTTGTTGACTTTGTTGAAGACAAATGTGCAATTCATGATCTTTCTCAAATGGGTGATGTTATTATTTTATTTTCAATTTAATGATGTGGGTTTTGTAATCTGATGGAGTATACAAAATTTGTGAATGATTCAGCATGTTGAGTTCAATATCTTTTGTTTTGATCAAGGAGGGTGATACATGTCTTCTGATCTTAATGCGATTGTTATCGATTGAGGGATAAAATGTTAGTTTAGAGTGCCATATACACCTCAATGGACTGGATTTGCTAAAATAAAGAACAAGTCTCTCATTGAGAGGGCAAGGTTAATGGTCAAGATCCAAGCTTTAACACATAAATTTTGGCTTGAGGTTGTTATTTGTGCAACATATGTATGTAATAGGTGTCACAATAAAGCAATGCAATGGATCACTCCATATGAGGGTTGGCATTATCAAAAGCCTTTTTTTTGTTATCTTGCATATGCATTCATGCCTGACCAACAATGAAGGAAATAATTGGATTATAAAGCAATACAATGTATTTTTTTGGTAGAGTTTGAAAGCAAAGGCTATACTTTGTATCTTCTATAGACTAAATGCATTTTTTTTATTCATGATATCATTTTGGTGGAAGATAGAATTCAGCCATTACTTTCATGTACCAAACACACATCAGTTAGCTCTGAGGATGTGTATGATGCTTCAATGCCTCTTTTTAAAACTAGAAAATCAAGAGTTCATCCAGATGAGGTAGTTTTGTAGCCTTTATAGGTTACAAATGATAATGCAGATCATTCCTATTCTATGTAGCTTTACATGATGCACTTTTTAATGAGAGAGCTAGCATTGAAGAGGAAAAAACAAGTCCCAAATGGTTGTTGTAGGCTTTAAGACAAAGAAATTTGGATGCACCATTATCATATCATACTTGTTCATGCTCATATAGTGCTTTCCTTGAATCAGATTGGTAGTCAATGATTGTCTCTAGCCTTTGTGATGAAAATGAGCCTCTTTCTTTTAATGAAGCACCAAACTCAAACTATTGAACGACTCTCATGAAATCAAAATATGATACTATTATTAATAATTTCACTTAGTCTTTATAAGATTTTCTTTATGTGATTTTCATCCAAGAAAAAGGGCCATTGGGGCTAAATGGGTATACAAGGTGAACAAAAGCGTGATGGAACAGTTGACACACACACACACACACACACACACATATATATATATATATATATAATATATATATATATATATATATATATATATATATATATATATATATATATATATATATATATATATATATATATATATATATATATATATATATATATATATATATATATATATATTGAAGGTTATACTGAGGAAAGAAGAATTCATTTTGATGCAACCTTTGCTTGTTACCAAAGGTTATACTGAGGAAAGAATAATTCATTTGGATGCGACCTTTGAAACCACATATCAAATGACCACTATTTAAAGCATTCATGCACTTGAAGCTCATCATGGTTGGAACGTACATTAGTTCGACTTTAAAACTACATTTTTGAATGGTTACTTAACTGAAGAAGTCAATGCCTACTTGATTGCACATGGTTTTCAGATCAGACCAAGTGGGAGCACCTTATATGTTAAGCATGCAAAAGATGTAATTACAATCTTTGTTCTATATGTTGATGATATGTTGCTCCTTGGTCTTACTAAGGAGCGTGTTCATAAATTTAAGGTAGATTTTATACCTCTTTTGAGGTTTCAGATTTGGGGTGTTTGCATCAATATTCCCGCATACACTTGATGCAAGTTGATGAGGGAAAGATCTATGTCAAAAACCAAATATTGACAAATTATTCGAACATTATGGCCTTGATGATTCCAAAACTATTACCACCCTTATAGGAACCGGTTTACATTTTAGTCTTCATGATGGTTGAGATGCATTTGTTCTTGTTCTCTACTAGTAGGCTATTGGATTCTTGTTTTACTTATGCATAATGCAGCTTGGTGTTCACTTTTCTTTTTCTCTTAGATGAGCAAGTTTATGCATTACCCAGGTCTTACGTAGGGTAGTGGCTTAAGTGCATTTCTCCTTACTTGAGAGATACCTAGCTACTTGGATTATTTTATCCCAAGGTTTGATCATTATCGGCTAATTTACATGATTCTCCTCAATGAGAGTAGGTTGGTTGCTATGACACTCACGTGTCTAGGAGTGGTTTGTGTGGCTGAGTATAGGGCTACTTTCAGAGTGACTATTGAATGTGTGTGGCTTAGAAGCCTTGCCGTTGATTTGGGTGTTGATAAATCTTTTGCCACCACCATCTTGACTCCATTTAGAGTGCATTAGCAATTCTAAAGAACCCTATGTCTCATGCTCGCCACTTCCCTATACAATAATGTGAACTCCTTATTCACTGCATCACTCCTAGGGGGATTTGCTGATATATCTTGGTAATGATGTGTGTGAACACACTTAGGACGTTTAGGGTGCTTTCTCCCTCTATAAGAGGTTTTCTTCCCCATCCTGTATGTATCCCTATAACTCTAACTAGTCACTTTACTTTGTACACTCACTTGGTAATTCATTATTGTATTTTCTTGTATCAAAGATTATTCTTCTTCTTCATTGTGTTGTATGTGTGATTCTAACCTCAAACTTTAATGCCCCTTTAGTCGCAAATCAAGTCTCTCCTATTCATGGATTCATTGAATTATGGAGGATCTATTCCATACAATTTGGTAAACATATCTAGGTAATGAACCTTTGTACTAACATGAAATTTTCTTTAATAATGTAAGAATGTATCTCTATATGCTTAGATCTTGCATGTAAGAAATTGTTTTGAGCCAAGCATATTTACTCAAGTTTTCACAAAAGGTTAGTAATAGTTTCATGTATTTGTAAGGATCAACAAACATTTTTTGAAACCACATAGACTCACAAGAGACTTGTGCTATGCCTCGTTACTCAGATTCATATGAGGAGAGAGATGCTATGGGTTTCTTCTTGTACATACATGAGATTATCTTCTTCCCTAACATGATGAAATATCCGCTAGTGCTCCCATTGTTTGCGTTGTGCAAATCTTCAACTTAATGAGAACTTGACTTCATATTAACCTTCAAAAGTTTAGCAATGGGTTTAAAAGCACACAATCCATAGTCTTCCAATACATCAAGAACATATATTCTATACATCAAGTACATACATTTTTTCTTCTTAATTATTTAAATCCCAAGGAATTCCTTCAAGGTCCCTAAATTAGAGATATTTGAATCATTTACAAACCTCCTTTATTTCTTTGATGTTTGCTTCATTATCTCATGTAATAATTAAATAATCAATATAGATACAAAAGAAGGCACTCTCTCTCTCATGTGAAAGCATTTAAAGGGCATATGAACAATGTTGCTTGGCACAAAAGTAGATCCGATTGTGTATTGAGACAATGACATAATGATTCTTATAATAGGTTTCATATATTTTTGTCATGTGAACACGAACAATCTCAACAATATCCAAGAATTTAAGGATCATATCTTAGGCAGGTTCTTTTTCCATCAACTTAGGGGAGAGAGAGAGAGAGAGAGGGAGAGAGAGCTTGAGATTGAGATAGCAAGACGTGCCTTTTCAATGATGAAAAGCATTAGAAGGTAAGTGTGTCTTTTTCTCTTATGGAAGAATACATATCTCTTCAGCATCTATGTTCCCAATCATCTTTTATCTTCTTTATCGTCTCAATCTCACCATGCTTTATAAGAGGTCATACCATGCAAACCTTTGCAAGGTAACCTATTCACAAGCTAAATTGCAATGTTGATAGCTTCTACTCATAAGTAGTTAGGAGAATTCTTCTCCTTCATCATAGATCTAGCAAACTGCACAAGAGTTTTATTCCTCCTTTCTATAATGCCATATTGTTTAGGAGACTACTTGCATGTTACTTCTCTTTTTATACCTGCACTCCATGAATAATCATCAAGTTCTTTTGCAAAATACTCTACCCTCCATCTGATCTCAATCCCTTGAGATTTTGACCTCAAATCCTTTTTGCATAAGCACGATAGCCTTTAAATGTATTAGAAACTTCAGTTTTTCCTTGATCACATAAAGTGTGATCTTAAAGATTTGAAGCATTCTTACATGCTATAATAATCCAAAAATCTGCTATCATGGATGATCCTCATGCAGTCTCTTAAGCGAGTGACTCTAGGGTCATTTAATAAAGGATTTACTAAATTGGAAATGTAAAATATATTTCTTTTGCATAAATGCATATGTTGGATGAGAAATAGTTTGGAGAAGATAATTTTAGAACCTAATCACCACTTCAAACAAAACATGCTAATAAGGCAGATAGCCTATTCAACTTAAATATAAACACATGATAGAAATATCTAAATCATTTATATGCTCATTATACTCAATAGAGGTGAGTTCTGAAAAATAGATGTAAGGTCCAAACGTAAATGATAACTGAGTTCTGAAATATGATGCGGATTGAAAGAGAATGAACCCAAATAAATGAAAAGTGAGTTCCAAATATGAGTTCTGAAACATAAATGATAAGTGAGTTCCAAATATGATAAGTGATTTCTGAAACGTAAATGTAAGGTCAACCCACTTTAAAATCTAGAGAATTCATGAAGATATTAGCAGTTTCCTCATCCGTCTTGGCCATGATGCGTCTCTTTCTCCAGTGCATAGCTACGAGCTGATGATCTAATTCTTTATGGTTGCCCAACCCTGAAATGTATAATTACAAAACACATAGACCTACGCAATCGATGCTGCGAAAATATAAAGTGTGTAAAACAAGATACAGAAACTATTTGGAAAATTTTAATGATATACCTAGTGCTAGACTAACTGGTCATTTAATCTGGAACGAGAGGATGTCAAACGATACGAATTTCGAAAGTTAACAGTCTCTAACGGCTTGGCCAAAAGAAAAAAGATCGACAAGATTATTCAAAAGGTGTCCAAGGAGTTCATCTATTCATTACTGATCATGAGCCAGAAGGATTATTCAAGACGTCACAGATAATCATCGCAATGACTCTTTGCGCGTGAAAAGATACCAACTTTAGAGGACCTACTTGATGACTATATACCTATCACCTTTATGTCTTTCAATCCATTTATAACTCTCTCTCTCTCTCTCTCTCTCTCTCTCTTTTATAGCGATGATCGCAGCAATATTCAAGCTCATAATGATCATATTTCTGGCAGTTTCTTGTTCTTTAAAAAATAAACAGGGAGAAGACCAGAGACTGTGACAGGAAGAAATGGCTTTTTCAACGTTGAAAATGTTAGAAGGTATGTGTGTCTTTTTCTTTTATGGAAAAATCCATATGATCTTCAGCATCTATGTTCACAATCACCGTTTTTCTCCTTCATTTCTCTTTTGATAACTCCAAGACTTTCCCTAGCCAGTTAATCGCATTCATTGGATCAAATCATTAGTGAAAGCACAGCCTGTAGTTCTTATTCTTATTTGACGGTACAACAGTGCTTTAGAGGAGAGTAATTTTTTTCAGACGCTGTTACATTAAAGATCTAAGAGAATTCAAGCATTTTTTTCATTTAAGGATATTGGAAGCATCTGCTATCAAGGACAAGCCTTATGCAGTTTATATAAGGAGTGAAAATTCATGGTCGTTAAGTTTGAACTATGGATTTTAAACGATAACCCGATATTAATTAGTTTTAGAGGATGGGTTCTAAAAGAAAAGCTCACATCAAATGTAAACTGCAGACTATTCGGATAAAGGTATTTGTACCATGATTCATCAGCGCCTTCAAAACTCAAATTCTAAATAGGGCACATAGCCGATTGGACTTAAATAGAAACACCTTATTGAAATATCTAAATAAAAGGAAGTCAGTAAATCTACTACTCATTTCTAGGACTTTTGAGATCTCAGAAAAGCAACAGGTCACTTGAAGAGAATAAGGGTATCAATACGTTTTCGAGCTTCATATAATTAAATGCACTCACAACGTCGAGGAAATTGTTACTTATATTGGAGTATGCGATTAAAATAATATACTTAGTCATTAAAAAATGTAGAAGCCTGAGAAAAAAGATTACGAACATATAACATTTCCTATTCATCTTGAACTTTTGTTAGACAGAGTTCATGTTCGAGGGCCTCAAACCTTGTGTTGACACATATGATGTCATTGTTATGAAAGCATTTTAGAGACTTTGAGAACATGAAAAGAATGCACACAAAGGATTTGAATATGCTATATATGATCATCTCCTATATCATGCGAAAATATGAAACTTTCTATCACCTTAAAAACCAATTATAAAAAACGATCCTACTCACCAATTTCAATGCCAAAGATAGAAAATTGGAGAAGGAAAACTATCACCCACATAGGTTAGGCTGATTAACTATGTCATGGGCAAAGTGTTGAGAGAGATGGTGGATAATCACAAGAGATGAGATGGTGTAGCTAAATCCCATTTCACACCTGCTACAATTGATTGGTGGAGAGTGTTTTGAGCCTCCTTAGCTAGCTAATAAGCATGAATGATCATATATGTTGCTTGGAAGATGATGCACAAATGATAGGATCAAAACAGATAGGTAGCCATATGATCCAATGCACAAAACTTACTATTATGGTTGAGACACCTACTCAATGTCTCACTTAATTCTCTACGTACAGTAGCAATTAGAAAACTTTCTTTTGGGCAACTTTAATTAGCTTAATAACCTACCATTCATGAGTGGAATCATCTAAAATGATGAACCATGTGCAAAGAATTATGTCTAGAAAGTAGAGCAACACTCCCGACTTTTATCGGCTTACATAGACACAGACTAGTGAGAAATCTTTGATTGATATCTGCCGATTGAGTGAGCCAATGTAGATGAACCTTTGTAGGGGTAATGTAGATAGTATGCAGAAGATGTCATGCTTTGAATCATGCAAAATGATGCACCACACTGTGAGAACCAATTCATACAAGATCACTGATATGATAGAGTGTGATAGATATATGAGAGTAAGAAGTAATGAACATGTATGGATTAACATATGTTAAACTACAAGATCGTTTGCAAAAAGTCACTGCTCAATGCATGTAGGATGAGAGCGCTATAGTATAGCTCCTCTTCACAATGAAAGTACAAAGGAGTGATCTCTAAAACTTAAGATAACACGTGGGATTTACATCTTATCTTTGATAGCATTTTTGGAGGCAAGCACTTGAATTCAAATTCAAATGCTCACCTAAAAGTGATCCTAAACTATAGGATAGATTCCCACTTGACTTTAGTTACCAAATGGATATGAGATATATGCTTCCTAACTCCTCGTGGGATTACATCACTTTTACTAAGAGTAATTATACTCAAAGTTACAAGAGGTAGTACATATGAAGCTTTGTCAATTGATATGCTAATACATCAAGCTAATGTGTATACATCAAGTATGTAGGCTTGGGCTTATTTGCACCAAACGCTCCCCCTCAAGCCAAACATGCTTGATCTTCATTGTTCCTTGACCTCTTGCAGCCCAATCATCAACTTGAATCTGTTCAACTTTGTTCCATCCAATGCTTTGGTACGTAAATCTACACATTGCAAATGAGTTGATATATATGCTAACAGAATGTCCTTGCTTAGCTATTCCTCTCTAACATAATGATAATGTACTTCAACCTGCTAAGTCTTGGCATGGTACATAGGATTAGCAGCCAAATGAAGTGAGCTGGTACTATCTCCAAATATAGTTGGAGTGTAGGAATGTATCTCCAAATCTGCATAAAATTGCTTAAGACCCATTCCTTCTTAAGTTACAATGGCCAAACCTCTATATTCTACTTCTCTGGAAGATAACGCCACAGTTGGTTGCTTCTTGGATGACCATGATATGAGCTTTGACCTTGCAAAAGATAGATACCTTGAAGTGCTCCTCCTATCATCCTTGGAGCCACCCCAATCTGCATTAGAATATAACTTTATATCTACGTCAGAAGTGAGGGGGTAGAATAACCCCTCATTCATTTTACCCTTTAGGTACTTACGCACCCTCTTTGCAGCTTCCATCTCTGGCTTCCTTGGCACATGCATGAATTGACTCAATGTACTCACAACATATGCAATATCCACTCTTGTGAAGGTAGCATAATTAAGACTACCCAAAAGTTGTTGATACCCTATAATATCATCAAGTGGTTCACCTTCATGTGAACTTCACTTATGATTGATCTCCATAGGAATATCTACATCTTTAGTGTTATCCATTTTAAAAATGATCAATATATCATTTATGTACTTCCTTTGTGTGATGAATATACTTGAGTTTGTATACACAAGTTCTAAGCCAAAGAAATATGTTACCAACCCTACATAAGTGATTTTGAATTCCTTCATCAATTGAGCCCTGACTTACTTGATTCCATCATAATCCTTACCTGTAATAATGATATCATCTACATAGACACACAAGTAAATGATCTCTGACTTATTCTTCTTCACAAACAAAGAAGAGTATGCTTTGCTTGCGACAAATCCTTGATCCTGCAAATAGGTAACAAGTCTAAAGTTCCAAGCTCTAGGAGCTTGCTTGAGACCATAGAGTGCTTTTGTTAGCTTGCATACATAACCTCCTTTTCCCTCATCTTCAAATCCTAGTGGTTGTGCCATATACACTTCTTCTGATATCAAACCATTCAAAAAAGAATTCTTGAGATCTAACTGATATAAATTCCAATTTTTGGAAGTAGCAAGACTTACCAATAGCCTGATAGTTGGCATCTTTGCCATAGGTGAAAATTTCTCTTCATAATCTTCATGTGTTCAGGCAAACCCTTTTGCCACTAGTCTTGTCTTGTACCTATTTATAGAGCCATTAGAGTTCTTTTTTGACTTTATATATCCACCTTGAACCAATTACCTTCATATCTGGTTTCTTGGGAGCCATGACCCAAGTGTGATTCTCCTGCAATGCTTCCACTTCTTCATGCATAGCATCTATCCACTCTTTCTTCTTCTTAGCCTCTTCAAATAAAGAAGGATCATTTTCCATTGTATCTTTAGTGATATGCACATAGTGCTTTGTGACTAAGGATGTATCATATCCATACCTTATGGGCTTCTTACTTTCTCTTTGTGACCTTCTTAAAGCTTGATTGGAAGACTCGGGTAGATCCTTTAATTGCTTGTTTTTGCACTTGCATCTTGACTTCCAGGCTTTGAAATCAACATGCTCCTCATCTTCTAAGTTGATTTCCTCTGCTTGGTGTTGGTCTTCTTGAGTAAGGGTTGGAGAATCATTTTCAAAGTCATATGGTAGTTTAACTTTCGTGCAACCATCTTCAACCAACAATTATTATGATCCAAGACAAAATCCCTACTAACTATGCATGCCTTGTTAGTGGGATTATAAAGTCTGTAGCCCTTTTGATTCTCATCATACACAATGAATATGCACTTCTCAGCCTTAGGGTCAAGTTTCCCTCTTATTTGTGATGGAATGTGTGCACAAGCAATGCACCCAAATATCTTGCAATGATCCAATGAGGATTTTCTGCCATTCCAAGTTTCATATGGTGTCATACCATCCAATGACTCTGATGGAAGCCTGTTAACCAAATAGGTACCTGTAGAAATAGCTTGTGCCCACAAATAGTTAGGTATTTTTTTCTCATTTAACATAGACCTAGCTGCCTCAACAATTCACATGTTCCTTCTCTCTTCCACTCCATTTAATTTAGGAGTATATCTGGTTGTTACTTCCCGCTTTATGCCTACGTCTTGTAGGAATAAATCAAACTCATGTGAAAATTACTCACCACCTCCATCAGACCTGATTCTCCTCAAGCTTCTCCCTGTTTGGTTTTCCACTAATGCCAAGTATTTCTTAGCACATGTAAACACCTCATCTTTATGCTTGATAAAATAGATAATTCTCCACTTACTCTAATCATCAATAAAAGAGACATAGTACCTTGATCCTGAGATGGATGGATCTTTGCTAGGACCTCACCAGTGTGTACAAGCTCCAAATAATCTTCATGGATGTATCCTTTCCTGTTAAAAGGTTGTCTATGATCTTTGTCAAGTTGGCAAGCTGCACATTTGTCGATCATATGTTGCTTGGTCACATTAAGAATCCCAAGCACACTTTGATCCCTGAAAATTTTCTTTATATTTCTATCTCCAATGTGTCCTCTTGTGCCATATTTCCAACTCTGTTAGGGTTTGGCTTCTATAACAGAACAGTGCCAAGTTCCTTGTGCATGTGGATGCATTTCCATTTGCATCCATGTGCATGCATATGAATGTGCATGCATGTGCATGTGCATGTGCATATACATGTATTTAAGTGTCTGTTAATGTGTGTATATGTATATATGTAATAATGCATGCATGCAAGTCTTTTTATGTGGTTGTAGAAATGTTTGTGCATATGCATGTGTATGTGTATGTGCAAGTGTGTGTGCACATGTATGTGTGTGTATGTATGTGCGTTTATGTGCATATGTAAATATGTATATGTGTGAACCTGCATCTTCATCATGTATAAGTGTTTATGTGTATATATATGATATAAAAAGAATGGAAATCGTACTTATAATAGTTAGCCATATTTTTTGCTTGGTTAGCTTCTTGAATAACCTGCAATAAAAAGAGATAGAGAGAGAGAGAGAGATAATTCAAAGAGAGAAAGAGGTAGAAAGAAAGAAACAGAGATAGAGAGAGACAATAAGATATAGATTAGACAAAACAACAATTCTGCAAGCAATTGTTTCAGCTCTTAAGCATAGCACAATTGCAAACATTTGAGAGCTCTTCGATCAGATGTGTAAAGATGCCGATTGAAGAGCCTCCAATTTTTTATTTTTTTGTCAAAATGATGTCATGTAAGCGATGGTAAGATTTCGTAAAAGCCACCAGAATTGGTCTCACACAAGCGACATTAGTCACAGTCGCTTATGCGATGCAAATAAGCATCGCTTATGCGATGCTTTTTTAAATCATCACTTTAGCAACAATCAATGTGAATGTCACACATCCCATCATGCCACATGTTTATAAAAACCTTGTATCAACTGTCGTTTAATCGATGGTCCACGCTCAACACTTCTTGTGATGCTTTTTGCAATTTTATAGCAACAAAAATGTGCCGCATTAACCTTCATTATGCACCCATATTTCCTTTAGTGATTCCCTTATCAAAGTTACAAGCTTTGTTTCTTCTTCTACACTTAGGCAATCTCCTATGTATGTACATCTCTCTTCGTTCTCCTCAATGGTTAAAACAATTTTTTTGGTCTTTTCTTTATTTTCATATGCTTCTCCTATAATGGCCTCTCTCCTAGGCATTCGTACCAAAATGTTTCGATCTTCAACTTCATATTTCTTGAAATTCTCTAGTACTTAAAACAATGATTCCTCCTCTTCTTGTTTCAATGATTTTCACTACAAGATATAGGCGGGCATAGCGACGCCCCCGAATTTAAAAGGAAACGAGAATCGTCGCTTATGCGACGCTAGCGTAGCATAAGCGATGGTGCTGTTTTTGGATTTTGTTTTACGGAGCTTCATCGCATAAGCGATGCTAGCATCGCTTGTGAGACGCTAAATGTGTGTGTCCCAAATAGCGTTGCTAACTAGCGACGTTATTTGCAACATTCGCAAACTGGATGGTGTCGCATATGGGACGTCCTGTGTTCCAGAGCCTCGCATAAGGGACGCTCTGGAATGTTAAAAAAAAATGCAATTTCTCCCTGCACATTTGTGCCAATATTTTGATGTGCGAGCAAGAAAACCAGAGAGAGAGAGAGAGAGAGCAAGAGAGACACACACATATCATCGTTGAAGCCAGGTATGCACACACATGCACACTTAAACATATATACATATGCATACACACACATAGACACACACACACATACACATAGACACACACACACATACACACATACACACATAATGTTCCATACACACACTTGTACATGCATACACACACACATATACATGCACACACACATATATGCATACACACACATATGCATACATAATTCACATGCAAACATACACATACATAATGCATACACATATACACACATATACACATGCACGTACACACACACATACACACACATACACACATACACACACATACACACACACATACACACACATATATGCATACACACACATAGAGAGACATGCACACACATACACATACATGCATACATATGCATACATAATGCACATTCTTATGCATACATAGATACTTACATGCATACACACACATATGCATACATAATGCACATGCATACATACACATAAATAATGCATATGCATACATAATGCACATGCATACATACACATACATTATGCATACACACACATATGCGTACGTAATGCATACACACACATATGCATACATACATGCATACACATACACACATACATGCACATAAACAGATACACAGTCATAGACACACAAACACATACACAGACACACACACACATACACACACATATACACACACATACACACATAATGATGCATACACACACATAAACATGCATACACACACATATACACACACACATACACACATACACACACATATATGCATACACACACACATAGAGAGAGACATACACACACATACACATACATGCATACATAATGCATATGCATATGCATACATACATACTTACATGCATACATACACATACATAACGCATACACACACATATATGCATACATAATGCATACACACACATATGCATACATACATACATACACGTACACACATAGACATATACACACACATAGACACATACACACACATAAATGCATACACACTCATAGACGCACACACATACACATAGACACACACACATACACACACACATAGACACATACAGTCATAATGATGCATACACACACATACACATGCATACACACACATATGCATACATACATGCATACACATACACACATATGCACATACACACACATAGACACATACACACACATAAACACATACACACTCATAGACACACAGACATACACACACATACACATGCACACATAATGATGCATACACACACATACACATGCATACACACACATATGCATACATACATGCATACACATACACTGCAAGAAATAGGGGGGCTTAGCGATGCCCCCGAATTGAAAAACAAATGGGTATCGTCGCTTATGCGATGCTAGCGTCGCATAAGCGACGGTCCATTTTTCGATTTTTTTTTTCAAGTGACAGTCGTTGCATAATGGATGCTAGCATCACAAATACCCTCGCTAGTGAGCGATGGTATTTGCGAGGTTGGCAAACTGAAGACGTCGCATATGCGACGCTCTGGAATGTAAAAAAAAAAATCGAATTCTCCCGGCACATTTGTGCGGAAATTTGGACGTGAGAGACCAAGAAGAGACTTAGAGAGAGAGAGAGCGCACACGAGAGAGAGAGAGAGAGAGAGAGAGAGAGAGAGAGAGAGATAGAGAGAGAGAGAGAGAGAGAGACATCTACTTGCAAGGTATGCGCACACACACACAGACATATGCATACACACACATATACACACATAGACACACATAGACACACACACACACATATACACACATAGACACACACACACATACACATAGACACACACACACACATACACACAAATACACACACATATACACACATACACAAATAATTTTGCATACACACATGCACACATAATGCATACACATGCACACACATATACACATACATATACACACACATACACACACACATACACACACACACACACATACACACACATATACACACATACACACACATATATGCATACACACACACATAGAGACACACATACACATACATGCATACATAATGCATATGCATATGCGTACATCCATACATACTTACATGCATACACACACATATGCATACATAATGCATATGCATATGAGTACATACATACATAATTACATGCATACACACACATATGCACACATAGACACATACACACACATAGACACATACACACACATACACACACATATGCATACATACATGCATACACATACACACACATATGCATACACATACACATACATAGACACATACACACACATAAACACATACACACACATACACACACATATGCATACATAATGCATACACACACATACACACACATATGCATACATACATGCATACACATACACACATACACACATACACACACATAGACACATACACATATACACACATAAACACATAGACACACATACACACACATATGCATACACATACACACACATAGACACATACACACATAAACACATACACACACATATGCATACATAATGCATATACACACATACACACACATATGCATACATACATGCATACACATACACACATGCATAGACACATACACACACATAGACACCTACACACATAAACACATACACACACATATGCATACATAGATGCATACACATACACATACACATATGCATACACATACACACACAAAGACGTAAAGCAATATGAGCATCATTTCTTTCATGATATGAATTTGTAAGTGTATCATGCCAAGCATCTTTTGTTATCTTGTAGCATTAAATGTAAGGGATAATGGCACATTTGATAGAAAAAACTAGAAATGCATGTGATTGAGCATCTCAAACATCTCAAAATGTTTCTCTACAGTAGGTGCAACAAGATTCACAACACAAATAGGAATTCAAAGATAATCAGCTTCAACACCATCTATCTCACCTTCAATAACTATATTTTTTTGTGTAGTAGGACATTTTTCAACACCTTGCACAATATTCCAAAGCCCTTTCTCTACCAATACATAATACATTATATATGTCCACAATGGGTTCTTAACCATCCAACATCTCCTCAACAACCAACATACAAAATACATTATTGGTTTTAGCCATGGCGAGTGGCTAAATACTGATGCATAAAATAGTTGTATCTCAAAGCATTGAATAGAAACATCCTATCTAGCTCCACTAGACCTTTAGTGGACTTTGAGGCACGTGTAGTAGAGAACCAAAACTTTTGTGTATGTTTGGCACAAAAGGAAAGTTACAGAAATATTGTCGTGTTGTTTAAAGGCTAAAATGAGCACATACCAAAACTTTGAGGGCATAGAGTTTTTTTTTGAACTCCTAATGGCCTTGAGTGTGGTGTTCGAATTTCATATAATTATGAGATTCTCATCGAATGGGTGTCAATTAGTCCCTCAATGAAGTGATGACCTATTGTGATACCGTCTAGGGAAGCACACGAACAACATAAGAAACAAGAAGAACCTTGGAGCACAACACAATATAAAATTAACTACCAAGTGAGTCTATAAAGATATGTGACCTATAAGGGCTAAAGGTGTATATACAAGCCAATGAAGAAAATTCACATAAATTGGAGAAAAGCTTCCTTACCATTCTAAGTGGGTTGTTTCGTTGTAATTCATTTTTTTAATCTTAACCAACTCTAGAAAGTAGACCCCCTACTTTCAAGCTCGGCTACTTTATCTAGGCAAGTAGCTAGACAGTTATTTGTCTAATTACATGTTCTTATAGTGCAGAGATTTTAGGTTCATTGTATTCAATTGTGCTCAATTTTAAAATCTTTTAGGTCCTCATAATGTGTCCTATACTGTGAATAAGTCTTACGTTTTTTCTGTAAGTAGATTGCGAGAATCATCCTACTATGTAAACTTATATTTGTGCACATAGGCAGATAGATTTATAAAAAAAAAAGTTTGTTCTATTGGCTAAAATATAGAACATATATGTTTATTTAGGGCCTTAATGAAGAGAAACCATCTTTCAAAGCTGATTGGTGCGTTTGTAACATCTCCAATCATAGTACACCGTCTTTGATCTTTCTCCCCTCCACCCTTAAACTTTCAGTTTAGTACATGTTTGCATTAATCCCTTTAGTTGAAATTTCGAAAAGACCTCGTTTATTGAGTGCCCATAAGTAATAAATCGTAATGAAAGCTTGGTAAAAATTCCCCTTACATAGAATGATATGTTGAAGGTCTTAAATCTATTCTTATCCCTCAACCAATTGTGGGTATGAACCACTTGTTCACATCTTCAATAGGACTCCGAGTTCTCTCTAGTGCATCTCCTATCTCTTTTATCTTGAACTTGCATTCATTAGTCCTATTTCGTAGTGCCTCGTTTAGGATTTTCAGCTCATTTTGGATTTCAATATTTCTAGCCTTCATATATTTTAGCATAATCTCAATATGGTTTCGTAAAATTTTTTGGATGTATAAAGGATCTAATAGGTTGGAACAAAACTAGAATGACTACTCCATCCTTCTAATTCAACTCGTTCAAGGATCTGCTCTTTCCCTTTCTTGTGTACTCATCTACCCACGTTGTTTGCTTTATGCAACAAAACAGTCCCCATAATCCTTTGCGCATGACATAATTACTCAGCTGAATCTCTATGGTTGATAGTTTTCCTTCTCCAATTTTCTATCTTCGGCACTGAAATTGGTGACTAGGATTATATTTAATTAGAATTTCTTTTTAAGGTGATAACAAGTTTCATGTTTAGTGGACCTATCTTGATTTCTTTTGTTTTTCACAACCTATGTGATGGTAGATTGAACTCGACTCCTTTTCTACATGATACATGAGTTGATCATATATAGAAGCTTCAAAATCCTTTGCTTTGATGTTTTTCATGTGCTCAAAGCCTCTAAAAGTTTTTCATAACAATGATGGCATATGTATCGACACCTTTATGAAAGTTATAAAGTTCCGAGGCCCTCAAATATGAACCCCTCAAATATGAACTTTTTCTAACAAAAGTTCACTTTATGCACAATTACCCAAGATCAGTAAGAAATGTCTCTGCATTTTGCATTTAATATGGAGTTTTCTCTTAGAATCCATCCTCTAAAACTAATTTAATATCAATTTATCGTTTAAAATCCATAGTCCAAACTTTACCACCATGAGTTTTCATTCCCTTTAGAAACTGCATAGGGCTTGTCCTTGATTGCAGATGCTTCCAATAACTTGAAAAGAAGAAATGCTTAAATTCTTTAAGACGTTTAATATAAGAAAGTCTGTAAACATTTACTCCCCTCTCAAGAACTGCTCTACCGTCAAATACGAATAATAACTACAGGTTGTGCTTTCACTGATGATTTGATTCAATGAATGCGATTAACTGGCAATGAAGGCGAGAAAAGGTTATTGTGAACATAGATGCTGAAGAGCTATGGATTTTTCCATCAACGAAAAAGACACACATACCTTCTAACATTTTTCAACGTTGAAAAAGCGATTTGGTACTCTCTCAATCTCTGGTTTTCTTCCTGTTTTTAAAGAACAAGAACCTGCGAGAGAGATGATTATTACTAGCTTGAATATTTCTGCGACCATCGCTGTTCGAGAGAGAGAGAGAGAGAGAGAGAGAGAGAGAGAGAGAGAGAGAGAGAGAAATGCACTGAAACACAGGAAGGTAAAAGGTAAATAGTCATCAAGTAGTTCCTCTGAAGTTGCTATATTTTGTTGCGCAAAGAGTCATTGCGATGATCATCTGTGACTTCTGGCTCATGATCTGTAATGAATGAATGAACTCCTTAGTCACTTCTTCAATAATCTTGTGTTTGTTTTCTTTTACCAAGTCGTTCGACACCGTCGACTTTCGAAAGTTATATCGTTTGAGATCCTCTCTTTCGAGATTAACTTCTGAATTAGTCTAACACTTGGCATATCATGAAAATTTCTAAATAGTAGATGCTTGTCCTTGATGGCAGGTCCTTCCAATATCTTCAAATGAAGAAATGCTTGAGTTCTCAAAGATGTTCAATGTAACAACATCTGGAAAAGTTTTACTCCCCTCCAAAGAACTGCTCTACCATCAAATACGAATAATAGCTACAGGTTGTCCGTTCAGTGATGACTTGATTAATTAATGCGATTAACTTCCTAAGGAAAGTCTTCAACGTATCAGAATAGACAATCAGGGAGAGAAAAGGTGATTGCGAACATAGATGCTGAAGATCATATGGATGTTTCCATGAAAGAAAAAGACACACATACCTTGTAACATTTTCAACGTTGAAAAAGCCATTTCTTCCTGTCTCTATCTCTGACTTTCTCTCTGTTTTCAAAGAACAAGAACCTGCCAGATAGCTTGAATATTCCTGCGGTCATCTGTGTGTGTGTGTGTGTGAGAGAGAGAGAGAGAGAAAGAGAGAGAGAGAGAGTTTTGAATGCATTGAAAGACAGGAACGTGATAGGTAAATAGTCATCAAGTAGTTCCTCTGAAGTTGCTATCTTTTGACGCGCAAAGAGTCATTGCGACGGTGATTTCTTAAATAATCCGTCTCGCTTATAATGTGTAATGAATGAATGAACTCGTTAGATACTTCTTGAATAATCTTGTGGTTCCTTTTTTTGACAAAGTCGTTAGACACCGTTAACTTGTGAAATTTATATCGTTTGAAATCCTCTCTTTCGAGATTAGCTTTCCAATTAGTCTAACACTTGGCATAAAATGAATCTAAATAGTTTGTTATCTTTTTTTACACACCATATTTTCGGAGCATCGATTGTGTAGATCTATGTGTTTTGCAATCATACATTTTAGGGTTGGACAAACTTAAAGAATTAGATCATCAACTTGTTGCGCATCCTTTATAGGATATTGTTTTATTGTTAGACCATTCTTTTAACGCTTTATATATCATCCATTATTTTTGTGAAAGAAGGTAATTCAAAGTTGACTAATGCCTATACTGCTATAAATTAGAATTCATTATTTTTCTGGGAAAGTTGTTTAACAACTTTTAACTTTTTTGTTATCGTCCATTCATTTAGTGCTTTATGTATCCTCCATTATTTTTCTGTGATAAAATTCATTGGTAGAGATTCATTTCCAAAACTCTATGTAAAAAGCTTAGGATTGCATATTTGTAGTGTTGTTGATACTCAATCATTGTGATTATACAATCATTATTTGTAGAGAGAATTTCACTTCTTCTTATATTTTTTTCTTCATTTGCTGTGCTCTATCATCTCTAGAGTTCATATTTTCTTGCTTCCCTTCATATTTTATGATGTATTATTTCTTAGAACTTTAATATTATCCATTGGAATGAGAGCCCCTTGACCCATTAGAGTTGTTGTACATGTCCTAGATGCATAAGATGCAGCACAAATGAGACAATTCTTCACAAGTGCATTCTTTTATGCTGGCCAATGGAAATAGAAAAATAGGAAAGTTGAACAAAACCAATTAGCAAGCCTGGCGCTTTTGCATGTTTGCATATCTTATGGATAGGAAAATGGATGGACTAATTAGTGGGAACGTACCTCAACCAGACTTGCCAAATCAGACTCCAAGAGCACAACAAATTAGTGAATGTCAAAGGTGGAATGAGCGAGATAAAAAGGTGCTATTTGTATTATCACAAAATATTGAGTCAAGTATGATACGACACAAACAAGACATGCAAACAAGTAAGGAAGTTTGGGAAGCATTGAAAAGACTATTCTCAACGACAACAAAGGGACGACATATTCAACTAAGCAATGAGTTAATAATTTGTGAAAAGATATACCATAGTTGGTAAATGATTATATTTTAAAAATTGATCAGATTGTTGATGGACTTGGCTCAATTTCATTCATTATTGAGGATGATGATGTAGTTGCATTTAGTTTGAATGGTTTAAAAGAGGATGGAAAATGGAAGCTTTTACAACCTCTCTATTTATGAGAGGGGAATCTTCTCATCTTGATGAGTTGGTTTCACTCATTGATAAGAGAAGAAGTTCCTCACCTACCACCTTTGCAACTTATGTCTAGTGATTATTGGTATAATTATAGATGAGATAGATATGAGAGGAAAAATCATACATAGGGTAACTTGGTTAATGAATAAAATCATGAAAATGTACTAACTATGAATGTGAATTAAATGCAAATCAAAGCAATGATATATGTTATGTTTGTTGATATATGCAACTTATGTCTAGTGATTATTGGTATAATTACAAATGAGATAGATATGAAAGGAAAAATCATACATAGGGTAACTTGGTTAATGAATAAAATCATGAAAATGTATTAACTATGAATGTGAATTAAATGCAAATCAAAGCAATGACATATGTTATGTTTGTTGATATATTTTGGTAGTGATGTGTGTGAACACACTAGGACTACTAGGGTACTTTTTTCCCCTTTAGGAGGTTTTTTCCCTCAACTTGTATGTACACTTATAACCCTACTGAGCCATTTATCTTTGTACATTCTCTTGCTAATACATTCAACATTGTGTGTTGTGATCCAAGGTTCTACTTCTTCCTTGTGTTGTTAATGCGCTTCTATAGACCTCAAAATCCAACAATTGGTATCATAGCAGGTCATTACATAATCTAGGGCATTGTCAAACCCCCGCCCCCAAAAAAAACAATGCAGTCTCAAAATAGCATGAGAATTGGTGAGCATACTAAGGGCAATTAGAAGCTCAAAACATCTTCACTTTGTCGTATTGAATGAGGATCTCTGAAGCATTAGTATTTCGATGCTGATGCACAATGGAGGTCTCTCCTTCTCAAGAGCTCCGCAATGATACCCTTGGTGTAGAAATATAACTTTAATGCCACACGTAGTACTCCACAGAGGGGTTGGAGAATGCATAACAATCTTTTGGAAATTACCTTTACTTCGTGACTTTCATTGATGATTTTACCACGCATGCATGGGTATATCCACTCAAAGCAAAGTCGGAAGTGTTCATGTGCTTCAAACAGTTTTTGGTTTTGGCTGAAAATCTATCGGCATGTAAAATGGGCACCCTCCATTCTGATCGAGGGGGGGAATATATGTCTTCTGATTTTAATGCATTTCTGGCTGAACGTGAGATAAAACACCAGTGTACAGTGTTGTATACACCTCAAGAGAATGGAGTTGTTGAACTAAAGAACACGTCTCTCATGGAATTGGCGAGGTGTATGGTCAAGAGTTAAGCTTTACCTCATAGTTTCTGGCTTGAGGCTGTCATGTGTGCAGAATATGTATTGAACAGGTGTCCCACTAAAGCACTGCAGTCTATCACTCCATATGAGGCTTGGCATGACCGCAAGCCATCTGTTGCTCATCTGCATGTTTTTGGTTGTTTGGCATATGCAGTAGTGCTTGAACAAAATTGCAGAAAATTGGATGATAAGGCAGTAAAATGTATTCTTGTTGGGTAGAGTTCTGAAAGTAAAGGCTATCGTCCGTATCATCCACAAACTAAACGCATTCTGGTTAGCCGTGATGTTGTCTTTGTGGAAGATGCTATTCAGCCATTGCTTTCATGTACTAGGGAGAAATGTGTTAGCTGCAAAGACATGTATGATAGATTGATGCCTCTTTTTACAAGTGGACAATCTAGTGCTGGTCCTAATGAGGCAACTTCTCGGCCTTTGCAGGTTTCATATGATGATGTAGATCATTCCATTTGTGATGCATATTTATATGATGCACTTGTTGATGAGTGAGCTGATATTGAGGAGGCAAAAACTATGCCAAAATGGCTGGTGCAGACTTTGCGTGATAGAAAATTAGATTCACCTTTGTCATATCGTACTCGTTCAGGTTCTCATAGTGCCTCCTTTGCATCAGATTGCTATGCTATGGCTACGTCTAGTCTCTCTGATGAGAATGAGCCTGTTTCATTTGATGAAGCACAGAATTCAGAAAATTTGATGGCTGCTATGCAATCAGAATATGATGCTATAATGAAGAATGGTACATGCTCTTTATGTGAATTGCCTCCTGGCAAGAAGGCCATTGGCACTAAGTGGGTATATAAGCTGAACCGTAAACCTGATGGTACGGTTGACAGGTATAAGGCTAGGCTTGTTGCAAAGGGTTATGCACAGGAAAGAGGCATTGACTTTGATGAGACCTTTGCACCTACATGCTGTATGAAAACTGTTCGGAGTATTTGTGCACTTGCAGCCCATCATGGTTGGAATGTACATCAGTTGGACATTAAAAGAACATTTCTGAATGGTGACTTGCATGAAGAAGTGTATGTTTTTCAGCCCCGTGGCTTTGTGCAGAAAGGGCATGAAAACCAGGTGTGCAGGTTAAAGAAGGCATTATATGGTTTAAATCAAGAACCACGTGCTTGGTATGAGAAGATACATGCCTATCTGGTTGCACATGGTTTTGAGAACAATCCAATTGAAAGCACCTTATATGTTAAGCGTGCTAATGATGTGCTTCTAATCATTGTTGTCTATGTTGATGACATGCTGCTAACTGGTCCTATTGAGAAGCATATTGCTGATTTTAAGGCTGATTTGCATGCCTCATTTGAGATGTCTGATTTGGGGCATTTGCATCACTATTTGGGCATTCAATTTATGCAAGTTGATGGTGGAATGGCTTTGTGTCAAACGAAATATATTAACACATTATGGCAACGTTTTGGCCTTGAAGACTGTAAGCCTATTGCCACTCCTATGGAGACAGGCTTATGGCTGAGTCTTCATGATGTTGGAGATGCATTTGATGTTGTTCTCTATCAGTAGGTTGTTGGATGCTTGATTTACTTATGCATTACTCGGCCAGATATTCAGTTTGCTGTCTCGCAGATGAGCAGCTTTATGCATTGCCCAGGAGTCACGCATTGGAAGGCGGTTAAGCGCATCTTTTGCTACTTGAGTGGTACTTGACTACTTGGGTTGTTTTATCCCAAGGGGGGGATCACTACCACTAGATTTGCATGCTTTTTCAACATGAGTGCCAGCTCCTTGTTCACCGCATCACTCCCAGGGGGGATTTGTTGATATATTTAGGTAGTGATGTGTGTGAACACACTAGGACCATCGGGGCACTTTTTTCCCTCTTTAGGAGGTTTTTTCCCCGGGCTTGTATATAGGCGTATTGCCCTAATGGGCTACTTATCTTTGTACATTCTCTAGTAATACATTCAGTATTGTGTGTTTGTGCTCCAAGCTTCTTCTTCTTCCTTATGCTGTTCGTGTGCTTTCGCAGACATCTAACTCCAACATATCAACATATGCTTCAAACCCAAAAACTAGAAGATGATCATAATATGGTGGCTTTCTTGTCCATAAGTCTTATTCCACTTTTAAACCTTTGGTAGTGCTAGGTGAAAAAGGTTAATCATGTGAACTTCAGGATATACTAAATTATATGCATGCTGCAGCATACAAACTACTCTAATACCTGAATAGTTATACTCATTCTTTAGCTACACCATTTCGTACTTAGATATAAGGAGCTATAAAATCTCTAGAAATTCCTCTAGAATGGCAAAACGGTTGAATTCATGTGAGGTATACTCACCCCCATTATCTAAATGTAAAGCTTTGAGATTAGTTCCTTTTTCACTCTCAATTGAAGAAAACCATTTTTTTAAGGTAGGGAATACCTCATCCTTCGATTTGATAGGATATACCCAAACTTTTCTAGTAGCATCATCTATGAAGGAGACAGAATAAAGAGAACCACCTAATGCCTTTGTGAGCATAGGACCACATACATCTGTATGAACAATATTTAAGGTCTTAATTGAAGAGTTAATGTGCATGTATGCACATTCCTAGTTTTCTTTATGTATTGACAATGCCCACAAAATGCAAAATCAGAGAGAGATAACACATGTAAGTAGCCATGAGAAAGATTTTCCATTCCACTATACAATATGTGGCCCAAATATCCGTGCCAAATAGAAGCCATAGGTTGTTGAGTAATGGCTAAGAAGTGTTCTATTTGTGATACAAATAAAGGATAGAGTGAGCCAGCTTTTCTTGCTTTTGCAATAACCATATTGCCCTTTGATATGCAAAAGGACTGAGCATAGAAAACCACTTTAAAATCAAGGTCATCAAGTTGACAACCGACATCAAAGTATGTGATAAGTGAGGTACATGGCATACATTATGCATAGTAAATTTTGAACCATTAATGAAGTACACAACCACATCTTCAATTTCCACAAGGTCGCACTAGTAAGAGTCAACAAGTCTCACAGCACCAAGAGACTTTGTTGCATAATTTGAGAACCATTCTTTGTGTGGTGTCAAATAGAAAGAAGCACTAGAATCTATCAACCACATAAAATAACTACCACGAATAGTATTTTGAATGACCTTACCAATTTCCATGATAGGATAAGAAGAATTGTTGGCCTATGTGATATTATTCCCTATAGGGGCAAGCTCAAGTGAAGTGAGGAAACTACGCTACGGTTAATATGTTTGGTTGGCACACTATCAAAGTACCAAATATTTGAGCCTAGGGTGTAAACACACATTGTTATGAGAAAATGGGTCATAACTACAAAGAGTATCAAATGCCCATTCTTCATTCTACACAATATAAGTAGAATCCTTTTTGCATGTATAGGCATCTAGGATAACCATTCAACCTCTTTCTTCTTTACCTCTTTTGTAGATAGTTTTCAACAACTCTTTATGACATGATAATTTCCTTTACAGTATTTGCAAAAAACTTTTTTATTTCTTGTTCTCTTCTCGTGTTTTTCATCCTTCTTTGATTGTACAAAATTAGCAGATTTTTGCTTACTAGTAGATTAGGTCCATTTTTCTTTGCCCTTCTGACTAGCAAGAAAAGCTTGATCTCTAACATGCATAATGGACCTTTTCTTTCTTAACTGATCTTGCTACAATAGAATAGAGACTAACTCCTCAATTGCTAAGGCATTTGTTTTTCCTTTTATCATCAACTGAAGAGTAGAAGCAAAACTTTGATATGAACCTCGAAGATTGTTTAGGACATTCTATTGAAGTCAACTATCTACCAAGACTTCATCAACAAAAATCAATTGCTCCTTTAAGTCTTTGAAATTTTATAAAAAACATATCCATGGAATCTCCTTCATTCATGAGATCACTCTCCAATTGTTTTCAAAGGTAAGAAACACAAACCTCATTCCTTGCTTGGTAAAAAGTTATAAGTGTATCCCAAGCATCCTTTAATGTTTTGCAGGAGTGAATGTGAGGAATAATGGCACATTTGACAGACAATGCTATCAATGCTTGTGCCTTAGCATCTCTTCCATCGTAACAAAGTTGCTCTATAGTAGGAGTAGCATGAATCGCAACATGAACACAAACCTAGAGGTGATCATCTTCAAGGCCATCTGTATCACCTTTACTAATTGTATTTGCATGTGTAGTAGGATACTTTTCAACACCCTACACAATTTTCCATAGTCCTTTTGTGACCAAAACATGATGCATTATATATGCCCATAATGGGTAACTCATACCATCCAACATATCCTCAACAACCAACATAGAGAATAGATAAGTTGTTTTAGACATGGCCACTAACTAAAATACCCTAATGTAGAAAAATCATTAAATCTCAAAAACTTGAGCACAACTACCATGTTGAGTTCTGCTAAACCTATAGCAGACTTTAAGATGATTGTATTGGCAAAAAAAACCTCTATATATCTTTGACACATAAACAAAACATTTCCTCCATATGCATTATGATAGTGTGTGCGGAGGCCAAAATGAGCTCAAATTGTTACCATTAGTGTCCATGTGAAAGGTGAAATGTCCACTGGAAACTTTTGTATAGTTCTTTAATAAAGCAATTTGTGGCTTGGTCAACCACAAGCTCTAAGATTGATCCCATTTGTTCAAGGCTTATGACTAAGGTGGCAACAAAGGAATATATCTTGGCAAACCTTGTCATTCAAGTCACCCAAGTCACCGTTGCCACTATTGGTTGTGTGTGAGGGAGGACCTCCACAATCAAGGAAGAAAAGAGTTCTCAATACTTCCCAAGAGGTCACCCATCCTAGTACTATCCCCGCCCCCCCCAAGATCACCTAAATGGTAGTCTCTTGCCACTAAGCTACACATGTGTGGTGTTTGAAGAAGGGGAGAAACTAAGGTTAACATTACCTTGAGCATGTTTTGGCCCCTCAAAGCTTGAATCTTTCCTTGCAAAGCCTTTTTTGAAGCATTTTTGGGGTGATTCTTGGAACCCTTATGGAGTAGTTTTGTGCATAGTTCTCTTTACATAGGTTTAAGAACATCAAGAAGAGTGCTCTTTCTACTTGTTTGATAGAAAATGTTCACCTTTTGGGGTTGTGTTTTCTACCACACTAGTAAATCTATAGGTTTCTTGAAAGGTTTTAGATGTGGTGGGAGCACCCACTCCAAGTGCATGTAGGTATTTCAGCCTACATAACAGATTTGATAAACGATTGAAAGTGTTGTTGGCCATTGTTTAGGTTGTGAATTCAACATTTCAGTGTTGTTTTATTTCACATATTGAGAACATATGCACTATGTATGCTTTATGGATACCACTTATGTACGTCCATGTGCTCATTGATATAGCGGTTATGTTTTTGCATAGTGCCTTCTACATTTGAGAAAAAGGGTTGTGGTGAGGTTTTCTTAATTGGGAGACACCTATATGTTGGGATCTCTTTGGTGATGTAGATGTATCAAGCCTCACCACAAGAGATGTATAATAGTTCTTCATAGGTTCGATAAGCCAAGTTGCTTTCTTTTGGGTAATTGATTATATGCGGTGGAGGCATTGAGTCACTATGTAGGTTAACGTGTTAGTACTTGCAGTTTTATGAGATTTTTACAATGTTCATAAGCTCATTTGGTAGAGGACACTTTGGCAAAAGTTTTCCAGATTTTTTAGTTTTGTAAACTTTAGAGTGTTTGATGTACTCCTTGATACACTTATTCATGTTAGCACATTTATTCTCACATAATCCTTTTGGTTGGTCATTACTAATCATTAAGTCATTTTTCAGGGAAAGAGATTGATTTTTTCCCAAAATTGGAGAGGGTCATCCTTATTTGAGCCTTATTTGTGTTTGGACTCTTCTAGCTTCATTTTCATTCTATCTAATTCTCTATGATCATGGAATTTGGGGTCTCAAGCACGTCTAGTGGATAAGTCTTTAGTGCAAGTGTTCCGAGGAGGAGCTATAGCTCGCGGGGCAAAGACCATTTTGAGATCTAAAAATTTGATGGCATAAACTTTGCTCTATGGAAGAATCACATTAATGATGTGTTGATTCAAAGGAGGCAATGGAAGCCAGTTAATGGAATCTCAAAGAATCATGTTGACATGGATTAAGATGATTAGGATGAGTTAAATGAAGGGATGTTTTATTTGTTTCATGGATCGACTTAAGCTTTACTACATAGTTTCCCGCTTGAGGTTGTTATATATGCAACATATGTACTTAATAGGCATCAAACTAAGCATTGGAGTTGATCACTCCATATTGTTAGAATTTTAGCAATCTCAAGTGTGGGAACTCATGCTAAGTTGAAGTGCCACATCACTCACAATTTTTGGTAGGATATACAACCACTTTCCCACGATTTTTCTCTGCCCTTTACTCACCTAGTTGATGGAGAAAAGTCCGGATCATTTGGAAGGCATTTTTGAATTCAAATTTACAACCACCTTTTTGCGCATTATATAACGAAAGACATGGAACAAAGTCGTGGCCATCCTCCTCTACCATTTGAGCACTTGTAGGATCTCATAGGAGTGTTTACTCTAGGTCTAAGATAGCCCCTAGCTAAGCAAGCCCCTTGCTTGTAGGAGTTTTCTCATAGGAAGTGATCTTTGATCACCCATATCTCTTTGTGTAGTGGTCTGATTCATTTGCAAGATAGCTCAATTTGTTCCTATGATTTTAAGCTTTCTTTTGGATGTAATCTTAGTATCAAGTGCTCATTAACCGTGAGTATATTGAGCTTGAAATCTCTCTAGTCTGATCTCTACATATTCCCAAATATATGTGTGTTGTAAGGTACACATAGGTGCAAGCGACGAGTTTGGGCAGATTTTGGTCTATCTTGTGCAAGGCATTTGGCATAGCTCACATTCTCCAAATTGCATGATATATGGCTTGTTGGAAAGCTTCAAGAGTATTTTTGTGCTGTGCAAAATTTCATAGGTTCAACCTTCAGGTCTAGAGAGCGATTCAAATTTTGGTGGACTGTGGCAATGAACTGTTTGGTCCTAGGAAGGGCCTATCATTCTTCTGTTGCAACTAGAAGTGGATATACTCAATCAGTGGTATCAGAGCTCATCATTGAGCATTGAAAAACATTAGGAGGAGGACTTGAAGTTGCTTGAGAGCAAAGGATTGAAGCAAAGACCAGTAAGATTTGAAGAAGTATTTGAAGCAAGGCGGAGCTCCTATCATCGTCAAAAGTTCACGACAAGTGGAGACACTTGTGGGAAGGTAACATATCATTATTTCTCACACCTATCAGAATCCAAGGAGGGATTAGGAGCCACATATATTCTCATAAACAATGGGAGACTATAGTACTCAGATTGAGAAGCTTGAAAAGAGCAATTACCAGCCTCCAAAGTTTAGAATCTCTAGCTTCCTCATTGGAAAGGGTCTTTGGGGGTCGGTTAGTGGTACTGAGGTGAAGCCATACATAGATCCACATGCACCTACTGAGAATCAAAGAGAGCCATTAGAGAATGGGAAGAAAGGGATAGGATAGTGATCTTTATTCTTTCTCAACACATAAGCAACTCCATGATAGGTCATATCCAAGACCTAGATACATCTAAGAGGGTTTGGGAGTGTTTACAAAGGTTGTACTCTACCTCTACAAAGGCTAGAAACATTCAGCTCAAGAATGAGCTCAACAACCTTAGGAATTCATCAAATCAGAGCATTCATAACTTCATACTCAAAGTAAAAGAGATCTCGGATGCACTTGGTTTAGTAGGATGTGTTGTAGATGATGACGACCTAGTGGCCCACACACTTAATGGCCTTAGAGAAGATGATAAATGGAAGGCATTCACAACCTCTGTGTATGTAAGCGATTCATTACCAGATTTTCAGCAACTTACTTCTCTTATGGTGATTGAGGAGCTCCACCATGGAGGCAGCAAGTCAAAGGGCAACCAAGACCAACTCTTCTATGCAGGCAAAGGAGGAAGAGGCAAAGGCAATAGAGGTGCTTCAAGTGGAAGAGGTAGAAGCAACTACCAACAAGGAAGCCAAAGATGTCAAGGGACTCAATCAAGCCAAGATGAAGGTCAATCATCAAGAGGAAGAGGAAGAGGAAGATGTACAGGAGGAAGATATGGAGGTCGAGGCTACTCCACCTCAAATGGATGCTTCAACTGTGGGAAGCAAGGACATTATGCCAAAGATTGTTGGCAAAATCAAGGTGGAAATAATTACAAAGGGCAAGGTAATTACACTAACTCCTCAACAAATTCAGAAAATGAGCATTTGTTAGCTATGAAGCATAAACGTGAAGGTCAACCACATGATGAGGTATGGTATATAGATATTGGTTGTAGTAACCACATGTCAGGTAAAGAGGAGTACTTCAGCAATCTTCAAGCACCCAAGCAAAGAGGCTTTGTGGAGAGAGGAGACAACAAAGAGCATGAGATACAACAAATGGGAGATGTAAAGCTTGAAGGCAACCAAAAAGCAAAATGAATATCTGAGGTATTGCATGTTCCTACTATTACAAAGAACTTAATCTCTACTGGATAGATGGTTGAAAAGGGATAGCAAGTCAAGTTCAACCACAAAGGATGCTTGATTGTATCTAGAGATGAAGTGTTTGATGAACTCAAACCATGGTATGCTTCCAAAGTTCCATTTCAGGATGAAGATATTGAAGAGGCAGAGAGAATATGAAGCTAGTTTTCAAGATAGCTTGGAAATCAGTGGTCCAAGCATACAAAGGAGTTCAAGCATGGATTCAACCCATCAATCAGTGAATAAAGGAAAGGCAAGATTGGTAGAGATTGATGAAGATGGACATGAAGTTGAAGACTTTGAAGAACCTATGTTAGAAGGGGGAGCTACATCAAAAGCAAAAATCAAGGCACCAAGGCGAAGAAGGTTCATTCCACAAAAAGGAGAAGAAAGGAGGTCAACAAGGGTAAAACATCCAATCTCAAGGCTTGTTTATGATAGTTATATTCCTAGGCATTATGCTTTCATGACTAAGGTTATCAAAGATCATGAACCTTCTACCTATGAAGAGGGCACAGACACAAAGGAGTGGCAAGAAGCTGTGGAAGAAGAGTACAAAGCCATTGAAGACAACAACACATGGATTCTTGTTCCAAGAAAAGAAGGGATGAAGGTAATTGGCAACAAATGGGTCTATAAAGTGAAGAGAGATTATGATGGTTCAATTGCTAGGTTCAAAGCAAGGCTTGTGGCAAAAGGATTTGCTCAATCCTATGGGATTGACTATGAAGAAACGTTCAGCCCGATTGCAAAGATGACCACAATTAGGGCAATCATTGGGGTTGCTACATCTAGGAGGTGGACAATCTATCAATTGGATGTAAAGAATGCTTTTCTTAATGGTGATTTGCAGGAGATAGTCTACATGACTCAACCATTAGGGTTTGAGAACCCTAAATATTCAAATTTTGTTTGTAAACTTAGAAAAGCATTGTATGGTTTAAAGCAAGATCCTAGGGCATGGAATCAAAGGCTTGTGGAGTATTTGTGTAGATGTGGATGCAAGCCAAGTGATGGAGATCCTTCCTTATACCTCAAGAAGGAAGGAGGACTTGTTGTCTATGTAAGCATATATGTGGATGACTTGATTATAACACGAAGTGATGATGCAGGTATCACATGGATCAAGGTCAAGCTTGGAAATGAATTCAAGATTTCAGATCTTGGAGTTCATAAATACTTTCTTGGGATTGAAGTTATTTATGTGGAAAATGGTATTTAACTTTCTCAAAGGAAATACTTGCTAGATGTACTTTATAAGTATGGTATGAGCGGATGTAAGCCACTCACACAACCTATGGATCCAAACACTAAGTTATGTGTAGGTGAATGACAAACTCTTGAAGATATTTCAGCATATAGAAGCATAGTTGGAAGCCTTAATTATGCTACCATCACAAGACCTGACTTGTGTTATGCTGTAGGAGTTCTTTGTCAATTTCCAAATTCACCAACTGATGTTCATATGAATGCAACCAAGAGAATGCTGAGGTACATCAAGCACACTATCAACCAAGGGTTGTACTACCCTTATGGAGATTGATTACAACCTCAAGGCTTTAGCGATGCTGATTGGGCTGATTCAAAGGAGGATCGAAGGAGCACATCTAGCTATGTCTTCATGCTAGGTCAGAGAGTCATTTCATGGATGTCCAAGAAGCAACCTATAGTTGCATTATCATCTATTGACGCTGAGTATAGAGCTTTAGCAATTGCTACATGTGAGATCATGTGGCTCAAGAAGCTCTTCAAAGACTTCGATGTGGAGGTCAAAGAGTTCACTCTATTTGGAGATAATATGTCAAGGATTCATCTAGCAAGAAACCCTATGTTCCATGCAAGAAGCAAGCACATAGAGATCCATTATCACTTCATCAGAGAGAACATCAAGTACATCAACACCAAAGATCAGCTAGCACATAACATGACCAAGTTTATGGATGCAAGCAAGTTGGAGATGTTCAAGATCAACCTCAACTTGAAGGAGATCAATGGAGACTAACACTTGAGCTTGAGGGGGAGTGTTATATATTGGCAATCTCAAGTCTGGGAACTCATGCTAAGTTGAAGTGGCATATCACTCACATTTTTTGGCAGGATATACAACCACTTTCCATGAGTTTTCTCAGCCCTTTACTCACCTAATTGATGGAGAAAAGTCAAGATCATTTGGAGGGCATTTTTGAATTCAAATTTACCACCACCTTTTTTAGCATTATATAAGCAAAGACATGGAGAAAAGTCGTGGCCATCCTCCTCTACCATTTGAGCACTTGTAGGCTCTCATTATGAGTGTTTACGCAAGGTCTAATCTAGCTCCTAGCTAAGCAAGCCCCTTGCTTGTTGGAGTTTTCTCATAGGAAGTGATCTTTGATCACCCATATCTCTTTGTGTAGTGGTCTGATTCATTTGCAACATAGCTCATTTTGTTCCTATGATTGTAAGTTTTCTTTTGGATCTAATAGTAGTATCAACTATTAATTAGCCTTGAGTATATTGATCTTGAAAGCTCTGTGATATGATCTCTACATACTTCCAAATATATGTGTGTTGGAAGGTACACATAGGTGCAAGCTACCAGTTTCGGCATATTTTGGTATGTCTTGTGCAAGGAGTTTGGCATAGCTCACATTCTCCAAATTGAGTGACCAATGGCTTGTTGGAAAGCTAGAGAGTCTATTTGTATTGTGCAAACTTTCATAGGTTCACTCTTCAGGTCCAGAGAGCAATTCAATTTTTTGTGGATTGTGGTAGTGAACTCTTTGGTCCTAGGAAGGGCCTATCATTCTTCTGCTGCAACTAAGAGTGGATATACTCCATCACATATGAGGCTTGGCATGGTAGCATTCCA
The DNA here is from genome assembly GCA_020310875.1 of Ceratopteris richardii. Classification (NCBI taxonomy): domain Eukaryota; kingdom Viridiplantae; phylum Streptophyta; class Polypodiopsida; order Polypodiales; family Pteridaceae; genus Ceratopteris; species Ceratopteris richardii. The sequence goes on along the minus strand of CM035435.1, from coordinate 3,964,357 downwards.
TTTTTTGTTCATCTCTATGTCTTAGGTTATCTCATATGCATTAGTGCCTGAACAACAACATAGGAAATTGGATAATAAAGCAATGAAATGAGTTTTGGTTGGGTTTTGAAAGCAAAGGTCGTGGTCTCTATCATCCACAAATTAAACACATTTTGGTTAGTGGTGATGTTGATTTTGTGGAAGATGCAATTCAGCCATTACTTTCATGTGTTAAGGAGATAGTTGTTAGCTCCAATGATGTGTATGACACTTTGGTACCTCTTTTTACAAGTGGACGGTCAAGTGCTCGTTTGAATGAGGCAATTTCTCAACCTTTATTGGTCTGATGTGATGATGCACATTATTCCTTTTTTGGTGCAGATTTACATGTTGCACTTGTTGATGAGATGGGGGATGCAAAGGAGTCAAAAAGTATGCTCAAATGAATGGCACAAACTTTGTGAGATAGATAGTTAGATGAACCTCCATCGAATTGTACTTGTTCAGGCTCAAATAGTGCTTTTTTTTGCATCATATGGCTATGCTATGGCTGCCTCTAGTCTTTGTGATGAGAAGGATCCTTTTTCCTTTGATGAAGCACAAAATTCAAAAAATTGGATGGAAATTATGCAATTGGAATATGATCCTATTATATGACGAATGGTAACTTGTCTTTATGTGATTTGCCTCGTAGGAAAAGGGCCACTCACAATTAGGGGTATACAAGCTAATGCATAAGTCTGATATAACACTTGAAAGGTATACAAGTAGGCTTGTTGCAAAAAGGTTTTGCTCAAGAAAGAGGCATTGATTTTGATAAGACCTTTGCTTCCACATGCTGAATGACTATTGTTGGTAGCGTCTATGCACTTGTAGCTCATCGTGGTTGGAATGTACATTAGTTGGAAATTTAAAGGGCATTTCTAAATGGTGACTTACATGAAGAAATGTATGTTTTTCATCTGTGTGGCTTTGTTGAGAAAGCACATGAATACAAAGTGTGGAGGGTTAAAAGGGCCTTATACGTATGAAGCAAGCAACACATGCTTGGTATGAAAAGATACATGCCTACTTGATTGCACATGCTTTTGAGAAGAGTACAACAAAGAGCACATTATATGTTAAGGATGCAAATGATGTGCTTCTATTCTTTGTTGTCTATGTCGAATGCATGCTACTGACTAGTCCTAATGAGAAGCATATTGCGGATTTAAAGGCTCATTTGCATGCCTCATTTGAAATGTCAGATTAGGGGCACTTGCATAATATTTGGGCATTCATTTTATGCAACTTGATGGTGGAATATCTTTTTGTCGAACAAAATATATTGACACATTATTGTAGTGTTTTGGCCTTGAACAGTGCAAACCTATTCCCACTCCTATGGAAATAGGTTCATGGTTGAGTCCTCATGATGTTGGCCATACTCTGCAGACCCACTGCAAGGCAACCCTCCCCCCTCTCTCTCCCTTTCTCCCTCTCTCTCTCTCCCCCCTACAAACCTCATTTCGTAGACCCACTACATGCTAGCCCTCCTCTCTCTCTCTCTCTCTCTCTCTCTCTCTCTCTCTCTCTCTCTCTCTCTCTCTCTCTCTCTTTGTCTCTTCCTCTCTTTCTTCCTCCATCCCTACTACTTGCATGCATGCACCTCTATAGCTTGTAGCCTACCTCTCTCTCTCTCTTTCTCTCTCTATCTCTCTCTATCTCTATGTCTCTCTCTCTATGTCTCTCTCTATCTCTCTCTCATTCTCTCTCTCTCACTATCTCTCTCTATCTATGAATCTATCTATCTCTCTATCTATCTCTCTCTCTATCCTTCTCTCTCTCTCTCTCTCTCTCTCTCTCTCTCTCTCTCTCTCTCTCTCTCTCTCTCTCTCTTTATCTCTCTCTCTCTCCCCTCCTAGGTCTGTACCACCCATGCTCATGCAGCACTGTAGCATGTAGCCTACTTCTCTCTCTCTCTCTCTCTCTCTCTCTCTCTCTCTCTCTCTCTATCTATCTATCTATCTCTCTCTCTCTATTTCTTTCTCTCTCTCTCTCATCTTGACCAACCGTGCACATGGAACTAGTAGGTGCTTCGCCCCATAGCACAGAGCTGCATAGGCTTCAAGCTTCTGCACCGAGCCACGATGATTTCCATGGTGCGAATTGAGTTGTTCTCAATGGGTATGGCTTTCATGGAGAGGACCTTGTAGAAAGAGTAGTTGGCCTTGCAAAAAAGGAGGACCTTCAAGTGGCAATGGGTCTATCAAGAAAAGTTATTCGCAAGCTTCACCCTCAATTGATGAAAAATTTGCCATCTAAGTAGATAGATTTGTGTTTTTCCAATGAAGATAAGCACTTGAATTTATATGTGGAACAACAGATTTCAATCCTCAAGATGGACTGGTATTTTTCTCTTGGGTTGTGATGATGCTTAGTTCTAAAGGATGCATTGTCTCATAAAGATGATATTGTCAGGGTCTCGACCATTGAGGTTGGGGAAGTTGTAGACACAGCAAGTGTAGGTGACTTGTTTGCAAGCAGATTCCTTAATGGAATGTTGAACAAGTTATCCCTAGAAGATTGGTGCAAGGAAGGCTGTTGTGCTTCGATTGCGGTGGTACGAGTCCTTGGAGGTGAAATAACAAAGGAGAACATATGGTGGACGTAGAAAGGGATTGGTTAGCAGAACCTTCCATCAAAGGGAATTCAGAAGATCTCACCCATTTAAAAATCGGTTCTCTCGTCCAAATTCATGACTCGCTGTCAAAGGGCTCCTAAATTATGGAAAATTAAGGTACCTTTCATAAAATAAGTCGATAATAAATCTTTCAACTATCTTTTGGAACCGGCTTAGCGATCACGCATATGGAGTTCGAGGATGATGATTATGCCAATGCCGAGTTCTTGTTTTTAATAAGGAAGGAGAGCAAGTACGGGTAAAACTTGGGGAGGCTATGTATATAAAGATGAAGAGACTCCATGGATGGAAGTCATGTCATAGAAGAGGAGTTTGTCTCAAGCTACATTGAATGAAGAGATGTTAGCAGCTGGTAAGGACGACCTTTTCTTGTAACAAAATTATCATTTTCAATGTAATTGAAAGGAGATTTAGGGAGATGCTAAGAGTTTTCAGAATCGTCAATTTTGATTATTCTGTATTTCGGAAGTTTGGAATGGTGTGAAGCCCTTACGAAGAAGTATGGTGTCGTATCTTACAGACAAATTTTGAAAGCGGTGAATATGAAGTATGATGATATGTAGATAAGGAAACGGATGAAGTTTTTATTCTCCAAAGTATGATTGTAGAGATGATACTGTGAGGTAAATACACTCATACTTTATAATCAAGAAACTACTTGCTGTTGTAAAGTACGACTCTATGTACATTGTGCGGTATGAATTATCTCTGTTTATAAGCAATGTTATTATAAGTTGTGTGGAATAGAAACACATGTTTATGAGTAGTGTATATTTGTAAATCCCCATTCCCGAACATGTACATTGGGGTACTGTTAGTGTGGGGGCGATTAGTACGCTCAACATTTTGGCAACCACGATGGCATGGGGTGACACAAGAAAGCACAAAGTGGATTGATGCCAGTAGGAAGTGGCAAGGAGTACTTACAGAAGAATTATCAACACCATTATCTAGATGAATTGATGCAGCAAACACTCACAACATTGAAGCTTGAAGACATTCCTCTTGAGGATGCCATTTCTATTCCGTAGGAAGTGCAGTCTTGGGTGGAAACGGGAGTTTTATCCCCCAAGCTTTTCAAGGATCTAGTCTTTGAGTGGATGGAAGACAAACTAAAGTATTGTGGCAAGGGGAATTCAGCAGGACCGACTAGGAGGACCACCTGTAGGAAGAGAAATACCCTGAGGAAGTAGGTCAAAGCGGCAACAGTGTACCCCTGCTAGAATTGAAGTTAGCTCTAATACCCTCACCTCAAACCGGTACCTTACAGACGCTTGGTGGTTTGATGGTGAACAAGCACTCATTACTAGTGTTAAATTATATTCATTTTTATGGGCCAATGGACGAGGATCCAGATGTGCACCTACGCGCATTTGTAACCATCATAATATGCATGACAATCGTCTCAAGTTCCATGCAAGAGAACAAGGATTACGACCACCACATACTAGAGAGATGACTCTCCTCCCAACCAAATGCCTCTATATATAGCTCTCTCCAGGGGACTACCTTCTCGCGCAGGTGAGTGCTAATCATCCAAGTGTCAGCCATGTAACTACATGTGCGCCAAGTGTCCAGTGGATGCTTCTAGAAGGTTCTAGAGCTCTTTGGGCAAAATACTCTTCCCATGTACCTCATGGGGATTGAACCCAAGACCTCGTCCTTCACACCCTTGAGTCTTAACCATTAGGCTAAGTGGATTACTTGGTTACAAGAGTAAATGACCTCCTAGTAAGTCTAAACTCGAGATCTTTGGTCATACACACGGATGACCAAACGGTGTCCGATTTCAGATCTGTCTGAACCGGCTAGACCCTTGGATCATAGACTTACTTTTGACTCTCCTCCCAACCAAATGCCTCTATATATAGCTCTCTCCAGGGGACTACCTTCTTGGGCAGGTGAGTGCTAATCATCCAAGTGTCAGCCATGTAACTACATGTGCGCCAAGTGTCCAGTGGATGCTTCTAGAAGGTTCTGGAGCTCTTTGGGCAAAATACTCTTCCCATGTACCTCATGGGGATTGAACCCAAGACCTCGTCCTTCACACCCTTGAGTCTTAACCATTAGGCTAAGTGGATTACTTGGTTACAAGAGTAAATGACCTCCTAGTAAGTCTAAACTCGAGATCTTTGGTCATACACACGGATGACCAAACGGTGTCCGATTTCAGATCTGTCTGAACCGGCTAGACCCTTGGATCATAGACTTACTTTATTACATTCTTCCCCCCTTGGAAAAGATTTTCGTCCTCGAAAATAGAGCTATATACATACTGTAGGCAACCCCCGAGCCTCATGTTCTAAAACTGGAAGAACATGGTCATGTTCTAGAACAGGAAGAACATGTCTCATCTCTGTGGTGGCATCCTTGCCCAAATGATTCAAAACACTATCTCGCTTTGCACTTTGATAAACTAGTCAAAGTACAAAATAGTGAATGAATAATAAAGGTGGATCTAAACAGATATCCCTGGCTAATTCATAGTTTCTGGATGTGCGATCTAGGCACAAACATGTGAACTAGGTGGATTCAAATTACTAGTCCATTTCTGGGCATAACTGGTGCATGGGCTTAGTAATGAAGGTGGGATTCTTATCCCTTGCAAGACTTTAAGAATTCTTGATTCACTTGAATTTGTTTTGGAGAACTTGAAGTTTGATTGTCCCATACATCTAACTTTAGATGTTTATTCAATGGTTTACTTTGATCCAACAGTTACTTGATTTTTCACCCGACTAGAGGACTACTCTGTCCCAATGAGTTGAAAAAATCCTATGTAAACTGTAGGAGAAAGTTTACCATTCCGGTGGAATCAACCATACTAACTTCACCAATTCAAACTCAAAATGAAAATTGTCCAACTTAGGACACTTTTCTCAAAGACTTTTAACTGAAAGTTCTTGGGAATTGTCAATCTGATGAGCAATTCCTAACTTCTTTATTCTAGAGTATACTGGACTCTAGGAAATTATTTATGCTATAACTTGAAGCAAAATCAAATGAATAAGTCTACTTAGACTTATCATCTTTTGAAGATTGAAAAGGTTCTTGTACATAACATCTATCTAGGATGTTCAAGTTAGTTATCTAATTCTAACCGGCTATCCCTGGTCTTTTGCAAAAGGAATCAGATACCATATCTGAGTCAATTCCAAAAGATTTGGAAAGCGGAAAGAGATAACTAAGACTTTGTACAACCAATTCAAACTTCGCACATACATAAACTTGCTATGAGTCAAAGTCTAGTTGACTCAGGACTTTAACTTCTCAACGATCTATTTCAATAAGATATTGAAGCATTGACTTTATCTTTAAGAGAAATAAGCTAGCTTCTCAAAAAGATTCAAAGCAAATAAAAAACATCATCCAACCACAAGATACTAGTGTGGTAACCAACATCAGTGTGTCGACCCACTGAGGTTTCGCTGATGAGTTTTGTATTCAAATAATGCTTCACTTGAGACTAAGTTCAGGTCACATTCAATCTTTTTGACTCCGTGAATGCAATTCTTGTGCATTTCTTTGAGTCTAAAAGAGTGAATTTTATCAAGTTACACTAGGAACTTGATGCTTGACTTAGTCAATTAAATCTTTAGTTGAAAAGATCAACTCAAAATCAAAGTCCAACTTCTTTCAGAAATTTATCAAATATTTCTGATCAATAACACTTAAACTTGAAGTGTTCTATGAAGATCTTGGAAGTTACTTACTTCATATCTTCAGTTTCCTTAATCTTGAAGTTACCTTGAAGTATCGTAAGATACTACTTTCATCCTTTACGAATTAAACTTTTCCTTGAAGTCTTAATTCCCTTGAGGATGAAACCTAACTTCAAAATCCAAACTAGGACTAAAAGATAATCATCATCCCACGGTCCGATGTCCCATTCCATCTTTCCTACATCAATCTGAGTATAAAATCTGGTGTCCCATACCACCCTATTTTATATTCACATTAATGTGTGGGTGATTCTTATCCTAAAGTCTAAACATCTCTTGATAGAGTACCTTATTTCTTCAATTCTTTTACAAGAATTGGAAGTTTCAGGCATTACCTCTAACTAGATTTTCCTAGGTTTTGATTCCTCGCATGATCACCTCAGAATCATGTGCTTTGCCTTGGAAACTTGAAAACCTCTTTGACAGAATATCAATCAGAATTCCAAGTTCTTGAATTTTCTCGAATTCAAGTTCAATTGGTTTACCCTTGACCAATTTTGTAGCGACAAGAGCTTTTGACTTCTTGTCTTTAGATTCCTTTCTTTACTGTTGCTTTAGGTACCTACCCCGGGGACTTTATTTAGGAATCTCTTTACTGCTTAAGTCTTAAGCATCCGCTCATGCTTTCTGGATTTGTACCAAAATCCCTTTAAGGATAGGTAAACACTTATGTTTTACCTTCCTCAGACTTAATTACCATTTTCACGGTTGCAGACTACATTCTTGGAATTTCTTTACTCTGTTCAGACTTGGAACAACTTACTCTTTTTCACAGTTTTCCATCGAATAAATGGAACTTGAGTGAATAATTCCCAAAAGGAATTTTATTGCCAATACTTGGGCAATCTACAAAGTAGTTCAATCGCACATTACTTGGACAATCATGGCCAAGTTTGATCAAGTCTGATTGATCCTTGCGACAAAAATAAAGACTTAGTCTTTATCTTTAAGATCTCTTAAACTATCTTTAAGCTTCTTTGCTTACCTGCAGGATTTTTAGAGATCTTTCTCAAGTCCAAGCATACACTTATGCCTCTCAGATCCCAAAGCTAAGAATCTTTGATATACCTTTAGGTTATATCACAAATAGGACTTGAAATACCACTTCTAGTGGTTTGGGACGTCCAGGGAACTACTTATTGTTTAAAGAGTATGAAGAATTTCATTCTCAATACTTGAAAGAATGCCATTTCTTCAAATACTTGAGATTCCTTATAGGAAATCAAATAACTTGAGCAAATGATTCATCTTGGAATCTTTTGCAATACTAAAAGAACATTTGAAAGAAATTCTCCCAAAAAAGAATTTACTGATTCAATTGTATTCATTTCCTGAGTATCAAACTAGAGATGAAATATCACATTTTGGATATGGTTTCCCATGTCACTATGAAAGTTTAAGTTGACTTTTCGTTTATGTGATATTGACTTCTATTCTTGAGTTTGATACAAGACTCATTATTATTAGTCAATCTTCAGATGTTACTAGAGTCCTTTAAACATATTTCACTAATCAAATTTATGTTTAGAGTCCAAGCATCTATTGATGATTGATCCAATAGTAATGCAACTATGAACACTTTGAACTTTATAACTTGTTTAGGAGAAGTTCATGGATTTAAGATCCATTTCTTGGAACTTTCTACTCCTAAATGAAAAGTTCACACTTGCTTCAAGTTTTTTAGGAACTTATATTATTTCCTAAAAATTGCTTAGCTAGTTGCATCATTTACCAGAGATGCAACTATAGAACTTAACATCCTTTTATTGATATCAAGGATCAATTGATGTTGAGGTTTAATCTTTTGATTTCCATCACCCCTTGGGATGAAATCAAATGAAAATTTATAAAAGCTTGGTACCTTTATATCTTGGCAAAACATTTATATCCTAAAGAGATTTTGCCTTCATCATTCCTTGGACCTATCATATAATATGAATTTATATGTATTTTTGGGAAGAGTTCATGAATCATTTAAGATCCTCTACTTGGAACATTCCTTCCCAAAACTAAATTCATCTTGAACATAGTAGGAGAATGATCTCACATGAAATAGAAGGCTTGACTATTTCATATCTCTATTCCAAAAAGTTACTTACCGAGGTTTCATCATGAGATACAAATCTTGAAATCACAAAGAAACTTCTTTAAACTTTCGAAATCTTCTAAATAGAAGAGTGCTCATGGAACTTTGGAAATATAGTTGACGTTCTCATCCAACCTTGGGATGCTTGAGAAGTTACATAAAGTATGTAACTAATCAAGTAAAGCTTATCCGCATGACTTTCTAAGTACATCCAGGACTTAGAGTCATCATACATCACAAAAGAGTTTGCAAGTAATTAAATTTTCTTGGTTATCAAGAAAATTTATTACTTAACTTTCTCTTAGTGCTTACTTATACCTAGCAAGACATCTATCATATTTAATTATCATTAAGTAGTTGTCTTTGATAGCGGAGTATCAACTTGGGAAGAAATCGACTAATTACTTGAGTTGCAAACTAGAACTAGTATGTCTTTGCAACTAACTAGTCCTTGGTCTTCTCTAATGTCAAACTGCGAGCTTTATAAAGTAAGCTAAATACTAAGAGAGTACATTCTCATATCTACTTGCAAACAACATTCCATTCTTCCATGCAAATGCATGTATCTACATGCAAAAGCATATGTTCACATGCGTATGCATGCATGTTCTTTGCATGCTCAAAAAATAATACAATAATCATGCATGAACTTGATGCACGATTTTTTCCTTGTACTAAGAATGTATATCATGCAATCCTGATGCATGTATATCCTTTCCTTTGTCCTAATGCACTATGATATAAAAAATACCCTTAAGGTGCAATAGAAAACTTACTCAATGGAAAGGAAATCTGTATTTAAACTACCAAAATACATTTTTTGATGCACAAGGATCTTTTAAAAATCAAGTCTTTCCTTAATGCAAACTAATGCTTGGAATGAGAAATGGATTAATTCATTATTCTAATCTAGACTTAATCAATTGAAATCTTGGCTATTTCAATGTGCATCTAGGATTAAGTGTAGAATAATGAAAACAAGATAAATCAAGCATTAAGGCCAAGCAGAAACTGGAAAATACTTAGCTTTGATCAAAGCTTCGTCCATCCCTTGATCCTTTGGAAGAGTGATTCATCCTCTTGATCCTTGCGAGGAGCTATTCACCATTCTTGAAGCTTCCTCATCAAGAAATAGTCTTGGATGACTTGGTCCGTCATGGTCGACTAACTTGGGCCTCCGGATCTTCACTCCACAGCTCCAATTCCTTCAAGCTTTGCTCAATCTTTGATTCTTCTTGGATGGATGAGAGGACTTGGCTCCTTGAAAAGATGAGAGTTGGGCTTGCACTTCAGCTCTGTTTACTGCTTCAGTAGAGTTTGTTCTGTATTAGAGAACAAGCAAATCGGGCTGGGCGCGTGGCTACGTCTTCAGGCTCCCATTCAACCCGTCTGGGTTCAAGTCCCGGCTATAGCAGAGAGGATCAACCATTTTTGATCTCTTATTTGAGATCTTCTTCAGCGCCTGTATTGCCATTAGAAGGTTCTGCAGACAAAGGAGATCACGAAGAGCACTTGTCCTCTTGGCTAACATAGAATTCTCACCCTCAAGAGGTCGAGAGTTCAAAACCGATCTCCGAATTTGCAGAACCGTCCTTTTTATATCTGGATGAACCTTTCTTTGATCGATAAATCTCTACTAATAGGTATTGCCGCCAGCAGCAAAGCGCGAGCACCGTTGGGCTTGTGGATAGGCCTAAACTCTCTGAACGAGGGGTTCTGAGTTCAAATCCCCCATCGCTCACAGCGGAGGTGACTTTTCTCTTTTACTTCAGGCGAAAACTCAGAACACTTTAAGAGCTGCGCAAACTTGTTCCATCAGCGCCTTCGGGCTTGTGGATAGGCTGAAACTCTCCAAACGAAAGGTTCCGAGTTCAATTCTCCTGCGGGTCACGGCAGAGATTATCATTTACCTTTTGCTACTCAAGGCCATCGACTGCCAGGATAATCTCGGGCCGCTATTGAAGACAGCCGCGTGTAGAGATTCGAAAGAGAGCAAGACATCCGCGAGCAAAAATGATGAGCAAGATGATGGAGAGAGCTATGGAGAAGGCTCTGATACCAATGCAAGAGAACAAGGATTACGACCACCACATACTAGAGAGATGACTCTCCTCCCAACCAAATGCCTCTATATATAGCTCTCTCCAGGGGACTACCTGCTTGGGCAGGTGAGTGCTAATCATCCAAGTGTCAGCCATGTAACTACATGTGCGCCAAGTGTCCAGTGGATGCTTCTAGAAGGTTCTAGAGCTCTTTGGGCAAAATACTCTTCCCATGTACCTCATGGGGATTGAACCCAAGACCTCGTCCTTCACACCCTTGAGTCTTAACCATTAGGCTAAGTGGATTACTTGGTTACAAGAGTAAATGACCTCCTAGTAAGTCTAAACTCGAGATCTTTGGTCATACACACGGATGACCAAACGGTGTCCGATTTCAGATCTGTCTGAACCGGCTAGACCCTTGGATCATAGACTTACTTTATTACATTCCAAGTGTTCCAAGCCACGTTAGTTGGCAATGCAGTAAAATGGCTTATTGAGTACCCTCCCGATTATTTCTCAACTTATGATGAGTTGAAGGAGGCATTTTTAGAATGATTTCGGACTGCTAAGAGTGTTTAGGAGTGAAATTCTTTACTTTAGTACATGATGCAAAAAGGGACGATTGAACAATATGCATAAGATTTTAGATCTATGCTCCGATAGTTTTCGACAGAAAAATGTCCTACCCAAGAAATGTTAACATAATTATTTGTTGACAGGCTTCATGTACCGATCAAAGAGAAGATCTATATGTATACACTCGACCAATCACGTACACTAGATTCCATTATTGACTTAGCAATAAGGATGGATCGAAAGATGCAATTTGCCAATTTGGGATCTAAAAAGACTAATTTGGTGTTCAAGAAGGGTGCAACCCCGGAGCCGTAAGCGTCAGTAGTCACAAGGTCCCAAAAGGAGTATTCAAGTGGACAAAAATTGCATTATTCAACACCTGTGGAGCAAAAACAAACTCTTAAGAAGGCAGTACGGTGGGCTACGGAGTACCCGCCACACTATGTTGACCCTCCACTAAATTTTCCAGTGAAATCTTTCGGAAAGAAGTGTCTACAAAGTACAATTGGTATGGAATCTAAGGAAATCATGCAAGAGCAAATGATGGATGCTAGACTAGATAGAGATTCATCACATAAACAAGACTAGGATGGACAAAAACAAGGGTACAAAGATCATGAACCACCAGTGAATAAGGAGTATTGTGAGTTACTACATGAATCACACATCAAAAGTAGTTACTTTTCAAATGCTATGAAAGGTGTATATTTGTCTTGTGCGTTGTTGGAACTAGTCATAGCATTTCAAAAGTAGTTACTACAACAACTACAGGACAAATATACACCTTTCAAAATTTTGAAACCCTCAGTTTCAATGGTAAAGAATGTGCGGGATAGGATATTGGACTATGCGGTTCCTATGATTACAGTACAATATAAAAATAAAGCCATTCCAAACGTTTCGATTGATGGGGGATCTAGTATCAATATTGCATCTACCACCACATGTAAGAAAATGGGCTGGTGCTATTTGCATAGGTGCTATTTAATATTACATTTGTTGTATTGGAACTGAAGGGGGAAAACTTAGAAAATAACTTGTTATTGGGCTGACTATGGTTGCGTAATGCTCATGTTTGCTAGAATTGGGATGAAAAGACAATTACTTTTTGAAGAGGGTAGGCCAACTGTTCTATTCCCTTAGAGGAAGAGCAACATTGCCTTCCCCAGCATAAACAAGTATTAGTAGAGCCTCCGCATATGCTAAAGGGACTTGAGGAGGATGAGGAACATCAATTTTTGGAAGCAAATAGGGATTTACTCTCGTTCGGTGTAGTCGATGTGAATTCAGTCACCAGTAACAAATGTGACAGTATGGCCCCGTGGTGTGCACGGAATCTTTGGAATTAGAGGATGAGGATAGCATTGAACTAGTGATAAAAGACCCTTTAGAGAATGGAAAGATATGTGTGGAAGAAGATTCTTTAGAATTGTTCAATTTGGGATCTACAAAAGAGCCTAAGCCAATCCGAATCTGTTCAGAGCTTGCTCCAGAATTCCAGATGGCTTTCATTGCTTTGTTTCGAAGCTTTATCATTTGAGGATTTCGATTAAGCGAGATGTTATGCCTGTGATGTAGTAGAGGTACATAATGAACCCTAATTTTGCAGAATAAGTCAAACACAAACTCGACAAACTGATCAAAGTCAGCTACATTATGCCCATTGAAAATCTAGAGTGGGTCTCGCCCATAGTGATTGTTGCAAAAAAACATAAACAGTTACGGATCTGTGTTGATTAAAGGAAACTAAATGCGGCTACTATACCGGATCCTTTTCCCTTATCCTTTTTGGATAGTATGCTTGATGAAGTTGCACGAAGGGACATGTATTCATTTCTTGATGGGTTTAGTGGCGATAATCACATTGTAATGGTGGAAGTGGACATAGTCAAAACGACCTTTATTATGAATTGGGGAGTCTTTGCCTATATTGTCATGTGGTTCCGATTACATAATGCACCGAGTACTCTCCAATGATCCATGCAACCAATTTTTTCAGCTTTGGGCGTTATGGATGAGAATTTGAACCATTTACGGGCTTGTTTTGATTCTTACTAGAGCAAAGCATGGGCAACTAAGCAAGCTAATGCAGGAACAGTTGTAAGGAAATTGCAGAATGATATCTTTTCACGTTATGGATTACCGTTGGAATTAGTCTCCGATCAGGGAACTCATTTCTTAATATCAAGTGATTGCCGAACTTACTACACATTACAAAATTAAGCCCAAATTTAGTTCTCCATATTATCCTCGGGTGAATGGATTGGCAGAAACTACTAACAAAGTTTTACTGCATATGCTCTAAAAACTGTTGCTAGATTCAACAGATCAGTGGGAAATTAGGCTTCCCACTCTCCTATAGGCTTAGAGGACTGCTTATAAAGTTTTGGTGGGTAGCACACCTTTCAAATTGCTTTATGGAGAGGAGGCCATAGTACCCTTTAAATTTGCGGTACCCAATCTCCCAATTGCAGTGCAGAAGCAGTTGGTTCTAGAGGAATCCTTTGCATATCGAATGGACCAGTCGCAACAGTTAGATAAAGAGCATTATCATAGCTTTTTATTGTTACAGGAACTCTAGAGCAGAGAGAAGAAGTGGCATGATTGCGAGCTCCGAACTAAGATTTTTTGACCTAGGGATTTGGTACTATGTTTTTACTCCAAAATGAAGAGAAAGATGGGTAAGGTGAACTTACGGTGGACCCGTGCATTCTGGATTCATGAGATGCACGGCCCTGGTTCATTTTGGCTGGTTACATTGAGAGGAAAAATTCTTCTAATTGTCATTAATGGGTCTAAATTATGGCCCTATCAGTGTGCCACACGCACACACACACACACACACACACACACACACACATATATATATATATATATATATATATATATATATATATATATATATATATATATATATATACACACACACACACACATACATATATATATATATATATATATATATATATATATATATATATATATATATATATATATATATATATATATATATATATATATATATATATATATATATATATATATATAGGGTTTATAATTATAAATATTATCATTAAATATATCTTATCATCAACTCTCAGGCATGACGCCCAGTGTAACTACTTGACATGCGATCATGCAGGCAATCAATGAGCGGCGATGACCACAATGTTTCAAATCTGATGATTGTTTCTTACTTTGTGAGTCGAAAATGAGTGCAGATTTGCGAGCTACAATTCCTTAATCAGTAATCATGGCTCAGACTTGCAGCTCTCTACACGGGTAGGCAGAGCATAAAAGGCTACACACTTTGTCGACTATGGCTTATTTGGAAAGTTTGCGTATAGAGCGACTATAGCGAGTAGCAATCCTATGTGTTGGAATAAGGAAGTTGAAGAGCAGAAGTGCAACTATGGCAGTCTCTTTCTCGGATTTCCACCTGCTATATATTCTAGAGAAGTTGTCGTAGGAACAAATGGGCTGGTTCGAGTGTAGAGGCCTTTTATAGTGCACCATGCTGGATTGGTGCAGTATTCCACCTCAATCGCAAGCGAAGGACATTGCCATGGAGATAGCAAGGCAGAGGGGTGGCAATGATATTAACTCATAGGAAATTAGTATTAGAATTGGGCAAGAAGTGTTTTAGTTTCCATCTGTGCTGATAGTTGAAAGATTTAATGTGGCTAATGAGGGCATTACATCAAGCACGGAGTTTGACAATGCCATGGAGAGATGTTCACATTGCTCGTTAAGCCATGTTGGGTGAATAGAAATTCAGGCAGTTGTTGAATGATAATCCTTTGAAATTACGGTTATTTTTAATGAACATGATTATTAATTTGCAAGATAAGCACTACGGAGTCTCCCAACAGCTTTACGCATTGGTGAAGGAATCTACCAAGACACAAGTGAATTGGGCAGAGATCATTTTTCAAAAACTGAAGAAGGAAGTTCGCAGACTATTGAGATGTACCACTTCTCATGACCAGGTAGAGATAGAGATAGATGAAGAGGAGGAGTCCAGGAGGTGACAAGTGGCAGGGAATCAATGGAAAGAAGGAGAGAGAAAAGCAAAGGAAGAAGCAGAGAGAAAAGCAAATGAAGAAGTAGATAGAAAAGCAAATGAATAAGTGGAGAGGAAATCAAGAGCGGAAGAGCGAGCACGAAATCAGGCGGAAGAAGAAAGACAACGACAATAGAAGGAAGAAGAATCACTGAGAAGAGGAGGGGAAAAAATGGAAAAAATAGATTTTGAGGAGGAAAGACGTCGAAAGTAACAACAGGAACAAGGAGATCGTTCTGGAAGTTGCTCAAGTAAGATTCCAATGCTTCATACTTTTTAGGCATGCGGACTTGTAGATAAGTGGAAAACTAAGAAAGGATGGGTGAAGTTACCCTTACTTCGGTGTATAGATACTATAGATCCTTGGATGTTCAATAATGAAACCGTTAGACCCGAAATACTCAAAGATCTAGCCAGAGGGTTGGTTTGGAGTGCAATGATGCTTGAAGAGTTTCAAAACAAGTATAACTCCATGATAATGGAAAAAGATAAGTGGTTTAGGAAATGAGATCAGATGATGATAGAGATCACTCGGCTTCACGCAGAAGTAGGAGTTCATCAAATGTAAAGCACCGTTAGAGAGAGTACTGCTCACAAGGAATTGATGGATGATTTAAATGGGGCTATTTTAGAAAATAACACTTTAAAGGTAACTATTGAAGAGAAGTAAAAAACTATAGCTCGATTACAAGCGAAAATTGGATAGACACATAAATATCAACATAAATTGGAGAAAACCAATGAGGAGTTAGCTGCTAAGCTGCAAAAGGCTGAGCAGGAAGTGTAGAGGTTGTAGGCAAAAGTCAAGGAAAAGAGTGGTGAAATGAAAAGACAAAGTATATCAACTGCAGAAGTGGAAGAAAGACAAGTAGTCCGGAATTCATAACTTATGGCCTTAGAAGAGAAGCTCAGGACCGTATAGGAAAACCTAGATATGCTGATGCAACAAGTTGTAGGGATCCTACAGTCACAGAAACAATTCAGTCAATGGAAGCAACATTATGCACATGGAAACTTAGTTTTGGCGGATAAGGAAGGAGAGGTGGAGAGACTCAGAAAAGAGGCATCAATTTCGGAACTTACTTGTAAAACAAAGTTAGAGGAAATGTTGAAGAAAACTTTGGAATGTATATCTCATGTTGATATGTTTAGGTAGTGATGTGTGTGAACACACTAGGACCGCCGAGGCACTTTTTTCCCTCTTTAGGAGATTTTTTCCCCCGTCTTGTATATATGCATATTGCCCTAACGGGCTACCTATCTTTGTACATGCTCTAGTAATACATTCAGTATTGTGTGTTATGCTCCAAGCTTCTTCTTCTTCCTTGTGCTATTTGTGTGCTTTGATAGACGTCTAACTCCAACAATTGGTACCAAAGCAGGTTGTCGCTTCATCTAGGATGTCGTCCACACCTATCCAGTTGTAGTCTCAAAAGTGCATGAATTCTAGTGAGCATACTCAGCATGATTTGGAGATCAAAACGACGTCACTTTGTGGTGCCAAAATCGCAATCTGAGATCGTTTTGGCCTTCGAATGCACTATCAGAGTGCTTTTGTAGGCTATTTCATCTTTTTGTTCCAAACGTATATACCAATTTTGATTCGCCAGTATAAGCGTCTCAAAGACTGCTACAAGTTTAGCAGATTTCATCTGGGCAGATCTATTCAACTTTTTGAGATTTAGTCAATTTTCTGCATCAAGTTATTTTAGTCATCGATCATGGCTGAAAGCAGTGATGTATTCTGTATGTTGTCTATTGAGGATAAGTTGGAGGGTACCAACTACCCATTATGGGCTTATATGATGCGACATGTATTGGTTGCAAAAGGACTGTGGAACATTGTGCAGGGTGTTGGAAAACGTCCTATCACACCTGCAAGTGTTACAACTGCAAGTGTTACAACTGCAAGTGTTACAACTGTAGGTACTGAAGATAATGTAGAAGGTGTCGAAGATAATGATATTCTATAGATTCCTATTCGTGCTATGATTTTTGCTACACCTACCACAGAGCAAATTTCTTGGGATGGGAGAGATGCCCAAGCACATGCATTGATAGATTTTTCTATCAAATTTTCTATTATTCCTCACATACACTCTTGCAGAACAACTAAGGATGCTTGGGATACACCTACCACATTGTACCAAGCTAGGAGTGAGGCTCGTGTTTCTTACCTCCGAAAAGAGTTGGAGAGTGAGCACATGAATGTAGGTGATTCTATGGATAGTTTTCTAACAGAGATCAAAGACTTGAAGGAACAGTTAAATTTTGCTGATGAGGTTATACCAGATAGCTCACTTGTGCAGACCGTTTTGAATGGTCTTCTTGATTCAAATCAGAGTTTTTCTTCTACTCTTCAGTTGATGCTAAAAGGCAATCCAAATGCCTTGTCATTGGAGGAGCTAGTCTCAGTTCTGTTGCAGGAACATCAGTCTAGGCATAATAGGTCCATCATGCGTGTTGTAGATCACGCTTTCTTGGCTAGTCAGAAGCGCAAAGGAAAATGGAGCCCTTCAATTAGTAAGCAAAAATCTACTAATTCTGCACAATCGAAGAGGAAAGACAAAGATGAAAAGGAATCACAAAAGCATAAATTGTTTTGCAAGTACAGTAAAGGAAATGTTCATATCATAAAGAATTGTCCAAAACTAGCTGCTTAAGAGGCAAAGAACAAAGATGCTTGAATGGTTGTTGTAGAGGCCTCTACACCAAAAACAGAGTCTGATAATCTTGTGTAGGAAGAAGAATGGGCGTTTACCATTGTTTGCAGTTTTGACCCATCTTCTCGTGAGCAATGCATGTCTACATTAGACTTAGATGTTTGGTACTTTGACACTCAGCAACCAAACATATTACCTCGTAGCACAGTTTCTTCTCTTCACTCAAGCTTGCCCCTATAGGGAATATTATTACATGCACCAACAACTCCTCTTATCCTGTTATGGGAGTTGGTAAGATCATTTTGATTACTACTGATGGTAGTTCTTTCACTATGCCAGATGGTTTGTTTGAGCTAGGGATCAAGAAAACTCGATTATCAGTTCTACATTAGCCAAGATTGGCTTGTTTGTGAAATTTGTTGATGACAGGTGTACAGTTCTTGATCTCTCAAATGGTGATGTGATTACTACTTCTTGCATTTTATGTCTTGTGTGTATAAGCTCATAGACTATGAAAGATTTGTAAATGATTCGGCATGTGCATTACATGATTCTCAGGCTATGTCAGATGCAAAGCTTTGGCATGCCCGCTTTGGTCATCTGAGTTTTTCTAGTTTGCTACAATTGTAGAAATCTGAAATGGTGTCCTCTTTGCCCAAACTTGAGGCAGGTGGAAAACAAGTTTGTGAAGGCTATATTTTGGGCAAAATGCAGTGTTCCTCCTCTCCAAAAGATGGTTCAGTTCGGGCTATTTAGAAATTACAGCTTGTACATAGTGATGTCTCTGGTCCTTTGTAGACACCTTCTGTTGGAAATTATCTTTACTTCGTGACTTTCATACATTAATTTTCTAGGCATACATAGGTATATCCATTGAAGGAAATGTTACTGTTAATGTCAGGGAGGACCTCAACTATCAAAGAAGATAGAGGTTCCTGGTACTTCTCGGGAGGTCACCCATCCCAGTATTGCTCCCCCCGGAGCTCGGTTAACTGTGGCAGTCTCTTGCCACTATGCTACACTCTTCTGGTGTCTAAAGAAGGGTAAAGACTAAGGCTGCCAATACCTTAAATATGTTTTGATCCCTCAAAGCTTCATTCTTTGCTTTCAAAGACTATTTTTGAAGCATTTTTGGGTGTCTTTTGGAGCCATTTTGCAGTACTTCCATACACAGTTCTCTTCACACAGGTCCAAGAACATCAAGAAGAGTGTTCTTTGTACTTCTCCAACAATAAATATCAATCTTTAGGGCTGTGTTTTCAGCCACACTCGTAAAACTACAAGTTTCTTGAAAGGTTTCAATTTTGGTAGGAGCAGTTGCTACAAAATTTATGCAGATTTTTTGAGCCTAAAACATCAGAGTTGGCAGACACTTGCAGGTGTTGTTGGATATTTTTTGGGCTTTGCATTCAGCTTTTAGTGTCATTTGACTACATATATTGAGCACATACACACCATGTATGCTTATGTGGATACCGCTTATGTACGTCCATGTGGTCATCGATATAGAGGTTACCTTCTTTGCATAAAGCCTTTTACATTTGATAAAGAGGGTCGTGGTGAGGTTTTTGTAATTGGTAGACACCTAGATGTTAGGGTCTCTTCGATGATGTAGGTGGAAGACTTACCCAGCCTTGCCATATGAGATGTATGATAGTTGTTCATAGGTGCTCGATAAGCCTAGTTGGCTTCTATTCGGTAACTGATTATATGCAATGGAGTCAGTGATTCACTATGCAAGAAAACATGTTTGTACTTGCAGTTTTATGTTTGACAGTGGTCATACGCTCATTTTGCAAAAGATACTCTAGAAATTTTTTTTGATATTTCTAGTTTTGTCAACTCTAGAGTTGTCTATTTACTCCTTGATACACTTATTTGTTGGCATTCGGACTCTTCTAGCTCCATTATCATTCTATTCAGTTCTCTACCATCACGGCATTAGAGGTCTCAGGCACATGCGGTGGATCAGAGTCGTGCTAGTGTTCCAAGGATGAGTTATAGCTTGTAGGGCAAAGACCATTTTGAGATCCAAAAATTTGATGGCACAAACTTTGCTCTATGGAAGAATCGGATTAAAGATGTGCTGATTCAAAGGAGGCAATCGAAGCCAGTAAATGGGATTTCAAAGAAGCCTACTGACATGGATGAAGATGATTGGGATGGGTTAGATGAAATGGCCATGTCTACCATTCGTTTGCACTTGGCAGATAATGTTTACTTTACAATATTACATTGTGAAAGTGTAGAGGAGATTTGAAAGAAGTTATGCAATACATATGAAAAAGAGACAGCATCAAATAAAGTGTATCTGATGAGAAAATTATATGACCTTTGCATGAAGGACATAGATAGTGTTGTTGCTCATATAAATGAGTTTGATGCTATATTCTCCCAGTTATAGGCTCTGAAAACGGATATGGATAACCAAATGAAAGTAGTATTGCTGTTATGCAGCCTACCATCATCATGGGATACATTTTGCACAGATATTAGCAATAGTGCATTTGGTGGTAAACTTGTCTATGATGAATTATGTGGAGTACTCTTGAGTGAGCAGATTCGTAGAAAATTTATGGTTGACACTTAGAGTGGAGATGCATATAATGTTCGTGATTCTTACCAAGGAAAGAATCCGTAATGTGGTAGGAGCAAGAACAAGGAAAACAATGGTCAACGGAATAAGATTATTGCAAAAGGATGCAAAGTTGGCTCACTTTATCCTTTATTTGTATCACAGAAAGAACATGTGTTAGCTGTTACTGAATAGCCTATGGCTTGTATTTGGCATGGTCGTTTGGGCCATATATCACCTAGTGGAATGGAAAATATTTCTCATTCTGGCTACTTACCTGTGTTATCTTTCTCCGATTTTTTATTTTGTGAGCATTTTCAATATGGAAAGCAAACCACAAATGTGCATTCAACGCACGTACACTCTTCAATTCAGCCTTTAGATGTCGTTCATACAGATGTGTGTGGTCCTATGCCCACTAGGTCCTTAGTTGGTTCTCTCTACTTTGTCACTTTCATAGATGATGCTACTAGAAAAGTTTGGGTATATCCTATCAAATCCAAGGATGAGGTATTCCCCACTTTTAGAAAATGGCTTGCTTCAATTGAGACTGAAAAATGAACTAAGCTTAAGGCTTTACATTCAGATGACGGGGGTGAGTATACCTCACATGAATTCAACCTTTTCTGTCAGTCTAGAGGGATTCGTAGAGAGTTCACAGCCCCGTATACCCCAGTACACAATGGTGTAGCTGAGAGGATGAATAGAACTATTCAAGATAGAGTAGTCTCTATGTTGCATCATGCAAACCTCTCACAAGGCTTTCGGGCAGAAGCAGTATTGATTGCAGTTCATGTCATTAACCTTTAACATAGTACTGCAAAAGGTTTGAAAGTGGCACAAGAGTTGTGGACAGGGAAGCCACCATATTATGATCATCTTTGAGTTTTTGGGTGTAAAGCATATGTTCATATACCCAAGAATCTTAGACAAAAGTTAGATCATACGTCAAAGAAATGCATTTTCCTTGGATATGGTTGAGAAGGACAATTTGGATATTGCTTATAGGATCCTGAAACACAAACAGTGATCACAAGTAGTGATGTCATTTTCAATGAGTCTAACATGCATAAACAGCCCATTAAGGAGGTTGAAAAGAGAAGAGTGGTGTTTGAGGATACTAGTCCTCCAGTTAGCATGCATAAAAACGTTGCACATAGGAATGTTCAAGAGAATGTCCATTTAGATCAGTCTGCACATGTCTCACATCCACCTGATAGATATGTTCTAGGTTTAGATTTTGTTATGCAAACAGATGCCGGTAAGCCTTCTTGCTATAAAGAGGCTATGTAGACAGAGGATCATGTCAAGTGGGAGCATGCCATGAAGAGTGAGTTGGATTCTATTCACAATAATGGTACTTGGGATTTAGTAACTTTGCCAAAGGGCAAGAAATCTTTACCATGTAAATGGGTATATAAGCTAAAATTCACATCAGATAGTGCTTCTCCAAAGTATAAAGCACGACTCCTTGCAAAGGGTTTTAAGCAACAACATGGTGTTGATTTCAAGGAAATCTTCTCTCTAGTGTTCAAGATGACTACCCTGTGCATGTTGCTTGGATTCATTGCAATGGAGGACTTAGAGCTAGTCCAAATGGATGTGAAAACTGCTTTCTTGCATGGAGATCTTACAAATGAGATCTATATGGCACAACCAGAGGGTTTGTAGTTCTTGGCAAGGAAAGTCTAGTTTGTAAGCTTAAGAAGAGCTTGTATGGACTTAAATAGTCCCGTAGACAATGGTACCAAAAGTTTTATACCTTTATGAAATCTCAAGGCTATTCTCGAAGCAATGAGGATCATTGTCTCTACACAAAGATATGCTTGATACTTTATGTCGATGATATGTTGATAGTTGGGAAGTCCTCTTATGGTTTGTTAGTTCTCAAAAAGAAATTAAGTCAGACATTTGATATGAAGGATTTGGGGATGCCAAACATATTCTTGCATGTGCCTTACTCGTGATAGGAGTAAAAGATGCATATACTTGTCTCAAAGTGAGCAAAGTACTTCAGCGGTTCAATATGCAGGGTGGAAAGGCATTGAGTACACCTTTACCCACATATGTGAAATTGAGCAAGGATGATTGCCCCAAATCAGATGAGGGAAAGGAATTCATGACTAGAATTCCCTATTAGTCTGTTGTTGGTAGTCTCATGTATGCTATGGTAGCTACAAGACCAGACATTGCATTTGCGATGGGAGTTGTGAGCAGATATATGTATAATCCTGGCAAGAAACATTGGGAAGCGGTCAAGATGATTTTGAGATATCTAAGTGGCACTAAGGACAACTATCTATGCTTCGGTAGAGGGAACGCATCCATTATTGGTTACACAGATTCTATTTATGCTGGTTGTGTAGACAATCGTAAGTCTACATCAGGGTATATTTTTCATTTTGCTGGAGGTGCTATCTCCTAGAGATCTCGTCTTCAAGAATGTACAACTCTTTCCACCATAGAAGAAGAGTATGTTGCAGCAAGTGAGGCATGTAAGGAAGCATTGTGGCTTTCCCATCTTGCTTGTGATATGGGTTTACCTCAGCATGTATCTCGCATGCTCAGTGATAGTGAGAGGGCCATTACTTTGGCTAAGAATCTGCTCTATCATGCAAAGCACAAGCACATTGAGGTGAGGTATCACTTCATTAGAGATTGCTTAGCTACCGAGAGCATTATTCTTGAGAAGTTTCACACTCGAGATAATGTTGCAGATGCTTTGACTAAAGCTCTACCATAGGATAGCTTTTGCCATTGTTGTCACTTGATGGGGGTTACTTGATTCTTGATCTTACATAGTCACTTGTACATTGTGTAACATGCCCATCACGTGGGAGGCATAGTTTGTATACTTATACTCAAGTATTCTTTATCATTCTTTATTTTTCTCCCATAGTTACTTTGGCCATGTTGGCCTTTAGTGGGATATTGTTACCGTTAGTGTCCATGTGAAAGGCCAAATGGTCACCATACACTTCCTTGTATATGTTCTTTAATAAAACATATAGTGGTCTGGTCTCTCACAGACTGTAAGTTTGACCGCATTTGTAAGACCTAAGAACTCTGTCTTCGTGCTCCTCTGTGTACTGTGTTTTCTGTATATTCTACAGCATTTGTGCAAAGTGTTGTGTGCAACCTCAGGAGCTCGATTTTCTAACCGGAGAATATCATCATGGAGCTCTCAAGAAGGAGAGTGCATTGTGGTGCATGGGCATTGAAATACTTCAGGCGAAGTGCGAAGTGTTCATGTGCTTCAAATAGTTTTTGGTTTTTGTTGAAAATCTATCATGTAAAATGGGCACCCTCCATTCTGATCAAGCAGGGGAATATATATCTTCTGATTATAATGCATTTCTAGATAAACGTGGGATAAAACACCACTCTATAGTGCCATATACACCTCAACAGAATGGAGTTACTGAACAAAAGAACAAATCACTCATGGAGATGGCGAGGTGTATGGTCAAGAGTCAAGCTTTACCACATAGTTTCTGGCTTGAGGCTATCATGGGGGCAGCATATGTACTTAACAGGTGTCCCACTAAAGCCCTAGAGTCTATCACTCCATATGAGGCTTGGCATGATCGCAAGCCATCTGTTGCTCATCTGCATGTTTTTGGTTGTTTGGCATATGCATTAGTGCTTGAACAACATCATAGAAAATTGGATGATAAAGTGGTAAAATTTATTTTTGTTCGGTATAGTTCTGAAAGTAAAGGCTATCATCTATATCATCCATAGAATAAATCTATACTGGTTAGCTGTGACGTTG
Source organism: Ceratopteris richardii (assembly GCA_020310875.1). Lineage (NCBI taxonomy): Eukaryota > Viridiplantae > Streptophyta > Polypodiopsida > Polypodiales > Pteridaceae > Ceratopteris > Ceratopteris richardii. The sequence goes on along the minus strand of CM035435.1, from coordinate 3,940,190 downwards.
TTTTTGTGGAAGATGCTATTCCGCCATTTCTTTCATGTAGTAAGGAGACATTTGTTAGCTCCAAAGACATGTATGATCCTTTGCTGCCTCTTTTTACAGGTGGATAGTCTTGTGTTGGTCCTAAAGAGGGAACTTCTGAGCCTTTGCAAGTTTCATGTGATGATGCAGATCATCCCATTTTTCATACAGATTGACATGATGCACTTGTTGATGAGGGAGATGATATTGAGGAGCAAAAAACTATGCCAAAATGGCTAGTGTACACTTTGCGTGACAACAAATTAGATGCATCTCTATCATATCGTACTTGATCAGGATCTCATAGTGCCTCTTTTGCATCAGATTGCTATGCTATGGCTACATCTAGAAAATTAGATGAAGCATAAAATTCAAAAAATCAGATCGGTGCTATGCAATCTGAATATGATGCTATAATGAAGAATGGTACTTGGTCTTTACGTGACTTGCCTCCTGGAAAGGGCACTAAGTGGGTATATAAGCTGAAGTGTAAACTTGATGGTACAGTTGATAGGTATAAGGCTAGGTTTGTTGCAAAGGGTTATGCACAGCAAAGATGCATTGATTTTGATGAAACCTTTGCTCCTACTTGCCCAATGACTACTGTTTGTAGCATCTGTGAACTTGCAGCTCATCGTGGTTGGAATATACATCAGTTGGACATTAAAACAACCTTTCTGAATGGTGACTTGCATGAAGAAGTGTATGTTTTTGAGCCCCATGGAGTTCTATAGAAAGGGCATGAAAACTAGGTGTGCAGGTTAAAGAAGGCATTCTATGGTTTAAAGGCACCACATGCTTGTTATGAAAAGATACATGCCTATTTGATTGCACATCGCTTTGAGAACAGTACAACTAAAAGCACCTTATATGTTAAGCATGCTAATGATGTACTTCTGATGATTGTGCTTTATGTTGATGACATGTTGCTCACTAGTCCTCATGACAAATAGATTGCTAATTTCAAGGCTGATTTACATGCCTGATTTGAGATGTCTAATTTGTGGCATTTGCATCATTATTTTGGGCATTGCGTTTATGCACATTGGTGGTGGAATGGCTTTGTGTCAAAAAAAATATATTGACACATTATTCTAGTGTTTTGGCCTTGAAGACTGTAAACCTATTGCCACTCCTATGGAGACAGGTTTACGATTGAGTCTTCATGATGCTTAAGATGCATATGATGCTGCTCTCTATCACCAGGTTGTTGGATGTATGATTTACTTATGCACTACTCATCCGAAATTTCAGTTTGTTGTCTCACAGATGAGGAAGTTTATGCATTGCCCAGGAGTCAAGCATTGGCAGGCGATTAAGTGCATCTTTCGCTACTTGAGTGGTACTTCTCTACTTGGGTTGTTTTATCCCAAGGGGGGATCACTACCGCTAGATTTGCATGCTTTTTCTGAATCTCATTAGGCTAGTTGCTATGACACTCGTGTGTCCACTAGTGGTTTTTGCCTCATGCTTGGTAGCTCATGTATACCTTAGTTGAGTAAGAACCATCCTATTGTGGCATCTTATAGTTGTGAGGCTGAGTATAAGGCAGCTTTCAGAGCGATTGTTGAGTGTGTTTGGCTCCGACACCTTATGGTTGATTTGGCTGTCGGTCAGTCCTATGCCACCACCATCTTCACTGAAATTCAAAGCACATTGGCAGTTGCGAGGAACCCTATGTTCCATGCTCGCACTAAGCACATTGAGGTGCATTATCATATGTGCCCACATAGGAGAACATTGCAGAACTTTTCACGAAGGCTCTGCCTAGGGAGAAGTTTGAAGCTTTCCACAAAGCTTTGGGCTTACTTCCTTTTGTGGAGTGATTTCCACATAGCTTGGCACTTCCTTATACATAAGTGCCATCTCCTTGTTCATCGCATCACTCCCAGGGGGGATCTGTTGATATATTTTGGTAGTGATGTGTGTGAACACACTAGAACTCTCGAGGTAGTTTTCTCCCTCTTTCGGAGGTTTTTTCCCTCGGCTTTTATATACGCCTATTGCCCTAATGGGTGTTAGAGGGCCGCCGAACCAGGACGGATGAACCCGGACAGGTGCCGTAAAAAGTGGATTCGCGGAAACATTGTAGCAGACTTCTATTTAAAGCGCACAAAGGAAAGCGGTAAAGACCGGCAGTTTTGGGAAGAGTCTCTGCTTCTGTTGGGTATTGTAGTGAGTGGGTTGATTACGTCTCGAACCGAGGTGTTTGGAAATTGCAAGTATAGCATTGTGTGTGTATGTGTTCTGTATGTCTGTTCTATTGATCCCATTTGGGAAATTGCGAGCATTTTGTTTGAGACCATGTATGAGGTGTTGATGAGAATATTGAGTTCTGTTCTATTCTATTCGCATCTAACTATTCTGCTATTCTTCCTGTCGTGCCGAGTTCTATTCGGTATTCTTGTGTTGTGATTCTGTTTGGTGATAAGTTATATACGGTTCTGGATCTTTTTCGTCACGAAATAGTGTGGTTTGTCATCCTGCGAGAGACTGTGTAAGGTCGAAGTGAATCATTTGCATTTTAGTATTTTTCGGTTAAGTGACCAGATTCGATACGATAGTCTGCGTTCACTGAGGATTCTGATCTCAGAAAGAACTTATATCGGTAAAGGTCTGTACACGAACAGAAGCATTGGTAAAGTCTGTGATGAATCAACTGTGGTAGGAACTTGTGGCTTGAGTCGGTATACGATAAGTTTGCGTAATCTCGATTATAGTTGTCTGTTGTATTATTGTTCGGTATACCTATCTGTCACATGGAAGCAGCATATTGAGTAGTATTCAATTAATGAAGTTGGGTATTCTATTAGTTATAAGTCAGAACAGGACCTCTGCTCCATTACTATAGCAGATTCAGTCCAGAAGTCCTAAGTTTCCGCATGCCGAATAGTTGTCAGTAGTCAGAATCAACCACTGCGCTAAGACGTGATGGAGTATTTATGAGTGTGTGAAAAGTTGGGAAAATAGTACAGGGCCTCTGTCTAACAGACCCCTACCACTCCCAAGAACCCACGTGGCTAAGAGAACGATTGCGGTTAAAGATTTGGAACCAAGTGAAAGAGGAGCATTTGAATAGAACATAAAGTAACGCTTAATCGGTATCAGTTTAACCCATAACCCATTTTAACATTTAACATTTGGCGCCGTCTGTGGGAAAGTGGCAACTGTTTAACAACCTCTGCGGTAAAGTAGTATTTAAATACGAGTTACTTGTGAGAAAGTGGCATTAGAGTGCTAAGCGGTTTGTAAGAAGCAAATATCCAGTAATATTTGATTTACTAACAGTAGCAACAGACCCAGATTGTTGCAAACTGCTCAGATAATATTACTGGGCAATGACACATGCCGGTTACTCGGTCTGGTGTAACGTATCCTAGGACCCAGACAACGGGAACAAGAAAAGTACAAAAAACAACTCTAGAAGAAGAAGGTATAACGCGACCAGACTCAGTGGTCGAGCAAGTTAAGGACGCTAGAATTAATTCCGGTCATATTCCGGTGGAACGATCAACGCCTTTGGTACATACTGGTGTCACTTCGACCCAGCCTAACCAAAGTACAGTAGTTCTAGAATCTATCAAGGCACCACTGGAGATTAGACAAACTCTAGGAAAAGAAATCAGTAATAGCAAAAAACCGCTACAGTCTGGGAGACTGTTAGCTCATTCTGGTGATATTCCGGTGATAGAAACACCAACTGGCGGTCAAGGATTAGCATTTGTTGCAGAATCCTCAGCCAGACCCGCGTGTCTGGAAGAAAGATTTCGGATATTAGATATCCAAAAGGAAGGAGACTTATTCGAAGCAGAGATCCGAAGTATCCTGCGCAAAAACAGCACACCGGAAGGCACGCTGTCCGGCGATCCAGATTCTGATAGTTCAACTAATCAACCTCAAGATACAGGATCAGAGACACCCACGATGAACGGACAACAACAACAACAACAGTTAGGTCAACCAAGGCTGCCTCCAACAGGCGTAACCTACACGAAATTTGGTGGATTCCCAGGAGATGACCCGGATGCTCACGTTCGCACTTTCGAGATCAGTTATGCAGTCCTTAACCATCCACCGGATTAGGCATACAAGGCCATTGTTTTTCAATCTACGTTGGTCAATGAAGCGGCTAGATGGCTTACGGAATACGACATTAATCATTTCGGTACCTATGATGCAGTACGGGATGCCTTTCTACAACAATTCAGATTAAAGAAGAATCCTGCTGAAATCTTTGATTATCTATAGAACAACCGACAGAAGGCAAACCAGACTGTCTAGGAATACGCTACTCTCTTCAGAACACATTTACGGCAGATACCACAGGCACATGCTAATCTACCTGATGACGTCATCACTCAATGGTTTATCAATGGCTTAAATCCGCAATTGAAGCAGATCATGATTATTAGATGTGTCGGAGCAATGACATTGGATGCAGTCATCGCTATGGCTTTGCAACTGGAATCCAAGGTTGGTGGATTTTCAGAAGACTTGGAATGGTTAAGAACAAACAAAAGTATGACTGAAGATATAACCAGGCAAGTATATTGCACCACGTGCAAAAATTCAGGGCATACAAGTGATAAATGTGCGCTAAATCAAACATTCTGTGCTATCTGCAACACTGCCCGACACTCCACCGGAAATTGTATCTACAATGCTAGAATATAGGGCACAACAACAGTCAATGCTCTTATTCAAGAACATGGACAGGCAGTAAATCACTATGTACCTCCGCAATTGAGAAACAATCAACCACAGGGATATCGGAACTACCGAGGACAAAGAAACAACAATTATAATGCCAACCGATGGCAGAACGGACCACCACCGGAAAACCCCAATTTACCACCACCAGGCTGTCATTTTTGTGGTGAATTCGGACACATTAGAAGATATTGCAAAGATGCAGCTGAGTATGATCAAAGGAAGAAGGAGCGGCAAAACCCAATGGCCAATATGGTACAAATTACTCCGGTAGAAACACAAACTGCTACAGTCCAGACCCGATCAGGTAAACAACTGCAGCCAGCAGCAGAAGTATTTGAACCAGGGATACGAGAACAGCATAGGATGTATAACAAGGCTAGTCACTGGACCGCTACAGAACCACCAGTGTTCCCAGAACCCATTCCGGTGACTCAAACCTCGGCAGCAAAGGAAGGAATGCAACAAAAAGAAGCAGCAGTAGAACAACCATCAGCAGAAGACATAACAGCAGATACTTCAGCAGCAGCAGAAACTTCAAGTTCAAAAGAGCAGGATAAACAATCTCAACAGGCCTGGGAAATTTTATCCAAGGCATCTATCACCTTACCTCTCGGCCAACTTTTGACGTTAGTACCTGGAATCCGGCAACAGTTCCAACAACATTTCAGCCCGGCACCCTCTTGCATTCCAGCAACCGCTGCAGTTCAACCAGAATCTGATTCTACGGTTGATCATGCAGTGCCCTTGATTACAGTATGGTATAAGAATCAGAGGATCACGCAGGTATTAATTGACGGAGGCTCCGGCGTAAACATTGCAACCGCAGCATTATGTAAAAAGCTAGGCTGGACCGAAATCGAACCAGTTCAATTCTTTGTCAGAATGGCTGATCAATCTAGAGTCCATCCCGTAGGACTTGTACGGAATGTACCCATTACTCTACAAGTACGACTTTCAAAATGACTTTTGTTATACTAGATCTACCCGAATCCACCTTGGATTACAACCTTCTTTTCGGCCGACCTTGGCTGAAGCATGCAAAGGTAATACAGGACTGGTCTGCGCAAGAGCTCACCTTCAAGGATGCCAATCGTAAATATGTGGTAAAACTAAATGCCATACAACCCTGCGAACTTCACGCCAGACCTTATCTCGCTGAACCAGTTCATATGTTAGATGGACTATCAGATGATGAAGAAGAGCAATTTCTGAAAAATAACGCCGATTTAATGTCTCTAGGAATTGTTGATCTACAGTCTGTCATTAATAACTGGAACACTTCAGTTTGTGCAGTAGTAGCTATCACCGAACAGTCTGACCAAGCAGATAATGAATTACAACCATTATTCAAGCCAACAGAGGATACAGAGAACCCACAACAATTTTATGTCCCTGAAGACCAGTTGATCACGTACAATCTGGGAGACAAGGATAATCCTCGACCTGTAAAAATAAAGCAAAACTTACCGGAAATCTTTCAGACTAATTTGATTCAGCTCTTTCGCAAATTCTCAGACGTCTTTGCATGGGATTACAAAGATATGAAAGGATTAGATCCGCGCATATATCAGCACAGAGTCATGCTGAAGCCTGAAGCTAAACCAAATAGGCAACCCAGCTATCGGATGAATCCCAATTATGCCTCTCAGGTAAAAGACGAACTTGACAGACTGTTAAAAGTAGGATTCATCGTACCAGTAGAACATGCTGAATGGATTTCACCAATTGTGATTGTGCCAAAGAAAAATAAACAACTACGAATCTGTGTAGATTATCGGAAATTGAACGCAGCAACAGTACCAGATCCTTTCCCGATCCCTTTTTTGGATACCATGCTTGATAGGGTAGCAGGCCACGAAATGTATTCATTCTTAGACGGATACAGTGGTTACAATCAGGTTAGAATGGCCGAAGAAGATATACCAAAAACTGCTTTCATTACCAATTGGGGTGTCTTCGCCTGCACCGTAATGTGGTTCGGATTAAGAAATGCACCAAGCACATTTCAGCGATGTATGCAGGAGATATTTTCTCCTTATCTTACTTCATTCATGCAAGTATATCTTGACGACTTCTCGATTTTTGGGAAGATGATAGCACATTTAAGTCATTTACGATGTTGTTTTCAGAAATGTAGAGAATATAGACTATGTCTTAACCCAAACAAATCCATGTTTGCGGTTTCATGTGGCAAACTACTTGGGCATATTGTATCTGCTCAAGGTATCCGAGTAGACCCAGATAAAATTTCGGCAATTTTAGAAGCCCCGGTACCCACAACTCCAAAAGAAGTAATGCGTTTTATGGGTCAAATACGGTGGCATGGCAGACACTTACGATGGCTTGCTCACCTAGCAGTACCATTAAACAGGCTAATCACAAAAACTCCCCGACAGTTTGAATGGACTGAAGAATGCCAAACTACATTTGATCGGCTCAAGTATCTCTTGACACAAGCTCCAATTTTACAACCACCGGACTGGGACAATCCGTTCCATGTTTTTGTCGACGCTTCAGATATTGCAATTGGAAGTATTCTGATGCAGCAAACAGATAAGTGGTTTCGCCCTGTTTATTACGCCACTAGAAGGCTTGCACCGGCAGAAAAGAATTACTCTACTACTGAAAGAGAATGCCTAGGATTGATTTACTCAATCAAAAAGTTCAGACATTATTTATTAGGCCGGAAATTTACCTTTCATGTGGATCATGCTGCCCTTGTTTATCTAGTAAGACAGCAGCATCTAGGAGGACGGTTAGCACGATGGGTGCTACTTTTACAAGAATTCGACTATGACGTCATTCACCGACCCGGAAATGCACATGCCTTAGTAGATTTCTTATCTCGCCTGGATTCCGATGAAGCTCCGGTGGGCATAGATGACACGACTCCTGCGATTTATAATGCTGAACCACTATCCGAGGAAACGGCCAACCTACAAGCACCATCTACATACTATGATCAGATTCTAACTTTTCTCACCGAAGGATGCTTCCCATCTGAGACGACCAAGGCAGTTCGAAGGAAATTGGCAGTCTTTAGCCGCCGATTCCGGCTAGTAGCAGGAGAACTATATTATGCAGATCATACCGGAATCTTACTTCGCTGTATTCCACCTCATGAGGTTAATTCAGTTATCACTTTGGCGCACTCAATTCCTTCTGGTGGCCATTTTGCAGTAGACTTAACTCAACGGAAAATTCTGCAAGGAGGTCTCTGGTGGCCAACAATGTACAGAGATGTCGCACAGTTTGTTAAACAATGTGATACTTGTCAAAGAACTGGTCAGCCTTTGCAAAGGCATCTTTTTCCTCTGCAACCCATCTTACCACTCGAACCATTTCAGAAATGGGGATTAGATTTTATCGGTCCAATTACACCCCCAGCAGTTTTCAGTAACAACAGATACATACTAACCTGTACAGACTATGCAACAAGATGGGCAGAAGCATGGGCTTTACGATCTGCTACAGCGGTCACGGTAGCAAAATGTCTACTCACGGATGTCTTCCCACGATTTGGCTTACCCCTAGAAATTGTCTCAGATCAAGGCACTCACTTTGTGAACAATCTAATGAAGGCTCTTACACAATCATTCCAGGTCACACATAATTTTAGCTCTCCTTATTATCCACGTGCCAATGGATTTGCCGAAAGTACAAACAAATCACTTTTGAATATCCTCCGGAAATTGATCATGGAAGCACCGGAAAGATGGGATCAACTACTACCTGCAGTATTATGGGCTTACCGGACTACGTATAAGGTAACAACAGGCTTGACACCTTTCAAACTAGCTTATGGCTTAGAAGCAATAGCACCCATGGAATTAGTCATCCCAAGTCTGCGTGTAGCAATCACTCAGAAAATGCTACCAGAATATTCACTAACAGCAAGAATGGACGCACTCAGAGAACTTGATGAGCACCGATGGATCAGTTTTTTAACTATGCGCAAAGTACAACTAAGGCAAGCCAAGACACACGATGGATATTTGAAGACTCCAATCTTTTCGATAGGCCAGCTTGTACTCTTTTATAACGCAAAATCGGATAGAGCAGCAGGAAAATTCAAACTACGATGGTTCGGCCCTTTCAAGATCTCAGAACAAATCAGTCCGGCAACTTTTCGGTTGACTACGTTGATCGGAAATCCACTTCCAAAGGTAATCCAAGCTGCGGCCGTATTATCCCACTACTAGTACGCATTAAATTATTCGGCGGCGAACCGCGTTTTGTATAAATTTTTGTGTTTTTCTTTTTTCTTTTCTCCCTTTTTAGTAGTGTTTTGTACGAATCTTTATGTTACCAGCCGCCTCTCCCTACCGGTCACTCAAGCACACACGCCAGCATGCAAACAGTACCTTTCCCGCACCGCACAATGATACCCACCCCCCTTCCCCCTCCCACCGTGTTCTCCTTATTTAACCCCCTCGGTTGTGCCTAAACACTATTGTGTTCTCGAGACTATACGTATTATCCTTGTCTTCTGTGTTACCTGTAAGTGTGCTTGTAAACACCATGGAAGCGCTAGCCAACTATGCTGCTTTCCGTGATGGTATCCCGACAGACGTCGGCGAATACCTGCGCTGCAGAGGATTGTCCAACTTCGCTGAGTTGCCCTGGTACTCAGTGGAAGCCCATCCCTTCTCCGCACAAATCATCCACGCCATCGCCCAATTCCCCATCATCGAACGACAGTGGGTCTTTCCTTCCCTTCCATATAGAACCGTCATCACCTTCCAAGCCTTCTCTGCAGCCTACCGCCTCACCCCGCAAGGACGCGAAAATGGTCCTAGCATCCCTGTCGCTCGCATGACCGAACTCTTTCCCCGCTCCTCATCAAATGAATATGCCATTCTTTGCCGCCCAGAACCTGAACGATCCGCCCTACAGTTCCTCGTAGCAATCCTCAACCTGCAAAAACAAACCTACGGCATCTCTCGCCCCTTCTATTCCGCCCTAGAGTTAGCCACCTGCGAACCTGTCAACTTTGCCTCTTATTTTTTCCAACGAATCCATAAGGAATCCGTCGCTATAATAAAACAACTCCAGAAGGGCAGCTCTCCGCGCTCTCGCCTTCCCCACATCATCTCCTTCCTCTTCCCAACCATTCTCGACGCACAACCCCCACCCACAGGCCCAGCACTTAGGCACGAAGAATCAGCACAACCACTCGAGGAAACTGAAGAAGACGACGAAGAGATCAATCAACTCTTCCGCACGAAGCGAATCAGGATCAGCTCTTCAGAAAGTGAAGTCCAAGGATCCGCCGGAAAGAAACACGACGCCAAAGAAGATAAGCAAGAAGAAACTTACCACGACACCGCCACTTCAATACACAACGACACTTCGACAGAGCAAGAAGACCAACAAAACCAAGCAGATACAGAGATAGTGTCCACCGAAAAGGAATCTAAGCATCAACAGGACGAACCGGAAACCGCCACAAAAGCACTGGATGAACTGATCGCGGCCATCAATCATACAGAAGCCGAACAACAGACCGTTGCAAAGGTAACCACAATTGACTCTGCTCTGCCTACCCCACCTGTCAACCCCGACCTCCCACTAGAACCATCCCACCGACCCGGTTCTGAACCTACACCCTCCTCCTCTTCCTCCCCTAACTACTCTCCACCAAACTCCCAAAACCTACTCACAGATACCTCCTCTCAGCCTCATCAACCACCACCACCCACCGTATTTTTGGAACTAGCCTCCATGGGGCAGTTCCTCATGCAGTTATCACACCAACTGCCCATACAATTTAAGGAAGCCACGGACAACCTGAAGGCCGAATATCAATACAAGGTCGACGTACTGGAAGCTGACATCACCCCCCTCCAGGAAGAAATCGAAGCCACAAAGATTGAGAACCATCAGCTCCAGACGCAGTTAGTAGAGCTCCAAGCCAAATTCTCGGCAGAACAGATCCTAGTAGAGCAACGAGATGCAGCCCTCGAGCAACTTGCAGCCAAAGATCGACTCCTACACGCCACGCATGAAGAAATCCGAGCTCTGAAGGTCACCCTCCACGAAAAAGAAGATATCAACGCCTCCCTCGAAAAATTGATCGCAGAAACGAAGACTCAATTGCAGGAAGACATCCAGAAGAATCAGGATCAACAGAAAGAAACCGAACAAATCCAAGAACAGTTACGATGAGCCGAAGAATGCGCAAATGAAGTTAAAAGTATCCTAAAACGCCAGCTGATACGGGAAGGACAATACCTCAAGGATATCGACAAGACGCGCAGAGAATGAGATGCATTTAAAAAAACTCTTGATTTCCAAACCCAGCAGTTTGAACGCCAAGACAACCAACTGCGCAACCAGAAGGAGTATATTACAGAGCTAAAGACCAAACTGGACGAAATGAAGACTTCCAGGGACGCCGCACTATCCAACGATTTTTATCTACACGAAGCTTTTGTGCAGATCCAGGCCGAGAATGTGCTCACCGAAGCAATCGCACTTAGCTCTGCTAGAATAGATGCGCAGCTTCTAGAGCCTGATACGCTAAAACAACTATTAGAAACTCTTAAGAGAAAGATAGCTCGAACATTTAGATCGGCTAGGAGTATGTATCTCGAAGGTCTCATCGACGAATAAGTATATTCGCCCATCCAAATTCATAATGTATGAATATGATAATCAACTTTTGGTTTTCTGACATTTTCGCATATGAAAAGTCTTGTTCAGTCTAGCACCAATCTGCAGTATAACACGCGGCATAATGATTTTTACTCTGATACAAATATTATCAAGGAAGGGAAGAGTCATGTCCTACTGACATACAATCAGTATAGCAAATGGCCGTTCAAGCACCAGTGTTTATAAAATGCGTATACAGAGCATAGCTTTCTTCATTAGTATTCTTCGAGATTCAGCCCCAATTAGCAACTTCCAGCATATTCTTCTCAGCAACCCTTAACCAAGCATGTCGGAATTTGACATTCTCCACTGGCAACTCAAAAAGCACGCCCATACGCAGACCCATGTGGTAACGACAACAGATACTACCTTACAAGATGAAGCAGATGACGCAGTAACTTCTACATCAGAAAAGACTCAGCATAAATTCTCCACCGAATTCAAAATCGAGCTCGACATCAAATCGCAAAAAAATGAAGACTGGCTGCGAAAGATAGGGCTCCTCCAGTTTGCCCAATTACCGTGGAAACAGTGGATTGCTAATGACGACGCAGAGGACCAATTACATAGCATGCGACAAACCAGTGGCTTCATTCTCAATCAGGTACGATTTTTGCCCCAGCTCGTCTCAGCCATATTTAAACTACCACTCTATGATGGTGCCCGATATCTTAAATGTTCAAATGAGGACCTGAAGAAGGAATTTGGCGACTGTGAAGGCCCCCGACGGTATTACATGTTGAAAAACGCCACCTATCACCGACGAGAACAATTTAAATGGTATTTAGAAAAGCTTTGTTTACTAGTAAAATTTGACTTAATGTCGAAAGAAAAATTTTCCCCCCTATTGCATGCCGAAGAAGGAGGTCCGGTTAGCTGGACACATTGGCTCTATAACCACCTCTACGCACAAATCATTGTCGGGGATAAGAGAAGATCCCACACCAACAGCAGACTAGCAGCTTATTTAGCTGCTATATTTAATTTTGTCCAATCTGTAAAGGATAAGCAGCTACACTGGTCCCCCCCTTTTTACCCCGGTGAACATGGTCAAATAAATTCTGAACACCACACAGAGCCTGAGGAAGCAGCTCAACCCTCCACATCGTCTGCATCTTTCTTTCACACAGATAACAGCGCACAGAATCAGACAATAGGGACGCCGTTTCGGCTGTCCATTAAACGACGAATGGCAGACAATTTGCCAACTGCCAGTCCAGAGCAAGCACCGGACGACCCCCAACCCGATTTTGTCATAAGGATGCAAAACCAACTCCAACAGGTTTCTCAATATTTACGGCAACAAGAACAAGCGATTCAACACAAAAACGAGTTATTATTGGCCACGATGACTAAGTCCAATTCAGTAATGACATAGATGCAAAAAGAATTGGATGACAAAGAAGCTTTAATACAGGTGTTACAGAGTAACAACCGGCATCTAATGGCAGAATTGATCACCGCAAAAAAGTGTGTCCAAGACTTTAATCAGTGGCAGCAAACTATCCAAACACAAATTCAAACAGAAATGTCAAGTTTTTCTACCCTGAATGCTCACCTGCAAGCCGAAAATGAAATTTTGCAGTCAAGGATACAAGTATTGCAGGAGTTCGAAAAGCAGATATTAAAAGATGAGGGCGTAGAACTAAATGCCACATTGATGGTAAATGTGGACATCGACTTATTAAAACAACAGTTGGATAGCCGTGTTCAAAATAGCTGGACACTTTTTCGCAGGAGATGGCTGGCTATACTTGTTCCGCCACTAGAACAAGTGCGGTCAGAAAGGATTGGGGAGTCAAACCCTGGCATGGACCGACAGGCAGTGCAAAAGGATGTTGCCGACAGTAATGCACCTGCGCGTTCGAGTCCACCGTGCGTGCCAGTGTTAGAGGGCCACCGAACCAGGACGGATGAACCCGGACAGGTGCCGTAAAAAGTGGATTCGCGGAAACATTGTAGCAGACTTCTATTTAAAGCGCACAAAGGAAAGCGGTAAAGACCGGCAGTTTTGGGAAGAGTCTCTGCTTCTGTTGGGTATTGTAGTGAGTGGGTTGATTACGTCTCGAACCGAGGTGTTTGGAAATTGCAAGTATAGCATTGTGTGTGTATGTGTTCTGTCTGTCTGTTCTATTGATCCCATTTGGGAAATTGCGAGCATTTTGTTTGAGATCATGTATGAGGTGTTGATGAGAATATTGAGTTCTGTTCTATTCTATTCGCATCTAACTATTCTGCTATTCTTCCTGTCGTGCCGAGTTCTATTCGGTATTCTTGTGTTGTGATTCTGTTTGGTGATAAGTTATATATGGTTCTAGATCTTTTTCGTCACGAAATAGTGTGGTTTGTCATCCTGTGAGAGACTGTGTAAGGTCGAAGTGAATCATTTGCATTTTAGTATTTTTCGGTTAAGTGACCAGATTCGATACGATAGTCTGCGTTCACTGAGGATTCTGATCTCAGAAAGAACTTATATCGGTAAAGGTCTGTACACGAACAGAAGCATTGGTAAAGTCTATGATGAATCAACTGTGGTAGGAACTTGTGGCTTGAGTCGGTATACGATAAGTTTGCGTAATCTCGATTATAGTTGTCTGTTGTATTATTGTTCGGTATACCTATCTGTCACATGGAAGTAGTATTCAATTAATGAAGTTGGGTATTCTATTAGTTATAAGTCAGAACAGGACCTCTGCTCCATTACTATAGCAGATTCAGTCCAGAAGTCCTAAGTTTCCGCATGCCGAATAGTTGTCAGTAGTCAGAATCAACCACTGCGCTAAGACGTGATGGAGTATTTATGAGTGTGTGAAAAGTTGGGAAAATAGTACAGGGCCTCTGTCTAACAGACCCCTACCACTCCCAAGAACCCACGTGGCTAAGAGAACGATTGCGGTTAAAGATTTGAAACCAAGTGAAAGAGGAGCATTTGAATAGAACGTAAAGTAACGCTTAATCGGTATCAGCTTAACCCATAACCCATTTTAACATTTAACATGGGCTACTTCTCTTTGTACATTCTCTAGTAATATATTTAGTATTGTGTGTTGTGCTCCAAGCTACTTCTCCTTCCTTGTGATGTTCACGTGCTTCTGCAGATGTCTAACTCCAACATCACAATTATCTGATGTTACTGTAGCTTTTGACAAGATATTAGAGGGATTTCAATAGCGTATCCTTGAATTGGAATCTTTTGTAGTTAGTTAAAGAAGTTCTAGTTAACATTTATTAGATCTCAAGGAATTTTTTAAGCGGAGATACTATTAGCTGAAGAAAATATTAGAGAAATGTTTAATGAACTACGGTATGATATAGAGAGAATAGATGTAGAATCAAGATAATGACTTGTGAATCTTATATTTTGTAATCAGTGGGTTCCGATCCACCATGCATGCTAGTGTTAGCAACCCGTGTGGACAACCTTTTCTTCTAACAAAATTATCATTTTCAATGTAATTGAAAGGAGATTTATGGACATGCTAAGAGTTTTCCAAATCATCAATTTTGATTATTCTGTATTTCAAAAGTTTGGAACGGCGTGAATCCCTTACAAAGAAGTACGGTGTTGTATCTTACGGATAGATTTCGAAAGTGGCAAATACGAAGTGTGGAGATATACAGATACAGAAACGGATGAAGTCTATATTCTCCAAAGTATGAGTGTAGAGATGATACTGTGATATAATTGCACTCATACTTTATAATCAAGAACTTACTTGTTGTTGTAGAAGTACAATTCTGTGTACACTCTGTCGTATGAATTATTTCTATTTATAATCAATGTTATTATAAGGGGTGTGGAACAGAAACACATGTTTATGAGTAGTCTATATTCATAAATCCCCATTCGTGAACCTCTACATTGGGGTGTTGTTAGTCTATTAGTCTCACATTTTAGTTGTATGGATACAACTATGATGTTCTTGTGTTGTTTGATTTGGTATATTGTGATATTCCCATTATGCTCCCATGTTTCTTTTATCAACATGCATTTATTGATTATATGTTAGAGATTTTTCAAGGCTTATTGTGCACAATTGGCATATTTCAAGTAGTTAAAAGAGAACCTCCACAAAGGAAAGAAGAGGAGAGGGAATGAAGCTACTGATGGTGCAAGCCTTAAAGATGTTGAAAACCTTGAGGCTTACATATTTTTTATTCATGTTGCATAGGAGCCCTTGTAAAAATTGATTTATGATATGATGAGCCACCCTTGTACTTAATGATGATGCATGTAGGAGGGTAGTCTATAAGTTGTGTGTAGTGTATTTACATATCTTGGATTGAGTTTCAGGCACTTTGCTTTGAATTACATATTGCTTATTTCTCGACATGTTATGAGCCTTGCACTCCATACCATGGTCTAACCATGCACTTTGGTTTGCAAGTATTGTTCATAAAGGTAGAACATAATTGTGTGTCCACATATTATTCTTGTTTAGAGGTTTGCCACTAGCATTGGCTATGTACTTTGGGGTTGGACTACTCTATTCCAAGAGAGGTACTATTACTTTAGCACTATGGAGATTAATATGAAGGTTATCTATTGGATGGAGTTCTTATCTTTAGAAAATTTATTGTAGTTAATCAGTGTGATCGAGCTGGAGACCTACCACACAAGAGATGTGGAGGCTCACGGATCTAGGCACTTCTGGAGAAGGCTTAGAGAAGATATGCCTCAGACTTTCTTTCTTACATGATATTTTTTATAAAGGTTCCCAGCCCATAAATGGTTTCCATGTAATTTTCATCTTGTTGAGGGAGTATTATGGATCAACGGATAGTGGTAGTTGGATTCCACCATGCGTGCTAGTGTTAGGCACATATTTGATATGAGAAAAATCCTAAAGCTAAGGTTCATTTGGAGGGTTGAGAGAAGGTTGAGTGGAAAGAGTCTTTAAGGCCATCTTTTTGTATAACTATGGCTTGCTAGTAATGAACAACACCTCTTCATTTGCATCGTCAATCATGGCTTGTGACATTCATCTTGTTCGATTACATTTCTTGTGTATGTTTCTTGGAATTAGTGTCGTACGTTTGTCTATTCCTTCTATTCATGCAAGTGATGAAGAGACTCTCTCTCTCTCTCTCTCGTCTGTAGGGGGGTGCAGCCTCTCTACAAACGGAGAATAATATGTGGGAGGTGGGCAAATGGTTCATGGGTATGCCATCCTCATGCACTCTGCTGAACATTCCACTAAAGGCACTCATCCAACTACCTCCATCATATTAATTTGATGTATCATTTCTATGAAAGTTCAAAGTGAATTAAAGCAAGGAATATTTTTGGAAGCTATATTTGAGAAGATAATTTTAGAAATTAATTAAGTATAGCTACCAAAACCATATTTGGCCTACCCCTCCATTTTTGGGAAATCAATTTGGCACATACTACGTGAACATTGGGATTCTCCAAGGCCCCTTGCCTCCTTGGAGTCTATAAAAGCAAGTGTTTGACACTCATTGAGGACTTCCTTTTCCTTGAACACTAGGGGTATATTCTAGTAGTGGCACTATCCAACACCATTTCCTTGACCATTCTTTGCATTCTAGTGCTACAAGCACACTATTGGGGGTTACTCTTTGGTGAGTATACAAAGCATGGGCCTCCTAGTGGAGTTGATGATTAGCATTGTAGTATCATTGAGTTGTTTGGAAATAGTCCCTTGGTGTGATTTTATTGCATTTCTCTTGGATAAGGTTTTTTATCCGTGTAGTACTCCTTGTGTGATTTGTACTTCTTGTCGATTCCATCTAGTCTCTAGAATGTCATGTTGGCCCTCTATTTTATCCATTTAGATTATGGAAAGAATTTTCTAATCATTTTTTGAGCTAAGAAGTTGGATTTGTGCACATATTTGCACTTTTCATTGTTCCATTCTTTGTACAGTTTCTTGTATAGTTTCTATTTTGTGAATGAATGTACATGAACACAGAATTGTTATAGGGTATACTTCTCTAAGGAGAGCCTCCATTGAGTAGAAGACATACTGGAAGTGTGGGTGTGTAGACTCTTATCAAAGTTGGATACTCTAGTACTACTCAATAGTTTGGCACACTCGGTAGGACCCTTGCATTTTTTGTGTGAGGTCCTTCGTATAGTAAATACTTTTTTTTGCATTAATATTTCTTTTGCATCTTGCAAGTGGGTACATGAACAAATTGTGAGCACAGAAGGAGCCTCTTTGTGTACAAAGGATCCTTAAGAAGTCATCTTTACCTTCGATTAGTCAACATAGCTCCCCTCGACCCTTAACTTTGTCTATTGATTTGGCTGCAACCCCACTCTCAAAGGAGAATCCTCAAAAGACATTTGGTTTCTCTTTAGATATGTAAATAGAAGCATAAGTGCCAATGGCGGACCTATCCAACATACTCTCAAGGTTGAACATTAAATTTCCTATGTTTAAGGGATTAGCATATAAGGCTCTAGATGACCACATGAGGAGATATATCTCCTTATGCGGTAGTTGTGGGCTTCAAAACCACAAGGATGCAATGCTAGTGCTATTCCCTTCTACATTGGAAGGTCTAGTAGACAAATGGTATAGCCAATATGCAGATGGGCTTTTTACCACCTAGGAAGCATTAGTTGATATATTTAGGTAGTGATGTGTGTGAACACACTAGGACCATAGGGGCACTTTTTTCCTTCTTTAGGAGGTTTTTTCCCTGGCTTGTATATACGCATACTGCCCTAACGGGTAACTTATCTTTATAGATTCTAGTGGTAACACATTCAGTATTGTGTGTTGTGATCTAAGCTTCTTCTTCTTCCTTGTGTTGTTAGTGTGCTTTCGCAGACATCTCTTTGGTCACACTCTCATATTCGCATGAAATTTGGTGAGAATAATCAAGGTGATTAGAAGATTAAAATAGATTCAATCTATGGTGTCAAAATCATGATCTCACCTTGTTTCGGCCTGCGAAGGCACTATCGTAGCGCTTGCAAAGTTTTCTTTTTGTGCCAAACATATATACAGGTTTGGGTTTGCTACTATAAGCATCTCAAAATATGCTACAGGTTTAGCGGAACTCGTCAGGGTACTTATGTTCAACAGTTCTAGTTACAATCATTTTTTTGCATTAGGGTATTTTAGTTAGTGGCCATGACTGAATGCACTGATGTATTCCATATGTTGGCTATTGAGGATAAGCTAGATGGTACCATATACCCATTGTGGGGTTATATGATGCGACATGTATTGGTTGCAAAAGGACCATGCAACATTGTGCATGGTGTTCAAAAATGTCCTATTACACTTGCAAATATACGTATTGAAGCTGATGGAGATGGCATTGAAGATGTTGATATTCTTCATATTTGTGTTCATGCTGCAGTTTTTGTTGCACCTACTATAGAGCAAATTCGTTGGGAAGGCAAAGATTCTTAGGCACATGCATTGATAGCCTTGTCTGTCAAATGTGCCATTATTCTTCACATTCACTCTTGCGGAATAGCCAAGGATGCTTGGGATGCACTTACCACATTGCACCATGCCAAGAATGAGGCTTGTGTTGCTTACCTCCAAAAATAGTTGGAGAGTGAGCACTTGAATGAAGGTAATTCTATGGATAATTTTCTAACAAAAATCAAAGACTTAAAGGAACAATTGATTTCTACTGATGAAGTTATACAAGATAGCTCATTTGTGCAAACTATTCTGAATGGTCTTCCTAATTCATATTAGAGTTTTGCTTGTACTCTTCGTTTGATGATGAAACTAAATCCAAATGCCTTGTCATTTGAGGAGTTGGTCTCTGTTCTATTGCAAGAAGATCAGCCTAGGGAGAACAGGTCCATTATGCATGTTGCAGATCAATCTTTCCTTGCTAGTCAAAAGGGCAAACGTAAATGGATCTCACCTACTAGTAAGCAAAAATCTACATATGCTATACATTTGAAGAAGGAAGACAAAGATGAGAAAAAACCAGAAAAGAAAAAATTATTTTGTAAGTACTATAAAGGAAATAATCATATCATAATGAACTCTGCAAAACTAGCTACAAAAGAGGCAAAGAAAAAAGAGGTTGGAATGGTTGTTGCATAGGCCTCTACACCAAAAACAGAGTCTGCAAATCTTGTGTAGAATGAAGAATGGGCATTTACTACTGTGTGCAATTTTGACCCATCTTCTCATGAGCAGTGCATGGAGTAGGATCGAGCTGAAGGGGCCAATCTATCGTTTTTCTAGCAAGTTGATGAAGTGCTACAGCTCTCGAATGTTGTGCATCACTTTGTTGCTTTGTATTACTCTCTTGGGGATGGATTTAATTGTGCTCACTACTAACCTTCCTTGTGATTGATCGAAAAGAGACACCAAAGAAAGTTTTGGAGGGAATTAGCAGCACTCTAATCTTCTTGAGTCTTTGATCGACGATGCCATACGTGATTTTAAGGCCTTGATAAAAGGCGTTAAAAAGCTCAACAATAGAATTTCTACTTTGATTTGACATTTTCATCGTGCATGCCACTACCATGCTGGCAACAAGATGGTGAATAGATGTAAAAAAATGTATGGTCGGTGTTCGACAACTCTCACAAGCTTCCATCATTACCACCACTTCTAACAGGTGTCGCCATGTCATGTTGAGGCTCCTATGCACGTTGTTTATGATACCAAATAGACTATAAACAAGTTGATGTGTGAAGAAGCTCTCAAATGATTTCATAAATTCAGCCTACAATGAACATTCTACTTGTTTTGCACGAAGAAAGGTAGTGATTTTGATGTTCTATGTGAGTTTCACTAGGGCACAAAATACTTCACAGAACTTGTGTGTGAAGTTAAAAACACAAATAGTTCACGAGCCTGAGTAGTAAACCAGAATATAGTGAGTCTATGAAGATGTCTAGACTTGAATTTCAGTGCCTATCAGATAAGTCTTCTAGCATACCAACAACTAATCTTCCATCTCAGTTGATAATATTCAAAGACGTGATCCTCAGTATATGGCTGGTTTAGAATAGGCCACAATGGATCATTGTTCTTTGAGTATGTTTTACTTCACCTCTACAGAAAGATGAAGACATTGAAAGGTTTTTCAGCACGACTGCCACAGTTCTTGTATGGAGGAGAGGAGAAATAAGTGGCGAGACACGTTGCCCTTTTGAGGATCCATCCGGGTTATAATTGAGTCCCTTAGTTTCATTCTATGCAATGATCGTTCGATTTCATCAACTCCTACGGACCTGTGGACTTTAAATTTGAGAGGCATATGAAATCGAGTGCATTTGCCATTCATGTCACGAGCGGCACTCCGGTAACGTCCATTTACTCTTCAGTTAGGCTATATTCGAAGTGGAATTCTATACTACAGTGCGCGTAACATAAAACCATGATAAGACAAAGTGTCTCCATGTGCCAACATGCATGTTAAAAGCAAGTGATGTAGATCATTCTGGTCCCATGGAATGATAAGGAGTGCCCTTTTGTACTTGAGAGTTCATGATTTAGGTTAGATTTTTTTTCTTCACTTCGTGTCAAGGGAATTAAGCACCTAGAAGCAACTAAGTGATTGAGTCGGTTCTCTGCTGTTCTTAATACTGTTATGTCCTGTCCATGTTTCTTTATAGTAAAAATATTTCTGTAGATGCATTACACGACCAGATATTCAGTTTGTTGTCTTAGAGATGAGCACATTTATGCATTGTTGAGGTTTCATGCATTGGCAATCGGTTAAGCACATCCCTCCCTAAGGTATCTGACAAAACTCTTTCTCTCATAAGACTTTTTATGAGAGTGTGTTTCAGCTTTCTCTCTCGTCTAGGATCCATAATATTTGTCAATATAAAACGAAATGGGTTAGAAATCAATATATGTGCGTTTACATATGTATGAATGTATAAGTTAGAAATCAATATATGTACGTGTACATATGTATGAATGTATATATGTGTGTATATGTATGTGTATCTATATGTATATGTGTATGTATGTGTATGTGTGCATTGTGTATGCATGTGACCTAATATGCATATACATATATGTATGTATATGTATGTATATGTATGTGTGTGTATATGTATGTGTATGCATGTGTATGTGTGTATGCATGCATATGTGTATATGCATGTGTGTATATTTGTGTACCTATATGTGTGTATGTATATATTATGTATATGTGTGTGTATCTGTATGTATGTGTATATGTCAGTGTGTGTATGTGTGTAAGCATGTATGTTTGCATATGCATGTGCATTATGTATGCATGCATGTGTACCTGTGTGTATGTGTGTGTATGCATGTATCCATATGCATATGCATATGCATTATGTATGCATATGCATATGCATTATGTACGCATATGCATATGCATATGCATATGCATTATGTATGCATATGCATTATGTATGCATATGCATATGCATTATGTATGCATGTATATGTAACCCCACCACCCCCTGCAATATGATCAGTCTTAAGGCATATCACTCCAAAATCCAAGAAGGGTCAAATGTGACAGATGATGAAAAGTTCTACCTCAGAGCTGATCTAGATATGGAATGAACTAAGCTTTGTGCTAAGATGGTGGAATTGGCTGAAACCATGTTTGAAGCCACTCGCCTCTTTAATTACTCTAGTTCAACTATTTTTGGTGGACTTTTAGAAATATTGGAGAATTTAACTCCAATATCCAGAAAGGAAGGCATCTCCCAAAGTAAGGACAAGGCAAGTGAAAGAATGAGCATTCCTCCCTAGGAAGCTTATGTTCCTAATTCCATGTTCCTAATTCCATTGAACCCCACACCTCTTCTTCTACGAATCGATATTCCCAAGAATTTCTAAATGCAATTTAAGAAGAGAAGTGGGTTAAAGAAAGTTAAAATCCTCCTCCCATTGAACTTGTGGATGACCTACATGATCAATTCCCACATTACATTCCTTCTATTTATGGAGAATAGGAGGATGCCCAATCTAGTGAGCAATTAGACTTCAGGTCTAATTCCTTGTAGGAACTACCCCATTTCAAAGGGCCATGGGAGGAAAAGTCTACATGCATGAGAGCACCCATAGTCATGATAAGAAATGAAGAATCAATCATACCTAACAACACAGAGATAGCAAAGAACACTAAAGTGCAGTGCACTCTCACTTTAGAGTAACTACTAAAGGTCAAACCAAACTTATGGAAACACATAACCAATCAAGTGCGAGATGTATCCAAACCACAATCCCAGATACGATCTCATAGGAAGTGCTAGAAATACCCTAGGATAAGATAGGAGACATGAGTGAAGGTGAAGAAGGAAACATGTATATTCCAATCACTCATTAAGGTTACACCACCAAGGCTATTTTAGACTCAGGTGAAGGAGTTGCTATTGCTACCACCTCCTTATGGAAGCGTTGGGGCAAACCAACACTCAGGCTAATGAGAATGAAATTACAAATGGCTGATGGTCACATAGAGAGACCTTTAGGATTGCAAGAAGGCATAACTCTCACTACTTGTGGTGTAGAGTTCGAGCATACATTTGCCATCTATGACTTTAGAAAAAATAAGGCCTATGAGATGATTTTGCGAAGACCATTGATGAGGCAATTGCAAGTAGTACAAGATTGTGGAACCAATTCATTGTATTTGCAACACAGGAGTTACAACAAAAGTCAATCTCAAGGACTATTCTGATAGAGAGATGCCCCTTATCTAGTGTAATCCCATACATAGAGCCACAAATGATACATAATAAGTGCATCAAATAGAATCAAGATCCTCATGGATGCATGAAGACACCCATTTATGGATGTGTAAAGTTGCAGAAGAAGAAGAGAAATGAGAAAAGGCTAGAGAGGTAGGTGCGAACAAAACTCATAGATCAATTTGAGACCCAGCCTATGCACTTGTCGTATTTCAAGATGAAGAGTTTGAACCTCATGGTTGGGCAAAAATCCAAGCAACAATGGATGTAGCCATCAATGAAGAACAATGGACACCACATTATGGCTATGACATTTAAGTCTTCACTATAGAACCACTTATGTGTGATTAAGTTCTTGAAGAATGTGAGCCGAGCACTGATGTACTTGAGGAAGCAAGTGACTTAAATCTAGAGTCAATCATTACAGACCCTTTTTGTGCCTCAAATGAAGAATTCCTATATGAAGTAGAAGTTCACCCCCAAGAGCATGGAGAAATTATGAATGATGTGAGGCTAACTACATAGGTGACAGCCAAGAGTGAAAGCAAGAAGAGGAAGAAGAGAGGAGCCTCACCAAATGAGGAGGAATCTTTGTTTGAGGTCCTCAAAAATTTCAAGAAGTATAAGATAAAAGATAGGAGAGTCATGATAAGGATGCATAAATGAGAATTCCTAGCAAGAGAGGCCTATGATAACAAAGAGACAACAGAGAAAGTTGTTGTAACCATAGAAGAAAGAGAAGAAGGATGCACATACATAGGACATGACCTGATTGAGGAAGAGGAGCAAGAGTTGATAGCCTTGCTAAGAGAATATAGAGATTTGTTTGCATGGAGTTATAAGGACCTAAATTGAGTAGATCCTGGGATACGCTCACAAACGACCACCATGACATTAGAAGCCAAAATCTCTAAGTAGAAGCCATACACATATAACAACAACTATGCATCCAAGATCAAAGAGGTGATAGATATATTGGTAGAAGCCAGATTTATCTATGAGATTGAGCACACCGAATGGGTTTCCCCCGTTGTAGTGGTGCCGAAAAAGAATGGAAAGTTACATGTATGCATTAACTTGAAGAGAGTTAACACAACCACAATTAGATATAGTTATCCTATTCCTATCACTGAGCATATATCAGAAAGGGTGGAAGGCAAGGAAGTTTACAACTTCCTTGACGGATCCTCTGGTTACAATCAAGTGTTCGTTGCTCTAGAAGATCAACATAAGACAGATTTTACCATAGAGTGGGGCATATTTGCTTTTTGAGTAATGTCATTTGGGCTACCAATCTACGAGCTACCTTTCAAAGGTTGATCTAACACATACAAATGAACTCAGACAAATCTTTGACAAATCTAGAGAATGTCAAGTCTGCTTGAGCGTAGAAAAGTGTGTTCTCATGGTTTGACAAGGCAAGATTCTAGGACACAAAGTGTCAAAGAATGGCATATCCACAGATGAGGAGAAAGCAAGAGCAAATGCAAAGCTACCTAGGCCAAATAATGTCAAGGAGGTGCAAGCTTCCATGCAGCATTGTGCTTATTATCGACGTTTCATTCATATGTATGCAATCATTGCAAAGCCTCTCTACTCCCTTTTGACTAAGTTTGAGTGGATGGACGAATGTGAAAACTATTTTAATGAGCTTAAGAGACGACTATGTTTGGCACCAGTCTTGACTACAGCCAATTGGAACAAGCCATTCCATGTTCATGTGGATGTATCCAATTATGCTATTGGGTGTGTGTTAGTGCAACCTACTAGTGAAGGTAATATGGATCTTCTCATTGCCTATGTGAGTAGACAATTGAATGTGGTTGAAAGAAATCACATCATCACAGAGCAAGAAGGATTAGGCATGATGTATGCACTAAAGAAGTTTAGACATTATTTTCTTGCAAATAAGATTAATTGTTGTACAGACCATCAAGCATTTCTATATCTAGTGAACAAACCTTGCACTACTGGTAGATTAGTAAGATGGTTTCTCTTACTAATGGAATATGATTTTGAAGTTATGGTTAGGAAAGGTAGGACTCACCTTAGAGTGTATCAGCTTTTTGGACTGACGTTAGTGTTGGTGCAAGTGCCAAGCCTACACACTTGGCTAGGCATGAGAAGACTTCATGTAAAATTGATTGATGACCCATGGGAACCTTTGCTAGGGATTTTTTATCTTTTAGCATTTGTAAAAGTCAAATTGACTTGCAGGAACATTTCTAAAAGCTACTAAAGGCATAAGGTTAGATGGACTGAAAAGTTACAAACTCATTTGCGAGAATATCTCCTAGATTAGTGCATCACTTTTTTAATGAGAGCAAAAGTTGAATTCAAATTCAAATTTTGAATGAAGCATCTATAAAAGATGAAGGTAAAATCTCACAGTTAGATCACTCTAATTCCGATCCTTTAGTTGATCATATTGTAAGAGAGTGAGGCTCACTTCATAGCCTACAATTCTCACCATCATTGGGCATCGATTATCATGCCAATAGTCATGTATAACATTGTCATATAATACAATATATCATTGCTTACGTCTATTGATCTCTCTATCATAGTCACTCAAGACGGTCATTTTGTATTGCTCATATCTCAGTCATTACTCCTTCATTATCATTGATCTATAGCGCATTTGAATCAACTCTAAGTACACTACATGCTGACCAATTTTTAAGACATTCCGTTGATTGGATTGGAAGAAAAAGTCATCGAAGTGGTCACTGGTCATTCTCTATAGAGGTCCTTAAAAATCAGGGGTAATGCTACACTTGCTAAATTGATTGCTCTCTGTATAGTCAATCATTTTAAGTGATTCCACTTGGAATCATTAGCTCTTTAAGATAATTGGATATCTCCAAAAACAATTTAATTAATTCCTACTGTACAGGAGGTACTGAGCTTAACAAGCAGCAGGTGTGTGAACCAAAATAGAAGGTTTCCATTGGATTGTGAATTGGGAGGAAGTCTATTTTGAATTAATAATTACTTGCATCATTTCCAAAGTACTTATTTAGTGTCATTGGAAATCTAAGAGGGCATACAACCCAACTCTAATGTGAAAGAGGGCTAGTAAAGAGCAAGGATTAGCAGTACCAACTCATTTCGTGAGTGTCCATCCATCTTTCCCAACAATGGTATGAGAGCAGAGTTAAGGTAAAATGGGAGATGGTTTTCCTTCCTTCATTGATAAATTGGACAAAAACAACTACCAAGCATGGTCCTTGAGAATGAAGACATACCTACAAGGAAGGATCCTCTATGGTTAGATCTCAAAAGATGAGGAGATGCCCATTTTCAGATGCAAAGGACAAGCTACAAGAGAGGGGCATGAAAGACTCAATTCATGGTGTGCCAAAGTTGCATTAGCAAGGTCATAATTACTTAACTCAACTTTGATTTTCTTCTTGCACACATTAGGAATTTTATGACATCCCGAGACACTTGGGAAACATTGTCTTCATATTTTTCTTCCAACAGAAGGGCTAGGAAGAATCATTTGTGGATTGAGTTTACCACTCAAAGAAAGCAACCCAAGCAAGGAATCTCAGAATATGTGAAGAAAGTCAAGGATGTGGGCTGAACAATTGGCAAGCATAGGAGTGGATATTGAAGAGGAGCAAAGTGTAAGACAAGTGATCAATGGTATTAAGGCAGATGACAAATGGGAGAGCTTCACAACTGCCATGGATTTGTACATGAACATGTAGATTCCAAATCTTACTGCACTCATGGGGAAACTCTTTACCCATGAAGCCAAGCTCAACAAGAATCGAGATTCATCAAGAGGTAATAGCTCTTGTGCCCTATATAGAGATAAAAGCAAGTCTAAAGAGAAAGGAAAAAACAAGAAGATTGAGGATGAAGGAGCTACCTCTCAAGCCAACTATGTAGGGAGAGGTAGAAACTCAAGAGGTAGGGATAGAGGAGGTACGCACGGTAGGGGGAGACCCTTCAACTCTTCTCCATGCAATATTTGTGGTTTTTCAAATCATACTATAGATGAGTGTTATAGGAACTTCAGGAATCAGAGAGGTAGAGGTTTTGAAAGAGGTGGATGTATACAATCAAGAGGAATATTCAACCACCATCAGGGATACAATAACAACTACAACAAAAATTACAATAACAACTACCGAGGAGGTTACAAGTCAAGGAAAGACTGCAACAATTATACAAAGGAACAAGAGGATTCCCTTCTGATTATGAATATGAATTCAAAGGAAGGCATGAATGAGCACCATCTCTTCTACATTGACTCAGGATGTTCAAACCATGTGGCAGGCAATGTAGCTCTTCTCTCTGACCTTGAGGAACCTAAGTGAAAACATAAGGTACAAACAGGTGATGACACCAAGCACTCAGTGATCAAGGTAGGAAATGTTAAAACCTCTAATGGAAATAGAAATCTATTGAGCAAGGTTCTATATGTACCTACAATTACCCAAAATTTGATGAGTGTTGGATAGATTGTGGAAAAGCGTTTGCAGGTTAGGTTCAACAAATATGGAGCATTTTTGGAGGATCCCCAACATGGATTCAAGAGAATTGCCAAAGGCAAAAACACAGGTAGATTATTACTTTTGAACTTGAAGATACAAGGAATATTGCACTTTATAGTTACAAAGACCAAACATTGTGAGAGCTTGAAATTTGGCATAAGAGATTAGGACACATTGGTGAGAGAACCTTAAAGCAAATTTGTAGAGATCAATGTGTGCTTGAGATACCTGATGTATCCAAGCAACACATGATCTATAAATGTGGTGCTTGTCACTTTGAAAAATCTCACAAGCTATCCTTCTCAAAGAAAGGCTACAATGCATGAGGACTACTTGGAGCTTGCCCATACAGCTGTATGGGGACCAAGTAAGGATCCCTCAATTTCTAGATCAAGGTATTATGTATCTTTCGTTGATGATGTCAATAGGTGGACTATCTTATACTTTATGAAGCACAAATATGAAGTATTCAGTTGCTTTAAGAAGCATCTTGCACTTGTTGAAAACCAAACAGAAAGAAGCCTAAAGGGACTAAGGTTAGATGGAGGAGGTGAGTACTTCTCAAATGAGTTTGATGCATTCTTGCGGGATAGAGGAATCAAAAGAGAAATTACAACAAGGTATACCCCTGAGAAAAATGGGGTGGGAGAGAGGAGAAATAGATTAATTGTTCAAACAGCTAGGTCAATGCTAGATGAGAAAAAACTACCTAATGATTTGTTGGTAGAAAGTGTATCCACTTCCACTTATCTTGTTAACACATTGCTATCAAAATCCCTTGATGGGATGACCCCATATGAAGCATGGCATGGCAGAAGACCTTCACTTGATCATTGCAGGATCTTTGGATGTGTTGCTTATGTGCATGTACCATCTCAAAATAGAAATAAGCTAGACGCTAAGGTAGAGAAGTGCATCTTTATAGGATATGACTTGAATCGGAAAGAATAGAAGTTTTACAATCCTTCCAACAAAGGATTTATGGTCAGTAGAGATGTTGTCTTTGATGAGAATGATTCTTGGTTTCAAAGTGAATGCAGGAAAGTAAAGTTTCCTTATGACTTGGAAGAGGAGTTTCCAAGTCTCACCAAGGAGGAGCCAAACCAAATTGAAGACATCCAATCTGATGATGAGGACATCATCAACCTAGAAGAATTTAAGGCATGGAAATCCAAAGGCAAAGTCAAGATGAATAAGTTGGAGGATATACCTGAATCATCTAACCAAGCAATCAGAAGATCACAAAGGAGATGAAGAAGCCAATCAGATATGGGTATGACACTACTCTAGTTATTAAGCATTTTATTTATCTTGCAAAGGATTTTTCAATTGAAGAGCCATCATTATATGAAGAGGCAAAGGTCAAGGCAGAATGGAAGGAAGCTATGGATGAAGAAATTGAAACACTCAAGGCAAATGATACTTGGGAGCTAGTGCCAAAGAAGAAGGAAGGTATTGGTTCTAGGTGGATCTATAAGATCAAGAAACATTTTGATGGATCAATAAGCAGGTATAAAGCTAGACTTGTGGCTAAGGGTTTTGCACAAAACCAAGGAGTAGATTATGAAGAAACCTTCTCACCTATGGGCACAATGCCAACCATTAGGGTACTGGTAAGCGTGGCTGCATCAAACAATTGGAACATGTACCAACTCGATGTAAAGAAATGCATTTCTAAATGGCTCCATTTCGGAGGAGGTGTACATGTCTCAGCCTTTTGGCTATGAGGACCCAATCAAGGTAACATATGTGTGTAAACTGAACAAAGCTCTTTATGGATTAAAGCATGCACCTAGGGCATGGAACCATACGTTGACTACATAACTTCAGGATCAAGGATTCATCATGAGTAAAGCAGATACTTCTCTGTTTGTCAAGAGAAGTAATTTAGGGGTGATATACCTATGTGTCTATGCTGATTAAATCATACTTATAGGTAATGATGCAAATGGCATCAAGCAGATGAAGAATTAAATGATGCAAGAGTTCAAAATTAGTGATCTAGGATCACTAAAGTAGTTTCTTGGACTTGAGTTATTCTACACTAACTTTGGCATTTACATTACTCAAAGAAAGTATACACAGGATATGTTGAAGAAATTTCAATTGCATGATGCTAAGGTAGCAAGCATTCCTATGGAGGTGAACCAAAAATTAAGTGCTCATGAAGGTGATGTGCTTGAAAATATTGCAAGATATCAAAGCATAGTTGGGAGCTTAAATTATGCTACATTTACAAGGATTGATATTGCTTATGGAGTAAGTGTTTTAAGTCAATTCATGCACAAACCTAGAGTACCTTACTTGGGAGATGCACAGAGGATTTTGAAGTACCTTAAGGGCACTCAAAATTAAGGTTTATACTTTCCTTATACTTCAGATTTGGACATCAAGATATACTCAGATGCAGATTGGGCAGGTTGTAAAGATGATAGAAGAAGTACCTCAGGATATATATCTTTTGCAGGTGACAAGCCTATATCATGGTCTTTCAAGAAGCAACCTACTGTTTCCTTATCTTCAACAGAGGTAGAATATAGAGGATTGGTTAATGCCACTCACAAGGCCATATGGATGAGATTACTATATGTAGATTTGGGATTGCATAGTATATCACCAATGATTTTTGGAGATAATACAAGTTCTTTACCTCTTGCAGCAAATACTATTTATCATGCTAGGACCAAGCAGATAGAGGCCGTAAACTATGATTATGTGAGAGAGAAGCTATTGAGCAAGGAAATTCAGTTGACATATGTATCAACTAATATGCAATGTGCATAATTATTAACCAAAGCACTTGATGGCACTAAACTTTGCAGGTTTAAAGTTATGATTGGATTGCAGGACATTCAAGAGGATTGATGAAGAAGACCAAGCCAAGATGTTTGTCTTGAGGGGGAGCTATTGGTGCAAGTGCCAAGCCTACACACTTGGTTAGGCATGAGAAGACTTCATGTAAAATTGATTGAAGACCCGTGGGAACTTTTGCTATGGATTCTTTATCTTTTATCATTTATAAAAGTCAAATTGACTTGCAAGAATATTTGTAAAAGCCACTTAACGCATGGAGCTAGATGTATTGAAAAGCTAAGAATTCATTCGAGAGAATATCTCCTAGATTAGTGCATCACTTTTTTAATGAGATCCAAAGTTGAATTCAAATTCAAATTTTGAATGAAGCATCTATAAAAGATGAAGGTAAAATCTCGCGGTTAGATCACTCCAATTACAAGACTTTAGGTGATCATATTGTAACATAGTGAGGCTCACTTCATAGCCTACACTTCTCACCATCATTGGGCATTGATTATCATGCCAATGATCATGTATAAAATTGTCATATAATACAATAGATCATTGCTTATGTCTATTGATCTCTTTGTCATAGTCACTGAGGACAATCATTTTGTATTGCTCATATCTCAATTATTACTCCATCATTTTCAATGATCTATAGCTCATTGGAGTTAGTGCCAAGCATGCTACATGCTGAGGGAGTTTGAACAAATTTTGTTGATTGGATTGGGAGAAAAGTGCATCGAAGTGGTCACTGTTTATTCTCTACAAAGGTCCTAAAAAATCGGGGGTAATGCTACACTTCCTAAATTGATTCCTCTATGTATAGTCAATCAATTTACGTGATTCCACTTGGCATCATTAGCTCTTTAAGATACTGTGATACATCCAAAAGGAATTTAATTAATTTCTACTGTAATGGAAGCACTAAGCTTAGCAAGCAGTAGGTGTGTGAAACAAAATAGAAGGTTTTCATTGGATTGTGAATTGGGAAGTCATCTGTTTTGAATTAATCATTATTTGCATCATCTACAATATATATATGCACTTATTTAGTGTCATTCGAAATCTAAGAGGGCCTACAATGCAACTATGAAGTGAAAGAGGGTTGGTACAGAGCAGGGATTAGCAGTACCAACTCATTTCCATCCATCTTTCCCAACATTCAAGAGAATCACCTCAAGGAGTATGAGATGAACTCCCTAATGCCTACTTGTGCCTATCCTCACCTTTGGACCTAAACATCCTGTACTAAAAGCTAAAAATAAGGAAGTAGCCAAATCTCAAAGATATGACATTATAGGAGGAAACATGTATAAACACATTGATCAAGGCATACTAGCTTGTTATGTAGATGAGGATGAACATGCAAAGTGGTTGCAAACAGCACATGCAAGTGCACTTCAGCAACATTACTCCAAACATAGAACCCTATAGACCCTACAAAGGTTACGGGTATACTAGCCAACCATGGAAGCACATCTCCATAAGTTATGCAAGGAATGCCCAAGCTGTACTATTAGACCACTTGTGGAACATGCTACGCTATACCAAATGTCTTTAGTACCAGATTGGAGTGAACCATTGGTAATTTTTCTGCAAATGAAAACATTCCGTCAGGAAATGAAATTGGCTAGACAACCAAGTTAAGAATACGAAGCACTAGATTACAAACTCATAGGTAGAATTATATACAAGCAAGGAAAAGATAGATACCTTAGATTGTGTGTTCATGAGAGTGAATATCTCAAGATCAAGAGACTACTCATCAAGGTGTTGTAGGAGGACACTTTGGACCAGTGTTTGTGTCAAACATGCCTTACACAGGCTGATAGATTACCTAAATTGCTCAAGGCTACGTCTCTTGCTCTAAATCACCCAATAATATTTGAATGTAGACGTAGGAAGAGAGGAGAATTTAAACCTGAATCCAGACGTACCCCCAAAATCTGACCACAATGCCTAACCCTCGGAGTCAAACTCTTCTTACTTATATGCTTTTGTTGCACCTGTTTCCCCATCCTTTTCTTTCTCTCACTTTTGCTCTTATCCCTAACCCCTCCCTCTCAATCATTCCCTTGTCCACCTCTCTTCTCTTACCTGATCACACTCACTCGCTCACACCCAATCACATAGTCACATCCACACCCCTAAGCACGTGCATGCTCACATGCTTCCACCTCTCCCTCTCTCGTTCTCTTGCACACCCTTATACACGTATGCACAATACCCACTCTATCACACCCTCTCTCATACATCCACTTTCTTTTATCCCCTCTTTCCTTCTATGTCCTCCTTTTGTTTCCAATCTCTAACTCCGTTTTCTCCCTCACTCCCTTTTCCTACTCTCTTTCATGCTCGTGCACTCACACACATATATTCACATGGAAATTCACTACATGCACCCTCCTAAAGGTAAGTACCGATAAACTTATTCGCACACCCCTCTCAACCCTCACCTTCCCACACCCACTCTCGTACACTTTTTCTCTCCACCCACTATCTTTTACTCCCCTTCCACTATCATATACACAGCTCAACACACACGCACTTGTACACACCCACTCCCACTCTTATACAAATATACTCACACCCTTTCCCCTCCCTTTCTTGCATCCCCTTTTTTTGAAATAGACAAAGGATATTATATTGCAATGTAAGAACAAGATAGAGATAGTTCAGTCACCTTCAGGCTTGGAGGCACTGAATGTCAAATACAAAAGCTGAGTTAGAGATGTTTAATCATGAGCTAGTTTTTACGATCCATATGCTTACCCAACAATCAAAGGAGGGCTCTTCTACGGCTCCACAGGCACGAAGAGAACTATCTGCTCATAGGTATGTTTTTTTTTTTACAATTTTTTTAATAATACTACGATTATTTTTATTTATTTCTATTTTTTTTATCTATCTTATTTGAGCACACCTATACCATCTAGGGCTAGAGTGCGATATAGAGCCATAGGGGAATATACTGTATAGGGAATGGATTGGAGTTCAAGAGAAGAATGTGGGCATTATGCGACTCCTACCTGTGCCTTGTCCACTTGTAGTGGAAGTTATAAGTATACGTTTTTCATATAAATTGAAATAAATATCTTATGTTTTATTTACATGATTTTTTTTATTTTTGTAGTGAGCATGATGATAGGGATAAACAAATACGTACTTAGTTCACTTGA
This sequence comes from Ceratopteris richardii, assembly GCA_020310875.1. Lineage (NCBI taxonomy): Eukaryota > Viridiplantae > Streptophyta > Polypodiopsida > Polypodiales > Pteridaceae > Ceratopteris > Ceratopteris richardii. The sequence goes on along the minus strand of CM035435.1, from coordinate 3,906,669 downwards.
GACAGAATTTGGGACTGGATGGTCCCATAAGTGGTCTCTGAAAGAGATGCGAACACTTATCGCTCATCATCATGATAATGCATGGTATGCATTGCTTTTATTTGTTATATTTATATGTGTAACTCTCTCTCTCTCTATATATATGTATATATATATATATATATATATATATATATATATATATATATATATATATATATATACACACCCACACACATAATATACACATATATTATATTTACATTTATACACATATTTATATACACACACATATATAGACAAGTGTACACGCACATCAGGACACATGCATACACATGTATGTCTATATATATATATATATATATATATATATATATATATATATATATATATATATATATATATATATATATATATATATATATATATATATATATATATATATATGTGTGTGTGTGTGTGTGTGTGTGTGTGTGTGTGCATATGTATGTTTGTATGTATATGAGAGAGAGAAAAAGGAGTGGGACTAGAGGTACACATACGTGCATACACACATATATACATCCATACACACACATACATGCACATTTACACCCACATACACATACATGCAGTTTTACACATGCACATACACATACTCACATACACATACACATACGCATATACACATACACATACATAATTATATGTACACACACACACACACACACACACACATATATATATATATATATATATATATATATATATATATATATATATATATATATATATATATATATATATATATATATATATATATATATATATATATATATATATATGTATATATATATATATATATATATATATATATATATATATATATATATATATATATATATATATATATATATATATATATAGTCATATATATATATATATAAGACTATATATCTAATTTTATAATTTTCTATATATATATATATATATATATATATATATATATATATATATATATATATATATATATATATATATATAAGACTATATATCTAATTTTATAGCTATATATATATATATATATATATATATATATATATATATATATATATATATATATATATATATATATATATATATATATATATATATATATATATATATATATATATATATATATCCTAATTCAAAAAAGCTATTATACATATTCTAATTCAGAAACAATATTTCAAAAATCCTAATTTGGAAACACTAAGTTTGACATTAGGGTTTTACAAACCCTAATTCAGCCTTTAAGCCATATGATTGATTTACACATTGCATCTATTCCTCTGACCACCTACTCAAGAGATGTCTTTCCTCCCAACCTTATGCCTCTATATATAGCTACTCAAATCAATGAGGATCATAATATATATAAAGATACGTACACATCATGTAGATGCACATACATAAATATAAAATGATGGAGTAGATACATTATGCGTCACACATACATGCCTATATGCACACATGTATACATATACATGAATACATATTTAAATGTACACATTTACACATATACACATATACATATATACACATTACATATACATGCCTACATGCACACATGTATACTTATAAAGGCATACACAATTATATCACACACATGCACACACATACATATACATGAAACACATATATCTGCATAACATGTTTACATATAATACACATGAGTACACAAACATATATGCATACATACATGACCAAAACTTGCTCCTCAAAAATAAAGCTATATATAAAATTTTAGGCATACCCCCGAGCTTCATGTTCTAACTTAAAAGAACATGATTTCATCTTTGTAGTAGGATTCATCCATGTTCTAGTTGAATAAAGAAGAGTCGATTGTCTAATATCCATTCAAATGATTCAAGTACTTAATCGATAACTAGAGTAGGATTAACTATCTAATCTACTCATATGTTTTCATTATTGCCATCATTTTGGTAAGACATCAATATAGTCTGATCTGCATTATCCTTATTGATTTCATTTATTTCTTCTATTCTCTCTCATGAATGACATCATCTATTGATGGAGTAATATCTATTTGTGGTAATTCCCCGTCATCATCAATAGAATCAACATGTAGAGTATTACCCTCTTCATGAAAAAGATAAGTATCATTATCATGTACAATGATTCTTATTTCTCTTTCAAATGTTGCTGTATCACTATCTGATGGTGAATCATCAAGAGGACTTTCTTCAATCTGTGTAACAATAAACTATTCAAACAATGACTTGCCACTAGCGATCATCAGGGTTTTTATAAAAAAATGTTCGTTCAATATGCCTAGAAAGAATATATGGTACTCTAGTAGATCACATTACCTTGGAAGAATCAATTGCCCAAAACCGAGATAATTCCTTTCACATTGTGGAATGACCTATCAAAATATATAAAAACACTAAACCATTATTAAGTGCTTAAAAAAATAATAAACTTATCATAAAAAATATAAACGTTTTTCTACTTGTTTGAATGTGCAAAATGATATTTCATAGATACCAACAAAAGTTCCAATGTAACCAAGTTTCCCATCTATAAGGTCCATGTCTTTTGAGCTAGCACATGATAGTTACTTAAAAGAAGCAGCAATACTAGAATCCTCTATTTTACGTTGTCGGGATGAAATCCGGCAAGGAAGTGTGCATGGTTTTTTTTCAAAGTTCGTGTTTTGTGTGGTGTTTTAACTCAGAAAGGAGTATGTTTTGTGCATGATTTGGCGATTTTGATTGATTGTGAGAGGTGAACCCATGTTAGAGATGTACGTTAAACCTGCGTTGTAAATAACTAACTTTTGACCCATAAACCTCTAGGTTTGACCCTTGAAAACCCTTAAAAAATGCGAGTTTATCCCATGAAAACCGAACCTAAACCCTTAGAAAACCCTAGGAGTTTTTCTCGTAATTGTAAAAAAATATTTGAATTGATGTGGTTGAGTTAATTGTAGGCAAACTCACTAATTTCATCGACCAAAAACCATAACTTAGACCCTTGGAATTCATGTTTATCATAAGTCCAAACCCTTATATTAATGAATCTTGTATATATAGTGTGAAACCAAAACCTTAGTCTAGGAAAAATAAAAAGAGAAAAAACCAAAAATAGAAATAAAGATGTGACTTTCTAGGAATAGTAAAAGAACATGCAAGATTGCTCTAGAAATAGAAAGTTATCTAAGGAGGTTAGAAGATTCTAAAAGCCCTAGGGGGGGGCAGGGAACCTATAAATAGGGGCCTAGCCTCATTTGTTCCTCCCAGTGAGTCTTACTTATGGATCTTCTTTCCAGATTAATGATTTGAGAGATTATATGAAGTGATTGCGGACTATTGAAGGAAAGAGAAGAAAAGCTTTTGCCGAGAAGACTTGAAAAGAAGCTTTGTTTAAAGACCGAAGAAAAGAAAAGTTGTGAAGATTGTTGTTGTGAAGTAACTACCTAACAAAGCTTAGCAAGGTCAATGGCTATTCTAACAAGACTAAACCCACAAGGGGTGAGAGATGCATGTATCCACCCAACCAAACTCCACCCATATATATACCTCAAGGCCAAGGGGGAAAATGTGAGGAGAGCTTGCCAAGTGTCCTCTCCACTTGGATTTTATCCAAGGCCTTCTAACCTTGGAAATCACATGGCCTTCACATGGATTCTTAAAAGGACTTCTCCCAAACTTGTACGTACAAGTCTCAAGGCTTGAGAGGCCTCCCTAAAGGTTAAATACCATACCCTAAGGTCAAAACCCTTCAATTGGGAGTAAATAAATCCAAATAACTCAAGAGTTCAAACCACACTCTTGGAGACACTTTCCCAAGGGTTTCCCAATAGAATCCACGGGTTCTCGAAGTGGTTTTGGACCCTCAAAACCCATGTCTTTGGCCACTTTGACCCATAGTTATATAACATTCTTCTCCCCTTTAACATTTTCTTCCTCGAAAATGTGAGTAGGTATATTATGTGGAGTATTCCCCCGTGCCCCATGATCTTTTCTATAGATCATGGCTTTTCTCATCTCTCTTATTTACTTCTTTATCAGAAGGAGACTCTATCTCATATTTGATCTGAAAAGAAGGAAATCCACTTGTGGGGCTAATCCCTGCCCAAATCACTACTTAACTTTGCATGTGAAACACTAAATCAAATGCTAAGTATGGATGATAAGGGTGGGTTAAAACATCCTTGCCTAATTCAATGTTTCCCTATGTCTGACTCTGCATCCATAGTAAAAACATATGAAGTAGGTTAATAGTCTCCAACTAATTCTCTATACCACTTGGGTGTGGACCTAGCAAAATAGATGGATCTCTTACTAGTTCAAGGCTTTGAGAAGTCTCCTTAAATTGAGGTTGATCAAAACATCTAAGTAAAATGTTTCTGACTATTTTCTACTTCTTAACCAACATCTACTGATCCTTTTTCCAAATACAGAACTACCATGTCCTATTGTACTTTAGAGTCAAGGTAGAATGTAGGAAATGTTGAGAGTGATGGATGGATGCACTCAGGAAATCAGTTGGTGCTGCAAAACCTGCTTCACACCTGCCCTCTTTTCTCTTCAGATATGCTTAGTACACTTGCTTAGCTTCCAAATGACACAAAGAAACCATATATGTACTTTGAAAATGGTTTGGGTAATGATCAAACCAAAACAAATAACTTGGTACTTCAAGAATCAAGAAAAACTTTCTATTCCTGTAGTGATACCTGCTCAGACTTTTACTCAGTGTGACCAGCACACTTAAAATTGGAACAATTCCTTTTGGGAAGATTAAAGTACCTTAGTAAGCTACCAATCACAAGTGGAATCACTTCAATTGATAAACTATGCACTGAGAAATAAGTTTAGCAAAATTATAATCACCCCCGACTTTTTAGGAACTCTGCAGACACAGACCAGTGTGCACTTCGAATCGGATTTCTCCCAAATGGCTGAATGAAATCCTCTGAGATTTTGTATGCTTGTAGTAGACCTTGAGCTGGTTCCAATGAGCTATAGATCTCTTGATTTGGTTCAGTAGATCCAGAGATATGCCCTGATGAAATTGACAGACTTGGAGTAGGAAACTCAGACAAAAACAGAGATGATGAATGTATACTTCTATCGATAAATGTGTTTGTACAATCTCATTAGCTTGACAAGCATAGCTAAATGAGGTATTCTGGTGTTGGCTATGAGATAGCACTCACACACAATGAGTTACAATGCTAACAATGCCTCGGGGAGTGAGCTAGAGTGAGTGAACTAACCGCGACTTTTTCACTTCATCTTTTATAGGAATTTTTTGATCATTTGAATTTGAAATTCAAACTAAGGCTCCCTAGAATCTCTCCTCTAAAAGTAGGGAGATATTCTCTCCATCACACCATTCAAATTTCCACGACTTATGAGGTAGGTAAGTAATTACATGAGATGCCAAGTCATAAAGACTTTTACAAGTGGTAAAGGGATAAGAATTTATAAGCATATGTTCATGTGAGTTTTGGTTCAAGTGAAGCCTTGATAAATCTTTATCCATGCTAATCTTCCATGAGTCCAAGCCAATGTGTGAAGGCTTGATATGCATCAACAGCTCCCCCTCAAGCCAAACACTTTGGCTTAAGTCTTCTCTTTCATTCTTCAATCATTTCCTGCAAACCAATCATAGATTTGAATCTGCATAACTTGTTTCCATCCAATGCCTTTGTAAGTAAATCTGCACATTGCATATTAGTAGACACATATGTCAATTGAATCTCTTTGCTAAGTAACTTCTCTCTCACATAGTGGTAATGAACCTCTATGTGTTTGGTTCTGGCATGATAAATTGGATTTGCTGCAAGGTGAAGAGAGCTAGTATTGTCTCCAAAGATAATAGGTGGTCTTGTATGTAGACCTAACTCTGTATAAAGAAGCTTCAACCAGATAGCTTCTTGAGTTGCATTGGCAAGCCCTCTATACTCTGCTTCAGTGGATGACAATGCCACTGTAGGTTGCTTCTTGGCTGACCAAGAAATAGGCTTATCTCCTGCAAAACAAATGTAGCCTGAGGTGCTCCTCCTATCGTCCTTGCATCCTGCCCAATCTGCATCTGAGTAAACTTTAATGTCAATATCAGATGTATAAGGAAAGTACAAACCATGACTTTGAGTTCCCTTGAGGTACTTCAAGATCTTCTTTGCTACCTCTAGGTGAGGTATCCTTGGTTTGTGCATGAATTGACTAAGCACACTAACTCCATATGCTATGTCAATTCTTGTCAAGGTAGCATAGTTCAAACTACCTACCATACTTTGGTATCCTGTAATGTCTTTGATTTCTTCTCCTTCATGAGCACTTAGCTTTTGGTTAACCTCCATTGGAGTAGTAGATACCTTAGCATCCTGCAAACCAAACTTCTTGACCATATCCTGTACATACTTCTTTTGAGTGATGTAGATACCTGAATTTGTATAGACCAATTCAAGACCTAAGAAATACTTTAATAATCCAAGATCACTGATCTTGAATTCTTTCATCATTTGTCCTTTGATGTGTCTAATCCCATTGACATCATTGCCTGTAATGATGATGTCATCAACATAAACACATAAGTAGAGTACCTCTGTACTACTTCTCTTTATGAATAAAGAAGTGTCTGCTTTGCTCATCACAAAACCTTGGTCTTGGAGGTAGGTGGTCAATCTGTAATTCCATGCTTTAGGTGCCTGCTTTAAACCATACAGAGCCTTCTTTAATTTACAAACATAATGTACCTTTTTTGGATCTTCATAGCCAGGTGGTTGTGACATGTAGACTTCTTCAGATATCCATCCATTCAAGAATGCATTCTTCACATCCAATTGGTACATGTTCCAATTCTTGGATGCAGCTACACTCACCAATACTCTGATAGTTGGCATCTTGGCCACAGGAGAAAATGTCTCCTCATAATCAATGCCTTGGGTTTGTGCAAAACCCTTGGCTACCAACCTAGCTTTGTACCTGTTTATTGTTCCATCTGAATTCTTCTTTAGTTTGTAGATCCATCTGGATCCTATCACCTTCATAGAGTCCTTCTTGGGTACCAAGTCCCAAGTATCACTTTCCTTAAGAGCTTCTATCTCTTCATTCATGGCTTCTCTCCATTCTGGTTTTGTAATTGCTTCTTCATAGGTACCTGGTTCTTCATTCAACAAGTCTTTTGCAAGATATACAGAATGTTTAGTTACAAGTGATGTGTCATACCCAAATCTGATAGGCTTCCTTTTTTCTCTTTGAGATCTCCTCATTGCTTGAGTAGAAGTTTCTGGCTTATCTTCTAATTGCTTCATCTTCATCTTTCCTTTAGACTTCCAAGCCTTGAACTCTTCAAGGTTTATTGTATCATCATCTGAGCTTGAATCTTCTTGCTGAGTTGGCTCTTCCTTGGTAAGCTTTGGAAAATCTTCATCTATGTCATAGGGTAGACTCACTTTCCTGCATTCATTCTCATACCAAGAATCATTTTCATCAAATATGACATCTCTGCTTACCTTGAAGCCTTTGTTTGTTGGGTTGTAGAATCTGTATCCCTTTTGGTTCAAATCATAACCAATGAAGATACATTTTTCAGCCTTGGGGTCTAGCTTTCCTCTTACCTGTGAGGGAATATGCACATATGCTACACAACCAAAGATTTTACAATGATCCAGAGAGGGTCTCTTACCATGCCAAGCTTCATATGGTGTCATGCCATCAAGTGATTTGGATGGCAACCTATTGATGAGATAAGTGGCAATGGATACACTCTCTGCCCATAGGTAATTTGGCAACTTTTTCTCATTAAGCATAGACCTAGCTGTTTCTACTATAAGTCTATTCCTTCTTTCTGCTACCCCATTTTGTTCAGGTGAGTACCTTGTAGTGATCTCCCTTTTGATGCCTCTTTCCTGCAAGAAATCTTCAAACTCATTGAAGAAGTATTCTCCTCCACCATCTGACCTTAGCCTCTTCAAGCTTCTACCTATTTGATTTTCAGCAAGTGCAAGATACCTCTTGAAACAATTAAACACTTCATCTTTGTGCTTCATAAAGTATAAAATGGTCCACCTGCTATAGTCATCAATGAAGGACACATAATACTTTGAACCAGAAATGGAAGGGTCCTTGCTAGGTCCCCAAACATCTGTGTGTACCAAATCTAGGTAGTCTTCATGCATGAAACCTTTCCTTGAGTAGGGTAATCTGTGAGACTTACCAAATTGACATGATCCACATTTGTAAATCATGTGTTGCTTGGATACATTAGGTATCCCAAGCACACATTGATCCCTGCACATTTGCTTTAGAGTTCTTTCACCTATGTGCCCTAATCTCTTATGCCATATTTCTAACTCTGAAAGTGTCTGATCCTTGTAATTATATAAAGCAATGTTTTTTGTATCTTCTAGCTCAAATGTAAATAATCTACCTGATTTCTCCCCTTTGGCTATCCTTCTGAATCCATGTTTTGGATCCTCCACATATGCTCCATGTTGTGTAAATCTGACCTGCAAACCTTTCTCCACAATCTGACCAACACTCATTAAATTCTTAGTTATTGTGGGTACATAGAGTACCCTGCTTAATAGATTCTGATTACCATCACATGTCTTCACATTTCCAACTTTGACAACAGAGTGTTTAGTGTCATCACCTGTTTGTACCTGATGTTTGCCCTTGGGCTCTTCCAAATCAGAAAGTAGTGCCACATTGCCAGCTACATGGTTAGAACATCCTGAGTCAATGTAAAACAAATGATCATCATTTGTACCTATCTTGGAGGTCATATTCATGATCAATAGGGAGTCATCTTGCTCCTCTGTGTAATTGTTGTAGTCTCTTCTATTTCTGAATCCACCTTGGTAGTTTCCATTGTGGTTGTTGTTGTAGTTGTTGTTGTATTGGTTGTTGTATCCATTGTAGCTTTGATGTTGGTTGAATCTGCCTCTTCCTTGAGAGTATCCACCTCTTGAGTAGCCTCTTCCTCTCTGATTTTTGTAATTCTTGTAGCATTCATCTGTGGTATGATTGGACAATCCACAAATGTTGCATGGTGATGAGTTGTAGGGTCTCCCCCTACCTGATTTACCTCCTCTGCCTCTTCCTCTAGATGACCTACCTCTCCCTGCATAATTAGCTTGAGAGGTAGAGCCTTCTTCATCCTGTTTCTTCTTGCCTTTATCTTTAACTTTCTTATCAGTATAGAGAGCAGAGGGGTTATTACCTTTTGATTGATCTCCAGCCTTGGTGAACTTTGCTTCATGTGTAAATAGTTGGCCCATGAGTGTTGTGAGATCAGGGGTATGCATGTCCATATAGAGGTCCATTGCAGTGGTGAAACTTTCCCACTTATCATCTGCCTTGAGTCCATTTGTCACTTGCCTGACTATTTGTTCCTCTTCAATCTCCTCTCCAATGCTTGCTAGTTGGTCTGCCACATCTTTGATCTTTGTCACATACTCTGAAACTGATTGCTTGGGCTGCTTCCTAAGGGTTGTGAACTCAATCCATAATTGATTCTTCCTAGCCCTTGTGTTGGAAGAAAAATAATTTGACAAGGTTTCCCAAGTTTCTTGGGAAGTCTTACAATTCCTTACATGAGGTAAAAGAAAGTCAGATATAGAGTTTAAGAGATAAGACCTTGCCAAAGCATCCTTTGCACACCATTGGTTGAGCCTTTCATGTTCATCCTTTGTAGGTAGTCCTCTAGTCTTGAATGAGGGCAACTCCTCATCTCCTGATATGTATCCAAATAGACTTCTCCCTTGTAGATAGGTCTTCATTCTTAATGACCAAGCCTGGTAATTATTTCTGTCCAATTTGTCAATGAATGAAGGGAAACCATCACCCATGATTACCTTCTTTGCTCTGATACCACTGTTGAGAGTGATGGATGGATGCACTCAGGAAATCAGTTGGTGCTGCAAAACCTGCTTCACACCTGCCCTCTTTTCTCTTCAGATATGCTTAGTACACTTGCTTAGCTTCCAAATGACACAAAGAAACCATATATGTACTTTGAAAATGGTTTGGGTAATGATCAAACCAAAACAGATAACTTGGTACTTCAAGAATCAAGAAAAACTTTCTATTCCTGTAGTGATACCTGCTCAGACTTTTACTCAGTGTGACCAGCACACTTAAAATTGGAACAATTCCTTTTGGGAGTATTAAAGTACCTTAGTAAGCTACCAATCACAAGTGGAATCACTTCAATTGATAAACTATGCACTGAGAAATAAGTTTAGCAAAATTATAATCACCCCCGACTTTTTAGGAACTCTGCAGACATAGACCAGTGTGCACTTTGAATCGGATTTCTCCCAAATGGCTGAATGAAATCCTCTGCGATTTTGTATGCTTGTAGTAGACCTTGAGCTGGTTCCAATGAGCTATAGATCTCTTGATTTGGTTCAGTAGATCCAGAGATATGCCCTGATGAAATTGACAGACTTGGAGTAGGAAACTCAGACAAAAACAGAGATGATGAATGTATACTTCTATTGATAAATGTGTTTGTACAATCTCATTAGCTTGACAAGCATAGCTAAATGAGGTATTGTGGTGTTGGCTATGAGATAGCACTCACACACAATGAGTTACAATGCTAACAATGCCTCGGGGAGTGAGCTAGAGTGAGTGAACTAACCGCGACTTTTTCACTTCATCTTTTATAGGAATTTTTTGATCATTTGAATTTGAAATTCAAACTAAGGCTCCCTAGAATCTCTCCTCTAAAAGTAGGGAGATATTCTCTCCATCACACCATTCAAATTTCCACGACTTATGAGGTAGGTAAGTAATTACATGAGATGCCAAGTCATAAAGACTTTTACAAGTGGTAAAGGGATAAGAATTTATAAGCATATGTTCATGTGAGTTTTGGTTCAAGTGAAGCCTTGATAAATCTTTATCCATGCTAATCTTCCATGAGTCCAAGCCAATGTGTGAAGGCTTGATATGCATCAACAGGAAAGAAGTGATTCCATTCTTTAGGCAATGAACCTCAAAATGATTTTTTCCAAGACTTTCTCAAAAAGCCTTGAATTGTTTGGAACGGTTAGAATCTATAAACGATTCTTAAGAATATTACTTCAAATTCTTTTAAGAGAACTTTTTAGATTCTTCATCCATTGATATTACATGGATGAATGAATTCTCTTAAACTTAAGTGTTTTTTGAAATTGAAGGGGTTCTATATAGAACATCTATCTTTTGATGTTCAATTTGGTTATCCACTCCACCTAGCTAAACCTGATCTAGGAGTGACTTTGAAGATTCCTTCTAAGTCGAATCCAAGGTCTGGAAAAGCGAGAAGGAGGAACCAAAACTAGATGTAACTGGTTCAACTTCTGAAACACAAAAATGATTTGAGTCAAACCAAATGAGACTCAAAACTTTAAGGATTTAATCTAGCTAGTGGATTGAATCATTGTTTCTATTGAATCTAAATTCTCAAGAATACCCATTTGGGTAAAGTTTAAACCATCATCCATCTACCAGACTTTAGTGGTAACAAACATCGGTGTCTCGAGCCATCGAGTTTTGATGATGTTCAACTTTACTATGATGCTTCAAATATCTTAATTAAGAAGTTAGTCCTTTTCAATCTCTTGAGACTCCTATAGAGTGGAATACCGAGTTTAGTATAAATCTCTTATTTTAGGAGATTGATTACCTTGTTGTACTATCAACAAGATGTTTTTGAATAACTTAGTCTAACATCAATTATGAAAATAACTAAGTCAATCTTTTTTAATACCTCTTGGTACATCTTTATTCTAGAAGGTATTAGCTCACTTATCCAAGATTGACTCACTTAAATTTACCTTTCTCGAAAGGATCTTTCCAAGTTCTCTCCCCAGAAATCCATGTAGCATTTCTGATAAAGAACTTCAAAATCCTTAACAAGACTACATTAGTCTTATTGAAAATCTTTATGAAGATCTAGAAAGTGATTTTATTTCACGATCTTCGAACTTTCTTAGTTACTTTGATATGGTCATATTCTTGACCAAAATCTATACTTCATTTTTATCGATGAAGTTTCTGTTTCCATTGGGATGGATTTTTACTCCAACGCATGAGCCCAAGACTAAAAGATACCTATCATATCAAGGTTTGATGTCCCATACCATCATTCCTACATTAATGTGAATATAAAGGATAGTGTCCCATACCACTACACTTTATATCCAACATTGATGTGTGAATGATATTTATCTTAAAGTCTAGAAGCTTAATCCAACTATAGAGTACCCTTTACTTGAATTCCTTTTGAAGTCAATGGATTACCTCTATGTTTCCATCTTGGTTGGGTTTCTAAGATTTCAACATATGATCATTCTATAATCCTAATAATTCCTAAACTCATATTGGAAGCTCTAAACCTTTTGATGAAATAAATATCCATCCTGATGGAATAAACATCTATTCTTTCTTTCTAAGGTTTTGAGTGCGATTCCAAGCGTCTTGAATCATATTCAAGATCTACTAACTTAAAATGACAAGAGATTACTCTTGCCTTTTAGATTCATTTGTTTATCCAAAGATTTTCTAAAAGCTACCCTAGGGTTTTCTAGGAATCTCAGTTGCTACTTAAGTCGAAGCATCTTCTAATGCTTCCGGATTTCCCTTGAAATCCCTTTAAGAATAGATGAATACAAGTTTCACCTTCCCAGACTTAAGTATCAAAGTTGCATAATGCGTACTTTGTATATTCTCTCCTACTTCCCTTTAGAGAAGTATAAGATTTGGCATGCTTTATTTGAGCTCGTGGTTTACAACCACCTTTTTCAAAATCTTTTGTGATATTGTTGGGATCCCTATATTAGATTTAGCATGCCATGAACTTGCTTTCTGAGAAACTCATTGTTTGCCAAATATCTTATATATAAAAAGATGTTCTTTTATCTCATCATCTATATTCTAAATTTCTATTAATTGTACCAATTCTTGATAAGCTTTTGTACTTTCTTCCCCCTTTTAAGAGTTTTTGTCCTCAAAAACTGTGAAATCTATGGCTTCATTTACAACTAGGGAATCAATACTATGACTCCTCCCAATATTGGACTATTCAACCAATCTTATACTTGTGTAGAACTTGAAAACTTTCTAGAAGATTTACTAGAACTAATTTCTAGTTTTGGTGTCTATTAGAAAAATCTTCTAGAGGTAGCTCAACGACCACCTGTCTTAACCTACTCATGAACTTCCTCTTGAATTTATGGGAATGCTCATGAGCTCTCATGTTTTGCAACAATGCAATGCTTCTGCATATCTGTGTTAGGAGAGGTGGCTTTGATTTTCAATGCTAATCAAAACATAAGAGGTTTGAAGGTACTATGAAATAAGAAAAACATTTCCATTTCCTCATTGTACCTATAGAACTTTAAGTTCCTTCTATTAAGAACTATTGCATCTACTAAATAAAACCTTATTTGACTTTCTTGACATGCAAATTTGTTGAATTAATGAAGCCTTCAATTAAGTTGTAATTTTTCCCAAAAGGAGGGAGCTTTCAATTTTCATGATGTCTTGACTACTTTTCACCATTCATGTTGGTGAAAGTAATCTTTGATCATGATTGGTTTTCATCAATGTATTTGATGGCATCAACTTAATAGCGCTTTATGATATGAAACTCTTAAAACCATTCTAGAGTGTCATCTATTTATGATATCTCATGAAAACTATTTTAGAATCTTTTTCAATTAACCATCTCTAAGTATGTCTTAAACTTAGAGGAGTATTGTAAGTTCTATGAAGTAGCATAAGAATATGCCCTATAAAAATTTCTCTAGAGATAACATCTATGTTATTGATGACATTTGATGTATTCGGTCCATCTTCTCAAATATCTCAATAGAAGCTTGTTTTGGAACCATCTTTAAGTATCTATTATACTTAGAGTTAGCATTGAAAAATTCTAGGCTCTCTAATTGGTAATGGATTTACCATCTTAGGTTTACTTCATTGGTAGGCAAGTCATACTTAATGTGGTCATAACATTAAATATGTGATACATTAGTATCCCTTTTTGGAAAGACATTGATAAGTACTTATTTTGCAAATTCTAATCATGATTTTGCAAGTACTTTGACTTCATTCCTTTCCAATTGCCTTGTTTTCGTAGAGAAGTAAATCCTCTACTCAAGACTATGATTACTTACTTGGTTTCATAACTTTTTCAAAAACAAAAGAGTGAATTTTATTCACTTAAGTACATGTGTTTGCATACATTCATTACATATCCATGCTTTCCCTGAATGATTCTAGTAGTCCATAGCCTTAAACATACTTAGTGTATGTTAGAAACATATACCTCTTTACTCAAAGATGCTTAGCATGCATAAGGTTCAAAAATTTGAACCCCTCTTTAAAGCATGCATGGAATTTACACTTGTAATTCCATTTCATATATTAATCTCTATACTACATCTGCTAAGAATAAGCCATGCTATGATGGATGTTATGTATTCATCCTCATAAGTGGAGTTCCTTCCATGCATTCATATGCCAATGCACATGCTTGTGTACATTTAAAATTATTTCTTTTGGAAAAAGATAATGCACACACATCCATTCTTTTTAGTGCATGAATGCATGTAAGTTCTCGAGGTTCTTCTCCTATGTGTGTGCCTATTCTTAACTTCACACATGTAGTTAAAGCCTATCAAAAATTAAAGTTCTTTCTCATGCTTAACTATGTAAGCATGCAAAGATAGTAGTAATTAGCATAAACACACATCAAACATAAATTTGAAAAGTACTTAGCTTTATAATAAGCTTTGCCCCTTGGAATAAGCCATCCACTATCTTCATGTTGACCTCCTTGATTCGTTGTGTTCCAAGTTGATGCTTCAGGAAGATATAGCTTTTCCTCTTGATTCCATCATCATGCTTATATTACATAAGGGTGTTCTTGGGGTTTGATTCATAAGTGAGGTGTGAGATTTGTACGGAGCCCATACGATCAACAAGTGGCCTTATTGATTCTATGGCAAGAGACAAAAGAAATAAATCGTTCTCCTTTCTTCTATTTCTCTGCTTGATCGAATGTAGAACAAACTTCTGTGAGGATCGTTCTTTCGGGCACCATTATCCCACATACACAGTTCAGAGCACTACCAACACCTATAAAGGGCATAGCGGAGGGGTATGCCTGTCACTTCTCAAGTGAAGAGAATACAAGAGAACAACAGACCTTCTGGAAGTTGAGAATCACCCGCGCTGCGAATGATGGACCCTGCATCTCTGTTGATACCTGTCGCCATCCCTCTTTGAATGAGGCTCACGCATGTGAACAGTCAAAGCTCTCTGGCTATCCTCGAGAGGAGGGTTCACACGCGCGGACGACCGTGGCCCATTTGTGGGGGTTAAAAGTGGTTATCATGGATGAAGAAAAGCTCACGGTCTTCCATAGCCGAAAGATCTAACCTGCTCTGAATACCACTGTTGTGAAGTAACTACCTAACAAAGCTTAGCAAGGTCAATGGCTATTCTAACAAGACTAAACCCACAAGGGGTGAGAGATGCAGGTATCCACCCAACCAAACTCCACCCATATATATACCTCAAGGTCAAGGGGGAAAATGTGAGGAGAGCTTGCCAAGTGTCCTCTCCACATGGATTCTAATCCAAGGCCTTCTAACCTTGGAAATCACATGGCCTTCACATGGATTCTTAAAAGGACTTCTCCCAAACTTGTACGTACAAGTCTCAAGGCTTGAGAGGCCTCCCTAAGGGTTAAATACCATACCCTTAGGAAATATCAATCCTAAGGGTCAAAACCCTTCAATTGGGAGTAAATAAATCCAAATAACTCAAGGGTTCAAACCACACTCTTGGAGACACTTTCCCAAGGGTTTCCCAATAGAATCCAAGGGTTCTCCAAGTGGTTTTGGACCCTCAAAACCCATGTCTTTGGCCACTTTGACCCATATTTATACAACAATTGCCGATACTCGAGGCAAATTCTTGCACTGTAGCAGCAGGTCTACGTTACATTTGGCAGATCCGCACTGTAGCAGCGGCATATTTGTATTCGTCCATCTGCACTGTAGCGGGTTTTTGCATCATCGACCCACACTATAGCAGGCATCATTGTATCATTCATATTTTATTGGATGACTTCAACATTGTATCATTGAGCTTTGCCTGCACACCGATCCAGTGACTTTCATGTTTTACCACTGTACTTGGATTTTCTCGCTCCCGATGCCTACGATCTTACGCGTATGCACGTTCGCTCAAGCTTTATCTGCACCAATCTGCTGACTTTTGTGTTTTAGCATTGTATCTGGATCCTTTTCTTTCTGACGCTTGCGGTCTTACGTGCACGCACGTTCGCTCCTCTCTTCTGAGAGGGTAGGGGCCCTATGATGATCGCCACACTAGAGAGAGGGTGAGGTGCCCAGGGTGTAGATGCCACTCGTCGGACGTGGGAACGGCGCACACCAGGGACCTAATCCAACCCCCCACCGGCTCTTCCCATTCACCGGCTTCCTTCTCGAACACCTGAACCCGACGTGAAGCGAGGCGGTTGCCCGATGATCCTGGATGCATCACCCACTCCTTGAGAAGAGAAAAACAGGAACCTCAGCGCCAGATCTGCTACTCTAGGTACCAGCATTTTAAGTTATTTGAATATTTGCATTGATCCACACACAAAAACAGAAAGATTGCTTTTACTGCCTGACTTTGATCATCCACTTTTTGCATTAGTTTTGATCATACAAGTGTGCACTTTTCCATTGAGGCATAGATTAAGAATCAACTTCTCAGCTTACATCATAAGAAGAGGAAAAGTAAAATGAATAAAATGATTGAGGAATAGTTTAGGAAATACAAAGAGCAATTTAGGGAAATGGAAATTAATGCGAGTGAATCAATAAAATTGAAGTTTGGTATCGTTATGAACCTAATGCAACCAATAAATGCAATATTTGACATTGTCTAGCTAATGAGCATAAGTATTAAAGATGTAAAAAATGAAATGGATTCTCGGATTTCTGAATTGAAACATAAGGTTCAATAGTTGTCTAACCAAGTTAAAGACCTACAAACGTTGAAATGTGACCATGAACATGTGGTAAAGGTCCAATGAATATCTACACAAAAAGAGTCATTAGGTCTTAGAAGAACCATGCCTGGAGTGATACCTAGGGAATCAAGTTGGGTTGAGAAAAGACCTATACGATGTTTTTGGTGTGATGAATATGGACATATATTTTGGGATTGTCTAGCATATGAAAGTGCATGCATACATAAACTAGTAAATGAGCATGAAGGAAAAATTTGTAAATACCAAGATGAAACACCTTTGCATTTGAATGTAGGAAGAGGTGGGATGAAAGAATATTTTGAAAAGACCAAGACTAATGATCTAGTCAATTCAAAAGATGTGGAGACCGAAAAGGCATGAAGATTATACATCTAATGAACAAATGAGAATGCTATCTATTGAGAGTCAAGAGAAAGCTATTCAAGAAACCAAAGGTAGACAAATAAAGGTCGAGAAACAAAATATTGAAGAGATATTGAGAGAACAAATGGAAATAGATCATAAAAGAGAATCGCATAGAGAAAATCAAGTGAAATCCAAGAAAGACCAAGATGTATATGTTTCATTTGATCCAAAACTTTTGACTAATGAGGATCTATTTGATCAAGAGAAAGTTGCAAAGTTACAGTCTCAAATAAACCTTGACAAAGAAATTGAACAAGAAAAAAGTAGAGAAGAAACTCAAGAAGATGTAAAATCTGATAAACGAGTTAACAAAGCAAAAAAAACAATTGCTTGATGATATTATTACGCAAATTGAGGGGAGTGTAAAGACAACTTCAAAGACTTCTAAGAGTTTGAAAAAGAATACGAGAAGTAGAAACTAACTTTTCAAGACATATTTGCAAATCTCGAATAATGATTCAAGAAAAACCATAATGAAAATATATCTGAATGATCAAGAATTATTGATTGATGAGGATTGATAATGATATTGATGAATGATATTGATGAATGATAATGGATAATGATGATGATTATGATTAATGATTGATGATGATGATTTAAGATTGATGGTTTCTGATGATCGATGATGAAGAGTGATAATGATGTATCATTGATTGATGATGATTTATGATTGATGGTTTGTTGATATTGATGATGATGAATGATGGTGATTGATGATAATGCATGATGACGATTGATGAAAATGCATGATGATGATTGATGGATGATTATGATTAATGAATGACGATGATTGATGATTGATGATTGATGATTGATGATGATGATTGATTATGATTATGATGATTATTGATGATTGATGAATTATAATGATTAATAATGATGGATGATGATTATGATGACTAATGATGATGGATGATTTTGATAATGATGGTTTATGATGATTGATGATGACGATTACGATGATTATGATGCTGGAGGATGTTGATGACATTGAGGCTGATGTTGATAAAGAATGATAGACCATGAAGATGAAGAAAGTTTGAATCAAGTGACAATGAAGATGAACTGAATAATTAGGTGAAATGTTTTCGATTGTGATCTATTTTCTTTTTGATATAGCATATGATTGCATTTGTGTGTGTGATAAAGATATGTATGAATTTATAAAAATGATGTAGAATGAAGATAGCAAACATTTGCATAAAGCATGAGCGACTAGGAATGATATGAATGGAATCAGTTAGTGGACTAGAAACTTTTGGGAGTGAAAGCTTGGGAATGAGATGGCATGCTTAGATTGAGCGCATGTATATGCTGATTGATTTGAACACTTAGTAAGTGGGATTCTTTGGGTCCTACTATTTGCTTCCTGCAAGATCTTACCTCCATATGGATCATGATTTATGAAAAACCTTCATACTCAAGCCAACTTATATGTATGTGCATGTTGTTAGTGCATTGTGGGCTAGTAGGCGGGTGGAACCACCTTGGTCGCGAGATCAAGGCCACGAGCCGTAGCTAGTTTACTCGTAGGCCTAACTTATCTCTTGTCATGCACCTACATGGGTCGGTAGGCAGGTGGAGTCACTCTGACCGGGTGGTTAGAGCCACGAGCTGATGTCGATTTCATCTAGGGATGATGTTGTGTATCTCGTGCGATATGTGGGGTCAAAAAAGAAAAGATATGATGGAGAGTTGAAAAGTAGGAGATAAATAGAGGAATCAGGGTATACTCTACAAATTGAGTTAGTAGAAACTTAGTATATGCTAGTACTTAGGATGAGTTGTTGGATCTGAACTACTCAAACAAACAGAAGATCTAGAAAGCCAACGATTTATTCATGTGATTACTTGTCAGATTGCAGACGCAGAAACATAGTATGATGTTTGTGAAGCTTGAATCTACTTAATTTTCTAAAATTCATACTAATCTTTATAAATTTGCAAGAAGTGCATGAGATCACGCTTTGATTTTTGAAAAGAAGAACATAAAAAGTAAAAAGTATTTCAAAAGAACCCTGATACGCTTCTGTTGGATCTTGCAAGTTGGCCTATCAAGAGAGGATGTGCAGGTTTACTGGGGGTGAATGTTGGGATGAAATCCATCAGGGAAGTGTGCATGGTTTTTTTTTTGTGATTTTATGAGTTTTGTGTGGTGTTTTAACTCAGAAAGGAGTATGTTTTGTGCATCATTTGGTGAATTTGATTGATTGTGAGAGGTGAAATCATATTAGACATGTAGGTTAGACCTGTGTGTGTAAATAACTAATGTTTGACCCATAAACCTCTAGGTTTGACCCTTGAAAACCCTTAAAAAAAGCGAGTTTTTCCCATGAAAACCGAACCTGAATCCTTAGAAAACCCTAGGATTTTTGCCCGCAATTGTAAATAAATCCTTGAATTGATGTGGTTGAGTTAATTCTAGGCAAACTCCTAATTTCCCCGACCAAAGAACCTAACTTAGACCCTTGGAGTTGATGTTTATCCTAAGTCCAAACCCTTAGATTAATTAATCTTGTATATATAGTGTGAAACCAAAACCTTAGTCTAGGTAAAATAAAAAGAGAAAAATCCAAAAATAGAAACAAAGACGTGACTTTCTAGGAATAGTAAAAGAACATGCTAGATTGCTCCGGAAATAGAAAGTTATCTAAGGAGGTTAGAAGATTCTAGAAGCCCTAGGAGGGGGCAGGGAACCTATAAATAGGGGACCAAGCCTCATTTGTTCCTCCCCATGAGTCTTAGTTATGGATCTTCTTTCCAGATTGATGATTTCAAAGATTATATGAAGTGATTGAGGAATATTGAAGGAAAGAGAAGAAAACTTTTGCCGAGAAGACTTGAAAAGAAGCTTTGTTTAATGACCGAAGAAAAGAAAAGTTTTGAAGACTGCCGAGACACGAGGCGACTTCTTTGCACTGTAGGAGGAGGTCTACATTACATTTGGCCGATCCCAACTGTAGCGGCGGCATATTTGTACTCTTCCATCCGCACTGTAGCGGGTTTCTGTATCATCGACCCGCACTGTAGGAGGCATCATTGTATCATTCATATTTTATTGGATGACTTGCGCATTGTATCATTGAGCTTTGCCTACACACCGATCTGGTGACTTCCGTGTTTTACCGCTGTACTTGGATTTTCTCACTCCCAACGACTACGATCTTACGCGTACGCACGTTGGCTCGAGCTTTATCTGCACACCGATCCGATGACTTTCGTGTTTTAGCGCTATATCTGGATCTTTTGCTTTTCGATGCCTACGGTCTTACGTGTATCCACGTTCGCTCGTCTCTTCCGAGAGGGTAGGGACCCTATGAGGATTGCCACACCAAAGAGAGGGCGAGGCGCCCAGTGCGCACACGCCCCTTGTCGGACGTGGGAACGCGCACACTAAGGGCCTGATCCAACCCCCCGCCGGCTCTTCCCATTTACGCGCTTCCTTCTCTGACAACGTAAAGAATCAATAGCTTTGATTCTAATATAGTGTCCAAGAGCTCACATATTAGTGAACATTTGAGCTTGCAAAAGAAATGAAATCAATAAAGAGAAACTAATATACATATATGAGAAAAAGAAAATATTATTTAAATAAAATTACCTTTTATTCATAATCTATCTTTGCTCATCTGAGATTTCTTCATTATTTGCATTGGCTCGTTGCAAATGCGTATATAGCCAATCCATGAAAGAAGATATATTTGTAATCTCATTATTATCGAGATTATGTCTATATCTCTCATTTCTCCATCTTTTACTTTGGAGATTTTGGAGTTCCTGTTCATACTCGCTAACAAATGCTTGCATGAATTCACTATTATATGCTACAAAAGTAGAAACATCATTTTTTTTCTTGAAATGTAAATAAAAATGGAACTCCCT
The DNA here is from genome assembly GCA_020310875.1 of Ceratopteris richardii. NCBI lineage: Eukaryota > Viridiplantae > Streptophyta > Polypodiopsida > Polypodiales > Pteridaceae > Ceratopteris > Ceratopteris richardii. The sequence goes on along the minus strand of CM035435.1, from coordinate 3,885,333 downwards.
TCCTTGATAATACCTGGTCTGTTATTTTTGAAGAAGACCCATTGGTCCATGCACTTGGAGCTTCTTCATGAACTCTTTCAAGGTTCTCATTAACATAGTACATGCACTCTTCAAGCATCCAACCCTTTTCCATGGATCCTTTTGGTTTCACTCTTTGGTGCACATAACCTTTTAATATTCCCATAAATTGCTCGACCCAAAACATCCATCGTGTTGACAACATCTGCAATCTCTATTTCATCTACAAGATGGACTAACAAATGAACCTGAATATCAAAAAATGAAGTAGGAAGCTCTTTCTCCATCAAACATAGTAGCTCTTTGAATTCACATTTCTTTTGTGGGATCGAGTTTTTGTTGATCTCTTTTGATGTAATCCACCTATACATATCATTAAAAAATTATAAAGAAATTAATTCAAAACTAAAAGATATCAAATATTCATATATATGAAATATAAAAGTATCATAATTACCTTATAAGTGATCCAAGATGATAGATCACATCTTGTACTCCTTTGGTTGTACATCCATCGATAACCAAAGGTAAAATATGTTTCAAAACGTTATACGAATCATGGGTCTTTAACCCAGGTAAGCTCTTATCATCCATAGTAAACATGTTCTGGAAAGATGCTCCATATCGTGCAGTAGTATCAATCAATTATATCCTATTGTTGATAGTCATTATCTCTTTTGTCGTAAGTACCCAAGGAGCAGGTGCATAAGTTCTTTCCTATCGATGTCTATCAGAAACTAGCCATAACTGTGGTTTTGAGTTTTGGTCCTTTAAATCATTCCTTGATGCTATGGTGTCTTTTAATCCAAGAAGATGCTGCCATAATGAATAACCAATATTCTTGAATATATGCATAGGATCAAGAATATGACATACTTTTAACTCTTTCCAATACTCCAAAGAATACCATATTGATATATTCTTTGAGAGTGCCAGTTTATCTTTACCTCTCTTCACATTCTCATTATCTTCATCATCACTGAAGATTTTTTATTCTCGATCTATCAGAGATCCATCTATCCATTATCGATACCAATCCATAGGCATCATAGGTATTGGACACTGACGTGTTTCAAGCTTTCCATTAAAATGTATCGCTTCTCTTTTACATCTTAATGGATGATCATCAGGCAAGAATCGTCGATGTCGAAGATAAATAGTTTTGTTGAGATTCTTACTATAGATTAATCTCAACCAATCACCACAATATGAACAAGCTTTATAACCCTTAGTAGATATTCCTACATCATGAAAATGATAAAAATATAATTAGATTAAGTGACATTTAATTGTATGCATATTGAATAAAAAATTTAGATTAATACGTGAACAAACACCATATCCTAGAAAATCGTGAATAGGCCAAGCCACAATACCACGAACCATAATATATCTTTCATTGATGCTTTTTGATACATCAATGACATTAATACCTTTCCATAACTCTTGGAGATTGTCAATGAGAGGAGCAAGATATATATTCATATCTTTAACTTGTCTTCTTCTTGGGATTAAAAGGGAAAGCATTAAATGTTCCTTTTTAATGCTAAGATAGGTCGGAAGATTGTAGTTTATGATTACCACTAGCCATATTCACCATTTATTATATTTCATGGAGAATGGATTAACCCCATCCATTAGGAAAAAGGGTGAACCTTGCATGGGCCTTGTAAGGATCCCTAATTTTCAGGGATTAAGCCTCATTCTGCTGTTGTCTAAGGGGACAAAGTGCATTTAATAGGGCACTTTTTAGTAGGCTGGAGTAGGCTTTTTTTAAGGCTTACTAGGCTCCTCTCTCTCTTCTTTTAGAGAGAGAGAAAGGGAATCTACTTTCCACATCATCAAACTCGAGCATGTATGGGAATAAAAAAATGATTTTTTTTTTTAAGTCTCAATTTCAGTGTTTATTTACTTGAAAGGGCTCATTTTTTAATATATATGTCAGAAGTGACCTTTTTTGAGTTTAGTTTTTAATTTTCCTTTTGAAAAAGCAATATTTTTAAAATCCCTCCAAAAGTAGAGTGCCACATCATCAAATCCGTAACTACTCTTCACCCAAAAAATGACTTTTTCAAAATTTCAACATTTTTGGCTATTCTCAGTGGAAAAACACACTGTGACCCATCCTCATCCAAGAAAACAAACTTTTCTTGAGAAAATCATGCTCTAGCATCTCTTCCAAACAAATTTCTGGTCTCTTTCTCAGTATTGTTTAATTGTTGGAAAAGATGGTGTTGACACCTATTACAAACCTCACATTAGGACGTCCTCATGCCCCAGCATCAACAAGTATCCATGTTCGTGTGCCCAGAGAGTTTGCTCCAAATACACAATGCAACAATGATGTGAACTCTCAAAATGAGCGTCGTGAAGCTGGAGAAAAGAATATTGATCTTTGGACTCATGGTTCATTATACCCTCCTGATCCAATGTCTTCTTACCATCCAACATTCCATAACCTCTCAACTTTACTTCAGTTCATCGGTGCCGGTAAAGCTGGGCTCTTAGGTTATTGTCAACGATTATCTACACATTCAACTGCCATTACTAAGTATTGGATTCAACAATATCAACTAAATCATACAAGGTTGGTCACTTTTGAAAGCACAATCATATCTTTACAAGAAAAGCTTGCAGAGCTTGAAAAGCATATGGAAGAAAAGGAGAGAACAATTGAGAAATTTAAAAACACTGTCCAACACTTGAGAGAGACTCCACTTGGGATGCGACGTAGGAGATGATCATTAACATCCTTTGACTCTCTTTCAATTGGTGGTGGAGCACGCAAACGACGAGTTTTTGCAATAAGGTTTGGCTTGTATTTGTTTCTCTTTTTGGAAGACTTTTATATGTATATATATATATATATATATATATATATATATATATATATATATATATATATATATATATATATATATATATATATATATATATATATATATATATATATATATTTCTTGTTATGTAGGTCATTCGTTGAAGATGTTAATGCATCATCAACAACAGAGGATCAATTCAAGTTATTAAATTCTTGTTTGACCAACAAGCAGGTGGTTAGTATTTTGGAGTCACGGATAGGAAACCTAATCAAGAAGAAAGTGATTAAAGATTTCACAAAAAAATTACAAGATATTATCACTCCTAGAGACGTGCAGATGGTATGTGATGAAGCAGGAATTAGTACTAAAGGATGCAGTGCATTGTACAACCTTTTGAAGCATTCATTAGAAAGAGAAGGTATTTTACAGAATATGTTTCCGTCTCCTTACAAGGTATCGCTAAAGAAGTCAATGTCCAATGAAGATATAACTAGTATTCTTGGAAACTACTTATATATAGAGGATATTATGCCTATGTCTATTTATCATTTATCTACATCCAAAAAAGAGTTGAAAAGCGCAGTTGGAAATGGATTTCCTTACACAAAGTACAACAACATATTCGTGGATTTGGAGAGGCTTCAACAGGCAATGGTTCAATTTTACAAATCTACTATACCAGGTATGTGCACTATTGTTACCTTGATATACATTGTATTTTGATGTTATAAAGATTTTGCTAATTTATGCAGATTGTAATACCAAATTACAGTTTATATTGAAGTTAGATGAATGCCAGATTATAAAGGGACGACGAATGGAGAGATTGAGTTTGACACTCATGAATGAAGCTATCAGAAATGCCATATCTGATGAAAGTTGTAACTCTAGCTCTAAGTCTACATATAGTGTTCAATCCGAGAAAGAAATATGGTGGTTAGGTGCTATTGAAGTACCTAAAGAATCCAATGATGTTCTTTCATGGATTTTTAGTAGGACCCCATGGATCACTAAAGTAATACTTTCTCAAATTCATGGTGCAAAGCTCCACATAGAAAACTTGGGTGATTTTGAGATAGATTGGCACTTGGGTGGGGATTTAAAAACTATCAAATGCATGTTAGGTTGCAAGCAAGGTGCATCTGCTCGTTATCCATGTCCATTTTGTACTCGAGGCTACAAAGTAACAAAGGGACAACAAAAAGTACTATCTAGCTTAGATGAATACATAGATGCACCTACTTCCACGGAATGGGATAGACCTTTGTTAAGGTGTCCAATGTTAGAAATACCTAACCGTGACACATTAGATAAAGATTGGAATCCCATTATTCCATTTCCATTAGTTAATGTTCACTTTTGCACATTGCATGCTTTCATGAGAATATTTGATAGATTATTGAAGCTCCACATAGAATATGCATTTTCCATGAAGCCAATTGATAAATCTGTACAAGCAATCAAAAAATTGGAAGAGTTGCTTAATTCGATTGGTTGTCATGGTGGTAATGTAACTCTAGTTGTCAAAAAACCTGGTGAATCGCAAAATAGTTTGCAACAAGTGTCAATGACAGGGAAGAAGGCAAGAAAATTTTTCAGAACAGGTGTAAGCCCTAAGAAAAATGAATGCAGGGAGCTATGGAAAGACTTGTGCATGATCACCACTGATAATGATTCTCAAATTGACCTTAGTAATAGGCAAAAGAAGGTTTGGTCATGCTTAGATAAGTTGGTAGGTTTAATGAGTCTTAATAGCTCCAAAAAAAATGACCGTCAGTTGTTTCAAGATACATTAATGGAGTTTGCAAAGTGTTTCATCCTATCTTGGGGAGAGAGCAATATTACACATTACATTGTAAGTTTTCTTATTTTTTCAATTTTCTTGTTGATAAGATTGTGTTATATGTACTTATATCATTTCAGCATATTTTATTTGCACATGGAGCATTTTTTATGCATCGATATGGTTCATTGGAGATTTTTAGTACACAAGGAATGGAGAAGTCACATTACAAGGCTAGAGGTGTTTACTTCAAGAACACACGACATGGTGGTGGTGCAATGCAATCAAACTATATGGAAGAGATGTTTAATTGGTTTTATCGTACTGCATTTTCAAGGACATATGCAATGGAACGAGCCAAGGAGTCGAATTGCAAAACTTGCAAGATTTCATCAACACAACTTAGCTAGTGAAAAATGGAAGTCATCATTGGGACCTTTACGTCATGCTCAATGGCGAGCTACAAGAACACGAGAGGGTTCATCATGGAAGTGAAGTCATTTAATACATTCATGGCATTTTCTGAATAATTCATAAGGTTTGCTACACACTAATCTCTTCTTTGCAATTTTTTCAGGTAATTTTTAATTTTTATAATATTTTTTGTCCATTCAGGTGTGAACAGAACCTTTTTAAGTGAAACATTATAAAAGGAGACTCATTGTCTCATTTCAACATTCTAGCACTATACAGGATGGCACGAACAAAGCAAACTGCAAGGAAGGATCCCATTAACTTTCCTAGCTATGTGCAAGGCACTCAGAAGCCACCATGGATGAATCACCACAAAAGGCGACGTAGTGTCTCGCACTCTGCATCCCATCGTCAAACAGGTGGTGGCCATACCTCTGGGAGTGAATAGTTGCATGAACAAGTGGAACATGGGCAATCCAGGGAAAAGGCCGTAAATCAACCCCAATCACCACCATCATCATATGATGAGCCTCCATCACCAAAGAGACCAACAAAGAGAAGGGTGAAGGAGCGTGCTCATAGACAGGTAGTTTCTGATGATGATTTTGATGAATCGCATGAGGATGTGTCTCAACAAGGTTCACAATCAAGTGATGAGAGTCAAAGATTGCCACCATGGGGTAACGAAGAAATACCTACAAATCATAGGGTTACTGTAGTGGGAAAGACACTACCATCAAATCAGGGGGCCATACCCAATGATCAAGAGAGAGAGCAAAGCCAGCAACAACATCCTGAACAAGGAGAAAGCTCAAGACGCGTGCAACGGAAGAAGAAATTCTTTCAACCTCGTCGTAGACCACCCCAACCAAGACCACAAGAAAATGTCCAACGAAGACCACCACCACCACAAGCTAGAGCACCACAACGAAGAAGAAGATATACGAAGGCATTTGCAGAGATAAGGCACTATCAAAAGACAGCTGAGCTTCTCATACCTAGAAGACCCTTTGCAAGGGTGGTCAAAGAAGAGTTACAAAGGTATTGTGCAGGGTTAAGGATCCAAGCTCTAGCTTTAGAAGCTTTACAAGAGGCAGCTGAAGCATTTTTGATATCAATGCTAGAGGATTCCAACCTGTGCGCCATCCATGCTAAGCGAGTCACTATACAACCGAAGGACATACAGTTAGCTAGGAGAATTAGGGGTGATCGTAGCTAAGTTTTGTAACTGATCTCTATGGACAAGAGATTTTTTGTAAATATTGCCATTTTCAATGAAACATTAGCACTTTTCCTCTATTCCATTTATAATCTCATTATTTAGAATGAAACATGAGCAGTCATTTTACATTTCCATGTGTTTTCTTGTGATAATCTCTCATATATGAATGATTGTTTTCTTATCTTGTCATTTTGATCTAGTGATAATATCCTTGTACTGAAATTTCTTTTTTATTTAAGGTCATGTAGGTCTTGTAGGGCATTAGGAGGCCAAATAAGGCCCTGCCACAGAAACGCGGGAGAAGGCCCTGCAAAACGTTTGCAGGGCCTTCTCCCGCGTTTCTATGGCAGGGCCTTATTTGGCCTCCTAATGCCCTACAAAACCTTTGAAATATGAAAGAGGGATCATGACTAGTAAAGCTAGTTCAGGGGTAAGGTAACCATCTTGAAAATATCCATCTAGTGAAGGTTGAGTCTCATGTAAGGTAACCTTGGGCATGTCAGGACCTTTAGTTTCATTCTTTTGGACTCTTGATCATTGGGTAAGCCTCCATTAAGGTCTTCTAGGGCATTGGGAGGCCAAATAAGGCACTGCCAGAGAAACGCGGGAGAAGGCCCTGCAAACGTTTTGCAGGGCCTTCTCCCGCGTTTCTGTGGCAGTGCCTTATTTGGCCTCCCAATGCCCTAGAAGACCTTAATGGAGGCTTACCCAATGATCAAGAGTCCAAAAGAATGAAACTAAAGGTCCTCCCAATGCCCTACATGACATCAATACATCACATGCAGGTCCAAAAGAATTTTAGATAATATACTGAAAAAGAAATACTTGAGACAATTGTAAATAAAGCAAAGTGAAAATTTGATATTAATTCAATTGTTTACATCAATTGGCTTTGAGTTTCTCAATGACTCTCTTTCGACGCTCCAAAGCCATGGGTAGGGTGTAAGTCAAAATTGAGTTTGCTATTTGATCAACATTTCTAACACCTAGACCTAGAGATATACCTATTTGGCCTAAGACCTTTCCACGGAAGTTGGAACCTAAGGTTGTAGTTACAAGGGATTTCTTAACTAAAAAGATACAATTACTCCCCTGTGTAATGGTTGATAAACAAAGCAATTTACTTAAGGCCTTTAGACACCATGTCATGAAGTGGCCCTGAGGACTGAACTCTTTATGGATAATTACAAAATGGTCTTTGGGAAGTTTCCTAATGTAGTTTGCAAGGGATGAGCCACCTCCACGAGCCACTCGATCACCTCCGCTCCTTGCTGCAAACTTGTCGACTTCAATCACCTCCTGCACAAAGTTTTATGATTAGTAGCTGCATGTGTTTGTAAGAATGAATGACATGAATTGAAGATACTTACATCCTGAACTCTATCGTCTTCTTCTCCTCTCTCTTGAAGTTGTAAATTAATGCTAGAGTGGGACATCCCACTCTGCTCGATTACTGGTGAGGAGGGAATTTTTGATTCCAATATCCTTTCTTGTGCATTATTAAATTGTTCTTCTGTGATATGTTCATGTTCACTTGTGAGTATGTCATTGCAAACCAATTTTATTGTGTCGGCCACTGAGTCACCAAATGGCAAACACTTTTTCTCCAACAACTCAGAGGTACTATCCAAAGGACACTCTGACAAAGTACAAAACAAACTTAGGCATTCATCAAGCCGTAGCCCAAATGCCTTCTCTACATCATGTAAAAACAAATATTCTTGTCCCTCGACAAGAACCACTGAAAAAGTTTCAATCTCCACCTCTGGAATAGTTGCTTCTGGCTCCGAAGAGGTGGATGGCTTAGGCACTTCTTTCAACTTATCATCCACACCAAGAGGATAAGTTTTCTCAATAGCTTCTCTCTCTAATAGGAGTTTCATCCTCGACAAAACCACCTGTAAGAAGATGAGGGATCTCATGAGGAATTGGTTCTCGTTCCTCATTCACAAAGAAAATTGTGGCAGCAATGAATGAAAGATATTTTGGACCCATCTTGCGTTTCCTATTCAATTTCCTTATAAGTGGCACAGTTTCATCAAGAAGGTGCCCTGCTTCCTCTGCAATTGCCTGGAACCGTTTCAATCGTTTTGCAAAAGCCTCATCACCTTTGTGAATGTAGGTGAGAAGGTCACATGGAACCCAAGTTCCATCATATGGTGGTATTTCAATGGAGAAACGCAATATATGAACTTGCATATATTGAAGTAGCTCCTCCAAAGCATCGGCATTCATTTGCACGGTTCCATGGAGGTCAGGAACCTTGGAGAGAAGATCATATAGGTCATGTTGACCTTTGTAATCTGAATCCTCCAAAAATTCTAGAAACTTGTGGCGTGCACTCTTAGTAGGTACAGAGGTGGAAGCCATAGCTTGCAAATGCAGACTGTTCTAACACTCAATGTGGTTGCAAAAGTGAGAAATGAGGAGAGAGGACTCCTATTTATAACTTTTCTAGAATTTTTAAGTGATGGGTCCCACTTTTTCATAGAAGTGACTTTTCCTTAAATTAAAACATAAGAGTCTTGAAAAGGAAAACTTTGACATTCAAGATCACATCAAAGGAAATAAACAATAAGAATGCTCTTTCAAGAAAAACCTTGAGAATTTACAGATACAAGTAGAATGTGGCCAAAATATCCTTGAAGCAAATGTGAAAAATTTTTCATTGCAAAAATAGGTTTGTTTACAGGTTTCACAGTATCTTTACAAAAAAGAGTTATGACAATGAAATGTCAGTTCCATCCATGCTCCAATATGCAAGAACCTTGATTTTGTCTTCCAATCTCTTTCCAATCTGTGGACAATTCATAAAAGAGTAAAACATTTTCAAATCATGAACAATAGTGATAGAATAAGATATATATATATATATATATATATATATATATATATATATATATATATATATATATATATATATATATATATATATATATATATATATATATATATATATATATATATATCTATATGTATATATGGAATACAACTCTTACCTTGTTCCCTCGTATTCGAAATTTGAAATCATGAAGATCGTCATATCCCATGATAAGTAAGTGCTCTCTCAAGTTGGCCAAGTTCCAATGTTGATTAACTAAAACCACCTCCATATCATTGTTTGGTAACTTCACATTAATTTCAAATGAAGCTAAAGATCCCTCCGAGCTTTGCAAAGGTATCCACTCTCCTAGTTTACACATCCAACGATCATAATAAAATCTGATGTACAATGAGGTGCGATGTTTTAAATAGCGAAACCCTATACCTGTGTCACCAATTCTACAACGATATCTATCCCCTTTTGACAATCCTTCTACATAACCCCAGTTTTCCCCTAACAATCCTTCTACTGCTTCGTATGTAATATCTTTACATAGGAACATTGTAGGAGTTTCTACAAAAGGAATGCCTTGAAATATGAAAACAAAGCAATGGATTGGTAGAGTCCAATGAAGACCTATTGATCTAGATACGCGTGTGAATTTCAAAGATTTATGTATGTCCATCACCATCTTACGCTTGAAAGATGATATGGACCAAAAATCAGGTTTTGGCCACTCTAAACTAAGAAGAGAGTTGTTAAAGTGTTAGACGGCCGCCGAACAAAGGACAATTGTACTTAGACAGAGGTTTTTAATGTAGAAAGAACCCTTCTGAAAGTACGCGGTAAAGAAAGATTCGCGTAAAAGCCTTGTAACAAAACTCTATTTAAAGCGATCAGAGAGGGCATCAGAAAGAGCCCCCCCGCCCCCCGTTTTTTGGAAGTTGCGAATATATTGTGAGAGTTCCCGTTTTTGGGGTTACTTTTACTGCTTCTACTGTGTGCAAACGAGTAGAGTGTCTTGGTTCTGTCCTGTCTGTGCACCTTCTCTGTGTAATCATTCGACTGTGTATGTGTGATACACTGTGTGTTACGAGTCGGTACTGCGATTGTGAGAGTCTGTTCGGTAACGAGTTGAGGTGACTTGATTATGCGTAAGGTGTTAGAGTGTTGTCTATTTGCTATTCCTGTGGTGGAATAAGTAAGTGTGAGGGATGGACATGAGCTGGTATGATTCTCTGTAAAGGATTGAGTTGGTATCGTAGTCTGTGTTCAAGGTAACGCCAGTAATACCTAAGTACGCGTAGCATGGCAACACGGTTGTGATACGTCTTATGATCCGTAGATATTACGATTTGAAAGGTAGACACGCGGTAAGTTTGTGAACTGATAAGGAGGATTGTGTGTTGAGTTACTAAAAGTGTTGGACTGCAATCTCAGACTACTGCTCAACCACTATGGCAGAACAGCCTGAGAACTCTGAGTTCAGTATGTTGGTCTAATTGAAGTTGTTCAGGAGCGAAACCTGAGCGAAGACGGAATAGCCACAACTACGGTTGAGTAAGGAATTGGGAAAATAGTACAGGGCCTCTGTCTAACAGACCCCTACCACTCCCAAGGACCCACGTGGTTCGAGGCGGTGTATTTTCTGCGGTAATATTGAATTCAGAGCAAAAGGGAGAGACTCGGAAATATCTGGTACATAGGTATGGAACCGGATTCTGGAGTCTCCGAAGGGTTGTTGCGTTGAAGTAGTAATTAACGACCGCGGTAGGCAATTAACAGTTACGATAATCGTAAAGGACGAATTAACCTTTAACATTTGGCGCCGGCCATGGGGCAGTACCTCATCCAGTTATCACACCAGCTACCCGCCCAATTTTCGGCAGCCACGGACCACCTGAAACTCGAATACCAACACAAGGTAGACACCCTAGAAGCCGACATCGCCCCCCTCCAGGAAGAAATTGATGCCGTAAAAACCGAAAATCATCAACTGCGGGCACAGCTAGCAGAACTCGAAGCACGAGTTTCGATAGAACAGACGCTAGTACAACAACGAGATGAAGCCCTGGACCAGATAGCTGCTAAAGACAAACTCATACACGATGCACATGAGGAAATTCGGACACTGAAGGCCGCCCTTCAAGAACAAGCAAATATCAACGTCTCTCTCGAAGAACTGATCGCAGACACGAAGCGTCAATTACAAGAAACCACCCAGACGATGCAGGAGCAACAGAAAGAAGCTGCCGAAGTTTAAGAACGATTACGGCGAGCCGAAGAATGTGCCGACGCGGTCAACAGCATTCTCAAAAAACAATTAATAAAGGAAGGCCAATATCAAAAGGATATTGCAAGGACGCGTAGAGAACGAGATTCACTGCAGAAAAGTCTGGCATTCCAAAACCAACAGTTTGAACGCAACGACAACCAGATACGCAATCAGAAGGAGTGCATCAGAGAAATGCAGAACAAACTAGTGGAAATAACGACAGCCCGAGATGCGGCACTAGCCAACGACTTCTATCTCCAGGAGGCTTTTCTTCAAACCCAAGCTGAAATTTTGTTAAATCAAGCCATAGCCCTTAGTGCAGTAAGAACCGACGCCCAATTATTAGAACCTACCACCATAGTACAAATGTTAGAAACCCTCAAAAAGAAAATTACCCGAACATTTAGGCTTGCCAGAAGTATGTATTTAGAAGGTATAGTATCCGAACCGTAGGTACTTGCGGGTACGAGTCCCAAGGACCCGATAATACTAAGTCCGAAAGTTAGTATTAGAAGTCACGATTTTTTGTGCATAATACTTTCACACATGTAAAAGACGTTCCAAGTCCAGTACCAGTCTCCAGAATGATGATTCTTGATTCTAGAATCCCGGTCAGCAGCCTAAAATGTCATATCAGAATGGAATACCATCATTCTAGCGACTGGCAGCTTAAGGTCTCGCACTTATAAATACGAGTACCCGGGAACGCACACTTACACCAAACGGTGTTGAGACTACAACCGATACTACATCACAGTGGCTTCGATCGAGCTGGCAAGACACTAGGCGTACACTGTGTGACTTAGTATGGAACAAGACTGAAAGACAACGCTCTTCATGGTGGCCGGAAAGGGTGATGAAGCAAGGTAGCGTCAAAGGATGGTGCCGATGCAGACAAAAGCAAGACGGGGAGTGATGAAGTGCGCATACAACTGCGGGGAAGAATTGATCATTTCCAGCGACTCGGGAGAAGTGATCATGGCTAGCGATTCGGAAGACGACAGGCGAAACGAACAGGATAATGACGAGGATTTGATGGAGAATATCAAAGAACTTCGACAACATCACCAGAGGATGGGACTCCTACAGTTTGCTAAGTCACCCTGGGGACAGTGGACCTGTTCCGCCACTAGAACAAGTGCGATCAGAAAGGATTGGGGAGTTAATTCCTGGCATGGACCGACAGACAATATAAATGGATATCTCAGCCAGGTGGTGATAGGATACTGTATGGTTACATGACTTCTGCAGAAGACATGGATTCAACAGCACAGAGGGTACTTTGATTCCATACACGAAGCGCTTAAAGCACAAGATCAAGAAAGAGGGCCCAGGTAACAACGAAATCAAGAGTAGATTCTTATTATATGTATAAATCGACATGTTTTTCAGAAGGGCTTAGATGTTCAGAAAGCTATTTAAAGGAAGAGCTGCGAGTATCTAAAGTATTGAGTCCTTGAGGCAACTAGACCAGCTATACGAGTTTGAGGAAATTATGGAGAAAGAGACGACCTACCACGTACAGCGACATATTCGGGATTGGAAGATAGTTGCAGAATCACCCGCAGGATATGGACATTATGAACGATTAACCAGAGTCTTTCTGATGCATAGCCCCAGGCAAAAGGATATCACCTACAGTATTGCACTTGCGGGTTCGAGTCCACCGTGCGTGCCAGTGTTAGACGGCCGCCGAACAAAGGACAATTGTACTTAGACAGAGGTTTTTAATGTAGAAAGAACCCTTCTGAAAGTACGCGGTAAAGAAAGATTCGCGTAAAAGCCTTGTAACAAAACTCTATTTAAAGCGATCAGAGAGGGCATCAGAAAGAGCCCCCCCGCCCCCCGTTTTTTGGAAGTTGCGAATATATTGTGAGAGTTCCCGTTTTTGGGGTTACTTTTACTGCTTCTACTGTGTGCAAACGAGTAGAGTGTCTTGGTTCTGTCCTGTCTGTGCACCTTCTCTGTGTAATCATTCGACTGTGTATGTGTGATACACTGTGTGTTACGAGTCGGTACTGCGATTGTGAGAGTCTGTTCGGTAACGAGTTGAGGTGACTTGATTATGCGTAAGGTGTTAGAGTGTTGTCTATTTGCTATTCCTGTGGTGGAATAAGTAAGTGTGAGGGATGGACATGAGCTGGTATGATTCTCTGTAAAGGATTGAGTTGGTATCGTAGTCTGTGTTCAAGGTAACGCCAGTAATACCTAAGTACGCGTAGCATGGCAACACGGTTGTGATACGTCTTATGATCCGTAGATATTACGATTTGAAAGGTAGACACGCGGTAAGTTTGTGAACTGATAAGGAGGATTGTGTGTTGAGTTACTAAAAGTGTTGGACTGCAATCTCAGACTACTGCTCAACCACTATGGCAGAACAGCCTGAGAACTCTGAGTTCAGTATGTTGGTCTAATTGAAGTTGTTCAGGAGCGAAACCTGAGCGAAGACGGAATAGCCACAACTACGGTTGAGTAAGGAATTGGGAAAATAGTACAGGGCCTCTGTCTAACAGACCCCTACCACTCCCAAGGACCCACGTGGTTCGAGGCGGTGTATTTTCTGCGGTAATATTGAATTCAGAGCAAAAGGGAGAGACTCGGAAATATCTGGTACATAGGTATGGAACCGGATTCTGGAGTCTCCGAAGGGTTGTTGCGTTGAAGTAGTAATTAACGACCGCGGTAGGCAATTAACAGTTACGATAATCGTAAAGGACGAATTAACCTTTAACATTTCAGGTGGGGGTAGGGGTTTGGCAGGAGGTGATGTAGGGAGGACGGTGTCTGAGGGGTTTACCTTGGCGAGTGTTTCTGTCTGGTTGATGGCGTCGATGAGTTGTTCCAGAGCTTTGGTGGCCGATTCCTGTTCATCCTGGTGCTGCTCCGACTCTTTTTCTGTGGATACTAGTTCCGTCTCTGCTTGATCCGGCTGGTCTGGTTGCTCCGTCGAGGTTTCGATGTGTGTGGTGGTGTCGTGGTACGTTTCTTCTTGGTCGTCTGGCTTGGTCTCCTGATCTTTTCCGGCGGATCCTTGGACTTCACTCTCCGAGGAGCTGACCCGAATTCGCTTGGTACGGAAGAGCTGATTAATTTCTTCGTCTTCTTCTTCGCTGTCCTCGATTGGTTGGGCGGACTCTTCGTGTCGAAGTGTGGGGCCTGCGGGTGGGGGTTGCGCGGCGAGGATGGTCGGGAAGAGGAAGGAGCTGATGTGTGGAAGGCGAGAGCGGGGGGAAGAACCCTTTTGGAGCTGTTTTACGATAGCTACACATTCTTTATGGATTCTATGGAAGAAATAGGAGGCAAAATTTACCGGTTCGCGGGCAGCTAAATCTAGGGCGGAGTAGAAGGGGCGAGAGATGCCATAAGTTCGTTTCTGGAGGTTAAGGATGGCTACAAGGAACTGGAGGGCGGATCGCTCGGGTTCGGGGCGACATAGGATGGCGTATTCGTTTGATGAGGAACGGGGAAAGAGTTCGGCCATACGGGCTACAGTGATGGTAGGGCCATTTTCGCGACCTTGCGGGGTGAGGCGGTAGGCGTCGGCGAAGGCTTGGAAGGTGATGACGGTTCTGTGTGGGAGGGAAAGGAAGGCCCACTGTCGTGCGGTGGCGGAGCTTTGGGCAATGGCTTGAATGATCTGTGCGGAGAAGGGATGGGTTTCCACTGAGTGCCAAGGCAACTCAGCGAAGTTGGCCAACCCTCTGCATCTCAGGTATTCGCCTACGTCTGTAGGGATGCCTTCGCGGAAAGAAGCGTAGTTGGCTAGAGCTTCCATGGCGTTCACAGTGCACAGAAAACACAGAATACACAATCACGAAAACACAATAGCGGTTTTTGGCGCAACTCAGGGGTTTAAATATGTAGAACACGGTGTGGAGGTGAGGATCATTGTGTGGTGCGGGAACGATATGGTTTGCATGCTGGCATGCATACTGAGTGATCGGTAGGGAGAGGCGGCTGGTATCATAAAGATCTGTACAAAAGACGGCTAAAAGCAAAACGTATAAATTTGTACAAAAACGTGGCTCGTCGCCGAATAATTAAGGCGTACTGGTAGTGGGGTAATACGGTCGCAACTTCGATCCATTAATTACTTTTGGAAGTGGAATTTCGGTCAGCGTAGTCAACCGAAAAGTTGCCGGACCTACTTGTGCTGAGATCTTGAAAGAGCCGAACCATCGTAGTTTGAATTTTCCTGCTGCTCTGTCCGATTTTGCATTATAGAAGAGTACAAGCTGTCCTACCGAAAAGATTGGCGTCTTCAAATATCGATCGTGCGTCTTAGCCTGTCTTAGTTGAACTTCACGCATAGTTAAAAAACTGAGCCATCGGTGCTCATCGAGTGCTCTGAGTGCGTCCATTCGTTCTGTCAGTGAAGATTCTGGAAGCATCTTCTGAGTGATTGCTACCCGCAAACTTGGGATGACTATTTCCATGGGAGCGATAGCTTCTAAGCCATAAGCTAACTTGAAAGGTGTCAGGCCTGTGGTTACTTTATATGTAGTTCGGTATGCCCATAATACTGCAGGTAGTAGTTGATCCCATCTTTCCGGTGTTTCCATGATCAATTTCCGGAGGATATTTAACAGTGCTTTGTTTGTACTTTCAGCTAGTCCATTGGCACGTGGATAATAAGGAGAGCTAAATTTATGTGTGACTTGGAAGGACTGTGTGAGAGCCTTCATTAAATTGTTTACAAAATGAGTACCTTGATCTGAGACAATTTCCAGTGGTAAACCAAATCGTGGAAAGACATCCGTGAGTAGGCATTTTGCTACCGTAACTGCTGTAGCAGATCGCAAAGCCCAAGCTTCTGCCCATCGAGTTGCGTAATCTGTGCAAGTCAGTATGTATCGATTGTTACTGGATACTGCTGGAGGTGTAATTGGCCCGATAAAATCTAAACCCCATTTCTGAAAAGGTTCTAATGGTAAGATGGGTTGCAGGGGAAAAAGATGCCGTTGTAAGGGTTGACCAGTTCTTTGGCAAGCATCGCATTGTCTAACAAACTGTGAGATATCTCTGTACATAGTTGGCCACCAGAGTCCTCCTTGTAAAATTTTCCGGTGAGTTAAGTCTGCTGCAAAATGGCCACCGGAAGGAATTGAGTGAGCCAAAGTGATAACTGAGTTAACTTCATGTGGTGGAATACAGCGAAGTAGGATTCCGGTATGATCTGTATAATACGGTTCTCCAGCAACTAACCGAAATCGGCGGCTAACAACTGCGATTTTTCTTCGAACTGCCTTGGCCGTCTCGGCTGGAAGGCGTCCTTCGGTGAGGAAAGTTAGAATCTGATCATAGTATGTAGGTGGTGTTTCTAAGTTGGGTGACTCATCCGGTAGTGGTTCAGCATTATAAATCGCAGGAGTCGTGTCATCTATTCCTATCGGAGCTTCACCGGAATCTAGGCGTGATAAGAAGTCTGCTAAGGCGTGTGCATTTCCGGGTCGGTGAATGACATCATAATCGAATTCTTGTAAAAGTAGCACCCATCGTGCCAATCGTCCTCCTAAGTGCTGCTGTCTTACTAGATAAACAAGGGCAGCATGATCCACATGGAAGGTAAATTTACAGCCTAGTAGATAATGTCTGAACTTTTTGATTGAGTAGATTAGTCCTAGACATTCTCTTTCCGTGGTGGAGTAGTTCTTTTTTGCAGGCGCAAGTCTTCTACTGGCGTAATAAACAGGGCGAAACCACTTGTCTGTTTGCTGCATCAGAATACTGCCTATTGCAATATCTGAAGCGTCAACAAAAACATGGAACGGATTGTCCCAGTCCGGTGGTTGTAAAATTGGAGCGTGCGTCAGGAGATACTTGAGTCGATCAAATGTAGTTTGACATTCTTCAGTCCATTCAAACTGTCGGGGAGTTTTTGTGATTAGCTTGTTCAGAGGTACTGCTAGGTGAGCAATCCACCGTAAGTGTCTGCCATGCCATCGTATTTGACCCATAAAACGCATTACTTCCTTCGGAGTCGTGGGTATCGGGGCTTCTAAAATCGCTGAAATCTTATCGGGGTCCACTTGAATACCTTGAGCAGATACGATATGCCCAAGTAGTTTACCACACGAAACGGCAAACACGGATTTGCTAGGATTAAGGCAGAGTCTATATTCTCTACACTTCTGAAAGCAGCATCGTAAGTGAAACAAATGGGCTATCATCTTCCCAAAGATTGAGAAGTCGTCGAGGTAGACTTGCATGAATGAAGTGAGATAAGGAGAAAATATCTCCTGCATACATCTTTGAAATGTGCTTGGCGCATTTCTTAGTCCGAACCACATTACTGTACAGGCAAAAACACCCCAATTGGTAATGAAGGCAGTTTTTGGTATATCTTCTTCAGCCATTCTAACCTGGTTGTACCCGCTGTATCCATCTAAAAATGAATACATTTCATGACCTGCGACTCTATCGAGCATGGTATCCAAAAAGGGGATCGGGAAAGGATCTGGTACTGTTGCTGCATTTAGTTTCCGGTAATCCACACAGATTCGTAACTGCTTGTTTTTCTTTGGCACGATCACGATGGGTGAGATCCATTCAGCGTGTTCTACTGGTACAATGAATCCAACTTTTAATAGTCTATCAAGTTCAGCTTTTACTTGTGATGCATAATGGGGGTTCATTCTATAGCTGGGTTGTTTTTGCGGTTTCACTTCTGGTTTCAACATGACCCTGTGTTGATAGATGCGCGGATCTAATCCTTTCATGTCTTTGTAATCCCATGCAAAGACGTCTGCAAATTCGCGAAGAAGTTTAATCAAATCGGCCTTAAATGTTTCCGGTAAGTTCTGCCTTATCTTCACAGGTCGTGGGTGGTCTTCATCTCCTAGATTGTACGTGATCAGCTGGTCTTCTGGAATATAAAATTGTTGAGGTTTCTCTGTATCATCTGTTGGCTTGAACAGTGGTTGTAATTCGTCGTCATGGGTTGAGGAAGTATTTTCCTGGACCGAATTTCCGGTGATAGCTACTACTGTACATATTGACGTGTTCCAGTTATCTATGACGGATTGTAGGTCAACAGTTCCTAGAGTCATTAAATCGGCGTTACTCTTCAGAAATTGCTCTTCTTCATCATCTGACAGTCCATCTAACATGTGAACTGGTTCAGCAAAGTACGGTCGGGCGTGAGGTTCACAAGATTGCATAGCATCTAGTTTCACCACATATTTACGATGGGCATCCTTGAACGTAAGCTCTTGTGCAGACCAGTCCTGTATTACCTTCGCATGCTTCAGCCAAGGTCGGCCGAAAAGAAGATTGTAATCCAAAGTGGATTCGGGTAGATCTAGTATGACAAAAGTCATCTTGAAGGTTGTACCTTGTAGAGTGATTGGTACATTCCGCACAAGTCCTACAGGATGGACTCTCGATTGATCCGCCATTCGAACAAAGAATTGCACTGGTTCAATTTCGGTCCAGCCTAGCTTTTTGCATAATGCTGCGGTTGCAATGTTTACGCCTGAGCCTCCATCAATCAATACTTGCGTGATCTTTTGGTTCTTATACCATACTGTGATCAAGGGTACTGCGTGGTCAATCGTAGCATCAGGTTCCGGTTGAACGGCGGCTGTCGTAGGAATGCAAGAAGGTACTGGACTGAATTGTTGCTGAAACTGTTGTCGGATCCCAGGCACTAAGGCCAGAAGTTGGCCTAGAGGTAGCGTGATGGATGCCTTGGACAAAATTTCCCAGGCCTGTTGAGCTTGATTGTCTTGTTCTTTTGGACTTGCAGTCTCTACTGACGCAGAAATGTCTTCTGTTGTTTCTGCTGATGATGATGGCCCTACTGATGCATCCTTTTGTGTTGTGTCGTCCTGTGATGAAGAAGCCTGAGTCACCGGAATAGGTTCAGGGAACACTGGTGCTTCTGTTGTGGTCCAGTGACTGGCTTTGTTATACATCCTTCGTTGTTCTTGTATCCCTGGTTCAAAGATTTCTGCTGCCGACTGAAGTTGTTTACCAGAACGGGTCTGGATTGTAGCAGTCTCTGTCTCAAGCGGTGTAATTGTTACCATGTTGGCCATTGGATTCTGGCGTTCCTTCCTTCTTTGATCATACTCTATTGCGTCCTTACAAAACCTTCTAATGTGGCCGAATTCGCCACAAAAATGGCATCGTGGTGGTGGTAACTCAGGTTTTTCCGGTGGTGGTCCATTCTGCCATCGGTTGGCATTATAAGTGTTGTTTCTCTGTCCTCGATAGTTCCGATATCCTTGTTGTTGATTGTTTCTCTGTTGCGGAGGCACATAGCGATTTACTGGTTGGCCATGTTCTTGGATGACTGCATTGACGGTTGCTGTCCCTTGTATCCTAGCGTTGTAGATACAGTTTCCGGTGGTGTGTCCGGTAGTGTTGCAGATAGCGCAAAACACTTGGTTCAGTGCACAGTGGGCACTTGTATGCCCCGAATTTTTGCATGTGGTGCAATATACTTGCCTGGTGATATCTTCAGCCGTATTTTTGTTTGTTTTTAGCCATTCCAAGTCTTCCGAAAATCCACCAACCTTGGATTCTAGCTGTAGAGCCATTGCAATAACGGCATCCAAGGTCATAGCTCCGACACATCTTATGATCATGATCTGCTTCAGTTGTGGGGTTAATCCATTGATAAACCATTGAGAGATGACATCATCAGGTAGATTAGCGTGAGCCTGTGGTATCTGCCGTAAATGTGTTCTAAAGAGGGTAGCGTACTCCTGGACGGTCTGATTTACCTTCTGTCTGTTGTTCTGTAGATACTCAAAGATTTCAGCGGGATTCTTCTTCAGTCTGAATCGCTGTAAAAAGGCGTCTCGTACTGCATCGTAAGTACCGAAATGATTGATATCATATTCCGTGAGCCATCTCGCCGCTTCATTGATCAGTGTTGATTGAAAAACAATGGCCTTATACGCCTGATCTGGTGGGTGGTTAAGAACTGCATAACTTATCTCGAACGTCCGTACGTGGGCGTCTGGGTCGTCTCCTGGGAATCCACCGAATTTCGCGTAGGTTACTCCTGTTGGAGGTGGCCTTGGCGGTCCTAGTTGTTGTTGTTGATGGTGTTGTTGTTGGTGTTGCCCGCTCATTGTGAAGGGTTCAGGGTTTCCTTCTATATCTCGGGATTGATCGGGTGAACTATCGGGACTTGTATCGCCGGATGGTGCGTTTTCCGGTGTACTATGTCGGCTTAAGATGCTTCGGATCTCTGTTTCAAACAGCTTTCCTTCCTTCTGGATGTCTAATATTCGAAATCTTTCTTCCAAACACGAAGGTCGAGTTGATGATTCCGCAAAAAAGGCTAACCCTTTGCCAGCGATTGGTAATTCTATTACCGGAATCTCACCGGAATGAACCAAAATTGGGCCAGAATGCCCTGTTTTACTACTTTTACCGAACTTTTCTAACGTATTTCTGACCGTGGATAACTCTAAATCTTTATCTGATATTGTTAGACTAGGTTCCAACGGCGTTTTGATAGAGTCTGGTCTTGCTATATCTTCGATATGCTAAGGCGAAGTAGCATCAGAATGTATCAAAGGCGTTGACCGTTCTACCGGAATATGACCGGAATTACTTGTAACGTTCTACTTTCCTTGACCACTTGGTCAGATTTAATTATGCCTACTTCTTCCGAGGCTATCTTTTGGGATTTTCGTGCTCCAGTCTGACGATTCTTAGGATATGTTTCGCCCGATCGAGTGACCGGCATGTATCATTGCCCAGTGATACTATTCGAGCAGTTTGCAACAATCTGGATCTGTTGCTACTGTTAGTGAAGAAAATGTTGCTGGATGTTTGCTTCTTACAAACCGTTAGCACTCTAGTGCCACTGTCTCACAAGTGACTCGTAATTAAATGCTACTTTACCGTAGAGACTGGTAATCAGTTGCCATTTTCTCGCAGGCACCTGGGCCAGAGAGCTGGCAAGCGGATGCCACTTTCCCACAGACGGCGCCAAATGTTAAAGGTTAATTCGTCCTTTACGATTATCGTAACTGTTAATTGCCTACCGCGGTCGTTAATTACTACTTCAACGCAACAACCCTTCGGAGACTCCAGAATCCGGTTCCATACCTATGTACCAGATATTTCCGAGTCTCTCCCTTTTGCTCTGAATTCAATATTACCGCAGAAAATACACCGCCTCGAACCACGTGGGTCCTTGGGAGTGGTAGGGGTCTGTTAGACAGAGGCCCTGTACTATTTTCCCAATTCCTTACTCAACCGTAGTTGTGGCTATTCCGTCTTCGCTCAGGTTTCGCTCCTGAACAACTTCAATTAGACCAACATACTGGACTCAGAGTTCTCAGGCTGTTCTGCCATAGTGGTTGAGCAGTAGTCTGAGATTGCAGTCCAACACTTTTAGTAACTTAACACACAATCCTCCTTATCAGTTCACAAACTTACCGCGTGTCTACCTTTCAAATCGTAATATCTACGGATCATAAGACGTATCACAACCGTGTTGCCATGCTACGCGTACTTAGGTATTACTGGCGTTACCTTGAACACAGACTACGATACCAACTCAATCCCTTACAGAGAATCCTACCAGCTCATGTCCATCCTTCACACTTACTTATTCCACCACAGGAATAGCAAATAGACAACACTCTAACACCTTACGCATAATCAAGTCACCTCAACTCGTTACCGAACAGACTCTCACAATCGCAGTACCGACTCGTAACACACAGTGTATCACACATACACAGTCGAATGATTACACAGAGAAGGTGCACAGACAGGACAGAACCAAGACACTCTACTCGTTTGCACACAGTAGAAGCAGTAAAAGTAACCCCAAAAACGGGAACTCTCACAATATATTCGCAACTTCCAAAAAAACGGGGGGGGCGGGGGGCTCTTTCTGATGCCCTCTCTGACCGCTTTAAATAGAGTTTTGTTACAAGGCTTTTACGCGAATCTTTCTTTACCGCGTACTTTCAGAAGGGTTCTTTCTACATTAAAAACCTCTGTCTAAGTACAATTGTCCTTTGTTCGGCGGCCGTCTAACACTGGCACGCACGGTGGACTCGAACCTGCAAGTGCAATACTGTAGGTGATATCCTTTTGCCTGGGGCTATGCATCAGAAAGACTCTGGTTAATCGTTCATAATGTCCATATCCTGCGGGTGATTCTGCAACTATCTTCCAATCCCGAATATGTCGCTGTACGTGGTAGGTCGTCTCTTTCTCCATAATTTCCTCAAACTCGTATAGCTGGTCTAGTTGCCTCAAGGACTCAATACTTTAGATACTCGCAGCTCTTCCTTTAAATAGCTTTCTGAACATCTAAGCCCTTCTGAAAAACATGTCGATTTATACATATAATAAGAATCTACTCTTGATTTCGTTGTTACCTGGGCCCTCTTTCTTGATCTTGTGCTTTAAGCGCTTCGTGTATGGAATCAAAGTACCCTCTGTGCTGTTGAATCCATGTCTTCTGCAGAAGTCATGTAACCATACAGTATCCTATCACCACCTGGCTGAGATATCCATTTATATTGTCTGTCGGTCCATGCCAGGAATTAACTCCCCAATCCTTTCTGATCGCACTTGTTCTAGTGGCGGAACAGGTCCACTGTCCCCAGGGTGACTTAGCAAACTGTAGGAATCCCATCCTCTGGTGATGTTGTCGGAGTGCTTTGATATTCTCCATCAAATCCTCGTCATTATCCTGTTCGTTTCGCCTGTCGTCTTCCGAATCGCTAGCCATGATCACTTCTCCCGAGTCGCTGGAAATGATCAATTCTTCCCCGCAGTTGTATGCGCACTTCATCACTCCCCGTCTTGCTTTTGTCTGCATCGGCACCATCCTTGACGCTACCTTGCTTCATCACCCTTTCCGGCCACCATGAAGAGCGTTGTCTTTCAGTCTTGTTCCATACTAAGTCACACAGCGTACGCCTAGTGTCTTGCCAGTTCGATCGAAGCCACTGTGATGTAGTATCGGTTGTAGTCTCAACACCGTTTGGTGTAAGTGTGCGTTCCCGGGTATTCGTATTTATAAGTGCGAGACCTTAAGCTGCCAGTCGCTAGAATGATGGTATTCCATTCTGATATGACATTTTAGGCTGCTGACCGGGATTCTAGAATCAAGAATCATCATTCTGGAGACTGGTACTGGACTTGGAACGTCTTTTACATGTGTGAAAGTATTATGCACAAAAAATCGTGACTTCTAATACTAACTTTCGGACTTAGTATTATCGGGTCCTTGGGACTCGTACCCGCAAGTACCTACGGTTCGGATACTATACCTTCTAAATACATACTTCTGGCAAGCCTAAATGTTCGGGTAATTTTCTTTTTGAGGGTTTCTAACATTTGTACTATGGTGGTAGGTTCTAATAATTGGGCGTCGGTTCTTACTGCACTAAGGGCTATGGCTTGATTTAACAAAATTTCAGCTTGGGTTTGAAGAAAAGCCTCCTGGAGATAGAAGTCGTTGGCTAGTGCCGCATCTCGGGCTGTCGTTATTTCCACTAGTTTGTTCTGCATTTCTCTGATGCACTCCTTCTGATTGCGTATCTGGTTGTCGTTGCGTTCAAACTGTTGGTTTTGGAATGCCAGACTTTTCTGCAGTGAATCTCGTTCTCTGCGCGTCCTTGCAATATCCTTTTGATATTGGCCTTCCTTTATTAATTGTTTTTTGAGAATGCTGTTGACCGCGTCGGCACATTCTTCGGCTCGCCGTAATCGTTCTTGAACTTCGGCAGCTTCTTTCTGTTGCTCCTGCATCGTCTGGGTGGTTTCTTGTAATTGACGCTTCGTGTCTGCGATCAGTTCTTCGAGAGAGACGTTGATATTTGCTTGTTCTTGAAGGGCGGCCTTCAGTGTCCGAATTTCCTCATGTGCATCGTGTATGAGTTTGTCTTTAGCAGCTATCTGGTCCAGGGCTTCATCTCCTTGTTGTACTAGCGTCTGTTCTATCGAAACTCGTGCTTCGAGTTCTGCTAGCTGTGCCCGCAGTTGATGATTTTCGGTTTTTACGGCATCAATTTCTTCCTGGAGGGGGGCGATGTCGGCTTCCAGGGTGTCTACCTTGTGTTGGTATTCGAGTTTCAGGTGGTCCGTGGCTGCCGAAAATTGGGCGGGTAGCTGGTGTGATAACTGGATGAGGTACTGCCCCATGGCGGCAAGTTCCGAGAGTGCGTTCGGTGGTGGTGGTGGTGGTGGAGGACGACGAGGTTGAGAGGATGTGTCGGTGAGGAGTTGCTGGGAGTTTGGGGGAGAGTAGTTGGGGGAGGAAGAGGAAGATGCTGTGGGTTCATCGGTGGGGGGGAGGGGTGGTTCAGGTGGGGGTAGGGGTTTGGCAGGAGGTGATGTAGGGAGGACGGTGTCTGAGGGGTTTACCTTGGCGAGTGTTTCTGTCTGGTTGATGGCGTCGATGAGTTGTTTCAGAGCTTTGGTGGCCGATTCCTGTTCATCCTGGTGCTGCTCCGACTCTTTTTCTGTGGATACTAGTTCCGTCTCTGCTTGATCCGGCTGGTCTGGTTGCTCCGTCGATGTTTCGATGTGTGTGGTGGTGTCGTGGTACGTTTCTTCTTGGTCGTCTGGCTTGGTCTCCTGATCTTTTCCGGCGGATCCTTGGACTTCACTCTCCGAGGAGCTGACCCGAATTCGCTTGGTACGGAAGAGCTGATTAATTTCTTCGTCTTCTTCTTCGCTGTCCTCGATTGGTTGGGCGGACTCTTCGTGTCGAAGTGTGGGGCCTGCGGGTGGGGGTTGCGCGGCGAGGATGGTCTGGAAGAGGAAGGAGATGATGTGTGGAAGGCGAGAGCGGGGGGAAGAACCCTTTTGGAGCTGTTTTACGATAGCTACACATTCTTTATGGATTCTATGGAAGAAATAGGAGGCAAAATTTACCGGTTCGCGGGCAGCTAAATCTAGGGCGGAGTAGAAGGGGCGAGAGATGCCATAAGTTCGTTTCTGGAGGTTAAGGATGGCTACAAGGAACTGGAGGGCGGATCGCTCGGGTTCGGGGCGACATAGGATGGCGTATTCGTTTGATGAGGAACGGGGAAAGAGTTCGGCCATACGGGCTACAGTGATGGTAGGGCCATTTTCGCGACCTTGCGGGGTGAGGCGGTAGGCGTCGGCGAAGGCTTGGAAGGTGATGACGGTTCTGTGTGGGAGGGAAAGGAAGGCCCACTGTCGTGCGGTGGCGGAGCTTTGGGCAATGGCTTGAATGATCTGTGCGGAGAAGGGATGGGTTTCCACTGAGTGCCAAGGCAACTCAGCGAAGTTGGCCAACCCTCTGCATCTCAGGTATTCGCCTACGTCTGTAGGGATGCCTTCGCGGAAAGAAGCGTAGTTGGCTAGAGCTTCCATGGCGTTCACAGTGCACAGAAAACACAGAATACACAATCACGAAAACACAATAGCGGTTTTTGGCGCAACTCAGGGGTTTAAATATGTAGAACACGGTGTGGAGGTGAGGATCATTGTGTGGTGCGGGAACGATATGGTTTGCATGCTGGCGTGCGTACTGAGTGATCGGTAGGGAGAGGCGGCTGGTATCATAAAGATCTGTACAAAAGACGGCTAAAAGCAAAACGTATAAATTTGTACAAAAACGTGGCTCGTCGCCGAATAATTAAGGCGTACTGGTAGTGGGGTAATACGGTCGCAACTTCGATCCATTAATTACTTTTGGAAGTGGAATTTCGGTCAACGTAGTCAACCGAAAAGTTGCCGGACCTACTTGTGCTGAGATCTTGAAAGGGCCGAACCATCGTAGTTTGAATTTTCCTGCTGCTCTGTCTGATTTTGCATTATAGAAGAGTACAAGCTGTCCTACCGAAAAGATTGGCGTCTTCAAATATCGATCGTGCGTCTTAGCCTGTCTTAGTTGAACTTCACGCATAGTTAAAAAACTGAGCCATCGGTGCTCATCGAGTGCTCTGAGTGCGTCCATTCGTTCTGTCAGTGAAGATTCTGGAAGCATCTTCTGAGTGATTGCTACCCGCAAACTTGGGATGACTATTTCCATGGGAGCGATAGCTTCTAAGCCATAAGCTAACTTGAAAGGTGTCAGGCCTGTGGTTACTTTATATGTAGTTCGGTATGCCCATAATACTGCAGGTAGTAGTTGATCCCATCTTTCCGGTGTTTCCATGATCAATTTCCGGAGGATATTTAACAGTGCTTTGTTTGTACTTTCAGCTAGTCCATTGGCACGTGGATAATAAGGAGAGCTAAATTTATGTGTGACTTGGAAGGACTGTGTGAGAGCCTTCATTAAATTGTTTACAAAATGAGTACCTTGATCTGAGACAATTTCCAGTGGTAAACCAAATCGTGGAAAGACATCCGTGAGTAGGCATTTTGCTACCGTAACTGCTGTAGCAGATCGCAAAGCCCAAGCTTCTGCCCATCGAGTTGCGTAATCTGTGCAAGTCAGTATGTATCGATTGTTACTGGATACTGCTGGAGGTGTAATTGGCCCGATAAAATCTAAACCCCATTTCTGAAAAGGTTCTAATGGTAAGATGGGTTGCAGGGGAAAAAGATGCCGTTGTAAGGGTTGACCAGTTCTTTGGCAAGCATCGCATTGTCTAACAAACTGTGAGATATCTCTGTACATAGTTGGCCACCAGAGTCCTCCTTGTAAAATTTTCCGGTGAGTTAAGTCTGCTGCAAAATGGCCACCGGAAGGAATTGAGTGAGCCAAAGTGATAACTGAGTTAACTTCATGTGGTGGAATACAGCGAAGTAGGATTCCGGTATGATCTGTATAATACGGTTCTCCAGCAACTAACCGAAATCGGCGGCTAACAACTGCGATTTTTCTTCGAACTGCCTTGGCCGTCTCGGCTGGAAGGCGTCCTTCGGTGAGGAAAGTTAGAATCTGATCATAGTATGTAGGTGGTGTTTCTAAGTTGGGTGACTCATCCGGTAGTGGTTCAGCATTATAAATCGCAGGAGTCGTGTCATCTATTCCTATCGGAGCTTCACCGGAATCTAGGCGTGATAAGAAGTCTGCTAAGGCGTGTGCATTTCCGGGTCGGTGAATGACATCATAATCGAATTCTTGTAAAAGTAGCACCCATCGTGCCAATCGTCCTCCTAAGTGCTGCTGTCTTACTAGATAAACAAGGGCAGCATGATCCACATGGAAGGTAAATTTACGGCCTAGTAGATAATGTCTGAACTTTTTGATTGAGTAGATTAGTCCTAGACATTCTCTTTCCGTGGTGGAGTAGTTCTTTTCTGCAGGCGCAAGTCTTCTACTGGCGTAATAAACAGGGCGAAACCACTTGTCTGTTTGCTGCATCAGAATACTGCCTATTGCAATATCTGAAGCGTCAACAAAAACATGGAACGGATTGTCCCAGTCCGGTGGTTGTAAAATTGGAGCGTGCGTCAGGAGATACTTGAGTCGATCAAATGTAGTTTGACATTCTTCAGTCCATTCAAACTGTCGGGGAGTTTTTGTGATTAGCTTGTTCAGAGGTACTGCTAGGTGAGCAATCCACCGTAAGTGTCTGCCATGCCATCGTATTTGACCCATAAAACGCATTACTTCCTTCGGAGTTGTGGGTATCGGGGCTTCTAAAATCGCTGAAATCTTATCGGGGTCCACTTGAATACCTTGAGCAGATACGATATGCCCAAGTAGTTTACCACACGAAACGGCAAACACGGATTTGCTAGGATTAAGGCAGAGTCTATATTCTCTACACTTCTGAAAGCAGCATCGTAAGTGAAACAAATGGGCTATCATCTTCCCAAAGATTGAGAAGTCGTCGAGGTAGACTTGCATGAATGAAGTGAGATAAGGAGAAAATATCTCCTGCATACATCTTTGAAATGTGCTTGGCGCATTTCTTAATCCGAACCACATTACTGTACAGGCAAAAACACCCCAATTGGTAATGAAGGCAGTTTTTGGTATATCTTCTTCAGCCATTCTAACCTGGTTGTACCCGCTGTATCCATCTAAAAATGAATACATTTCATGACCTGCGACTCTATCGAGCATGGTATCCAAAAAGGGGATCGGGAAAGGATCTGGTACTGTTGCTGCATTTAGTTTCCGGTAATCCACACAGATTCGTAACTGCTTGTTTTTCTTTGGCACGATCACGATGGGTGAGATCCATTCAGCGTGTTCTACTGGTACAATGAATCCGACTTTTAATAGTCTATCAAGTTCAGCTTTTACTTGTGATGCATAATGGGGGTTCATTCTATAGCTGGGTTGTCTTTGCGGTTTCACTTCTGGTTTCAACATGACCCTGTGTTGATAGATGCGCGGATCTAATCCTTTCATGTCTTTGTAATCCCATGCAAAGACGTCTGCAAATTCGCGAAGAAGTTTAATCAAATCGGCCTTAAATGTTTCCGGTAAGTTCTGCCTTATCTTCACAGGTCGTGGGTGGTCTTTATCTCCTAGATTGTACGTGATCAGCTGGTCTTCTGGAATATAAAATTGTTGAGGTTTCTCTGTATCATCTGTTGGCTTGAACAGTGGTTGTAATTCGTCGTCATGGGTTGAGGAAGTATTTTCCTGGACCGAATTTCCGGTGATAGCTACTACTGTACATATTGACGTGTTCCAGTTATCTATGACGGATTGTAGGTCAACAGTTCCTAGAGTCATTAAATCGGCGTTACTCTTCAGAAATTGCTCTTCTTCATCATCTGACAGTCCATCTAACATGTGAACTGGTTCAGCAAAGTACGGTCGGGCGTGAGGTTCGCAAGATTGCATAGCATCTAGTTTCACCACATATTTACGATGGGCATCCTTGAACGTAAGCTCTTGTGCAGACCAGTCCTGTATTACCTTCGCATGCTTCAGCCAAGGTCGGCCGAAAAGAAGATTGTAATCCAAAGTGGATTCGGGTAGATCTAGTATGACAAAAGTCATCTTGAAGGTTGTACCTTGTAGAGTGATTGGTACATTCCGCACAAGTCCTACAGGATGGACTCTCGATTGATCCGCCATTCGAACAAAGAATTGCACTGGTTCAATTTCGGTCCAGCCTAGCTTTTTGCATAATGCTGCGGTTGCAATGTTTACGCCTGAGCCTCCATCAATCAATACTTGCGTGATCTTTTGGTTCTTATACCATACTGTGATCAAGGGTACTGCGTGGTCAATCGCAGCATCAGGTTCCGGTTGAACGGCGGCTGTCGTAGGAATGCAAGAAGGTACTGGACTGAATTGTTGCTGAAACTGTTGTCGGATCCCAGGCACTAAGGTCAGAAGTTGGCCTAGAGGTAGCGTGATGGATGCCTTGGACAAAATTTCCCAGGCCTGTTGAGCTTGATTGTCTTGTTCTTTTGGACTTGCAGTCTCTACTGACGCAGAAATGTCTGCTGTTGTTTCTGCTGATGATGATGGCCCTACTGATGCATCCTTTTGTGTTGTGTCGTCCTGTGATGAAGAAGCCTGAGTCACCGGAATAGGTTCAGGGAACACTGGTGGTTCTGTTGTGGTCCAGTGACTGGCTTTGTTATACATCCTTCGTTGTTCTTGTATCCCTGGTTCAAAGATTTCTGCTGCCGACTGAAGTTGTTTACCAGAACGGGTCTGGATTGTAGCAGTCTCTGTCTCAAGCGGTGTAATTGTTACCATGTTGGCCATTGGATTCTGGCGTTCCTTCCTTCTTTGATCATACTCTATTGCGTCCTTACAAAACCTTCTAATGTGGCCGAATTCGCCACAAAAATGGCATCGTGGTGGTGGTAACTCAGGTTTTTCCGGTGGTGGTCCATTCTGCCATCGGTTGGCATTATAAGTGTTGTTTCTCTGTCCTCGATAGTTCCGATATCCTTGTTGTTGATTGTTTCTCTGTTGCGGAGGCACATAGCGATTTACTGGTTGGCCATGTTCTTGGATGACTGCATTGACGGTTGCTGTCCCTTGTATCCTAGCGTTGTAGATACAGTTTCCGGTGGTGTGTCCGGTAGTGTTGCAGATAGCGCAAAACACTTGGTTCAGTGCACAGTGGGCACTTGTATGCCCCGAATTTTTGCATGTGGTGCAATATACTTGCCTGGTGATATCTTCAGCCGTATTTTTGTTTGTTTTTAGCCATTCCAAGTCTTCCGAAAATCCACCAACCTTGGATTCTAGCTGTAGAGCCATTGCAATAACGGCATCCAAGGTCATAGCTCCGACACATCTTATGATCATGATCTGCTTCAGTTGTGGGGTTAATCCATTGATAAACCATTGAGAGATGACATCATCAGGTAGATTAGCGTGAGCCTGTGGTATCTGCCGTAAATGTGTTCGAAAGAGGGTAGCGTACTCTTGGACGGTCTGATTTACCTTCTGTCTGTTGTTCTGTAGATACTCAAAGATTTCAGCGGGATTCTTCTTCAGTCTGAATCGCTGTAAAAAGGCGTCTCGTACTGCATCGTAAGTACCGAAATGATTGATATCATATTCCGTGAGCCATCTCGCCGCTTCATTGATCAGTGTCGATTGAAAAACAATGGCCTTATACGCCTGATCTGGTGGGTGGTTAAGAACTGCATAACTTATCTCGAACGTCCGTACGTGGGCGTCTGGGTCGTCTCCTGGGAATCCACCGAATTTCGCGTAGGTTACTCCTGTTGGAGGTGGCCTTGGTGGTCCTAGTTGTTGTTGTTGATGGTGTTGTTGTTGGTGTTGCCCGCTCATTGTGAAGGGTTCAGGGTTTCCTTCTATATCTCGGGATTGATCGGGTGAACTATCGGGACTTGTATCGCCGGATGGTGCGTTTTCCGGTGTACTATGTCGGCTTAAGATGCTTCGGATCTCTGTTTCAAACAGCTTTCCTTCCTTCTGGATGTCTAATATTCGAAATCTTTCTTCCAAACACGAAGGTCGAGTTGATGATTCCGCAAAAAAGGCTAACCCTTTGCCAGCGATTGGTAATTCTATTACCGGAATCTCACCGGAATGAACCGAAATTGGGCCAGAATGCCCTGTTTTACTACTTTTACCGAACTTTTCTAACGTATTTCTGACCGTGGATAACTCTAAATCTTTATCTGATATTGTTAGACTAGGTTCCAACGGCGTTTTGATAGAGTCTGGTCTTGCTATATCTTCGATATGCTGGGTCGAAGTAGCATCAGAATGTATCAAAGGCGTTGACCGTTCTACCGGAATATGACCGGAATTACTTGTAACGTTTCTACTTTCCTTGACCACTTGGTCAGATTTAATTATGCCTACTTCTTCCGGGGCTATCTTTTGGGATTTTCGTGCTTCAGTCTGACGATTCTTAGGATATGTTTCGCCCGATCGAGTGACCGGCATGTATCATTGCCCAGTGATACTATTCGAGCAGTTCGCAACAATCTGGGTCTGTTGCTACTGTTAGTGAAGAAAATGTTGCTGGATGTTTGCTTCTTACAAACCGTTAGCACTCTAGTGCCACTGTCTCACAAGTGACTCGTAATTAAATGCTACTTTACCGTAGAGACTGGTAATCAGTTGCCATTTTCTCGCAGGCACCTGGGCCAGAGAGCTGGCAAGCGGATGCCACTTTCCCACAGACGGCGCCAAATGTTAAAGGTTAATTCGTCCTTTACGATTATCGTAACTGTTAATTGCCTACCGCGGTCGTTAATTACTACTTCAACGCAACAACCCTTCGGAGACTCCAGAATCCGGTTCCATACCTATGTACCAGATATTTCCGAGTCTCTCCCTTTTGCTCTGAATTCAATATTACCGCAGAAAATACACCGCCTCGAACCACGTGGGTCCTTGGGAGTGGTAGGGGTCTGTTAGACAGAGGCCCTGTACTATTTTCCCAATTCCTTACTCAACCGTAGTTGTGGCTATTCCGTCTTCGCTCAGGTTTCGCTCCTGAACAACTTCAATTAGACCAACATACTGGACTCAGAGTTCTCAGGCTGTTCTGCCATAGTGGTTGAGCAGTAGTCTGAGATTGCAGTCCAACACTTTTAGTAACTTAACACACAATCCTCCTTATCAGTTCACAAACTTACCGCGTGTCTACCTTTCAAATCGTAATATCTACGGATCATAAGACGTATCACAACCGTGTTGCCATGCTACGCGTACTTAGGTATTACTGGCGTTACCTTGAACACAGACTACGATACCAACTCAATCCCTTACAGAGAATCCTACCAGCTCATGTCCATCCTTCACACTTACTTATTCCACCACAGGAATAGCAAATAGACAACACTCTAACACCTTACGCATAATCAAGTCACCTCAACTCGTTACCGAACAGACTCTCACAATCGCAGTACCGACTCGTAACACACAGTGTATCACACATACACAGTCGAATGATTACACAGAGAAGGTGCACAGACAGGACAGAACCAAGACACTCTACTCGTTTGCACACAGTAGAAGCAGTAAAAGTAACCCCAAAAACGGGAACTCTCACAATATATTCGCAACTTCCAAAAAAACGGGGGGGGCGGGGGGCTCTTTCTGATGCCCTCTCTGACCGCTTTAAATAGAGTTTTGTTACAAGGCTTTTACGCGAATCTTTCTTTACCGCGTACTTTCAGAAGGGTTCTTTCTACATTAAAAACCTCTGTCTAAGTACAATTGTCCTTTGTTCGGCGGCCGTCTAACAGAGTCAACTTTGATAATCTCCAACCTTCCATATTCACCATCTGTGGAAGGAACAATGTACTCGTGAGTGTAAAAGAAGATCCTTTCACGAATAAGTTTAGCAGAAGGTACATCTGGAAACACTAATGCCCCAATGTCTGCATGTAATGCTTTGAAAGTTCTTGTGAGACTATGAAGTGGTTGCTCTTCCACTAAACTAGAAGGAAATATGACTGTAGCAATGAAAAACATATGAGATGAGTAATTAAGACATTTAACACCATGAAGCATTGAGAAAATAGAAATACTCACAATGGATTGGATATCTAATTCTATTGGAGTTTTCTAACTTCATGGTTGAAACTGTGAAGACATGTTGTACAATAGCAACCATCCCACCATGTGTTTGCTGCTTGAAGCCTAAGAGCTTACCTTTCCAATGAAGATCCAAATTTCCACGATCTCGAACACGATGAGGACCAAGTCCAGATGGCTGCATGTACACCCATGCACCTTTGCAAAACTCTTGTGGTAGCCAACTTCCTTCCATTGTTTTGATGTTGTAGCACGTCATTGTGTGAACTTCGTCCTTTGGTCTCCTACGAGCTCTGGAGCTTTCCATGGGAGTAAGAGTTGTTGTCATTGCTGCAGAAGTTGGGAGAATGGTAGGAGGAGAAACAATGCTTCTGTTGTATGGTATGGAGGGAATAGAGGTGAAAAAATGACTTTTTGGGTTTTGGGTATGAAAATGGGAGTTTGAAGAGGGAAAATAGAGTTTTTTGAGTCATTTTGAAAAAAGTCACTTTTTTAGTCCACAAACATGCACGGATTTTGAATTAGAAGTCAAAAATAGCACTTTTGACCCTGAAAAGTGATATGGAGGTCATTTAATGGTATTATGATGAGTTTTACAACTTTTAAAAAATTTTGAATTTTTGGGCCCAGCCTGATTACGAGATTTCTTCTCTCTCTAGAAGACAACCCTGAACATAGAGGAATCTTGTCCCCTCTTCCCCCTTCAGCCTAGTATTTTATAGGGTATAGACTGTGGCCACCACCCTCTTCTGATTGGTCCATCACTAATCACTCTTTGACCTAAAAGGCCCATCCAGGGTTCACCTTTTTTCCTAATGCTAATGCAACTCCTAACTTTAGATTTTGTGGTTTCTGTGCAAAATCAAGCCATGTAGAATCAATATGCTGAAAAGAAACATTATCATGAGGAATTTTGATTATTCCATTAGTTCTTTTATGGTCATGTCCCCATGTCAAAAGCCTTGATAATTCGGGGCTTTGAAACCTATGTCTAATCCATGGAGCCAATAGAAAATGTCTCAATACCTTTTTTGGGATTTTACCTTTTTCATCCTTATATGGAGGAGATTGACATTTTGGGCATGTCAAAGAGTTTGAATATTCACTTCTATATAAAATACAATCATTAGGACATAAAATCGTTTGAAAGTTGATGGGTAGCTACTTCTAATATTCCTCAAGCTCAAGGACTCCTTGGCTTGAACAAAATGGAGTTTCAAGAATGAGAAATAATATTTACAATGGTTTAAGTGATAAAAATCACTATTTTTATAAGGATTTCTTCTGAAAATTTGATGTGTGCTTTTTGGAGCTCCCTACTTGCCCCTCTCCTTGTGTGTCCACTTCTTTGAAGCTTTCCTTTGCCTTGTGCTTGATCTTGAGTACCAACACTTACCCCCCTCTTGAGTCTGTCATCCCGAATAGATCCTTATTGTAATGGGTATTCCATGTGGTAATTTGAGAGGTAGTGTCCACCACATATCCACAAGAGTGGCCTATCTTCCAAATGCAGTAGGGTATGTTGTCATATTCTTCATTTTGACACTGCTAGGCTTTACAAGGTTTATAAGCTTCTGAAAATTACAAGTTTCTCAGAAGAGGTTGTCAAGTTTATTTTGAGCAGTTGTCCACTATCAGTTGCTTCATAGGTCCTGATGTTGTGACCTTGATTTCCTCTCGATCTTTCAAACATTGTTTTCATGTTTTGCATGCCTAGTACTCATAACCCATAATAAATGAGGGGTAAGTGTGTTAGTGCATAGGTTGAAGAAAATATGTGCCTTGTGCACAACCTTGTAATGTGGCCCTATGCATGGTTACTTGGGGAATGCATGGTAAGAAGTATGATGCAAAAATGGGGTCTTGAGCTAGGTGCTCAAGGGTATGCTGATGAAGAGGTTTCCTAATCTATCATTGTCATAGTGTTGCCAAAGTAGGGAAGTCTTACCTTGGTGAATGGCCACTCGATGTTCATCTATTTGTGTTGTACTCTCATCATGGTGATTGACCATTGGCTTCTCTTTTATCGTTTATGTATGTTCTTTTTGAAGATTCAGTAATGCGATTCTTCACGCGCATGGTCCAAATTCTTCTTTTTTTTAGCGGATTAATGTCACAAAACAAGAATAAATATGTTGGTATCAATAAAATAATTTACATATGTCAATGTGCTCTTGTGCCTAGGACTCTCAAATGTGTCTATGCACGGCCGTGTAGTGTGGCCCTATATTAATGCATACTTTGGAAATGCATGACGTGAATGGTGCAAAAGATGGGGTTGTGCAAGGAGCACATAGTTTCTACACGTCCAGGCTTCCTATGTTACTTGTAGATGTTGATGCAATCCTTATTTGAAGGATTCCATTGGATCCACAGATGATGCAATCAGCTAATGCTCGAATGAAAATCAATCCTTCTTCCTTATAGGAATCCATTTAGGAACAGTGTTTTGCTGCATACAGATCACTTGGATGCATATAGATCACTTGTGGCCTCTTCCTCATTGGATGGTTTCTTAAATGTGTATCCCTTGTGGTTGGCTCTTTGGTTCTATAAGGACGATTCGCGCTTTTGCTTTCCAAACCCATACCCTTGAGGATTGCCTTCTTACTATTGTTGAACAATGAGGTGATCTTCTTTTGTTCTATGTCTATGTGCTTGATTTTGACCCTTGCCTCTCCTTGGTTTCTTTGGTGGGACCTGTCCTATGATGGAGAGCATAGCTTTTGTGCATGTAAGAGTTCCTTGGGTATCCACATGCATAATTGCACTTGTTGAGTTGCACCTAATTTCTTAGGCTCCCAAACTTGTTGGATACCTTGTGGTTGAGCTTGTCGCTGTCGCTTCATTCATTGTCTGGCTTTGTTGGCTTGCCTAGATGAGAATTGGTGTGGCAAAGCTGGTGTTTGCTCTGCCTTGCGTACCCATATTTGTCTCATACTTAGAGCTCCTTTCTTCTTGAATTTTGGTTGTGTATTTACTATAGCAATTGTCTTGTATGAGTTATTTTAGATCATAGAGCTTTTGACACATACAACATCTTTATCATGAAGATTAGGCTTAGAAGAACTAAGATAATGTGTGGCACCATGATCTATGAGCATGCAATTTTCTAATTCTAATGTAATGCATTTTTCATGTATCCAAACCTGAAGAAGTTAACTTCTTAGGTTTATTGACTGCATGATCATAGATCCGATCTTGACCCAAGACAAGTGGTTTTGTAAGGTCCTCATCTTCACACATTAGCATTTTGACTATCATTGGAACATCTTGAATGTAGATTGGAAGCTCGACCTCGCCCAAACAAGGGTTTTCCACACCTCCTAACCCTACGAGATACGCTTCTATTGGATTGATTTCCAATTGTAGATCTTAGCAGTAAGAAAGTATAATTACACTAGTTGTTGCACCTGAATCAATCAACCCCCTCACATTCCTTACATTTTGTGCTTGTCCTACCTCTATGGCCACAAAGGGACGTCGATCTATTATTCGTTGAGTAACTAGACCCGATGTTTGGCACATGACCATGTGATATCTTGGGGCATTGGGATTAACATCTAGGCCCTGTCATTGTAACTTATTTCTCCTAATGTGCTTTCTAGCCTCTGCTTATGCTTCCTCTCTAACCCTTAACTCTTCTGCTTTTCGCTTCTTAGGAGCGTTGAGTCTCATAACCATCTCCTCAGTAAGAGGTTCTTGATATGGCTTGACTCTACATCCACTAATATAGTTTGGCAAGATGTCACCTTCTAGAGTGGCCAACTGAACCGCACCGCTAATGCAAATTCTATTAATGATCATGGGTCCATATCCTCCTTTTTCCAATTTACGAGCATGATGGTTTAATGTGTGAACCAACAATAGGTCTACCTCTTTCAATCCTTTATCCTTGATGTGTGCATCAAAGTATGCCTTTTGTCTTTTCTTGCCAGCATAGATGCCCCCTACCGCTCGTAGCCTCGTCTCACCTAAGTGTTCTAGATCAAATATTTTAGAGGAAAACTCATGTCCATTCCACTCATGCTCTTGTGCTACTTTTAAAGCTAGTATGAGGAAGTCCAATGGGAGCATAGCATTCTTCCAAAGACCATTTGAAATGTGGTAGCATTGAGTACCGTTTTGTAGGCAACTCAATAAGCCCAAATAGCATGATGAAGTTGTTTATCCCAATCAGAGTGTCTATTTATTTACGAGTTTAATCCACACATTACATAGG
Organism: Ceratopteris richardii; assembly: GCA_020310875.1. Lineage (NCBI taxonomy): Eukaryota > Viridiplantae > Streptophyta > Polypodiopsida > Polypodiales > Pteridaceae > Ceratopteris > Ceratopteris richardii. The sequence goes on along the minus strand of CM035435.1, from coordinate 3,847,882 downwards.
ATCGTATTTGTGCTCTCGGCTTGTCTGTTAGCTTGTGGATGATAGGGGGCAGACTTCTTATGAATCACCAAGAATTCTTGGGGAAGGTTTTCAATGACTTAATTCAAGAAGTGTGTGCCTCTATCACTTACCAACTCTATTGGTAATCCATATCTGGTGAACACATTCTCAAACAAGAACTTAGTCATTGTTTGCGCATCATTATTTGTTGTCGCTTTTACTTCTACCCACTTTGTAAGCTAATGTGTGGCTACAATAATGTACTATGCGTGGGAGTTTCTAACTGGGGGGTTAATAGGACCAACGAGACTTCAAAAATGCACGTCCTCTATTAGAAGCTAGTGAGCTTGAAATATTCTTGTAATCATCGTTCTTGTAATAACGGAGATACCCTCCGAATTAATTTTCCACATATGATAAGTTGAAGGCGGTGTTCTTGGAATGATTCCAGACTAGGAAGAGTATTTCGGAGTTACATTCTTCACTTCAATATATGTTGCAGAAAGGGACGGTCTAGTAGTATGCATCATATTTTAGATCTACATTGCGACACTTTCCGACAGATAAGTCTCTTAGAGACAAAATGTTAATAGGACTCTTTGTGGACGGACTGTAGCCACCCATTAAAGAGAAGATCTATATGTACACGCTTGAACAATCGCATACAATAGATCAGATAATTGACCTAGCCATCCGTATGGATCGGAAGATGCAGTTTGCCAATTTGGGTTCGAAAAAAGCTAATTTGGTATTTAGGAAGGGTGCAATCCTAGAGAAGCAATTGTATTGCTTACGATGCAGGAATGTGGGCCATATTACGATTGATTGTGCACTTAATCAGGTCTTTTGTCCTATTTGTAACAAAACTAGTCACAATTTGGAGGAATGTCGCTTGAATGCACGAAATACCTTGGTGGCTACTACACAAGTAGAAGAACCTTTTGATGCATGGCCTTTCTAGTCACGTCCATCATAGGAGCTCCATTATGGATACTATACACCTTGGAGTCCTTGTGGTCTTGAGCACGCCATGATGTATATGGTGTACCACATGGTGTACCATGTAGCATACCATGTGGTCTACCTACATATGAGGTACTCACTCTAGGAGTAGAAGTGGGCGACACAACCTCTATCACACTACATCCACAACATCCCCCTCCTCTAGAGCCACTAGTAGATCCATTCCTAGAACCTCCTCCTCCTCTAGAGCGTGAGGTCGACCTATGAGTTGGGACCGCGCCTATATCCAGTTAAGTTGTTGAACGCACACGTCTACTACTAGAGCCACTAGGGGATGGCTGAGAACGTGGTCGTGGTGGAGCCATAAAGTGAGGAGATGTACCTCTGGGGGGGAGTACCTCTGCTCGTAGGAGTGATATCGACAAAAGTGATACCGATAGGAGTGACGCTCGTGGGATTCATGCAACCAGAGTGAGGCCATAAGGACTAAGATCGGGGGGAGTGCTACCATGAGCGATCCAGTACTATGATGCAACCGCCATATACATGCGAGGCACTTGAGATATAAACTCCAAGAGATGCTCCTCAGTCATGGAATGTGGAGTGACTAGAGGAATGTCTCCCATCATGCTTTGAAACAAAATAACTCAAATGATTAGCATACGATAATAAAGATAATATAGAGAAATAGTAGTGTAAAAAAGAACATAACAAAAAAAAACACAAATTAGTACTTACAAGTGTTTGATTCAAAAATCTTGTATTCTAGCATCTTCTTGGAGATCTGATGCACAGAGGATATCTATCTCTACAATGGGGACTTCTAGATCTCTTGGTATGCTAGCTTTTCTTGATCATGATTTGATGCATCATCGTGTATCTCATATTCTTCCAAGACCTCTTCATCTCGAACAATGATCTCTTACTTCTTGACTACCGAATGAATCTTACATTCCACTATAGATGGACTTTCTTCTACATCTATGTTCTCAAAAATTTGTCTGCCGCATGGAGAGACTTGTAAAACAAATAACAACTCTGGTTTTTTTGAATCTTGCATAAAAACAACTTTCTCATAGTGTTTGAGAAGTACAAATGTATCTCTTTCATCCATCCATAACTTCGTGGAGTCAACTTGAAGCAAACCACTCTTATCCTGCCTCACTGTTCCACTTCTTCTAGAGGTGACTAATTTGAACCATTTCACATGTTCTCGTATTCTTCATCAGCTTTGGATCATGGAAATTTTGTTGTGTCCATAGAACCCATGACATCTTCTCCACCATCGTGATCTTCATCCATCTCATAAAACGCTTCCAACATTTCTTCGTCAAGCTTCAAGATAGAAATTCATGGGGCATCTTTCATGGACATGTGGATCAAAGGAAGCCAAAAGCCACGAGATTCCATCAAGAAAAGTCACTGAACCACTCCCGAAGGCATCTCAACTAAGTCCTCCAAGTTAGGAGGCTGATTTAGAAAGGTAGTTCCTAGATTTTAGGGGCACACTTCTCACTATAAAAGGAGCATGTATCCCGACTTCTTTTGGGCCATCCTCTTGGACTTTTAGCTCATGTAAAGTGAGTGCTAAGTGCTGGAGTTGTGATAAGCAGGCCCCTTGCTTAAGCTAGCCCCTTGCTTGCTTGTTTGTTTTCTTTTAGTAGGCATATCTATGTGTATGTGTGTGCAGGGAATGTTGCAACGCTCTACCCCTGCATTGTCAGCATTGGTTCTCCCTCGTATTGTATCCATTTGATGTAATTCTTGTCTCATTGGATAGCTATTAGAGTCTATTTTATGCTCACACGTTCTCTGAAGCATTCTCTAAGTAATTTGGGAGAAACATTCATTTTAGTGAAGTTGTGTGTTTGATATCTCTCTCTATGTGTAGGATCTATTGGAAATATTTTGCTCTCAGTTGTAAGGGCTGGTTCTCCTTCTCTATTCATCCATTTTCTATGATTTTGGTATCATTGGGTAGCTCTTGAAGTAATATAACATTGAACCAGTTTTGAGATTCACTCTTTATATAATTTCTGAGAAAAGATTGCTCGAACAAAGTGAGGTCTCTGTTTGACTAGCAGTTATGAGCATTCAACTAGCTCATGTTGTAGACATTGTTTCTCTTTGTCTAAGCATCCATTTAGAGTGAAATTTGTTTTGTTCGAAAGCTCCTAGTGTCCGCTACAGGTTTACAAAATATCACTGGAGTTCTCTGTAGATGCTCTGAGAAAGAGCATTTTTAGTGTGCAGAGGTCAAAGAAGGATACCTATGGAGGTCATTCACGCTTCATCAATGGTATCAGATAATTTTGGCATCTTGGAGGCATCAAATACAAGCAAGAAGACCTCTTGGAGTTGGCGCTTGAAGATTTTCATCAACAAAAGCTTCTTGGAGGTAGCTCACATCAAGGGGGAGCTATTCTACTCAAATTTTCAAGAGCATAAGGTGTCCATCTAAGGAAAGCTTTGGATTGAGGTAACTTCAGAGCCTTATTTTCATTTTACACACATTGGATCATTAGCCAAGGGCTAGTTGAAGGCGAAAAGACCATATATGGGAGACTTCAACACTCAAATTGAAAAGCTAGACAAAGGGAACTATCAACCATGGAGATTTAGGGTCTCCAACTACCTTATGGGCAAGGGCCTTTGGGGATTGATTAGTGGAAGTTAACCAAGACCTAGGTTGTATGAGAATCCAATCAATGACCAGAGAAGGGCCTTTAGGGAACGTAATGAAAGAGACAAGAGGGTTATCTTTATTCTTTCCCAACACATTAGCAATAGCATGATCGGCCATATCCAAGACTTGGATTCAAGCATGAAGGTATGGGAGACACTTGAAAGTATTTATTCAACAAGCACCAAAGCAAGGAAGATCCAACTCAAGAATGAGCTCAACAACCTTAGGAAGAGCTCAAGGAGTAGCATAAATGACTACATACTTAAGGTCAAAGAGTTATCAGATGCATTGGAATCCATTGGAAGCCACGTAGATGATGAGGATTATGGTAAGAAACCTGATCTTTCCCACTTGAAGATATTTGGATGTATTTTTTATGCACATGTGCCAAGTGAGTTAAGGCATAAGCTACAACCAAAGTCAGAAAAGTGTGTGTTTCTAGGATATTCAAATGATCATAAAGGTTACAGGTGCTTCAACCCAAACACAAAGGACTTGAGGATATCAAGGGATGTAGCATTTGATGAGATACTCCCTTGGTATAAGAAGTATGATTGCATGCAGGACTATGAAGAAGAAAAGCATGCACATGATGAAGAACAAATCGACCTAGAGCTAAGCGGTCCAAGGTGTTCCATCAATGAAGATAGTTCAAGCATGACCTCACCATGGAGGGGGAGATCGTTATCAAGCTATGAAGCACAATTAATCAACAAAGGCAAAACAACAACGGTGGAGTTGGATGAAGAAGGTAATGAAGTTGAAGATGATGAAGGACACATGATGGAGAAAGAAGCCACTTCAAAGAAAGAGATCAAGTTCCCAAGGCAAAGGAGGTTTATTCCTCCAAAAGGTGAAGAAACCAAGTCTTCTAGAGTTAAGTATCCAACTCAAAGGTGTACTTATGATTCATACATGGCAACTCATTATGCATATATGAACAAAGTAGTAGAAGATCACGAGCCCGATTGCTATGACGATGCAAGCAGGTACACCCAATGGAAAGAGGCAATGCAAGAAGAGATTGATGCACTTGAGGAGAATCAAACATGGACTCTAGTGCCGAAGAAGGAGAACATGAAGGTAATCGGTAATAAGTGGGTGTATAAAATAAAGAGGAATTCAGATGGATCTATTTCTAGGTTCAAAGCAATATTGGTGACCAAGGGTTTTGCACAAGCCTATGGAGTGGACTTTGAAGAGACATTAAGCCCCGGGGCAAAGATGAGCACCATTAGGACACTCATTGCAATGGCAGTTAGCAAAGGGTGGAAGCTTTTCCAATTGTATGTCAAGAATGCCTTCCTCAATGGAGACTTGGAAGAAGAGGTATACATGGAGCAACCACTAGGTTTTGTTCATAAAGAGTTTCCACATCATGTTTGTAGGTTGAAGAAAAGGCACTTTATGGCCTAAAGTCAGCTCGAAGGACTTGGAACTAAAGATTGGTGGACTATTTGATCAAATGTGGTTACAATCAATGCAAGGTGGATCCATCTCTCTTCATCAAACAAAGAAGAGAACTTGTAGTCTACATATGTGTGTATGTAGATGATCTTATCATTACAGGTAATGATACAAAGGGCACTGAGGAGATCAAGGCAAAGCTTGGAAATGAGTTTAGGATCTCTGATCTTGGAGATCTTAGGTATTTTCTTGGCATTGAAGTTGTATACAAAAAAGAAGGTATTATGCTCATACAAAGGAAGTTTATTTTAGACCTACTTGAGAGGTTTGGGATGCTACATTGCAAGCCTATTTCAAATCCCATGGAAGTTAATGTAAAGCTAAGCTCCATTGATGGAGAACCATTAGAGGATGTAACTTTGTATCGATCTTTTGTAGGCTCTTTCAATTATGCCACAATAACTAGGCCCGACATAGCATATGGAGTTGGAGTGTTATCACAATTTATGCATAGTCCAAAGACACACACTTGCAAGCTGCAAGAAGAATGTTACGATATCTCAAGGCCACTATCAATGAAGGATTTTTCTATTCATTTGATGATGATATGCAGGTCAAAGCTTATTCGGATGTCGATTGGGCCGGTTCGAAGGAGGATAGAAGAAGTACAAGTGGTTACCTAGTCATGCTAGGTAGCAAGATTATCTCATGGATTTGAAAGAAGCAACCCATGGTGGCATTATCTTCCACCGAGGCTGAGTATAGAGCTTTGGCACAAGTCACATGTGAGCTAATGTGGACTAAGAAGTTATTTATGGAGCTTAATTTCCAGGTTGACACATATCCAATTTTTTGTGACAATATGAGTAGCATTCATCTAGGATCGAATCCCGTCTACCATGCTAGAACCAAGCATATTGAAGTGCACTATCACTTCATAAGGGAAAAGGTGATATCCAAGGAAGTTTTAGTACATCATATTGGTACCAAGGACCAAGTTTCCGACATGTTTACAAAGGATTTGGATGGAAAGAAGATTTCAAAATTCAAGCAATGCATCAACATGAAGGAGCTTGGATGAGGACGAAGAATTGAAGCTCGAGGGGGAGTGTTAAAAGTCAAGCTTCAAGCTACAAATTCATGGGGAATCTTTTATGGACATGTGGAGCAATCAAAGCAAGCCAAAATCCACAAGATTGCATCAAGAAAAGTCACTCAACCACTCCCCAAGTAATCTCAACTAAGTCCTCCAATTTAAGAGGCTGATTTGGAAAGGTAGTTCCTAGATTTTAGGGGCACACTTCTCACTATAAGAAGACCATGTATCCCAACTTCGTTTGGGCCATCTTCTTGGCATTTTAGCTCATGTAAAGTGAGCACTAAGTGCTGGAGTTGTGATAAGAAAGCCCCTTGCTTACTATCCCCTTGCTTGCTTGTTTGTTTTCTTTTAGTAGGCATATCTATGTGTGTGCGCAGGCAATTTTGCAACTCTCTACCCGTGAGTTGTTAGCATTGGTTCTCCCTCGTATTGTATCCATTTGCTGTAACTATTGTCTCATTAGATAGCTTTTAGAGTCTATGTTATGCTCAAAAATGCTCTGGAGCATTCTCTAAGTAGTCTGGGAGCAACATGCATTTTAGTGAAGTGGTGTGATTGATATCTCTCTCTGTGTGTAGGCTCTGTTGGAAATATTTTGCTCTCTGTTCTAAGGGCTGGTTATCCTTATCTATTTATCCATTGTCTATGATTCTCATGCCGTTTGGTAGCTCTTAGAGTGCTTTAAGCTTGATTCAATTTTGAGGCTCATTCCCTGTACAATTTCTAAGAAATGCTTGTTGGAGTGAAGTGAGGTCTCTATTTGACTAGCAGTTATGAGCATTCAACTAGCTCATGTTGTAGACATTGTTTCTCTTTGTGTAAGCATCCACTTAGAGTGAAATTTGTTTTGTTGTAAAGCTCTTAGTGTCTCGTACAAGTTTACAAAAGCTCATTGGAGTTCTCTGCAGATGCTTGGAGAAATATCATTTTTAGTATGCATAGGTCAAAGAAGGATACCAATGGAGGTCATTCGTGCTTCATCGTTGCATAGGCATTGAGATACTTCCCCCATCAACGAGTCCAATATCATTTGGGTCCACCTGCTCACCAAGGGGACCATGTGAATGCTAGCATACGTTTTGTAGTCGACTTTTGTCAAAGGATCCATATTCCCTGACATGTGTAGTACAAATATATTGTTTTTAATAAATTTGGTACGTGCACTAAGTGCAAGGACATGCCATTCTCTCCTCTGGATCACAACTAGCCATATGATATAATATGGACATTTTAGAGAATTTAATTGTTCATACTAAATCTTATATATATATATATATATATATATATATATATATATATATATATATATATATATATATATATATATATATATATATATATATATATATATATATATATATATATATATTCTTATATATATTTTATTATATATATATATATATAAAACCTAAAAATCCTAAAGACCTATTTTGTATATATTTTATTATATATATTTATTTTTATTGTATGTATGTATGTATGTATGTATGTATGCATGTCCAAATAGCCTAAAAACCCTAAACCTATTTATATATATATTTCATTATATATTGTACTTTTTTCCTAATTTTTACAAATATATGATTATATATGTTAATATAAACCAAATACATGTATATGTGTGTATGCATGTGTATATATATGTATATATGTATATGTATTATATGTGTATATTTGTATATATGTTATTCATCTGTAAAAACCTTAAACCCTAATCATAACGACCTAGACCTAAAACATGTATATATGTGTATGTTATATGTCTAAATATATGATTATATATGTTAATATAAACCTAATACATGTATATGTGTGTATGCATGTGTATATATATGTATATATGTATATGTATTATATGTGTATATCTGTATATATGTTATGCATCTGTAAAAACCTTAAACCCTAATCGTAACGACCTAGACCTAAAATATGTATATGTGTGTATGCATGTGTATATATATGTGTATGTTTATATATATATATATATATATATATATATATATATATATATATATATATATATATATATATATATATATATATATATATATATATATATATATTATGTGTGTATATATGTGTATACTAAAAATCCTATTTTTATATATTTAATTAAAAGACTAGCTATTTTCATATTTATTTATCTCTACTAAAATCCTATATTATATATATATATATATATATATATATATATATATATATATATATATATATATATATATATATGTATGTGTATATATATATATATATATATATATATATATATATATATATATATATATATATATATATATATATATATATATATATGTGTGTGTGTGTGTGTGTGTGTGTATGTGTGTGTATGCATATGCATGTGTATATATGCATATGTGTGTGTATGTATGTGCATATGTGTGTATATGCATATGAGTATGTGTGTCTATGCATATGCATGTGTATGCATATGTGTGTGTATGTATATGCATGTGTATATGTAATATGTATGTGAGTGTGTGTGTATAGGTGTGAGTGTTTATGTATATATGTGAGTGTGTGTGTGTATATATGTATGTGAGTGCATATGTATATGTGTGTATATGTATATGCATGTGTATATGTAATATGTATGTGAGTGTATGCATGTGTGTGTATGCATGCATGCATATGCATGAATATGTGGATGTGAGTACGTAATATGTATGTGTGAATGTATGCATGCATATGATTGTCTCTCTCTCTCTCTCTCTATATATATATATATATATATATATATATATATGTATATATATATATATATATATATATATATGTGTGTGTGTGTGTGTGTGTGTGTGTGGATGTGAGTATGTAATATGTATCTGTGAATGTATGCATGCATATGATTGTATATATATATATATATATATATATATATATATATATATATATATATATATATATATATATATATATATATATATATATATATATATATATATATATATATATATATATATATATATACATATATATGTGTGTGTGTGGGTTTGTGTGTGTGTGTGAGTTTGTGTATATGTATGTGAGTGTGTATGTATATCTGTGTATGCATGCATGCATATGCATGAATATCTGTATGTGAGTATGTAATATATATGTGAGTATGTAATATGCATGTGTGTATGTAATATATGTTGGTGTTTATGTAATATTGTGTGTATGTAGTGTATGTATGTGTGGGAATGTATGTATGCATATGTTTGTGTATGTATATGTGTATGTATGCATATGTGTATGTATGCATATGTGTATGTATGCATATATTTATGTATGTATATGTGTATGTATGTGTGTGTATGCATGCATGCAGATGCATGAATATGTGTATGTGAGTATGTAATATCGATATGAGTATGTAGTATGCATGTGTGTATGTAATATTGTATGTGTATGTATGTGTGTGAATGTATGTATGCATATGTTTGAGTATGTATTTGTGTATGTATGCATATGTTTGTGTATGTATATGGGCATGTATGTGTGTGTATGTATGTGTGTGAATGTATGTATGTGTATGTATTTGTGTGTATGTATGCATGTGTGTATATGTGTGTGTATATATGCATGTGTGTATATGTGTCTTTGTATGTGTGCATGTGTGTATCTATGTGTGTATGTATATATGTGTGTATATGTGTGTGTCTATGTATGCATGCGTGTATGTCTGTGTGTATCTATCTCTATTTCTCTCCCTTGTTCTCTCTCTTTATATCTCTCTCTCTTTAATCTCTCTTTAATATCGCTCTCTCTCTCTCTATCTCTCTCTCTCTCTTTCTTTCTCTTTCTTTGATCTCTCTCTTTCTCTCTCTAGATATCTCTCTCTTTCTCATTTTCTCTCTCTTTCATCTCTCTCTGTCTCTCTCTCTTATTAACTCTCTATCAATAGAGAATAAAAAAATCACTTATAGGTATGTCCCTCTTTTGCATCACTATCGTCAAAGCCTAATGAATGTTGTCTCTCGTTGAATTCCAAAGAATCAACACCAAGATCTTGTGAAACCAAAGATAAGAGAAATTATAAAACAAAAAGCATAGAGAAAGAGAAATGTTAAGTGTATGCGCACCACTTACCAAGATGCAAGATCTAAAGAGAAAGAGTGTGTGTAAAGAGCGAGCTATGTGTGTGTGTGTGCATAAGACACTGCAAGTCACAATTCAGTTCGCATGTGCAAGTTTGACAGAAGCAATGCTTAGTTCAAATGATGCGCAAAATGTCAAATTTTTGCTCCCAGGTCCCTGTATGTTTAAATGATGGCATTGGTATATGTGCCTGCATAAGCGTCGGTAAGCGTGCCAATATAAGCGTCAATAAGTCTAAGAGATTAAGGATGCCTATATTGATGCTTATATTGATGCCTATATCAGTGCTCATATCAGTGCCTATACCGATGATAGCAACACATTTTAATGATCTGTTTTAAACAATCATAGCAATGATCAAGCGACCCTCTGTATGCATAACAAGATCTTTGGAGATATTTTTAATGATCATACCGACACCGAGGGGAGAAAGTTGGTATGTGCAGCATTGATAAGCCCCTCATATGTTGTAGTGGCATTTGCAACTCATCATGGTTTGAATGTAAATGAGTTGAACATTAAAACTACATTTTTGAATGGTGACTTACATGAGGAAATTTATGTATCTCAACCTGGTGGTTTTCTGTAGAAAAGGGCATGAAAACAAAATGTGCAAGTAGAAAAAGATTTATATGGTTTGAAGCATACACAACATGTTTGGTATGAAAAGATACATGCCGAGTTGATTGCAGATGGTTTTGAGATCAGTCCAAGTAGGAGCACCTTATATTTAAGCATGTAGAAGATGTACTTACAATGTATGTTGTATATGTCGATGAGATGCTACTCACTAGTCTTAATGAGAAGAAGGTTCTTGAATTTAAGGTCTATTTTCATGCCTCTTTTGAGATGTCAAGTTTGAGGTAGCTGAATTATTATTTGGGCATTTTGTTTATAAAACTTGATGGGTCAAAAGATTTGTGTAAAACAAAACATATTAACGCATTATTGTAGCATTTAGGGCTTGATGATTGCAAACCTATTGCCACTCCTATGGAAACTAGTTAATGTTTTAGTCCTCCTGGTGTTGGAGATGCATTTGGTGTTTTTCTCTATTATTAGGCTATTGGATAGTTGATCAACATATGCATAACAGGAATTGATATTCAGTTTGTTGTCTCTTAGATGAGAAATTTCAATCATTGTATAGGTCTTAAGTAGGGCACGTGGTTAAGTGCATATTTCCCTGCTTGAGTGATACCATGGTATTTAGATTATTTTATCCCAAGGGTGATCATTACCATGACAATGACATGATTCTCCTCACTTAGACTAGGCTGGTTGCTATGACACTCAAGTGTCCACGAGTGGTTTTCTGCTTCATGCTTGGTATCTCATGCCTATTGTGTTCACATCTAGTTTTGAGGCTGAGTATAGAGAAGCTTTTAGAGTGACTATTGAATTTGTGGGGCCTTTTGGTTTATTTAAGTGTTCATCAATCTTTTCCAATCAACATCTTTAGTGAGAGTTATTGTGCACTAATAGTTGTGGGGAACCCTATGTTTCATGCTCACACAAAGCACATTTGAGGTGTACTGTCATTATGACAAAGAAAGGTTCTTTGTTGGAGTTATCCGTTTGGCTTATGTGACCACACAGGATAATCTTTTAGAACTTTTTACAAATGATCTACCTATGGAGAATTATTTAGCTTTTTTTTGAAGCTTTGGGATTACCTCCTTTTATGGCTTGATCTCTTTCCACAAAGCTTGACAGTTCCTTATACAGTAGTTCGAAGTCCTTATTCACTACATCACTCCTAGGGGGATTTGGTGATATATCTTGATAGTGATGTGTGTCAACACAGGTACAAACATTAGGGCACTTTTTTCTCTCTTTAGGTGTTTTTGTTATGTGGCTTCTATATATGCTTATAACTCTAACCAATCACTTAGCTTTGTGCACTCACTTGGTAGTTCATTCTTTGTATTGTCTTGTCTCCAAGTTGCTCTTCTTCTTCCTTGTGTTATTCGAGTGCTTCTAGAGACCTCAAACTGTAACACCCATTTATTTTCAAATCACGTCTCTCCTACTCATAAATTCCTTGAATCCTTGAGGATCTAGTTCATACTGCACCTTTGTATTGACATGCTCCACCTTTACATCCTTTGACATGAAATTGTCTATAATAAAGTAATAATGTATCTCTATCTACTAAGAGCTTGCTTATAATACATGATTTTGTGCCAAGCATAATTACTTAGGTTTTCACAAAAGTTTAATACCTTTTTCAAATATTCTTAAGGATCAACAAACATTTTTTGAAACCAGATAAGCTCACATGAGACTTGTAGTATTCCTTGTTACTAAGATTCACATGAGGAGAGAGCCACTATGGGTTTCTTCTTCAACAAACATGAGACTGTCTTATTCCCTAACATGATGACATGTCCACCAGTGCTATTGTCAGTTAAGGAATCTACCAAATCAACATTAGAATAAGCATGTTCATGTGATACACCATCAAATGGATACTACCGCTATTCAGTCAATGATTCGTAGAGGTACATACTGTTGGGATAGATGGATGGATTCTTCAAGAGACGGAGTAGGTACTGCTAAACCTGCTTTGTACCAGCCCTCTTTTGCTTTAGAATTGATGAGTAGACCTTATTAGCTTTCCAATAACACCAAAAAATGGTCTATGTACTTTGGAAGTGATGTGTGTAATGATTGAATCAAAACAGATAACTTTGAAGTTCACAAACTCAAGAAAACCTTCTATTTATGTCTTGACACGTGCTCGATGTTTTACTCAGTGTGACCAGCACAATAGAAATTGATAAAATTCCTTCTAGGGGTATTTAATTAGCTTAGTAAGCTACCATTTTCAAGTGGAATGATGTAAAAAGATAAACTATGCTAAGAGAAATCAATTTAGCAAGTTTAGTTATACCCTCGACTTTTTAGGACTGTAGCAAAAATTGACCAGAGTTCACCTCAACGCAGATTTCTCTGAAATGGCTGAATAGAATTACTTCAAACTTTGATAGCATGTAGATGGCTTTGAGCTGAATCCAACAAGCGTTGAATCGCTTGATTTGTTGAAGAATTGACCCAGATATGCCCTTGACAAGTTGGCAGACTTTTGAGTAGACTCACAGAGAACTCAGAGATAAATGTTCTTAATGTATCTATTAATGAACACTTGTATACAATCCCATTGGCATGTACAACATTGCCTAATGGTGTAGAGAGGTGTAGGCTATTGTATAGTCCTCACACACACTCAAAATCAATGAAAGAGGCTCGGGAATGATCTCTCCTACCTGCGACTTTTCATGTTCACTTTTATATGTAATGAGTGAAGATTTGAATTCAAATTCAAATTTTGGCTCCCTATGATCAAGATCCTAAATGCTTGGAGATATTCCTTCAATCAGATGTGCTACTTTTCCACGACTCATTTTGGTAGGTGATTACCAAAGATTCTAAGTCAATTTGACTTTTATAATGAGGTAAAGTGGTTATTAACCACTAGCATATGTTCCTATGCTATGCTTCCTCTGAGCCAAATGTGTAGGCTTGAAATTTACACCAACACCTCCCCCTCAAGCCAAACATTTTGGCTTAAGTCTTCATCTTCAATCTTCAAGTATATCCTGCAATCCAATCATGGATTTGAACCTGCAAAGTCTTGTTCCATCCAAAGCTTTAGTCAGCAAATCTGCACATTGCATGTTTGTTGATACATAGGTAAGTTGAATGTCCTTGCTTATCAATTTCTCTCTCACATAATGATAATGGACCTCTATGTGTTTGGTCCTAGCATGATAAATAGGATTAACTGCAAGGTGAAGAGAACTTGTATTATCTCCAAAGATTATTGGAGACCTAGTATATAAGCCCAATTCTGTATACAAAAGCTTAATCCAAATTGCTTCTTGTGTGGCATTAGCTAGTCCTCTATACTCTGCCTCTATGGAAGACAAAGCAACAGTAGGTTGCTTCTTTGAAGACCATGAAATTGGTTTGTCACCTCCAAAGGAAATATATCCAGAAGTGCTCCTCTTATCATCCTTGCATCCTGCCCAATCTACATCTGAATAAATTTTGATATCAATATCTGAAGTGTAAGGGAAATACAAACCATGGTTCTCTGTACCCTTGAGGTACTTCAAGATTCTCTTGGCAGCCTCTAAGTGAGGTATCCTTGGCTTGTGCATAAATTGACTTAGCACACTTACACCATATGCAATGTCAATTCTTGTAAGAGTAGCATAGTTCAAGCTACCCACCATACTTTGATAACCTGTAATGTCTTTGACTTCATCACCTTCATGGGCACTTAGCTTTAGGTTTACCTCCATTGGATTGTTTGCTACTTTAGCATCCTGCAAGTGAAACTTCTTCAACATATCCTGTACATACTTTTTTTGAGTAATGTATATCCCTGAATTAGTGTAAACTAATTCAAGCCCTAGAAAATACTTCAATAAACCAAGATCATTGATCTTGAACTCCTTCATCATCTGGCTTTTGATATACCTAATTCCATTGACATCATTACCTGTAATGATGATGTCATCAACATAAACACAGAGATATATTACCTCTGAATTACTTCTCTTAATGAACAGAGAAGTATCTGCCTTGCTCATGACAAAACCTTGGTCTTGGAGGTATGTAGTTAACCTGTAATTCCATGCCCTAGGTGCCTGCTTCAATCCATATAAAGCCTTTTTTAATTTGCAAACATGAGTTACCTTCTTAGGTCCTCATAGCCAGGAGGTTGTGACATATATACTTCTTCTGAAATCCATCCATTCAAGAAAGCATTCTTGACATCCAATTGGTATGTTCCAATTCTTTGATGCAACCACACTTACCAACACTCTGATTGTTGGCATCTTGGCCACAGGAGAAAATGTATCTTCATAGTGAATGCCTTGGGTTTGTGCAAAACCCTTGGCTACCAATCTGGCTTTGTACCTATTAGTTGTTCCATCAGAATTTTTTCTCAACTTATAGATCCATCTGGATCCTATTACCTTCATAGAATCCTTCTTGGGTACTAACTCCCATGTGTCACTCTCCTTGAGTGCTTCAATTTCCTCATCCATAGCTTCTTTCCATTCTGATTTGGTTATTGCTTCTTCATATGAACCTGGTTCTTCATTTGACAAATCTTTGGCAAGATAAATAGAATGTTTAGTAACAAGAGATGTATCATACCCATATCTGATAGGTTTCTTGCTTTCTCTTTGAGATCTTCTGATTGATTGAGTTGATGATTCAGGTATGTCTTCAAGCTTCTTCATCTTCATTTTGCCCTTGGACTTCCATGCCTTGAATTCTTCAAGGTTGATAGTGTCTTCATCATCTGAACTTGAGTCTTCATTCTGAGTAGGTTCCTCCTTTGCAAGTTTTGGAAATTCCTCTTCCAAGTCATAGGGTAGTTTAACCTTCCTGCATTCATTCTCATACCAAGAATCATTTTCATCAAAGATCACATCTCTGCTTACCATAAATCCCTTATTGGTAGGATTATAAAACGTGTAACCTTTTTTATTTAAATCATACCCAATGAAAATGCATTTTTCAGCCTTTGGATCTAGCTTACCTCTTATCTGAGAAGGAATGTGCACATATGCTACACATCCAAATATTTTGCAGTGATCTAATGATGGTCTCTTACCATGCCATGCTTCATAGGGTGTCATACCATCAAGTGAATTAGATGGTAACCTGTTTATGAGGTAAGTGGCAGTAGAAACACTCTCTGCCCATAAATAGTTAGGTAACTTCTTCTCATTAAGCATAGATCTAGTTGTCTCAACAATTAACCTATTTCTTCTCTCAGCTACCCCATTCTGTTTAGGAGAATACCTTGTGGTTATTTCTCTTTTGATGCCTCTATCCTGCAAGAAGTCTTCAAATGCATTGGAGAAGTACTCACCTCCTCCATCTAACCTTAGCCTCTTCAAATTCCTTCCTGTCTGGTTTTCAGCTAATGCAAGATATTTCCTAAAACAATTAAATACCTCATCCTTGTGCTTCATGAAATATAATACAGTCCATCTGCTATAATCATCAATGAAAGACACAGAGTACCTTGATCCTGAGACTGAGGGGTCTTTGCTAGGTCCCCAAACATCTGTGTGTACAAGCTCTAGGTAGTCTTCATGCATGTATCCTTTCTTGGAGAAGGGTAACCTGTGAGACTTACCAAATTGACAAGCACCACACTTGTAAATCATATGTTGCTTGGATACATTAGGCATCCCAATCACACATTGGTCCCTGCACATTTGTTTCAAGGTTCTTTCTCCTAGGTGCCCTAACCTTTTGTGCCAAATCTCAAGCTCTGAAAGTGTTTGATCTTTATAACTGTATAGTGCAATATTCTTTGTCTCTTTCAACTCAGAATTGAAAAGTCTACCTAACTTTTCTCCTTTAGCAATCCTCTTGAACACATGTCTTGGGTCCTCCACATATTCTCCATATTGATTGAATCTCACTTGCAAACCTTTCTCCACAATCTAACCAACACTCATCAAATATTTGGTAATGGTTGGTACATAGAGTACCCTCCTCAACAAATTCTGATTACCATCACAAGTCTTACCATTTCCAACTTTAACTACAGAATGCTTTGTATCATCACCTATTTGGACTTGATGTTTACCTTTGGGTTCCTCAAGATCAGAGAGTAGTGCCACATTGCCAGCCACATGATTTGAGCACCCTGAATCAATGTAGAATAAGTGGTCATCATTTGTACTTGACTTTGAAGTCATGTTCATGATCAGAAGAGAGTCATCCTGCTCCTCTGTGTAGTTGTTGTAGTCCTTTCTGGTTTTGAATCCTCCTTGATAGTTGCCATTGTAATTGTTGTTGTAATTGTTGTTGTAATTGTTGTTGTGGCCTTGGTGATGGTTGAACCTTCCTCTTGACTCTGAGTATCCACCTCTTTGGTAGCCTCTTCCTCTCTGATTTTTGTAATTCCTGAAACACTCATCTATAGTATGATTTGATAAACCACAAATGTTGCATGGTGATGCGTTATAGGGTCTCCACCTACCTTGCTTACCTCCTCTGCCCCTTCCTCTTGAAGATCTACCTCTCCCTGCATAGTTGGCTTGGGAGGTAGAGACCATCTTCCATTTTTTTGCTCTTGCCTTTATCCTTAGACTTCTTATCAGTGTATAGGGCAGAAGAGTTATTACCTTTGTATGTATCTCCATTTTTGGTGAGCTTTGCTTCATGTGTAAATAGTTTTCCCATGAGAGTTGTAAGATCTAGAGTGTGCATGTCCATGTAGAGATCCATTGCAGTGGTGAAGCTTTCCCATTTGTCATTAGCCTTGATTCCATTGATCACTTGCCTTACAATTTGTTCTTCTTCAATCTCTTCTCCTATGCTTGCTAACTGATATGCAACACCTTTGATCTTGGTCACAAATTCTGAAACAGCTTGCTTAGGTTGCTTCCTTAGTGTTGTGAATTCAATCCACAACTGATTTTTCCTAGCCCTTGTATTGGAGGAAAAGTATGATGACAAGGTTTCCCAAGTTTCTTGGGATGTCTTAGAATTTCTGATATGTGGTAAAAGAAAGTCAGAGATAGAGTTGAGTAAATATGACCTTGCCAATGCATCCTTAGCACACCATGTGTTGAGTTTTTCTTGTTCTTCCTTGGTTGGCAATCCTCTTGCTTTGAATGAGGGCAATTCCTCATCTCCTAAGATGTATCCATAGAGACTCCTTCCTTGTAAGTAGGTCTTCATCCTTAGAGACCAAGCTTGATAGTTGTTCCTGTCCAATTTATCAATAAATGAAGGAAAACCATCTCCCATAACACTTAGGAACATTATTCATTATAACAACACCATAGCCACTTCCTCTACATTTGTGTTCTATTCTCTAATACCACACTTTGTTGAGATGTTTGCTCAAACGTAAACTTCATAATGTTTCCATGTTTATAACGAAACTAATAAATTTCGTTTGAGTAATTTTCTCCTCCTTCATCTAATATGAGGCCCTCAATTTACTTGCATATTTAAATCTTCTTGACTTATTTGAACCTCTAGAAGTGGTGAAACTCCTATGAATTTTACTTCATGCATTGGGGCAAAGACGCCTTGAATGATTATGTATAGATAAAACAGAATATCCATTTCATTCAATAGATCATGGCTCCATGGCTCCCTTATGGGTTTCTGCAAATAAGCTCTCAGCTCAAAGGAAGAATTCATCCATGAATTTTACAAGAGTACAAATCATGGAAGAGGATTCATCCATAAATTTTACAAGTGTACAAATCATGGAAGAGGATCTAAGCTCAAGGAAAATGCCAGAGAGATCCATGGACATCAATCAAATGAAAGTTTCAAAAATTAAATACCAAATGTAATTTACGTTCATTGCTAGATGTTCATAGTTGAAAGTCCTACTCATCTGTTTTGATCCAATGATTTGAGGATCATATTCCAAAGTACTTGGGTGGTTATTGGTGCTTCCGAGGAAGCTCAGGGTATCTAGTTTGCACATCCGAGTTCAATTTTGGCTTGTGTGAAGTAGGAGCTTGCAGCACCAACTCATCTCTAGAAGGTGTCCGCCATCTCCTCCAACATCAACATTAGAGAAAAATTAAGGTAAAATGGGAGATGGTTTTGCATCATTCATTGACAAATTGGATAGGGGCAACTATCGAACATGGTCCCTAAGGATGAAGGCTTACCTCCAAGGAAGAAGCTTGTATGGATACATATCTGAAGATGAAGAATTGTCATATCTTAGAAGCAAACATCAACCTAGAAGAGAAGAGCAAGAGAGACTAGCTGCATGGTGTACAAAGGATACTCTAGCTAGGTCTTATATAGTTAAATCAATACTCTCTTCATAATTCTCATCAAATACAAGGGCAAGAAAGAACCAGCTTTTTATGGAGTTCATAACCTTGAAGAAGCAACCAAAACAAAGTGTACCTGACTATGTGACCAAGATGAAGGATGTAGCTGATCAACTTGGAAGTATTGGAGAAGAAATAGAAGAAGAAAAAATAGTGAGGTAGATCATAAATGGCATTGAGGATGATGAAGAATGGGAGTTCTTTACCACAACAATGGACCTATATATGGACATGTGGATACCTGAACTCAAACCATTGATGGGATAACTCTTCACACATGAGACAAAGCTCAACAAGAATGGAGATACTTCTAGAGGTAATCAATCTTCCACCCTTTCACAGATAAAAATAAGAGTAAAAATAAATGTAAAGGTAGGATGAATGAAGAAGAAGCTATTACCTCTCAAGTGAACTTCACAGGAAGAGGAAGAGGTACTACAGGAAGGAGCAGAGGGGCGAAGGATGGCAGGGGGAGACCATACAATTCTTCACCTTGCAACATTTGTGGTTGACCAATCATACCATACATGCATGCTTTAGTAACACAAAGAATTAGAGAGGAAGAGGCTTCCACATATGTGGCTATGTAAAATCAAGAGCCAGGTTCAAATAATGGAGGAAAAAACTATCACCACAATTCCAACCACGGATACAATAACAACTACCAAGGAGGCTTCAAAGGAAGAAGAGACTACAACAACTATACAGATGATCAAAAGGATTCTCTACTACTCATGAATATGAAAAACAAGCAAGGTCAAGATGATGGGTATATATTCTATATTGATTCTGATTGCTCCAATCATGTAGCAGGCAATGTAGCATTGTTCTTTGATCTTGAAGAACCCAAAGGAAAGCATGAAGTACAAAAAAGTGATGGGTTATTGTTGGAACTCCTACTCATCTTTTTTGATCCAATGATTTGAGGATCATATATAAAGTACTTGGGTGATTATTTGTGCTTCCTAGGAGCTCAAGGTGTCAACTTTGCACTCCTTAGTTTAATTTTGGCTGTTGTGAAGTAGGAATGTGTAGCACCAACTCATCTCTAGAAGGTGTCTACCATCTCCTCCAACATTCGTGAATTTCAATCTGGCTAGCATATCCTTAATGTATTTCTTTCTAGTAAGATACATACCCTAATCTTTATATACCACCTTCAATCCAAGGAAGTGAGCAGCCCTAAGTAAGTGATATTGATTTTCTCTTTCATTTGTAATTGAATCCTTTTAATACTTCAGCGTCATTATCTTTAAGGATTATCTCTTCATCATTATCTCCGTTTCATCTTGTCATAAAGTGAGAAGCATCTTGTTTGCTCACAACAAACCCCTTGTCTTGCAAATACGTCACAGCCCTATGATTCGTAGCTCTTGGAGCTGACTATTGCCCATTGAAGGATTTTCCTAGCTTGCATACATGTTTAGGACAATGTGAATCTTCAAGATCAGGGTTTGAGCCACGTATACCTCTTTAGATATCCATCTATTTAAAACTGAATTCTTCACATCCATTTGAAACTTTTAAATTTTTGGATTTCGTAATACTCTTACAGACTCTAAATGTTGACATGTCTACCATATGAGAGAACGTATCTTCAAATTTAATGCCTTGGGTCTAAGCATACCAGTTTGGCCACAAGTCAAGCGTTTTACCTATTATTGGTTCCATCAAAGTTTTTCTTTACCTTGTAGATCCATCTAGATCCTATTGCCTTCATAGTAGGAGTCTTGGGTACCAACTCTCAAGTGTTTTTTTTTCTTGCAAGGCTTCAATATCTTCTTCCATTGCATTTATCCATTATGGATTCTTGTTAGCCTCTTAATAAGATGAGGGATCTTGAGAAGATGACCAGCCAGAGTGGTGAATTCATGACGGTGTGGAGTTGGCCCTTCGTGATGGTGTGTTTAGCCCATCGCCTTCGTCGTCGTGCTAATTCGAAGGCTGAGGCTATCATTTCTAGCATCGCAACGGGAGGGGAGAGGTATAATTGCGAAGAAGGAGGCAAAGTGGTGGTGCACGAGCTTGTTGGCTTCCTAGTTAGTTTCTTTTGTCTACTTCTTGCATGCGCTTTGCGTGTAGTCCTTTTGTTTGGTTTGAGGAGCCATTGTGACGATGAGTATGGTCTCCATTGTGATGCCTTGTTGCTGGCATGACATGAGTATCTATTTTTGATATAACATTAAATATAACATTAGTTGCGACATTGCGTACCTTCAGGGGGTTGCAATTTACCTATTGTTTTAAAGACGTATTTCAAGAGAAAACAAACCAATAAGATAAAGGATAGTGGAAGAACAAAACAGAAAGATAAAGGAAAGAGGAAGTAAAAGAGTTTGTGATTGGGCTTAGTTGTTTCCTCATAGGTTCATTGATGGTCAGTAAGGATCTCGCCTCGTGAGGAGTCTTGTGGTAGTCTCTCTTTCGACCTCTAGGACTGTTGTGTGTGTGGTTTGGTCTCTTGGCTCCCATGGCCAGAGAACGTTCCTTGGTGGTCAGCAATGTGGCACCTCCACCAGTGAGGTCACTTGTGGCATCAAAAATGTGCCTTATTGGTCAAATATTTCACCAAAGGCCCCTACTTAGAGTACATGCATCTTTGGCTTCATAAAGAGTGGTTCCCCTACAGTCTGATAGTGAGCAAATACTGGTTTTTGCCAGCAAAGCACTTACTTTTGGTCTTTGAGAATGAGAAGATGGCATTCCAAGCACTACAAGTGGTCAATTGGCAAGTTCAAACATCTACCCTATGCCTTTTTAAGTGGTTCTAGATTTTTTCCCAAATAATTTAATCCATTGCACTACCTACTTTCGGTTGAGCTTCCCAACCTTCCTTTTTTCTTGTATGACTTCTTGATGGAGATCATTGTGCCAATTGTCCGACTGTTGGCCTCAAGGGAGGATGTGGGGGGCTTTCTCTATGAAAGTGTAGGTATTCCGTCAATGCATGATGGCATCACCAAATTAGACGGATCTCAACAAAGCTCTCCCCTTAAAGATTTCCACAGACTTAGGGGAAGGGAAAGTTTGGGAGCAAGAGATCACATAAAAGAATTTGCCAAATGCATTTTTTCATTGTGATTTGCAAGGACATAGGATTAAAGAGTGCCTTCAAAAACAAAACTCCCCAAAAAATAAAGAAAACCAAGAAGCCTCCAAAGAAGATTAGATAGATCAGATAAATACTTCGGCACAAGCTTGTCCACCTATCTTCAAGGAAGAGAAAGACACTAGGGTCTTAGAGAAAAACTCAAAAGGGTTCACAAAAGTTAGACATAGAAGGAAAAGAAGCCATAGGGGGTCTACGGAGAGGAATGCCATGATTGTCGCCCCTCTAAGTAACGTGTACTACAACTTGGAAAAGGAGATCAATGCATTGGAATTTCCAAGATGGAACCTCTTCGATGTCGACTTTGAAGGCGAAACTGTGGATATTGCCACCAACAAAGAAGGCAACCATGAAGGCTATTCCACTAGCAAAGAGGAGGGTTTCACTACTAGCAACAAAGACAACGGGACAGTGAGAGATCCCTCATTGCATCAACACTCCCAAAAAAGGTGATACATTCTCTCTCATAAAAGGTGTCTCTTAAGGGGAAACAACCATTGGAGTTGCCATGGAAGAGCCCCCTTAAGGGTAAGATACGTGGGCAGGACCGCTTGTTACATGGGAAGGACTCCTTGTTCTTGAACAAGAAAGACGAATCCAAGAAGAAAAAAGACAAGGTCCCTCTCTCCAAAGAGGGTAACTATCAAAAATGATTATCTTATCATTTAACACTAGGGGTTGACTCACCCCCAAGAGCGGCTATTATTGGCCAATGGTTGCGGGATAATAGCCTAAACCCGGCTTTCATCTGTATTCAAGAGATTAAAATCGATGGAGAGGACCTTCTGAAACAATTCAAATGCATCTCTTCGGTTCATGTCTGGCTTACCACTTCACACCCTAGGGGGCCATGGCACAACTATTGGAATAAAAAACTTTTGGTTTGGTAGACTAGTCAACTTCCGTAAGGATCAAAAACATCGCTGGATTGTTGCCTCCTTGAGGGGCCTATTCTTGCTCACTATGGTCCCCATATATGCCCCAAATAGGGAGTCTGCGAGGATTGACACCTAGACTTCTTGGATGCACTTTCCCACAACATTATGCTATGCAGAGACTTCAACATCGTGGAAGATCCATCGGGTCAGTGGGACAATAGGGGGCATACCATTGTTAGTGAAGAGAAAGATATCAGGGGCAAAGTCAAACTTCACCTGGATCTAGTGCAGATCAAAGACACAAATGGTTTCTCTTGGTTGAACCTCCAATCTGAGAAAGAATTGAGGAAAGCAAGACTCAATAGAAGCTGTATTGTGCAGAATAGTATCGTGCAGTGGGGCTATCTCACCATCTCTTAACACCTTGACCTTGCCATATTGGACTGCCACTCTCAAACCAATTGCCAAGCTAAGAAAAGTTCCTTGGTTTCATGCTAGCCTAATGTCTTTCACCCTCCCCTTTTTCTACCACAAAATTACCCTAGTTTCGAACTCGGTGTTTGCCAACGGTGCTTCTCTGACCAAAAGTTGGAGGATTGCAATTAAGAAGACTCGTCAACTTCTAGTCAGAACTCACATGATGCTTTGCAATGTGCAAGGTTGAGGCACAGAAAGAAGCTCTATCAGAGGCTCTACTGTCTAGCGGAGGAAGTGAATAAAGGGAACTAGCAATACGAGATGGGACTACGAAAAATTAGAGGCAGGCAGAGGTACGAGGAAGAAATTCAAAGGAAAAACTTGCAAGTATACTTCAAAGCCTGGTGGGCGGGGAAGACTCAAAAACCAACTAAAGAGATGTGTGGCATCCTCAAGAGGATGCAAACTAGAGAATCTATCCCCTTCTTGGTAAGATGTAATGGGGTCAAGTGCACAACAAAAGAAGAAAATAGTGCCATTATTGTCGACCACTATGGGGTTGAGTGCACAACAAAAGAAGAAAATAGTGCCACTATTGTCGACCACTTTACTCAACTCTTGGGGGTCTCGATACCCCTTTCTTCCTTGAGGCAAGATTGCATAGCCACCATCTCCAAAGCCTCACCCTCGTGAATACCACATAATCTAAAGTCTCTCCTTGATGCACCCATTGAAGATAATGAAATTCTTGAAGCTATTGATATGCTCCCCAATGGGAAAAGCGTAGGTCTAGACAACCTCACAAAGGAGTTTTTCAAATCCTCCGGAAGGTGGCGGCCACTATGCTATGCTTGGTTTGGCAAGAGGCATTGGCTTTTGGTATGCTCCCCAAATGCCTGAACAATGGTTCCATCAAACGTATCCATAAAAAAGGTAACAATAATAGGATTGAAGACTGGTGCCCAATCACAATGCTTCAAACAGGGTACAAGATCTTAGCAAAAGTAATTGCCAACAGAATCTCATACCACTTAAAGAGTTAGGTTACTAAGGACTAAAAAGGATTCGTCAAAGGTAGATCAATATTGGAAGCAATCCCTAATATTTGGAAAGTTCTTGATTTTTCTGAAGAGTCTGAACAAGATGTGGTATTCCTTAAAATCAACTTTGACAAAGCCTACAATAGACTACAATGGGAATTCATTCTCCAATCTCTTAAAGATCATGACTGCAATCAAAAAATCACTAAGATTATTGCTACATTGCTGGGAAATGCATTGATGCAAATTAATATCAATGGTCAGTTATTGAAAGCCCTTAAATTAAAAGCCTCTATTAGGCAAGACTTAGTGTGCCTACTAACCCCTTTGCTTTTCACAATTTCCATGGAGGGGCTCAATCATCTTGTGCATAATCACATGGAAATAGGCCGTATTAAAGGTCTCTCTCTCCCTCTCAACCAGGGCCAGATGATCATGAGACTATTTGTAGATGACATGAATGCATTTGTGCATAATGATGTGACTAGCATTGGAACTTGTTGGGGGTGCCTTAACACATTCCTTGAGGCATCTGGTTCCAAAATAAACCACTCAAAAAGACCACTTTCACAACCAACATTGGACCACCTCATCAATTGCTCGTTGACCATGGTTGCCAAAGTATTCCTAGGGGTCATGTCTTTTACCTACTTGGTATTCCGATGGGCTTTGGTTTTTCAATGGAATAGTGATGGATTTGGGTCCTTTCCAAACTAGACAACAAGCTTGTGTACTAGAAGCACATTCAAAGCAACCTCATGAGCCGTTCCATGGTAATCAATACCTTGTTATCCCCCCTCGACCATTTACTATCTCTCTTGCTATAGAATGGAAGATCAAGAGCTTAGCAAATTGGAAAGAATCTTCAAAAAATTTCTTTGGACTAGGGACCACAATAGAAGGGGGGTTCCCAAAATTAAATGGTCTACCTGCATCAACCAGAAGGATTGTGGGGGCTTGGGAATCATGGATATTGAAGGCATGGCTTACACGTTGGCCGCTAAATCGATCATCAAGGCATGGTGCTATTGTGAGACTTCTTTGGCCAAGCTCATATCAAGGAACAAGAATGTGATTACTTGGTGGACCTCCCTAGGTGGAAGGACTTGGGCCTGCTTACCCTATTATTCTGCTCTTCCGGTTTCCCCTAAGGCTCGAATCTTGTGCGCTCTCTATAGAAGAGTTGGAATAGGTTCAAACAATACATCAAAATCAAAGAAGATTGGAAATGGGTGGCCAATATCAGACAAAACAACTCAATGTAGTTTCCAATCATGGGAATCAAGGGGTTGTTTCTTGGAACCTCCTAAATGCAAAGAGGCTCTGGAACAATGGTGTCAAACAATGGAAACACCTCTGGAAACAAGAAATTGGCCAATGGATCAGCTTTGAGGACATAGATCTTAAAATAAGAGTGAAATACGAAGAATGCACCCTCCTTCAGAGCATATGCCTTGCCTGCAAATGTTCAAGAACTCAACTCATCATTCGGCAAGATTCGTTGTGCCATGAGGGCCTTATTTTTCACAATGGCAACTATCTTTCCAAAATTCCAAGAATCAAGGTAAACACGGATTATCATGTCACTCTTTACAAGAAGTGGTGCTTGACTAGGACAAGGTTGCATTGGGGATTGAAGTTCATGTCTGTCTAGCATCCCTTCATCAAGGAAAGAAGTCTGTTCTCATTTTGCAAATCCTCCATGGTGGTATCTAGACCAATCTAAAAGCTAACAAAATTTATAGGGCTCCGCCATGGTGCAAGTGATGTTGTCGCAGCTATTGAGGATCTGGGTCACATCTTGTTTGCATGCCCCAAGTCTCTTTAGCTCTGGTGGACCTTAGTGAATATTTTGAGACTACAGGAACAAATCACCTGGAAGCAAACACTTTTGGGCCAAGTGATTGAATTTTTAGTGGCACTATGGAATGGTATAAGAGGGGAGTCCCTTAAGAAGATTTGGAGGGAGCAGTGTGCCTACAACTTTGGACACCCTCCTAAGGAGTGGTCGATCAAGAACTCTGTGTTCCCCCTTGGAAAAGAATCTCCCACTACAAAAGGAAACCCACATTTCAGGCATCATAAAGTATTTCTCATTGAAAACAACAAGCTTGAACCCAAGTGGGCCCTGCATGAGGGGGACGAGAGGGAACCCTCTCTAATTCTGCATGTTCTATCCCTGCTTTGTGGGATATGCAGGGTCCCAAGGGCACTAGTCGCCGTCAATTGTAACTTTTTCTCTTTATTTTAATTAAAGCCCTGGAGAGTAGGCAAGGCTGAACTTCCTTTTTGAAAAAAAAAAACGATGAGGGCTCTTCAAAGTTCAAATCTTGAGCTATATAGATAGAGTGTTTAATTACCAATTATGTGTCCTAGCCATACCCTTCTCACTTCTTCTTTTAACTTGTAGATCTCCTAATGGATTGTTAAGAGGTTTATGCAATATCCCTCAACTTCTACACCTCAGCTTGATCTTTAGATTTCCTTGAGTTGATCTCCATCCTAGCAGTCTTTTCATCATCTTCAAAATCACTTGAAACTTCAAATGTATTGCACATTTATTTTAAGAGTGTGGAAAAGTCTTCCTCCAATTCATATGGTAGCTTAGTTGTCTTGCAATCATCTTCAAACCAAGATTTTTCTCATTAAGAAACATTTATGTACACTAAATATGAAGCATTTGGGGCTAATTTCATATAACCTATAACTATTTTGATTACGTTCATAGTCCAGATCAATTTTACCTCTATTTTGAGATTTATTGTTGATAGGATCTTGTAGATGCATCTACTCAAATAATACTAAAAGTTCTCACACAAGCATAAACAGAATAGAAAGAGACCAGATAATGGACACTAGATTGGGTACAATCTCTGCCCACATACTCCAATTGATGAATCTATCAGAGTATGTGTATTTATAGGTATTTCTCATTACCTCTTGAATAGAAGATACATGAGGGTGGTGCTTCAAAAAGCATGTATTTACGAAAATCTTTGTTGTTTACAAAATTTTTGCTTTCTAAGAAATCTACTATTTTTACAAAAATGTTGCTTTCTAAAGAGATCTATTAGTTTTATAAAAAAGATCTAAAATATTATCTTTTAACTATCTTCAAAAATATCTGAATAAGTCCATGTGCATTGACACCCTCATGAGTTTTCACCTCTTCAAAATCAAAACACAAATCATATAAAAAAACTCAAGATATTAAAGTCCCTATAATATTCCATTATTCCATAAAGTATAACATGCCTCCCAGTTGACAAGCAATTGACCTCAGTTGATAATAATAAAATAGCCATGGATAGCTAGTCACATGTCCCAACACTAAAGAATCATAAGCATGTTCCATGTAAAAACACATGCATGGAATTGGAAAGCTGAATGTTGTTGTGACTCTGAATGATATACAGGGCTAAAGTCTATTTTGGAACCTAAATTTTGACATAATGCAACCCAAAAAGTAATTAAAAACTGAATGGCCTTATGTAAAACCAAAACCTATTACTAAACATGTGAAAAGAATGTTAATAATATATGGAAAATAGAAAAAGAAAGGTTTTCTCTTACGAGTGTATAAAAAGTAATAAATAAATAAATGAGAATGTTAAATAAATAAATAAATAAGGGGAGGAGAGTGTTAGAAGTTATGTTAAATATCAATTTAAAGGAATGGGGTATCAAAAAGTAAAAAAAGGCTAGTGGATAAAGCATATCTCTTGTAAGTGTGAGGTTGTGGGTTCAAATCCAATACATGCTAAATAAGGAACTAAGTAGGCTAACTAGAGAAATAAGTAAGCTAACTAGGGAAATCACTAATCTCGTATTGCCACTCATAAGTTCAAATTGGTTCAAAAGGGAACCAAGAGAACCATGAGTGCCACAGAATCTAAAGATGCCAAAGTTAACCATAGTTCTATGCCTTAGTCCACACGTTAGAGTAAGTCGAAGGAGTAATCAAATGATAGCTGAATTGATAAATGAAATTGATGAATGAGAACCTGGATCGTATGATCGAGATGGATGCCAAATCCTAAATGGAGGTCGTGAATCACCACACACCGTGAAACCACCTCCATAGATGCACCTTGGCTTTCATACCATAATTGATCAGATCTTGGAGAGGCATGTACGTAGAGGATAGTACCGAAACAAGATCCCACAAAAGCATAAACAGAAAAGAAATAGACAAGAAACTAGACATTAGATTGGGTACAATCTCCCCCCACATACTCTGATGGAAGATTCTATCATCGTATGTGTATTTATGGGTATTTCTAGTTATGTCTTGGATAAAAGATATATGAGGGTGGCACTTCAAAAGGCGGGCATTTACAAAAATCTGCTCTATTTACAAAAACATCGGTTTCTAAAGTGATCTATTTTTTTTACAAAAAAATATCTAAAATAATACTATCTTTTATCTATTTTGAAAAAATATTTGAATAAGTCCATGTGTGTTCACACCCTCATGAGTCTTCACATGCTAGATCAAAACACAAATCACATTAAAAGCCCCAAGAGATTAGAATCTGTATAATATTCCTTTATTCCATAAAGTATAAGAGTATGTGTGCAAATATCCTACAATGTTCGAAGCTTGGTCTCCTTCCATTCTAAGATTCATAATAAGTCATACCCTCCATTGACTTTTTTTCCTTTTGGAAAAAAAGAAAAAAAAGGTACGGCATTGATTGCAAATTTAGATATATGCAAATTTAATGGACAAAGAAAATTTATAAGAATGGGTGATATAAGTAGTGGCGCAAGCATATGGAATTCATTTTGAAAATATTCTCGTAATTGGGGAAAATGATTTCTTGTAAAAAATCTAAAGCATTGTCTACAGCGACGGGGTGGAAACAACTTCATTATGGATGTCAAGAGTGCACATCTAGCTTTTGGCAATCTCATAACTTATATTGTCACATGCTCAATGAAAACTAAGGAAGTCATGGATCCGTGCGATTATTTTCAGAGGTCACGCAAGGTCGGTAATCTCTCTCTCTCTCTCTCTCTCTCTCTCTCTCTCTCTCTCTCTCTCTGTTTTCTGGTACGTGTTTTCATACCTTCCGCTCCAAGGTAAGCGTATCTTCAACTATCAGTAAGCGCACACACTCACAAACGCGCCTGAGCAATGTAAAGCTGAAAACGTACCCTCTGCCGAACAATTCATGACTCCCCATCATCATTGGTTATGTTTGAGCATGCATTTTTTCTTTATTGTCGACATGATAATCGACGTGTGTAAGCGCTTCGTTAATCACGTCTGTAGTTTTTTGTAAACCTGATTCAAAGATAAAATCACGTCCGTTTATGTGTACTTGCGAATGGAGATAGGCAAAATTATTAGGATTCCTGATGAAGGTCATGAAAATGGTGAGTGTGCAACGACATGCTCACAAGACAGAAACATCATTCTCCTGATATGATGAAGTAACACATGCGATCAATGGTGGAGAATTTCCAACCTTAATTGAAGCTTGAAGTCAGTGCACCTCTCCAAGTATCAAAAGCTAAGATGGTTTCTATTTATCTCCAATGCCTTTAGTAATGAAGCTAAGAGTTTGCTGACTCGGAAGGAACCTCTATAGATTACAAGTGAGATATAATTCACTTGAAATGGGATCTTGCAGCTAACACAAACAATGCTTTATACCACAGTACTCAAATCATAGACAATGAACCACTTAGATGTTACACTCAATCTGTATTCTAACGTTAAGAGATAAACTTAATCTTCGTATGACCATAAGAATGATTCGAAATGGGTACTAGAGCTTGCTAGCACAAGTTCAATAAAACAAGCTACCTAGATTGATCAACTTGTAGATAGGGGGTTAGTACAATTACTTGTCCTCCTTACTACGTACATGTACAAATACATACATTAGAACATGCATAATTATCTAGGGTATTTAGGGTTGTATTTTCAAGAAGATATTGTTAATGATAAACACATACATACACAAACATAGGTAATTAGAAACACATAGACATAGGGTATACGCAAATATATAGGGTGGCGCAACCACTTAGGGTTTTCACACATTCACTTGGTTCCATAGATAGCATTATAATCACTTAGGGTACCACACCCATACGGTTTACCCACATAATGCTTATATATATAAACACATACACATATTAGGGCACAAACACAAACAATTTTAGGGTTTTTACATATACATAAACACAAACATGTAGAAATTGAGGATACACAAATACATATGGGTTAATTTTAACACACATGCACACGTGTGAGGATTTGATGAGATAATAAAAGAGATGGGAGAGTGTTGGAAAAAATTTAGTCAACACAAGCCAAGATCACTCCTGGAATACCTAGTACACTCGCTTAGCTTCACAAATATGCATTAAGAACCCTTTAGTCCTTTGGAATATCATTCACGAATAGTTGTGACAAAACAGATAAAGTTGGATATCACAAAGCTTGAAAAGCCTTCTAATTTCTTATGTGAAGCTCTGAGGAAAATGCTCACAGCTCACAGTCTTGTACAAACCAAGGCAAGAGCTTTTGCACACTTTCAATTAAATTTCTAAGCTACCAAATATATTTATTTCATAAATTAAGCATCTTTATACATTGATCTATAAGTTTAAGAGGTATAGGGGGTCACCATAACTTTTCAGGAAGAAGAAGATATGCAAACACATTCACACTTATGTAAAGAGGAACCAAATAAGAATGAGACCTCTCACACATTGCCACACACAAAGAAAGGGGCAAACATAGGTTGAGGCAAGGAAGAATCATATTCTTATTCTTCTTCTATTGCATAAAGAAAATATACGAGAATGACCTAATACACAATACAACATGTGCAATATATAAATAATATTACATAAGGAAAACCCCAACATCCACAAATGAGTGAGATAGTGAGATACAAATGTGCCATCACTCTTGATAAATAAATCTAGTAAATCTCACCAAAGTCTCCCTCACATAGATCAGCGTGATCATTATACATGTCATAGAAATGAAAAGATGATGTGTGTCATCCTTGATCATCACATTCTGAGCATGATATCTCAACAATCCATGTCAAGCTCAAGATCATGTCTTGTAATCCAAGCATCAATTTTGACACCTTCGTTTCTCAAAGTGCTTTAGTGGAAATATCATCAACCTACTCATCTCTCCTCAAAAAAACAAGATCCATGTGGCCTGCTCAGACCTTTTCTTTGATGAAGTGATAATTCACCTCAATTTGTTTTCTTCTAGCATGAAGAAGAAAATAGTTTTTACCAACTTGATGCTATTAAGATGATCACAATAAATGATGATAGGCTTTTGCATTTCCACACCTAAATCTAAAATTAACATCTCTAGCCATGATGCTTTGCATGCTACCATTGCAGCACCTCCATACTTAGCCTCCATATTTGACAAAGCAACAATGCGTTGCTTCTTACTACCTCATGTAAAAGCTAGAGTCGCAAGTGAGAATAGATATCCACTAGTAGATTTTTTATTTGGAACCGTACTGATCCAATTTGCATCAGTGTACCCATGAACCTAGAGTTCTACATAGCTTCATAAAACAATCCATAATCCAAAGTAGCACTCACATACCTTAAAGTGCATCTTAGAGCATCTAAATGAGGTTTTCTTTGAAGCCACAATAATGGACTTTGAAGTCCTACAATGTACCTTAGATGAAGTCTTATAATTGTGAGAATTATCAAACTTCCCACAATTTTCCTATACAAAGTAGCATTTTCCAATGCTTCACCTCACGGAGTATACAACTTCAAATTCTGATCCAATGGCATAAAAATTGGCTTACAATCAGCTACACCATACTCATGCAGCATACTCAAGGAATATTGCCTTTGTGACACCCATATACATGTTTCCATATGGGTAAATTGAATTCCCAAAAAATAGTGCAGCACACCAAGATCTTTCATGTCGCATTCCTGCACAAGGCGTTTCTTTAACTCTTTAATGATTTCTTTATTATCTCTAGCTACAATCAAGTCACCCTTCCATGCATATAATGACTTATGTGCATCGCACATAGAAAATCCAATGGTATTTAAATAATCTACAATTCTCACATGCCAAGGAAGAGGGGCTTGTTTAAGCCCATATAAAGCATTTCGCAACCTTCAAACATATTATGGGTGCTTTGAGTCCTCATATCCTTGTGGTTGGTCCATGTATACTTCTTCCTACAACTCACAATGTAAGAAAGAATTCTTCGCATCCATTTTATGCAAAATACATCCTTTTGTTGTAGTTAATGAAACAAGTGCTCTAACAATATACACTTTTGTTATAGGGCTGAACGTTTCCTCATAATCAATGCCATATCTCTATGCATATCATTTTGCTACCAATCGTGCATTATACCTACTTATGCTACCATAAGCATTGTGTTTTTCCTTGTAAACCCACTTGATGTGAATGGGTTTCTTTCATCGTGGCAATGGAACCAGATTCCATGTTTCATTTCCATAAAGTGTAACCATCTCCTTATCCATAGCTTTCTCCAAACTTTCATTTCCAATTGCATCTTCATTACAAGAAGTTTTGGCACCTTGTATTTCCTTCTTTATGTAGGCATAATGATGAGCTATGTAACTATCATATGTCAATCATTGCACTGAATTCTACTTGGTCCCAAATCTTCTTGGTCCAAGGTCACTTCTTCTTGTTATGTAATTTGCAAATGTCTTTCTTACTCTTGGAGTCTTCACAGAGGGCAATCCGAGTTCCTCATCAAGGCTCTTTTCTTAAGCGCTTGAATCTCCATCGATGTACTCAAAATCTATCGATGGTTTATTACGAGTAAAAACTTTTCATTACTTTTCTTTGATGTAGCAGATGATTTTTTTGGACTGAAGTTTCAATGCAATCTTCCACTCCATGGATTTGATTTGGAACCATTACTGCATGATGCATCAGGTCCACTCAAATCTTGAGATTTTGCACTCGTGTTTTCAACATTTCGTTTGTCATTTGAGTGAAGATTAAGTCCTTCATTGCGATGTCCATAGAATAGAAGCTTAAGATCTCATCAAACACATCTCTACTTACCTTTTCACATGTCCTATGAGTGGGTTGTAGAATGTATATCCCTCTTGCTCAAGGGAGTACCCAATAAAAGATCTTTTTTTTTCACAAGTTATTACATGATGCCGATGGATGATAACATAAGCAAGTACGGGATTTATTGCACATTAGGATATGTGTAGATTTAGTGGATTAAAAAAAAAAATCTATAAGATTGGTCGATATAAGTAGTTGCGCAAGCATATGGAATTCATTTTAAATATATTCTTGTAATAGGGAAAATGATTTCTTGGAAAAAGTCTAAAGCATTGGCTAGAACGACGAGGTCGAAACAACGTCATATGGATGTCAAGACTGCACGTCTAGCTTTTGGCAATCTCGACTAGAAATGTCACGTGCTCAATCAAAAGTAAGGAAGTCATCCATCCGTGCCATTATTTTCAAAGGTGACGCAAGGCCGGTACTCTCTCTCTCTCTCTATGTGTTTCCTGGTACGTGGCTTCTTACCTTCCGCTCCAAGGCAAGCGTTTGAGAAATGGAAAGTTGAAAAAGTACCCTGTGCCGAACAACTAATGACTCTTTATTGCATCTTTTGGCCTTGAAGACTTTTCAACTGTAAACTGATTCACACTCCTATGGAGATAGGTTTACGATTGAGTCTTCATGATGTTGGAGATGCATTTGGTGTTGTTGTCTATCAGCAAGGAGTTGCATGCTTGATTTAATTATGTATTACTCGGCCAATATATTCAGTTTGCTATCTCATAGATGAGCAGATTTATGCATTGCCCACGAGTCAAGCATTGACAGGCAATTAAGCACATCTTTCGCTACTTGAGTGGTACTCGGCTACTTGGATTGTTTTATCCCACGATGGGATCCCTACCACTAGATTTACATGCCTTTTTTGGCTCTGATTGGGCAAGTTGCTATGACACTTGTGTATCCACTAGTGGTTTTTCCTTCATGTTCCGTAACTCATGTATATCTTGGCTGAGCAAGAAGTAGCCTACTGTGGCCACTTCCAGTTGTGAGGCTAAGTATAGGACAACTTTCATAGGGAGTGTTGAGTGTGTGTGACTCAGATGCCTTATGCCTGATTTGGATGTTGGTCATCTTCTGCCACCACCATCATCACTAATAGTCAGAGCACGTTGGCGGTTGTGAGGAACCCTGTATTCCATGCTTGCACTAAGCACATTGAGGTGCATTATCATTATGTCAGAGAGAGATTTTCTGCTAGACAAATCATCTTGGCATATGTGCCCATGTAGGAGACATTGCAAACTTCTCATGAAGGCTCTGCTTAGGGAGACGTTTGAAGCTTTCAGCTAAGCTTTGGGCTTACTTCCTTTTGTGGATTGATTCCGCATAGCTTGGCACTTCCTTATACATGAGTGCTAGATCCTTGTTCACCACATCACTTCCAAGGGGATTTGTTGACATATTTAGGTGGTGGTGTGTGAACACACTAGGACCATTGGTGCATTTTTTTCCCTGTCTAGGAGGTTTTTTCCCCCTTGTATATACACCTATAGCCCTAACGGGTTACTTATCTTTGTTCACGTGCTTCCGGAGACATCTAACTCCAACAGCTTAACACTTAGATCTATCTACCTCATACAAAAAAAAATTGGTGGGCTGGATATGGCATCACAAAGATGTGTGAAATATCTCAAACAAGCAGGCCGCTCGCTAAGAAAGGGGTCTACTACCTAATTCAAATTGTTGAAAGATCTCACACACACAATGGATCATAAATTTGAAATACCTTGTGTGTTCATATAGATTCCAAAAGATTCCCTATAAGGTATGAAGCACTCTCCTAAATATCGGCGTTTATCACTCTCTCATCTCTAGAATATCTCAGCACCTCTTCACAATGGTATCAGAGCAAAGATCAAGATTAGGCATTATGGGTGATGGATTCCCCTCATCCATTGAAAAATTGGATCGGGGAAATTGTTTAATACCCTGTGATAATTATGTACGTTCTAATGTACGTATTTGTAAAATTATATAGTAAGGAGGGCACCACGCAATCTGTTATTATTTGGGAAAAAATGTATATCTTTGATCTAAAACGCAAGCAACAATTACCATTTCTGACATTACCGGAATCAATAAGCTTTTTCAAGAGATGGTTGTTGAGGTTTAGAAATCCTCACTCCATAGAGACAATATTTCAAACATATACCTAGCCAACAATCCTATTTTTCATGCAAGGAGTAAATACGTAGAAGTTCATTGTCATTTTGTTATGGAGAAGGTCTTAACAAAGTATGTAGACGTCCAACATATTGGAACCAAGGCCCAAATTGCAGTTATGATAACCATGTTCGTTGAAGGATAAAGGCTTATGAAGTTCATGTTAGACATCAACATGAAGGAAATTGAATGACGCAATCAAATAACTTGAACTTGAGGTGCGGTGTTGAAAAATATGTGAAAGTAAAGTTATTTAAATTATAAATCTTTTTCCACGTCATGAAGAAGTAAAAAGAGTCCAAATCTACATGGGCGGATATCATAACAAACAAATGTCAGCTATCAAAAGTGTTAGAGACAAGTTGGGAGAACCTTTTCGGTGAGATCTATCCAATAAGATCTCATTGGCCTATGCATATGTAAATATATGGATTCGAGGGTACATATTTTCTGGATGGTCCAAGCATTGGACTACCGTTGGAGTGTGTATATGCTAATTGAAAAGCTATCCCTTAGCTAAGTTCATCCCCTACTTGCTTACTCTACATACTCTGTAGAGATAATTGTAATAACCCCCTATGTAGATATTAATCAATGTAGATAGCTTGTTTTATTTTACTTGTGCTAACAAGCTCTAGTACCCATTTCAAATGATTCTTATGGTCATACGACGATTAAGTATATCACTTAACGTCAGCATAAGACTTGAGTGTAACATCTAAGTGGTTCACTATCTATGATTTGAGTAGTCTATTACGCAGCGTTGTCTGTGTAAGCTGCAAGATCCCATTTCAGGTGAATCATATGTCATTTGTAAGCTATGTAGGTTCCCTCTGAGTCAACAAACTTTTAGCTTCATTACTATAGGAATTGGAGATAAACTCAGACCTTCTTCGCTTTTGATATTTGAAGAGGTGCATTGACATCAAGCTTCAATTAATGTTGGAAATACTCCATCATTGATCGCATGTGCTACTTCATGATATCCGGACAATGTCGTTTTTGTATTGTAAGCATGTCGTTGCAGAGTCACCATTTCCATGACCTTCATCACGAATCCTCATAAATTTGCCTATGTCCATTTGCTAGTGCACATAAAGGGATATGGGTTTCTCTGTTAATCAGGTTTACTACTGGCATGATTACCGAAGCGCTTACATACATAGATCCTCATGTAGACAATAAACAAAAGAAAAGGAATGCTCAAACATAAATAATGGTGAATATATTTCATTTGACACAAATCTATTCTGCCATCAACCTGCATAAATTCAATGCCCAAATAATGATGCAAATGGGGTCAAACATCTCGAATGAGGCATGTAAATCAGCCTTAAAATTAGTAATATGATTCTCATGAGGACCCGTGAGTAGCATGTCATCAACATACACCACAATGATTAGAAGCACATCATTTACACACTTAAGATATAAGGTGCTTCTAGCTGGATGGTTCTCAAAACCATGTGGAATCAGATAAGCATGTATCCTTTCATATCAAGCATGTGGTGCTTGCTTTAAACCATGTAATGCCTTCTTTAACCTGCACACCTGGTTTTCATGCCCTTTCTGCACAAAGGGAAGGGGCTGAGAAACATACACCTCTTCATGAAAGTCACCATTTAAAATTTCCAACTGATGTACATTCCATCCATGATGAGCTACAAGTGCAGAGATGCTATGAACAATAGTCATTCAACATCTATGTGCAAAGATCTCATCAAAATCAATGTCTCTTTCCTGTGCATAACCCTTTGCAACAAGCCTAGCCTTATACATGTAAACTATTCCATGAAGAATATGCTTCAACTTGTATATCCACTTAGTGTCAATGGCCTTCTTCCCAGTAGGCAAGTCACATAAAGACCAGGTACCATTTTTCATGATAACATCATAATCAAATTGCATTGCGACCATCCAATGTTCAGAATTTTGTGCTTCATCAAATGAAATAGGCAGCCATGTTGGAGGAGATGGTGGACACCTTGTAGAGATGAGATGGCGCTATGAATTCTTGCTTCCCACCTGCCAAAACTGAGTTGAGGAGTGCAAAGTAGACCTCTTGAGCTTTCCAAGAAGCACAAATAATCACCCAAGTACTTTGCAAAATGATCCACAAATCATTGGATCAAAGCACATAAGTTGGAGTTACATTGTGAACCAAAAACTTGCTAATTTGTTCACTACACGTGCTCAAAGAAATGAACAATTATGTTCTCTGCTAACAACAACAAAATCCTTTTGGGCATATCTAATTAGCTTGGGTAGCTAACATTTTTAAGTTATTTCACTTGAAATGATAAACTATGCTCAGATAATGATGCTTAGCAAAATTGAGATGCATCTCGATATTTTTGGGAGTTGACAGTATGCAAACCAAAGTCTAATGTTTTTCATATGACTCAAGAATGACTGATGAAATCAAAGTAAAACTTTGTAATACAACACTAAAGAGTCTAATGAATCTATATCAACTTAAATTAGTGCAAATGATTCAGTATATGTTGAGAAATAGATGAGAGAAGCTCACTCTTTTGAGTGATACATGATAGAGTAGAAGATATGCAATATGAGAAAACTACATGTATTAATGCACATAAATTACATTGACATTGGCAATGAATCATTGCACAATGTGAATGCAATGGTAGAGCTATACAAGGAGCTCAATATCCATATGACATCCCTCTGAATGTCTCTTCAAATCGGCCTCTTCTGGCTGCATATCCAGGCAACTAGATAATCCTCTTTCATAACCTTTTTGTTGGAGCCAAGATTCAAGTTTGAATTTGAATCTTTACCTAAAATTGTTTTCAAAGTTTTAAGACTTGATTTTTATTAGTTGTCACCAAATAATTCGTGGAAAGATTCTCCCAAGAACTCATAATTGGATGTCTTTCCTCATATGCACTTTTATAAGGAGTAAACATTAATCTTTTACGAGAGATCATTCATGTGCTAATACATGAATGCACATATGAACTTTAGGATAAGTGGCCAAGCATTTAGGCTTGTATTAATTGCAGCAACAACTGTCCCTCAAGCCTATTATGCTTGAGCTTCAATTCCCTTTGATCTCTTGTAATCCAATCATCATCTTGAACCTGTTCAATTTAGATCCATCCAAAGATTTAGTAAGCATATCTGCACATTGCAAGTTTGTTGATACATAGGACAATTGTAGCTTCTCTCTCACATAATGATAATGCACTTCAGTGTGCTTAGTCATTGCATAATATAGAAGATTAGCATCGAAATTTAGTGAGCTAGTATTATCTCCAAAGATCATTGGAGCATATGTATGTAGGCCCAAGTCTGAGTAGAGTAGCTTTAACCACATTGCCTCTTGTGTTGCATTTGCTAGGCCCCTATATTCATCTTCAATTGATGACAATGCCACAGTTGGTAGTTTCTTTGATGAATATGATATTAACTTAGATCTTGCAAAAGATAAGTGCCCAGAGGTGCTCCTCCTATCATCTTTTGAGGCAGCCCAATCTGCATCAGAGTATAAATTGATATCTAAGTCAAATGTGAATGGATAAAATGTTTCAAGTATTTTAAGATCCTTTTGGTAGCTTCCAAGTGAGGTTTTCTTGGTGTATTCACGAATTGACTCAATATACTCACCCCATAGCATATATCTAATCTAGTTAGGGTTGTTGATTCAGACTCCCAACAAGCCTTTGATACTTGTAATGTCTTCAAGCACCTCTTCTTCATGAGCACTAAGTTTGTAATTTAATTCCATGGGTGTATGGACAATTTTTGCATTTTCCCTTTTGAACTTAACTACCACATCATGGATGTACTTTTTCTCAGTAATGAAAACACCAAAATGAGTATAAACAATCTCTAAGCCAAGAAAATATGTAAGCAATCCAAGATCATTGATCTTGAACTCCTCCTTCATCTAGGTTTTAATCTTCTTGATGCCATTGGCATCATTCCCTGTAATGATAATGTCATCCACATAAATACATAGATAAATAACCTCTAAATTAGTCTTCTTAATGAACAATGAAGAATTGCCTTGCTTGCAACAAAACCTTTGTCCTTCAAGTATGTGTGAAGCCTATAGTTCCAAGCTCTAGGAGCTTGCTTTAAACCATACAATGCCTTCCTTAATTTACATACATAATCAGGTTTGTCTTTATCTTCATATCCTAGTGGTTGGACCATGTAAACCTCTTCAGAGATCCACCCATTAAGGAATGCATTTTTAACATCTTATTTGTACAGGTTCTAATTCTGTGAGGCATAAATACTTACTAAAACTCTGATAGTTGGCATCATGGCCATAGGTGAGAAGGTCTCCTCATAATCCACTCCATGGGTTTGAGCAAACCCTTTTATAATAGCCTTGATTTATACCTATTTATTGTGCCATCTAAGTTCTTTTTTACTTTGTAGATTGATTTGGATCCTATAAACTTCATGACTGGTTTTCTGGGAACCAAATCCCAAGT
This sequence comes from Ceratopteris richardii, assembly GCA_020310875.1. Lineage (NCBI taxonomy): Eukaryota > Viridiplantae > Streptophyta > Polypodiopsida > Polypodiales > Pteridaceae > Ceratopteris > Ceratopteris richardii. The sequence continues at coordinate 3,807,604 of CM035435.1, read as the reverse complement.
ACTATTCTCTTGAAGTGCTTCAATTTCGTCCTACATATTTTCTCTCCATTCTTCTTTCTTGTTGGCTTCCTCAAATGAAGAAGATTCCTCTAACATAGAATCTTTAAATGCTTGGTGACTAGTAATGTGTCATAACCATACCTTATAGGTTTCTTGATTTCCCTTTGAGATCTTCTAAGTGCTTGATTGGATGACTGTGGAAGGTCTTCCAAGTTCTTGAACCTTGCTATGCCCTTGGATTTCCAAGCTTTGAGATCAATCTTGTCTTCATTTTCTAAGTTGACATCCTCTGATGTATGTGGTTCTTCTTTGGTCAGATTTTGGAAAATCATTTTTTAAATCATAGGGTAGCTTTATTTTCCTACGATCATCCTCAAAAAAAGAGTTATTTTCATCAAATACCACATCCCCACTAACTATAAATCCTTTATTAGTGGAATTACATAACCTATATCCTTTTTTATTCTGATCATAACCAATAAATATGCATCTTTCAGCTTTTGGATCAAGCTTTCATCTAATTTGTGAGGGTATGTGTGCATAAATGATGCACCCAAAGATTTAACAATGATCTAAAGAAGCACTCTAGCCATTCCATGCCTCATAAGGTTTCATCCCATCCAAAGACTTGGATGGAAGCCTATTGATTAGGTAAGTGGCTATAGAGACACCCTCTGCCCATAGATAATAAGGAAGTTTTTTTCTCATTTAACATTGATCTTTTCCTTCTACTATCAATCTATTTTATCTCCATACCACTCCATTCTGTTGAGGAGTGTACCTTGTTGTACTCTCTCTCTTTATGTCCATGTCCTATAAGAAGGAGTCAAACTCATGTGTAAAATACTCAACACATCCATCAAATCTAAGCCTCTTCAAACTTTTACCTGTTTGATTCTCAACCAATGCCAAATACTTCTTGAAACAAGTGAGGTCTTCACTGCTTTATGCTTCATAAAAAAAAGTATTGTCCACCTAATATAGTCATCTATGAATGAAACATAATACCTTGAACTTGAAATTGGTGGCTATCTATTGGGACCCCACACATCTATGTGTACAAGCTCCAAGTAGTCTTCATACATGTATACTCTTTTGTTGAATGGTTTCCTATGTGACTTGCAAAATTGGCATGCTCTACATTTGTAAATCATGTGTTGCTTGGACACATTTGAGATGCCAAGCACAGTCTGATCCCTGCATATTTTCTTCAATGTTCTTTCACCTATATGACCTAGTCTCTTATGCTATATCTCCAATTCAGATAGGGTTTGGTCCTTGTATTTGAAGAGAGCAATATTTCTTCTATCTTCAACTTCTAAGGAAAACATTCTACCGAATGTCTCACCTTTTGCAATCCTCTTAAAGCCTTGTTGAGGATCCTCCACATACGCTCCATGCCTTGTGAATATAACCTATAAACCCTTCTCAACAATCTGTCCAACAGGGATTAGATTCTTCGTTATTGTTGGCACATACAATACCCTACTTAGAATATTCATGTTACCAACAGATACTTTAACATTTCCAATCTTCTTTACTAAGTGTCTACTGTCATCACCCGTCTAAAATTTATGCTTTCCTTTGGGTTCTTCAAGGTCAAACAATAGTGCTACATTGCCTACTACATGATTGGAGCAACCACAATCAATATAGAATAAGTACTCATCATCTTTACATTGCTTGGGTATCATGTTCATGAGTAATAGGGAATCCTCGTGATCATTTATATAGTTGTTGTAATATCTTCTTCCTCTCTAGCCTCCTTGATAGTTGTTGTTGTAGCCTTGGTTATAATTGTGATGATCGTTGTTTCCTCCATTATTGAACTTGACTCTTGGTTGTCCATAGACTCCTCTATGGAAGCCTCCTCCTCTTTGATTCTTTGTGTTCTTGAAGCATTCATCTATGGTATTATTGGTCAAGCCGCAAATGTTGCAAGGTGAAGAATTGTATGGTCTCCCCCTACCTTGCTTTCCTCCTCTGCCCCTTCCTCTAGTACTTCTTCCTCTACAAGTGAAACTCACTTGAGAGGTACTTGCATCTTCTTCACTCTTTTTACCTTTGCCTTTATCTTTACTCTTATTTCTATCTGTGGAAAGGGCAGAAGATTGATTGCCTTTAGAAGTGTCTCCATTCTTGTTGAGCTTTTTCTCATATGTGAAGAGTTGTCCCATTAATGTATTGAGGTTAGGTATATGCATGTCCATATATAGGTCCATTGTTGTGGTAAAAGACTCCCATTTGTCATCAGCCTTGATGCCATGTAAGATTTGCCTTACTATTTGCTCCTCTTCTATTTCTTCTACAACACTCCACATTGATGAACTACATCCTTAATCCTCATCACATTGTCAATGCAATTTGCTTTGGTTATTTCTTCAAGTTTGTGAACTCCATCCAAAGCTAGTTCCTTCTGGCCCTTGTATTTATGAGAAGTATAAAGATAAAACTTCCCAAGTCTCTTGGGAAGTCTTACAATCCCTAATATGAGGTAACAAAAAATTAGATATTGAATTGAGTATGTACAACCTGGCTAGATCATCCTCTGCCCACCATACAACTAGTCTCTCTTGCTCCTCTCTTTGTAGGTTGGCTTTTTCTTCCAAAGGTTGGCATTTCTTCATCTCTAGATATGTGTCCATACAAGCTTCTTCCTTCCAGGTAAGCCTTAATCCTTAGGGACCAAGTTGGATAATTGCCCCTGTCCAATTTTTCAATGAATGATGGAAATCCATCTCCCCTTTTACCTTGATGGTTCTTTGATACCTCTATTGGAGGAGATGGTGGACACCTAGAGATGAGATGGTGCTACAAATTCCTGCTTCACACCTGCCAAAATTGAGTTGATGAGTGCAAAGTAGACCTCTTAAGCTTTTGAGGAAGCACAAATAGTAACCCTATTGGAAATGTAGTAGGCCCATTACTAATACCACAAGTCCAAGTTCCATAGGTCCAAGATCTACAACATAAATTTCAGCAATCTTCCAATATTGACAAAACATGAAGATACCACACTTAATCATACAAATGATGAGACAAAGATAGAGAAAGATTAGACAACATGTGTAAAGTGTTACGTAAGCCAATGCTTACTCACACTATCACCATATACAAATATCAAATTACAATGTGGGAGTCAAAATCTCAACCACTCTATGTGATTAGAAATGGATGGATGAGTGTACGTACACAATTTACAAGAATATTCACATGTAGGAATAGAAATCTGAATATGTATGAGATGTGTGACTTGATAGGTTGTAGAAGAGTGTATATGAGTGACAGAAAGAGGAAAGATTAGTTGGAAAGTGATATTCAACAAACCCTAATATGCATTTAGGCTATGGAAGACCCTTTATCAGATGTGTGTGTGAAAGATCACATACTTACAGAATTAGCAATGAATGCTAACATTTTGCTATAAAAAATCCTCATACTCATGTGCACACACCTTCTCTAACACCTCATCGGAATGTGTATGTAGCATGCATGTACTGATTCTCCTTCAGATATGCCGAATAGGACTCCTCCTAATATGGATGCCACTGCCTCCATAAACTCCAAGTAGTACCTGTGTGCATAAAGAGAATATGTACCTGAATTCTTAGCATAAGATGCAAATCTTATGTTAACCTCCATCCAATGTCTTTGACGTACATCGAAATCTTCATGTAGAAGACAATCTTCAAGTACATTATGTTGATGGCGGATCCACACCACCAAGCTACTGACGGCCAAGTCCTCTCCATAAGCAAGAGTGTGAGCACACTCTTCTCCAAGAAGAACTTTATAACTGCTCCTCAACATGCTCGTAGAGTGCACCATGGCTACCCCATCCATCATGAACCAGCAATTGGGGTGGTGGTCTTCTGATGGCTTTAAAAGCATTTTTTGAATGGTTTATTTTGGAACTAGACACCTCACAAAATGTATCAAGGCACCCCTAATAGGTTTCAATGTTGGTAATATCATTATGCACAAAAGAGTTCATGTCATTTGCAAATAGCCTCATGATCATCTGGCCATGGTTGAGAGGTAGAGAGAGACCTTTAATATGGTCCATTTCCATGTGATATTACACAGGAAGGCAAAGCCCCTTTGTGGACATAGAGAAAAGTAGAGGTTCCAACGGGCCCCCTTGCCCAATGGAGTGTTTTAATCTTATGGCCTTTGATAATTGATCATTGATATTTATTTGCGTTGATCTATTTCCCTACAATGTAGCAATCATCTTAGCAAACTTCTCACTATAGCCGACGTCTTTAAGAGATTAGAGAACAAGGTCCCATTCAAGCCTGTTGTAGGCTTTGTCGATGTTGATTTTTAGGAATACCACATCTTGCTCCGACTCTTTGGCAAAATAGAGACCTTCCCAAATATAAAATAATCCCGTACTTGCTCATGTTATCATCCATCAATAGTACGTAATAGTTTGTGGGGAAAGAAATAGATATTCTTATGCTATTTATTTGTATCTGTGAGTTGTCTCTGTTCTTTATATATAAATGTATCATCTTTCATGTATCATTGGATACATTCAGTAATTTTTTTCATCCATAGACTTGAATCATTTTCACGTGAGCAGAATGAAAAGCAATGTAATCACCTGGTTCAATTTTCGCTGTGAATCGATTATTCCCTTTAAATAACTTTCTTATTTTTCAGGTCTTCAAAGAGATTATTGCGGACTCATCATCAAGATTTGATTTTAAATTACTTGACTCACAATCTTCATCCTCAAAACTCTCTATAAAGTTTAAATCAATCGCCGATGTTTTCTGAATCCCTAGTAGACGAATTTGTTCCACAAAAAGGATACTTCCTTGTTCGTTAATGTTTGCAGGCGTGGATGTACGTTTGAGATTATTAGAATATGAATATTGTGTATAATTTACATTTACTCCATAAAGTTGAATCAAATTTTACGTTGACTCGTATGCTGAAGTTTTCAGGTATACTATACGGTTACTCCATAAATTTGAAGTAAAATTGTTGCTGGTCACATTTTTTTTTTTTTTTGAAGAAACAAGAAATTTAAAATTGATGCAAGAGAAAGTACAGGGCAGTGATCCTTCCGATAGGAAGGAGACACTTACAATATATGTCTTTCAATATGCCACCTGATAAAAGTGGCCATATTATCTCTAGAGACAGAATGAGCTTGAAGTAATTTGGACCGCCACATATTACAAGGATACTTTTTGAGCAAGGTATGCTGATTAATAACACCTAAGCTATTTTTACTGGGGTTCCTGAAACACCAATCCAAAAGTCTAATCATTCCCAAGTTACAAGGGTAGAAATGATCTTTACAATGTTTATCAAAGATTTTACTATTCCTATCTTTCCATATAGCCCACAGGATGTGAGCTCTCAGCAACTGCCAAATCACAATATCCATTCTGTTAGCTTCTCCAAGAAGAAGAGCTCTGGAGTTAGGGGGTTTAGTTCCAGACGTTTGACAATACAGAAAGAACACCTTCCAGTATCTGGCAGAGTTTTTGCATTTGAAAAAGAGGTGATCCAAATCTTCAAGCTTGCCACAGAATTGACAATTTCCTGCATCAATTTTAAATTTCTTGGCCTTGCTGCCAGTCCATATTCCCCTGTGAAGAATCAACCAAAGCAGGAAGGAGTGTTTAATGGTCAGAGGAAAGGCCCACACACATTGGAATCTGTATTTCCATTGATGAGTGGTCCAGGTTAGAGACCACTTCCTGTTAAGTCTTTCAAACAGTAATTTGCTGTTGGTGCCAATCTTTTTGAAATTGTTGAACATATCCTGAGAGACATCAGCAATATCTACAGGTTTCTCCCACATGTTTTCATCCAGCTTTTCCATCAGCACTTTCTTTTTGTCTTGCAGGATCTGTTTACAGGCAACAGACAAGGAGTTATTGTTTAAAATTTGACTATCATCAATAAGATTACCATTGTTCATAAGATCCTTCCAGCTGCTGAATCCCTTCCTTCTACATTTGTTCCTCCTAATAGGTGAATAGGAACTGTTTACTTTGTCATGCCAACCTACCCACATAGAGTCCTGCAATAAGAAAGAAAGGTTAAACTGAAACCAAACAGGAAGTTTGTACTCCCTTTTAATTGTCATCCAGGACTTCCAAAAATTACAGATAAGTAAACTTCCTTTTGGAACAAAAATAGCAGGAGAAACAACTATATCCCAGATATCAAAATTCGTCCAACATTTATTATCTGCAATCCAAAACTTAGGTATATTCCTTTTGATGAGACAAGCCCAAAAATCATTAGAAGAGACAGCTCTACAAATCCACTTAGCAGCCATCTGAGTAGCCATTTTGGAGGGACAAATTAACCCCAGTCCACCATCAGACTTCCTCATGCAGCAGGTCTTCCAAGCCACCTTAGGGATCTTGTTATCCCCCCATAAAAATCTTCTAGCAAGAGCTATAGCATGAGCCAGCTGTTTCTTATTAGGATGCCAACAAGACAAATAGTAAGTTAGGCAAGGAAGAATGTAATGCTTGAGAACAAAGGCTCTTTGAGCAATACTATTTTGAAAATCAATCCACTTAAAAATTTTTTCCCTAAATTTATCCAGGACCCAGTTCCATCTTTGTTCTTGAGTAATTTCAAAACCCATAGGGATGCCCAGCAACCTGAAAACAGAACCTCTTTTAATGATATCACAACCTGCCAACTTAACACATTCAGGAATACAGCCATTAGAGGAATAAAACCCAGTTTTTGCATGATTAACCACAGAACCACTTGCCATACAAAAAGTATTAAGACATTGAAGGAAGGCCTCAGCAGAAGGATCCTCAGCTTTCATAATGAGATTAGTATCATCAGCAAAAGTTTGAAGACACAAGGGGGAATGGGCTTGGGGGATTTCAATGCCCTTGATACAATTTTGATTAATAGAATATTTAACAAGCCAACCAAGAGCATCAGCCGTGATAGCAAACAGAAGGGGAGCTAAAGGACAGCCCTGACAAACAGATCTACACAACCTGAAGGAAGAAGAAAGCTGACCATTCATAGCAACTTTAGAATGGGCATTACCAAATAAAATGTTGGTATATTTAATAAAACTTTTGCCCAAACCAATGTCATGAAGGGATTGAAGAATAAAATCCCACTCAATCCTGTCATAAGCCTTGTCAAAATCAATTTTGAAAAAAAAAGTATCAATATTCATCTCCTTGGTATACTCATAACCTTCCCACATGGAAATGATAGCATCAAGAATGAACCTACCTTTAATAAAACCTTTCTGCTCAGGAAGAATGATACTATCCATCAAAGGACTCAACCTTCTAGCAAGGGAGGAGGCAAAGATTTTATAAAGAGAAGTCAGACAAGAGATAGGTCTCCAGTTATTAAGATCTTCTTTAGAACCTCTTTTATGAATCAGCTTAATAACACCAGTATTAATGAAGGCAGAGAGAGTTCCTCTCCTCATGGCTTCTTGCCAGATCCAAAGAATAATGGGCACCAAATTTTCTTTGAACTCTTGAAAAAATTCATTGGGAATACCATCATGGCCAGGAGACTTACCAGGCCTCAATTTACTAATGGTTTCTCTAACCTCACTAGCAGAGAGGGGAAGATCAAGGAGGGAGACCAAGCCAGGAGGAACCATTTTCTTCCTTCTCTGGGCAATGGCAGCTCTTGCACTCCAGACATGGTCCCCTCTCTTGGGAGGAACAGAGAAAACATTGGTAAAGAAGCTAACAGCCTCCTGAAGGTTTTCTTCTAAAGAAGTAGCAAAATCACCATTACTCTTTTTAACCAGGGGGATGAAGTCCCTGGTTTTTTTCTTCCTCATAAGATCAAACATATTCTTGTTAGGCTTATCCAATTTACCAGCCCAAAATTCTCTGGACATGACAAGGGCACCATGAGCAAGCAGATAATCCTCATGCCTAATTTTTTCCTGGTACTCTAGGATCTTCTGATTTTTAATTTGGTCAGGAGTTTTAGAATTCTTCATGTTCTCCATCTCCTTAATAATCATCATCCTTCTCTTATATCTAGAAAGTTTAGCCTTTCTTTTATACATAGTAAGAGCACACTGCACTTCTTTAATAGCCTCCTCCCAAGCTTTGAAAGGGGAAGATCCCTTGATAAAATGCTTCTTAAAAATGAGGCAGATGTGATCTTTCACCAAGGGGATTTTAATCAAGGACATATCTAGGTGGGGCCAGCCAGCTCTAAAATTAGGACTATTGCTCATAAAATTAGCAACTAGGGGAGTATGATCAGACAGCTGCAGGGAAGGGTCAGCCACACACAGGTAATTCCAAAAGGACTGAGCCCTATTAGCACTCATATAAATCCTGTCCAGTCTAGAAGACAAATAATTACTAGAGTTTCTATTATTCCAGGTATGCCCCGAGTTGACAGAAAGGTCAATGAGATTATGTTTAAGAATCATATTAAACCAAACATTTTTTTCATTGCCAGAAATAATGTTATTTATGTTACCGTTCCTGTCTCCCGAGTTGGTGACCATGTTGAAATCACCGATGAGAATGACATCTCCAGAGAGGTTGCCTATCTCTTCCCAGCACTTGGTTCTAATAGAAGAGCAATTGTCAGCATAAACACAAACAATGGTGCAGTTCAAGGGATCTTTACATCTGATGGCAATCCATTGATTGGTGTTACTGATAATAACTTCTTCAATCAAATTACTCAGATTGGAATTGATTCCTATAGCAGCACCACCCTTACCAAGGTGGTTGGTATGAAACCAAGAGGAATAACTGCTCACCATTTTAAGATTAGCAGTAAGAAGGTAACCATTACTTTTAATTTCCTGCAGACAAATAAAGTCAGGCCTCAAGGAGGCATCAGTCATCCATTTACTAAGAATTTTACTTCTGACAGGGTCTGTCAGACCTTTGGTATTAAGGGAAATTATTTTGAGACAATCCATAAGAAAACAAAAAGAAAGAAGTTACTTTTTATGGTTCTTGAGAGGTTTAACTGCCGAGATGGAGTTTCTTACCACCTCCTTTCTTTTGGATTTAATCTTTTCCTTAGCAAGAGGACTGTCAGATGCCATTGTCACATCCATGTTTATAGTCTCTAAATCATCCTGCAAGAACACTTCATCTCTTTTGTTCAGTTGTTCAACAAAAATATCATCACTGGATTTCGGCATATTAGGTATATCTTCATCCATACGATCATGGGAAGGGGGGATACTAGAATATTTGTTATTACCTCTTTTATTCACAACAGTCCAACCTGCTTCTTCAATGTTATTACCTTTTTGGACCGGAGAAGTATTACCAGAGTTTTCCTTGCCTGAATCCGAGTGATCAGGCGAAGAATCTTTATTATTTTTTAAACCTGCATCTTCTAAGTTCTCAGTCTTATCAATAAAAGAGTCATCAAGAACCTGAAAAGGATTATGAATAACCTTCACAAGAGTTTCTGGTTTAAGACCAACCTGAAAGGCCTTCCTTCTGTTTTTACCTACCTGTCTTTTAATTACCCCATCTTCCTTGGAGCTTTCAACTTTCTTACCCTCAGGTCCTGATTTGTCCTCTCTTTTCTCCTTTTCTTGCTTGATCTCAAGAGAAGGACAGTCCTTAATTAAATGCCCCTGCTTATAACAATGAAAGCAAGCATTTGGTAAATTTCTGTATAAAACTCTTTGTTCATGAAGCTTACAACCTTCAGAGTTTTTAAGAACCAAAGATGGTTTAATGCTTTTAGAGATATCTACTTCAACTAGAATAAGAGGATCCCACTTGGGATTAAAGCCATTTCTTGGTTTTTGTCCAAGCACTTTACCTAATAATCCTCCAAGTTTGTCTATCCAAGGAAAAAATTCCACAGGCAGATCAGGAAGTTCAACCCAAACAGGCACCTTAGTTGGCTTTGGTCCCCTAGGGTTGAATCCAGGGTACCATTTAAAAAAGGATATTGGTGTATTTCTGATTAGCCAATGACCTTCAGCTATCACTTGCATGGCATTATTTCCATCCTCAAAAAAGAAAAGAAAATAGTTATTTGGCAGATATTGAATGTGTTTAGCAAATAAACCTCTACTTTCCCAGTTAACCTTCATCCAATTCTTTAAAATGTCCTGAGCAGGTCTAATTCCATGACATAGACCTATTACAACCTTCTCAGACAAATGGTTATTCCATTTTTCCAGGGCCGTGCTATCAATGACAAGAGTGGCGTCATCTCTGTCAACATCCTCGGGGTCTAGATTCAACTGATGTTCAGGACATGAGCTAGGCAAGGTATCAACCCCCTCAAAGTCCACATGCATTTTGCCTTTTCCTTTAATGTCACTAACCGACGACTGAGGAGGAGACATACCTGAGAATCCAAGCATGTTGAGCATTGATAGATGATTTTGCTGAGGAGTTTGCAGAGCACCGGCGTACGACACTACATTAGTGCTTTGTTGGGCAGCCAAAAGTTTAGTGAATACCTGGTCTCTATCGCCCTGATGACCTCCTGCGGAAATCACAGAACCAGAACGCCCATGGGCTTCACCACTGTCAAATATTGGGTTGAATGTTGTCTGTAGTCCACACGAATCATCCGGCAGAGAGGAAGGACCCGCCTTCCCACTCTTGAGGGCGTCGAACATCGTCATGTCAAAGACCTAGGGCAGCGCCCCGCCTGAAGCAAACCAAACGAGCTCCACAGGGGAGCCCCCGCGACAGAGAATACGAGAGAGCCAATGCCCCCCTCGTATCGAGGGGGAGAGGGGCACTGAAGGCGGCCCGCACCCCGAAGGACCACGAAGCCCGAAGTTACTGTTTCATGCAGCTAGGTCAAAGAGCAGTCTTTCCTAGGATTTTCTGCTGGTCACATTTTTAGCTCACCCAAAACTCATCATTGTACACGAAGATTCCTTCGTAGCCGGATATTCATTCGCATCCTCTAAAACAATCAGATATGATATCCCAAAGGCTTCCAACATTTGCATCCTCTAAGACAATGAATGAGGTACGCAACGCATCCAAATATCTTGAAACGTGATAACTCTCAATACATGTAAAATTCCTTGTGCGGTCAAATCTAATTCTAGCTTGCTTCCCTTCAAGTAGGCTCTAAGCATGACCTATAGTGCATTAGACTATGAGCATCGATATGACAATGTGGAACAGTCCTCATCAGATACCGAATATGATGCATAGAAAATAACCGCTATCTTCTAACACACTTCGCTGATCTATGCATACAAGTAGACCCCAATATCAAAATTATGCTAAAGAGAAACGAAAAAATACAAAGTACGAAAAATCCATACTCGATATGAACTTTAAAGAAAGAAATGAGAAAAAAAGGAAACATCTCACCGAAAACAAGATGAGGAATCCCCATCTAGCCTAAATAATCGTAAGATACGTAGAAGAAAGGACATGCAAGAAGCAAAGCTATGTAGGAGAATTTTAGGTCCCTTAACGGACAAAAGAAAATAGCTTTACTTGCGTTATTTTCTATCTTGGATCCCATTAAATTAATGCCCTTGCCAAGGTCTTGATGCACAAGGAAGAAGGGTCTATTCGTCTATTTCTATATGAATTGATCAATTTCTTAATTTCAGTACATCTAACCTAGGGCGCATATGGATTCAACGTACAAAAAACCTAATCGAGATACGAAATCTGCATAATACTCTAATTTACATTGGAAATATAAAAATATGGAGATGAAAAATAGAATTTCATAGCTTTCTTGGGGGTTATATTCTTGATTAGCTCTTCCAAATCTCTTAAATTAATATGGGCATGGATGCCATATATTGCAGGTATTAATGATATCAAATCAAATATTTAGGCAAGGAGTTCAAATATCTACTCTTGGAACACTAAATTACTTCTCGGGAATAGAGGTAACATGCCCCTTTCTCATCCTATGGGGCCCAATACAAATTAGGCTCTAGTTCAAGGAGATTCTATAGATGATATTCCATTATGTAGAAGAATAATTGATTCATTATCCTAAACTATATACACTAGACCTCATCTTGCATATGTAGTAAGTGTACTCTCTGAATTTCTGCATGCACTCACTCATGATCATCTTATTGCATCAACAAAAGTGCTTAGATACACCAAAAACAGCATCAATAAAGGTCCATTTTACTCTTATGATCAAGATCTAAGTTTGAAAGGATATACTGATGTTGATTGGTGAATTAGCAAGGATGATCAAAGGAGTAAACCAAGTTATTATTTTCATGATAGGTACAAATATCATCTCAAGGAGCTCAAATAAATAACCCACTATTGGTCTTTCATACTTAGAGGTTGAGTATATAGGACTAGCATTGGATAGATGTGATTTATTATGGATTAAGAAGCTACTTAGGGATATTGAAGTGGAAGTGGAGGAAAAAGGATGGCAAAGGAGCTAGATATAAGGTATCTGAACAATAAAGTGTAGGTTGCAAAAATGACAAACTTTCTTGAATGAAAAAAGCCTAGGGGATTCAAGGAAGCATTCATCCTAAGGGACAAAGGATGAAGCAATGAAGGAAAACGACTTAAGATTGAGGAGGATTTGAAAGTTAAAAAAAAAATTTAAGCTCAAGAAACATGCCCCAAGTTTCACCTTCCACATCAGCATATGCCAAAATATATAAAGAAATGTGTAGTCCACATTGTAGTTCCTCTTTGCGTTTTGCACCTATCTATGGCCCTTGGCATATCATATTGCTGCATTCAATAGTGTTCCAGATAATGTATAATTTTATAGGAAAATAGGTAGCGATATGAACACTTTGTTGTGGTATTTGTAGAAGCTAATGGAGATCATATCCTCGAACATGTACTTGTAGCATGTTGAGAGGTACTTAATCCTACAATGCCAAGCATAGGAAATCTCGATTGGTGGGGTGATGTTGATGTCATAAATCGAATCTAGGTTTCAATTATTGAATTCAAGCACATTGACATGTGGGGCCTTCACCTTTTTAAACACTTTGCACATTTTCCACATGAAATCAAATATGGTTGTGCACATGCGTGCAACTATATTTGGGGATTATGATATGTTGAAATTCAAGCTTCAAGCTTAGTACCTTGAATGGATTTTACTTGGAGAAATAAGAAGCAAGGAGTTAACCATGAGAACTTGTGCCCCAATTTGAGTTGGAAATTCTCTTCAAAACACTTAATTAGCAATTACCACCTATGACACTTAGGTGTGATAAAGCCTATAATCGTTTCAAGATTATATTTTCACACATTGTACTTCAAATGTATGATCATGCATATGTGTAAGCTCTCTTAGATTTTGAATAAGCTTGTAGAACCCGTTCTTAGTAAGCCCCATACTTGCTTGAGTGACTTGGTCTTTAGCAATATCTAGCTCACAAATTTCACTGTGTAGGGGTTGGATAGCTGAAAGTGTTGAGTAGAGCTTCCTTATCAAATTGTACTTGTTTCTTATAATCTTTGATTTGTTAGAAATCTAGAATTGACTCTTAACGTTGTTGTGAAGCTCATGCCCAAACTCTATAAATTCTCATAGAAATTTCTCCAAGAGTGAATAGTGGTCTCTATGTGCATGCCTAATGAAGGAAATAACTAGTCTATATTGGAGGCATATTGGCTCTCACACTTAGGGTGAGAATTTTCAGCGAAGGCAGTTTCCCTCCATAAATATCTACAGATAGAGAAACCGGATCTTTTCTTTGTACTTTTTGCAAAGTTCAAGTGTGACATGACCTTGACGTTTGGAACACTCAAAGTATAATCAAACATATACAAATTATCTACTTCAGATATCTGAATTTGAATGTTTCCTCAATAAGACACGTCCACTTTAAAATACGGGGCCAGCATTAAAGACTTTCTGCGTACATGGAGAGTTATGTTACCCTTTTTTCCATTTTTTAAGCTTTATTTCATTCAATGCTTTGAGTGATATAGTAACATATTTTCCATTAATGATTACATTCTCCACCTTCACCTTTTTCAACATCATTTTCTCAATCAAAAAGTGATAATGTATTTCTAGATGCTTGGAGCTTGCATGAAACATTGGATTTTGTGCAAGACATATGCTATACAGGTTGTCAACTTATTTCTCTTGCATATGTAAATAAATTATTAACATGTGAACTTAATTTATGACAATACATCTATGACATGGTTATCCGTACTCTAGTAAGAGTGGCATATATTCTCTGCTTGTTCCCCTTCCTCTTGCTCTTCGACTCTAATTTGAGACTTCGTGATAGTTTTTACTCATGTTTGATCTTCATCTGTGCTTTTCGTCCATTTTGGTCATCTTGTTTGCTTTTTTCTTCACATGAATAAAAATTACGATTGATTTGCTTTTCAATAGGATACGCCTTGATTCACATTCTTTGCGACCATAAGTGTGAGTGATTATGATTAGTCAAGTTCTAGGAACGAATCCTTGATATATATTAATGTGGTTAATGCATTCTATCGCTCATCCCATCACCATGCTTTGCTAGTTGGAGCTACAAGCGCATCATCTTTAATACAAGCTAAAAGAAGTTGCAGAAGCTTTTGGGAGGCAGAAAAGTGGGTTACCATGTGATGAAGTTTGATGCAGCCAACCAGCACAAGACCGGCCCTTGAGCATTTGGAGAATTGAATAGGCCTTTTAGGGTTGTGATAAGTGCAATAAGATCCACTATTTACTTTGGAGCATCAATGAGAAAGATTTCGTACAAAATAGATTAGTTTGCACTTTGACTAGCTCAACACAACTTGTTATCTTTGGATGAGACAATCAAATTCAAATGCTCACAGCAGCTAGGATGATTAGAATTGAAAAATTTTCTTTTGCAGGAATGTTATACATAGGATTGAATGTCCAAAATGCATGAGAGAATAATTTAATATCAACTAATGAGATTACAATAAGCTAAGCACTGATTAATGGTACCCCCGATTTTTAATGGTTGTGTATGTTTGGATATATGGATGGACACTCCAAGAAATAAGTAGGTACTACCAAATCTTACTTAGTACCAGCCCCTTGTAGCTTCGGTGTTGCGTTTTGGGCCCTCTTAGCTTTCCAATGACACTATACAAGTGCCTATGTACTTTGGAAGTGATGTAAGAAAATATTGAATCAAAAAAGACTACTTCCAAATAGAAGGATCAATAAAAACCTTCTATTTTTTATCACACACCTGTTGCTTGTTATGCTCACTGCTACCAATACAGTAGGAATTAGAAAACTTTCTTTTAGATGTATCTAACTAGCTTAGAGAGCTAATGATTCCAAGTAGAATCACTTGAAATGATGCAATATACACAGAACAATCAATTTAACAATTGAATCATTACCCCTGATTTTTTAGGACCTATCCAGAGTTTGACTAGTGAGTGCTTTCATGCACTTTTCTCCAAATTGGCTAAATGGATTTCCTTCAAATTTTGTGAGCACGTAGATAAATTAGAGCTCATTCAAATACGCTATAGATCATTGCAAATGGTGGAGAATTGAATGCGATATGAGCAACACAAGTTGATAGTTAGGAATGACTATTATAGAGAGATCATAGACGCACAATGTAGATGTATTGTATTAATGAACAATGTTGTACAATATCATAGGGTTGATAATCATAGCCTGATGATGGAGAGTAGTGTAGGCTATAATGTATGCCTCACACTCTTACAAAAAAAGAATGAAGAACGTGGGAATTGATCACTCTCATCCGCAAATTTTTCAAGTCAGTTTATATAATTGCTTCATTCAAATTTGAATTAATAGCCATTTTTTGGCTCTCTCTAAAAGTAGTTCTTCAATCTAGGAAATATTCCCTCAATGAACTAGTTTACTTTTCCAACTAACAAGTCCAAGAGTTTTTGGTAGGTGATTACAAATATTCTCTCAAGTCAAAAGAAATGACTTTTACAAATGGTAAGGATGAAAAATCTTCCTAGCAATGGTTTCCATGGAGCTTCATATGTTTATGAAATTCAAACCAAATGTGTGGGCTTGGACTTTGCACCAACAGCTCCCCCTCAAGCCAAACATTTTGGCATGGTCTTCATCTTCATCTTCAATCTTCATGAATATCCTACAATCCAATCATTGATTTAAACCTGAAAAGTTTTGTACCATCTAATGCTTTTGTCAACGAGTCTGCACATTGCATATTAGTTGATCCCTATGCCAACTTAATATCCTTGCTCAATAGTTACTCTCTCACATAATGATAGTGGACCTCTATATTCTTGGTCCTAGCATGATAAATAGGATTAACTGTAAGATGTAGTGAGTTGGCATCGTCTCCAAAAATCATTGGAGATGTAGTATGCAAACCCAATTCCGTATATAACAATCTGATCCATATAGCCTCTTGAGTACCATTGGCCAATCCTCGATACTCTGCCTCTGTAAAGCATAAAGCAATAGTAGGTTGCTTCTTTGAAGACCATGATATAGGCTTATTAGTTGCAAAGGATAGATATCCTGAGGTACTCCTCCTATCATCTTTGCATCCTGCCCAATCTACATCTGAATAGATCTTGATGTCCAAGTCTAATAAATAAGGGAAATACAATCCATGATGTTGAGTACCCTTAAGGTACTTCAAGATCATTTTGGCAACCTCCAAGTGAGGTGCCCTAGGCTTGTGCATAAACAAACTTAGAACACTTACTCCATCAGCAATATCAATCCTTGTCAAAGTAGCATAGTTTAAACTTCCCACTATGCTTTGGTAACCTGCAATGTTCTCAAGTACATCACCTTCATGAGCACTTAATTTTAGGTTTACCTCCATTGGAGTACTTGCAGTTTTTGCATCCTGTAAATGAAACTTCTTCAACAAATCCTGTATATACTTTCTCGGAGTAATATAAATTCCAAAGTTATTATAGACTAACTCAATTCCAAGAAAATATTTTAGTGATCCAAGGTCACTAATTTTGAACTCCTTCATCATCTGATTCTTGATCTGCTTGATGCCATTAGCATCATTACCTGTGAGTGTTATATCATCATTATATAGACATAGGTATATTACCTATGAATTACTTCTCTTGATGAATAGAGAAGTATTTGCTTTATTCATGATAAAACCTTGGTCCTGAAGGTATGTAGTCAACCTATGGTTCCATGCCCTAGGTGCCTGCGTCAATCCATAAAGAGCTTTGTTCAATTTACATACATATGTTACCTTGTTAGGGTCCTCATAGCCAGGAGGTTGAGACATGTACACCTCCTTTGCAATCCAGCCATTTAGAAATGCATTTTTTACATCCAACTAATACATGTTCCAATTCTTTGATGCAGCCACACTTACCAATACCCTGATGGTTGGCATTTTGGCCATAGGTGAGAAGGTTTCTTCATAAACAATTCCTTGGGTTTGTGCAAAACCGTTAGCCACAAGTCTAGCTTTGTACCTGCTTATTGATCCATCAGAATTCCTCTTGATCTTATAGATCCATCTAGAACCAATTACCTTCATAGACTCCTTTGGTACTAGTTCCCAAGTATCACTTTCCTTGAGTGCTTCAATTTCCTCATCCATAGCTTATTTCCATTCTGCCTTGGTCTTTGCCTCTTCATATGATGCTAGTTCTTCAATTGACAAGTCTTTTGCAAGGTGAACAAGGTGCTTAGTAACTAGGGAAGTGTCATACCCATATCTGATTGGCCTCTTGCTCTCTCTTTGTGATCTTCTGATTGCTTGGTTGGATGATTCAGGTATATCCTCCAACTTCTTCATCTTGATTTTACCTTTAGATTTCCATGTCTTGAACTCTTCTAGGTTGATGATGTCCTCATCATTTGGGTTGATGTCTTCATTCTGAGTAGGCTCCGCCTTATTCCTCTGTCTTGCAAGAATATATCAAACTCATTTGAGAAGTACTCACCTCCTCCATCTGACCTTGGTCTCTTTAGGTTTCTCCCTGTTTGGTTTTCAACAAGTGCAATATACTTTTTAAAGCAAATGAATACTTCATCTTTGTGCTTCATAAAGTACAATACAATCCACCTACTGTAATCGTCAATGAAAGATACATAATACCTTGATCCAGAGATTGAGGGATCCTTACTTGGTCCTCATACATCTGTATGGACAAGCTCTAGGCAGTCCTCATGCATGTAGCCTTTCCTTGAGAAGGGTAACCTGTGAGATTTTCCAAACTGACAAGCACCACATTTATAAATCATGTGTTGCTTGGATACATTAGGTATCCCAATCACACATTGATCTCTGCATATTTGTTTCAAGGATCTTTCACCAGTATGCCCTAATCTATTATGCCAAATTTCAAGCTCTGATAATGTTTGATCTCTGTAACTATAAAGTGCAATGTTCCTTGTATCCTCAAGTTCAAAAGTGAATAATCTACCTATCTTTTCTCCTTTAGCAATTCTCTTGAACCCATGTTGGGGATCCTCCATAAATGCTCCATATTGGTTGAATCTGACATTCAAACGCTTTTTCACAATTTGTCCGACACTCATCAGATACTTGGTAATTGTTGGTACATATAGAACTCTACTCAACAGATTCTTGTTTCCATCAGAGGTCTTAACATTTCCTACTTTAATCACTGAGTGCTTGGTGTCATGACCTATTTGTACCTGATGCTTACCCTTTGGTTCCTCCTGGTCAGAGACAAGAGCTACATTACCTGCCACATGGTTTGAGCATCTTGAGTCAATGTAGAAGAGATGATCATCATTTATACCTAGTTTTGAAGTCATGTTCATAATCAGAAGAGAATCTTCTTGCTCCTCTGTGTAGTGGTTGTAATCTTTTCTGGATTTGTATCCTCCTTGGTAGATGCTATTGTAATTGTTGTTGTAGTTGTTGTTGTTGTATCCTTGGTGGTAATTGAATCTTCCTCTTGATTGTGTATATCCACCTGTTTGATATATTCTACCTCTGTGATTCTTGAAGTTCTTGAAACACCCATCCGTAGTATGATTTGATAATCCACAAATATTGCATGGTGAGGAGTTATAAGGTCTCCCCCTACTTGCTTACCTCCTCTGGCCCTTCCTCTTGAGGTTCTACCTCTCCCTACATAGTTGGCTTGGGAGAGTGTTCCTTCATCTTCAACCTTCTTGTTATTCCCTTTCTCTTTGGACTTAATTTTATTAGTGTATAGGGCAAAAGAGCTATTACCTCTTGATGAATCTCCATCCTTGTTGATCTTAGCTTCATAGGTGAATAGTTGCCCCATGAGTGTGGTAAGGTTTGGAATTTGCATGTCCATGTACACGTCCATGGCAATTGTGAAGCTCTCCCATTTTTCATCAGCTTTAATACCATTGATTACTTCTCTTACAATCTACTCCTCTTCAATTTCTTCTCCTATACTTGCCAATTGATCTGCTACATCTTTGAATTTGGTCACATACTCTGAGATGCCTTGCTAAGGTTGCTTTCTTTGAGTGGTAAACTCAATCCACAATTGTTTCTTCTTAGCCCTTTTGTTGGAAGAGAAATAAGAAGAGAATGTCTCCCAAGGCTCTTGGGATGTCTTACAGTTTCTAATATGTGGAAGAAGAAAATCAGAGATTGAGTTAGTTAAGTAGGACCTTGCTAATGCATCCTTTGCACACCATGTGTTTGATTCTTTCATGCTTCTCTCTTGTAGGTTGTCTTTTGCTTCTGAATATGGGCACTGTTAGCAGCAGACAAGGGAGTCAACGAAGATCTGGCAAATAGGCCAGTAATTTTCCTCATGAAGAAGCAAGTACGAGCACTCACGCAGATCTAGCACTAAGGCAACCTTTAAATTTTCAACTCCTTTACACCCATTCAAAGTGATTTTCATCACTAAACACCATTGTAAATACCAATTCATCTTTTTGTAGCTCCATTTTGTGCAAGCCAAGGAGTCCTTGAGCTTGAGGAGCTTTAGAAGTATCTACCTGCCAAATTTCGTATTTTTTAGATATCGTTTGAGCCCTCAAATAAGCCCTGGAACCTAATTTTTAACTAGGCCGGACACTAGGTCTGGACAGGGCCAAAACTTAGCCAAAAACTATAAAAAGAGCTAGAGAGCTCATTTTTTAGGTTGGATTGTAATTGTAACAAACTTGTAAGAGCTTTTGAAAGTAATCTAAGAACTCCATTGATTCTCCCTCTTTGTCTTGCCGTGTGTGCGCGTGTGTGTGTATGTGTGTGCATGCTAGTGTGCTTCTCACTCACGCACTTGTGCCGCCACTTGCTCGAGGTCTTCATACCATCCTCACGTCTTCCCGGATTGACATTAAAGGAGGTGCTACCCATCACTGAGCTACACCAAATTTTGGCGCCGTTGCCGGGGATCGAGCTTTGAGGACGAGCGTGTGATGGTAAGACGTAGAGTTGACGCGTTGGAGTTGTAGGTATTTTCTTCACTCTCATCGATTTTCTTTTACTTTCTTCTCCATCATCATCATCACCATCTCCCACCTCCATCTCCATCATCGCGAAAATTTCTGTTTTTTGATCATATCACCTTCCCCACCTCATTTCCCTCATTTCACTTGTGAGAGAGAGCGAGAGAGCGATATTGTGTGTGCGGATTTTGCATGTTTCTTGAGTTTCATTGCAAGTTCTTGCCGTATCATCATCCCCAGCTTCCTGCGCAGGTACGAATCTCGACGAAACTGTCTCGCGGTCGCAGGCTTCTGTCGATCGCAACTGACAGAAATTTTTGGTCTTTTACAAAATTGAGTGCACCACTAGAACAAGCACAAAGAGCACATCCTAAAACATTAAAAACAGTAGAAAAATTCCGAGGTTTTCTGTCAATCGCGACCGACAGCCTCTGTCAATCGCGACCGACAGACCCTGTCAATCGCGACCGACAGACTTTGTCAATCGCGATCGACAGACCTCCACGATCGACTGACTGCCACGTAGGACCCTGTCAATCGCGATTGATACCGTCGATCGCGATCGACAGCCACGACCGACACCTCTGTCAATCGCGATTGACACCGTCGATCGCGATCGACTGAAATTCCACGATTGATTGACTTTTACGCGTAGCCACGTGTCCATCGCGACTGATAGGCCCCCGATTGACTGAAATTTCGGCGAAAAAACCGGAAAACGTGTCGATCGCGATTGATATCGTCGATCGCGATTGACAGCCACGATCGACTCTGTCGATCGCGATTGACACTGTCGATCGCGACTAAGAGCCCCGACGGACACCTCTGTCGATCGCGATTGACAGACCTGTCGATCGCGATTGACAAGCTTTTCGGCCAAAAAATTAGGGATTTTTATTTCAAGTTTGGGAAAAACTTTGTGGCATTTTTGTCAATCCATTAGCATTTTGTGAGGTTCCTACACTTGTGATTTGGAGAAAATCCTAGGATCTGTCGGCCAGATTGAATCTTATCTTAACCCCCTAAACCCTGAACAGTCATAACTTTTTCATACGAAATCAATTTTTTGAGCTCTAGGGCTTCTTGGAAAGCTCGTGACATATACTACACGCCCTCAACTGTTTTGTATAAAGATAATGAGTTGATTTTCAGATAGAGTATTTTGAAGTTGACCATACCCAGGGGGATCAAAGTCAGGAGTCTTTAGGAATGTTTTCTTAAAAACCACTATGCAAGTTTGTGTTTGTGCTACAGGAATGAAAATCATTGGTTCTGTCTTTAGAATTTAAATCTTTAAGCTAACTTTGGAACACTTACAGATCTATTGAGAGCATCGAAAGGCGTTCTCAGCAAGTGTAAGTGCAAGCTTGGGAACACACTTCCTGGGCACTCAAGGGCAACCGTGCAGGAAACAAAAGGTTGGAAACTTTTAACCCCTTCTGTCAATTCATAGCCTAGGCTAAGAACGACTAGAGGTAGGAGTAAGTCAGGGTGACGATAGGCAGGTATCAAGTTGAAGACCACCTAAAAACTCAAGTTCAAGTGAAAAACCTAATCTTTGTACTATCGATAACATAAAGGAAAAGAACCTAACATGGAACGATCAACCTGAAAGTACGAAGAACATTCAAGTATTCCTGACGACGTAATATCAGACAAGACCTTAAACACGAGAAATAACTAAAAAGAACCAAGTGACTAATATAAAGTAACCAGCAACGAAGTTGTACTCTGGGCAAAGAATTGGACTCCTAAGAGAGGCATATGAACCTTAGATCAGGACGACATCTGGTAAGGGAGAGACAGAGCCTTAGGTCTTCAGAGGCTAGTGTTAACCACACTGCTAGGTCTTGGGCCCAGCAGTTGAGCCACCACTCGTACTACCCTAGCTCTGAGACCAGTGAGTCAGAGATGTCTCAAGGCATGGACAGACCTACGGGAAGTTCAGGAGTGCCTTACTTGTACAGAGTGGAAGGCCCTTACAAAACGCAGTTGGAATACCTTAGGACCAACCGATTAGGTGCTAGCATCTATGAGGACGGCCTAGGAAGATCCGTGGTCCAGATCAAGAATCCTGATCAATCCATAGGACTAGAGCACCCAGCTGTCAAGTTTGAAAACGGTGCATACCTGGACAAAGAAGGAACCATATATGTAGTCACCAGTCACCCAGATAGGACAGATGAATTTGGGAATGTAATCTCAGAAGCGGACTTAGGTGACTTAGAACAAGGAAATATGGGCGTAGAACCTAGAACCCCCCGTGGCAAATCTGTTCTCACTAGGATTATCACACCTAAGTAGGTACCCCAAGACAACAAGAGCATAGAGTTGCTCCTCAATCGAGAAACTAACGAAGGCTTTTGGAGATATAAATCTAATCAGCCAACTGATATAGGAACTATCATGATCTATGAGTTTAAGGATCCGGATAGCCCAGGTAGAGTGACCTACTTAGATCACACTTCGGAAAGGAACTTTGTGGTGACAGAAAATGATAGGCATGCTTACACTTGGAAGGGTGAATTCATTTTCCCCCAACCAAGATCGAATGTATCCTATGGTCACCATGGAGCTGATACATCCCAAGCTCATGGAACTCAAAGAGACAGAAGTAGAGATAGACCAGAAGTAAGCTTTGCCAACCCAGTGGGCAGAGAAAGAACGAGGACGGAGACGAATAGGGTAGAACCTGAGATACTTAGAGCTCACAGGAATCAAAGAAATGTGGATGGATTTCCTCTGCCGAGACCTAGAGAGCACACTAGAACTTTGAGACCGACCCAGCTAGTTAAGTCCATGAAGAATTACTTTGATGGCACAGGAGATCCCTATGATCATGTGGCGGAGTTCAAGCAAGTCTTGAGAGCTGAACAAGTGGAGGATCTATTCACGCAGTACAATGCCTTCGGTCTAACCCTTAGGAACACAGCACTTACATGGTTTCAGCCATTGGATGAGCGCCAGTTCAAGAGCATAGACCAACTCCTAGAGGCTTTCATTGTAGAGTTCTCTAAGAGTGGCATAAGACACAATACCTCATCATTGATTCACAGCTTCAAACAGACTCCCCAAGAGACTGTCAGATTGGCAGGAAGAAGATTTAGACAATATCTTGAAAGGTGCCCTGTTTCGGAGCTGCCCACACCTGCAAAACAGGTAGCCTTATTCCTTGATGGACTGCTGAGTACGAAATTGAGATCCTACGTGTATCTGAAGGACCCTAGGACTATAGAAGAGTGTGTACGCATGTGCATTGACATTGAAGATAACCTAGGGGAAGAACTAGAGCTTTCCAAAATCTACAAAGATTCAGATAGCGCATCTAGTCACTCTACCACGCAATCCACATCAATCGAGGAACTTGCAGAGAAAGTAGCTCAGAAATTAGGTGTAACTAGCAAACAAATCCCAAGGTTTGCTCCTGTGAAAAGGTGCTATACATGCGGTGGTGACCATATGGCGAATGTCTGCCCTATTATGGCTCAGCCCCAAGTAAATCCTAGTAGCTAGTACTGCACCATAGAACGGAGATACACCAATCACACCGCAGAAGATTGCCCATACAACAAGCAGGCAGTTAGGCAACCCTACCCTCAGCCCTACCAACAAGGCAGATACCAGAACCAAAATCCACCACCACAATATGCTAGACCCCAACAAACCTACCAACCACAATATCAGGCCCAACAGAGACCCCAACCGGTGCTAGTTCAACAGCCTCCAAACCCAGCTAATGTGATTCCTGTAAAGTATGCTGTTGCAGAAGAAAACCTGAATAGGGCCATAGTACCAGTAACCCCATTGATCTCAGAAAGTGACCCGAGTGACCATAGCTTTGATTCTACACATGTCGATAGTCCCCAGGCTTACTACATGCAGTCTCCAGAACATGGTGAGTCCTACTATAGTGAAGAGCCAAATGAAATAAGTTGGGAGTCAGATTACACGAATGTCATGTATGCAAACCCCAACCCTAGACCCCAACCTAGGCAGGTACGACCACCATTTCCTAGAGGACCATGCTACAGATGTCAGGAAGATCACTTCATTCGTGATTGCCCCATGCCTGCACCTACACAACCCCAATCAGTGACAATCCAGGGCTATTGCCAAGAGTGTGGAAAGGAGCATCTCTTACGAGATTGCCCTAAGAATCCTATTAATATGCCAAAAATCACTCCCATTAATGTGATTGGGTTGGTTGTAGATTCCTCAGGAAGTGTCACTTCCACTGCACCAGTACAGGTAGTCACTAGAGCTCAAGCAGTGCAGCAAAACCAAGGGGCAAGCCAGGAAAAGGGCCCAGAGGCCAGTGAAACTGAGAGCATAACCAAGAAAAGGACTAGAGCTTGGAAAGATAGTCGGGAAAGAATGAAAAGGCAATGGGCAAAGAAGATGAGTGAACTCGAGGAAAGCGTAAGAGAAACGAGAGCCAGAATAACCGAACTCACAACTCAAACTCCCTCTCACACGACTCCACCACCACCATTCCCATCTCCATCCGACCCACCACCTTCCAACCCGCCTCATACGACTCCACCACCCCCCAAAGTAGGATCAATCCTAGCAGATCCCACTCCCGAGGACCTAAACATGATGCTTAAAGCATATCAAGCCAGAATCCAAGAAGGGCCAACCATAACCGATCATGGAAAATGCTACCCTAGAGCCGAGCTAGAGCTGGAACGAACTAAAATTTGTGCTAAGATGGTGGAATTGGCTCAAGCCATGTTCGAAGCTAGCCGCCTCTTTAACATCTCTAGCTCAGCTAAGACGCAGTTACACTTTGATGGACTGCTAGAAAGAATAGAGAGGCTAATTGCACAATCAGAAAAGGAACCTGCCCCTCAAAGAAAGGAAAGGGCAAGGGAACGGATAAGCCAGCCTCTTCAGGAAGCCCATGTGCCTCCTCAAGAAGCTTATCTTCCCCCCCAAAAGGCAGATGAGCCTCCCTCGAAAGCTTACGTACCTCCACAGGTTGCCTACATTCCTTCTCAGGGAGCGTATGAGCCTGCTCGGAAAAGTAATAGATTAAGTAATCCTCCCCAGGAAGCTTGTGCTCCAGCCATCTATGAGAACGAGGTGAGAGCCAACGACAGAATAAGCCCTTCCTCCCAGGTTGCTTATGTGCCTAATTCTACGGAGCCAGACACCTCTTCTTCTATGAATCGGTTTGCACCAGACTTCCTACGAGAGATTCAAGAAGATAAATGGGATAATGAAAGCGAAGTCGCCCCTCCCTTTGAACTTGTGGATGATGCACACGACCAATTCCCACAAGACATCCCATCTATTTACGGGGAACATGAGAGTACTCAGTCTCATGAGAGATTGGACTTTGAGTCTAATTCCATACAAGAGCTACCCCACTTCACAGGCCCATGGGAAGCAAAGTCCACGTGTATGAGAGCACCCACAGTCATGGTAAGGAACGACGACTCAGTCATACTTAGGAACACGGAGGTAGTAAAGAACACCAAGGTGCAGCGCGATCCCGCTTTGGAAGAACTGCCTAAGGATAGACCAGAAGCGCGGAAATATGTAGCCAGTCAAGTAACTGAAATTGCAAAACCACGTTCCCGGGTAGGATCCCATAGGACAGTGCCAGAAATTCCCTTGGATAAGATAGGAGATATGTGTGAAGGTGAAGAAGGGAACACCTATCTTCCCATCACCTACCAGGAGTACACCACCAAGGCAATTTTGGACTCAGGTGCAGGAGTTGCAATTGCCACCACTTCCCTATGGAAGCGTTGGGGCAAGCCGGCACTCAGGCCAACGAGGATGAAATTGCAAATGGCCGATGGTCACATAGAGAGACCCTTAGGATTGCTAGAAGGAATAACTCTCACCACTTGTGGTGTTGAGTTTGAGCATAGCTTTGCTATATGTGACTTCAGCAAAAATCATGCCTATGAGATGATTTTCGGAAGACCATTTATGCGACAGTTGCAAGTGGTACAGGATTGGGGAACCAATTCTTTGTACTTGCAGCACTTAGGTGTTACGACCAAAGTCAATCTCAAAGATTACTCTCATAGAGATGTACCTCCTATCCAGTGGAATCCCATCCATAGAGCCAAAGATGATACGGAATCTGTGCATTCCATAGGGTCAAGATCCTCATGGATGCATGAAGACACCCACTTATGGATGTGCAAAGTAGCAGTAGAGGAAGAGAAGAGAGAAAAGGCCAGAGAAATAGGTGCAAACGAAACTCATAGACCCATTCAAGACCCAGCCTATGCACCTGTAGTCTTTCTTGATGAGGAATTTGAACCCCATGGCTGGGCAGAAATCTTAGCAACCATGGACGTAGCCATTAATGAAGAACAATGGACACCTCACTGTGATGAGGATGGCTATGACATTTCAGTCTTCTCCATAGAGCCAATCATGGGAGAGGCAGTTCTAGAAGAATGCGAACCTAGCCCTGATGCATTTGAGGATGCAAGTGACTCCGATCTCGAGTCTATCATTATGGACCCACCATTTGCATCAGATGAAGAATACTTCCATGAAGTAGAATTTCAACCCTAGAGGCATGGAGAGATTACAAATGATGTAAGATTAACAACACATGTGACGCCGAAGGGAGAAGGAAAGAAACGAAAGAAGAAACAAGCCTCACCAGAAGAGGAAGAATCTTTGTTTGAGGTCCCGGAAAATTTTAAGAAGTATGAGATTGATGACAGGAGAGTCATGATCAGAATGCCGAAACGAGAGGCACAATCAGGAGAGGCCTATGATAACAAAGAAACTACCAAGAAAATCGTAGTGGCCCTAGAAGAAGGAGAGGAGAGATGTACGTACATAGGTCATGACCTAACAGAAGAAGAAGAGTACGAATTGATTGCCTTGCTAAGAGAATACAGAGATGTATTCGCTTGGAGTTACAAGGATTTGAAAGGTGTTGACCCTGACATATGCTCACACACCATTCCCATGACTTCAGATGCTAAACCCTCTAAGCAAAAGCCCTATACATATAACGATAATTACGCTGCTAAGATCAAAGAAGAGATAGATAAACTGGTTGAAGCTGGATTTATCTACGAAATCGAGCACACTGAGTGGGTATCCCCCATCGTAGTGGTGCCCAAGAAGAATGGAAAGCTGCGCGTATGCATTAACTTGAAGAAGGTTAACGCAGCCACGATTCGAGATAACTATCCGCTTCCCATCACAGAACATCTCTTAGAAAGAGTGGCAGGCAAGGAAGTGTACAGCTTCCTTGATGGATTTTCAGGCTACAATCAAGTAGCCATAGCTCCAGAGGATCAGCATAAAACGGCTTTTGCCACAGAATGGGGCATTTTTGCCTTTAGAGTAATGCCATTTGGGCTTACCAATGCACCAGCAACCTTCCAGAGGCTGATGTGCCATGTGTTTAAGGAGTTCCTGAGGAAGAGTTTAGAAGTCTATGTTGATGATCTTTGTGCTCATTCCAATATTAGACAAACCCATATTCCTGAACTCAGACAAATCTTTGACAAATGTAGAGAATATCAAGTCTGCCTGAACCCAGAAAAGTGCGTTTTTATGGTCAGGCAAGGAAAGATTCTAGGACACATAGTGTCAAAGAATGGCATATCTACCGACGAAGAAAAAGTGAGAGCCATAGCAGAGCTACCTAGGCCGAAGAATGTCAAGGAAGTACAAGCTTTCATGGGGCATTGTGGTTATTACCGACGATTTATACACATGTATGCTGTCATTGCAAAGCCCATGTACGGACTTCTGACTAACTTTGAGTGGACGGATGAATGTGAGAATTCTTTCCAGGAGCTTAAACGAAGATTATGTTCAGCACCAATCTTGACCACACCAAATTGGAATAAGCCATTCCACGTTCATGTGGATGCATCCAATTATGCCATTGGATGTGTGCTTGCACAACCTACTGGTGAAGGTAATATGGATCTTCCAATTGCCTATGCTAGTAGACAATTGAATGCGGCTGAATGGAATTACACCACGACAGAGCGAGAAGGTTTAGGCATGGTATATGCAGTTAAGAAATTTAGACACTATTTGCTTGCAAATAAGTTTAAATTTTTTACTGATCATCAGGCATTGCTATACCTCGTAAACAAACCATGCAATACAGGAAGATTAGTGAGATGGTTTCTCTTGCTAATGGAATATGATTTTGAGGTTGTGGTAAGGAAAGGCAGGACTCATTTGAGAGCAGATCACCTCTCTAGGCTCACATCGGGAGAAGCCCCACAAGGAGTGTCAGATGACCTTCCTGATGCTTACTTGTTTAATTTGGAAGTGGTGCCGCAGTGGGCTAAGCCATTGGTACCAGTATTGACATACGGTCCTAATCACCCAGTGGTGAACACACGGAATAAAGAGGTTGTAAAAGCCCAAAAGTACCACATCATGGCTGGAAGTATGTACAAGCACACAGATCAAGGGATCTTGGCTTGTTGCATAGGAGAGGATGAGTACGCTAAATGGTTGCAATTAGCACATGTAGGCGCGTTAGAGCAACACTACTCAAAGCAACGAACTTTACAGACTCTAAAGAGACTCGGAGTGCATTGGCCAACTATGGAAGCGGATGTCCAAAAGTTGTGCAAGGAATGCCCAATCTGTTGCTCTAAACCACCTGTGGAACACGCCACTCTTTATCAAGTATCCATTGTGCCAGATTGGAGTGAACCTCTAGTATCCTTCCTGAGGACAAACACATTCCCTCCAGACATGACTCTGGCTAGGAAAAGGAGTTTAGAACAAGAAGCCCTGGATTACTCACTCATTGGTGATAATCTATACAAACGCGATAAAGACGGTTACCTGAGGCTATGTGTCCATGAAAGTGAATATCTGAAGATCTTAGAAACCGCTCACCAAGGTGTAGCAGGAGGACATTTTGGACCGGATCGGGTGATCAAGGCAATACTATTTGCGGGCTTCTGGTGGCCGACCCTTCAAATGGATGCACATACCTATGTGAAACGGTGTGATGTCTGTCAGAGGACTCAGTATCCCATACGCAAAGATGAGATGCCACTGAAACCTATGATGGGTGGACGTGCATTTTCTAAGTGGGGAATAGACTTCGTAGGTCCTATTAATCCCCCAGCTAAGGGTTCTCATGCGGAATACATCATTGTTGCAACAGATTATCTCACCAAGTGGGTGGAGGTAAAGGCTACGACAAAGAACGATGCTCAAACAACTGCTAAATTCTTGTTTGAGAATGTATTCACGAGATATGGGCTACCTATAGAGCTTGTAAGTGATAGAGGCACTCATTTCTTGAACGAAGTGATTGAAAATCTACTCCAAGAATTCTTGGTAATACACAAGAAGTCTGCCCCCTATCACCCTCAAGCTAATGGACAAGCTGAGAGCACTAATAAGATCTTATGCAATGTACTGACAAAATTAGTGAACACTAAACGCTCTGATTGGGACAAACAGCTACACCATGCTGTTTGGGCATATCGAGTTGCCTACAAAACGGTACTCCAAGCCACCCCCTTTCAGATGGTATTTGGCCAAAACGCTATGCTACCCCTGGACTTCTTAATACCTACGTTGAAAGTAGCACAAGAGCACGAATGGGTAGGTCATGAGCTCTCCTCTAGGATCTTTGACCTTGAACGATTAGGAGAAACAAGACTGAGAGCCGCTGCAGGGATATATGCAGCCAAGAAGAGACAGAAAGCATACTTCGATGCCCATGTGAAGGATAAAGGTTTGAAAGCAGGAGATCTAGTTTTAGTCTATACACTGAAACAACACGCAAGGAAGCTAGAAAAGAGAGGCTACGGACCTATGATCATCAATAGGATCTCCACGAGTGGAGCAGTACAATTGGCCACATTAGAGGGTGATGTTCTCCCAAACTATATTAGCGGTTGCAGAGTCAAGTTGTATCAGGAACCCCTCACTGAGGAAATGCTCAGCCGACTCAACACTGCTAAGAAACGCAAAGAGGAAGAAAAGCGAGTTCGAGAAGAAGCTCAAGCAAAAGCTTTAGAATGCATCAGAAGGATGAAGTTACAAAGGCAAGGTAGAAATCAGCCTAGAGCGAATGACTATGCAGATCAAGGATATCCTATGGCCATGTGTGAAGTTGCAGGAACAAGCTCGCATAGGATAATTGATAGACGTTCTTTCATAACCCTAGATATAGGACAAGGAAAGAGTGCAAGGAACGTAAGAGCCTTGATTGACTCAGGCGTAGCCACTAGTGCTGTTAGAGTGTCTTACTGTCAAGAGTTACAGTTAACTGTCAATCCTGTGGAAGCATATCTCATAGGATTGGGAGGCGTGGAAACCCCTTGCATGGGCGAGGTGGAACTTCCCCTCTACATTCATGATGAGGAAATGACTGTTAAAGTACTGGTGTGTCAAGATGAGGATCTCACTGAACCTCTTGTCTTGGGTCAAGATTGGATCTATGACCAAGCAATCAATTTAAACCTAAGAAGTGGACTTCTCCAGGTTTGGGTCAATCATAGTCGAGTTACAGTAGAATTAGACAATGGAGCACTCAAGGAACTAGGAAAGGCACAGACTCCTGGTCCTTCCAGGGGTACACATGAAGATGACCATGCTGTTCTTGTCCAAAACCATGTGTTGCAGAGGAATGATATTCGCAAAAAAGGAGTCAGGGATGCAACGGAACTCCCTTCTTTTCCAAAGGCCAGAAGGAGGCAGCAACCCAAGGTGGATCAAAGGCAGAAGAAGCAGAGTACTACCTATGTCCGAGATCAAAAGTACCTGCGCAGCAGAATGTCCCAGAAAGTAAACCATGTGTGGGTGCGGAAAGGCGAACAACCGGTTGCACCACCGCCAACTACACGGGCTAAGTCTCTTATTAATAACCAACAACACGACATTAATAAGAAGTCTTGCAGAAATTCTCCTGCTAAAGTGAAATCTATTTGGGTGCCCAAGAAGTCGATGAAGGCTAGCCCACAATCAAGACAAATTTGGGTGCCTAAGGCTTGCTTGCGGGCGCAAGTAGCTACGCCGAGGCCACGACCTATACAGCATAACCCATCTACTCGTACAGCCAGTATTCACTCATTCTCAACAATCAGGAACACGCCAAGACCCAAGAGCACGCATATAATCACTTGTAAATGGGTCCCTAAAAGGCCTCATTTTCAAACCGAGACACCGATAAAGCTCTCTAGAGTCTCTACGAAACCGAAAACAAAGCCCATCCACTGCATTTAGCAGCCTAAGACCTGTAATAAACCCCCGACCTCAATTTGTAAATTCATCCCCACTTACTAACTTCATTAGTCTCCTAGGACTACCCAAGCATTCACTACACACACGTGCACCGAACACCTACTAACCCATTATTCGCTCCTGACCCTCATGTTAATATTGTGATGGGAACAACAACGGTCCTCCCCTGTCCTGTACAATATTAACACATGGTTGTATATTCTCACAAAGACAGGCAGCAAGAGGTAAAATGGCAGATACGGTTGGAACTAGCTCCCAGGCCGGCACCAGCCCCCAAGTGGTGGACATCGAAAGCCTTCCAGTCGAGGAGGAATTAACGGAAAGACCAGTGGCATTACAAGCATTGCATGCCATACCAATCCAGAATCCTCCACAGGGTCACACCATGCCGGTGGGCAAAACCTCACACTGGTTTAGTGACGTTGCTGGACCCCTGGGTGAAGGCACATACATGTGGGAGTCCGAGGTAGAGTTCAATGGACGTTGGGGCAGATACCATTTCTTTACGAGGGAGTTTGAAAAGCTGCAGAATAATGAAGGACTGAAGTCGATATGGAAGAAGGCTGGGCTTTATGACTACTTCAAGTTCCAACTACCAAAGCCGGATTTTCTAAGGTGCTCATACTTAATTAGTACCCTCACTCCCAGCAAAGACAAGAAAGGATACAGTTCCTTTGTGCTCCCATCACTCACAAGGGGCAACGAGCTGAAGCGTTTCCGCTTGACTATCAACTTGGTGAGAGAAGCACTCGACATGAGAGGTATGCACATCCCAACAAAGAAAGAGACTATGGTTCCAGACAATATGAAGAACAGGAATCTGACGAAGTTGAAGGACATGGTTGCGATGACACCTACGATTGCCATCCACTTACGCATGGTCATGCAACATTTCGCCTTCCCCGCGCAGGAGAGGTTCACAATGCCTCCCAAAAAGATCTGGTTTAGTCTCTACCTGGCGGATGCTTTTGAGTTAACCATCAATATGCCCCACTGGATTATCGATCAGATTCATATGGCTCATCAGAGATGGTATAAGAAGCAAAAATCTGTGCTGTATGGTTGCAGTGCACTTACAAGGATTGTATACAGATGTCTCGCATATGATGTACCGGTGCAGAGGGCTTTGATTTGGTCCAGAGCACAGGAATTTCAACGCAGATTGTCAGCTGTAGGGCCTCCCTCAAAGAAGATGAGAGGCGCCGTCCAGATGCCTTGTGCACAAGCTCGCGGTGCAACCCTGACGCCTAAGACAACCCCAAGACTTCCCCGACGAGTGCAACCATTTACTATCAGGTTACCCAGGCACAGCACAGATGGCCCTAATCTTGTGTTTCCACCAGTACCGACTGATTTGGAATTCCCGCATGGATTCACTCTGGAGGATCTAACGGATGAAGAAGTTGCAAGAATCATAGATGCTGTAAATGCGGAAGTTGAAGAAGAGCAAGCCGGTGGACAGCAAACTGCCCCAGACCAAGCCCAGCCCAGCCAACCGGACGTAGTCAATGTGGACGATGAAGAAGAAGCTCATGAGGAGGCACAGGGTGGACAATCAGAAGCAGAAGAACAAGAGTATGATCAAGAAGCCCTACAAGTACTGGAAGGTGCCCCCGCCTATACTAACGCATTAAAGAAGCTCTACGATACGATGAACCGAGTCCAAGAGCAACACAGGCTATCATTAGCTGCAGGTAAAGCCCTCATGAACCGGATTCTAGAGGAGGAAGGCATGGACGAGCAATACCGTGCCACCCTGGAAATGATATCAGATGCTTTGGGAGTACCTGAAACAGTGCACACTGCGCTAGCGCAATCACGAAGGACAGAGAAAAGATATGGAAGACGCCCCCCACGAACAGGAAAACGAATGAATGTATTAGGTTCAGGACCACAAGGCACCCCCACAACCACTGGCACAGCACACACTGTTCACGACACCGAGGAAGCCCACACATCGAGTGCACCTCCATCACCTCCCTTGCCACCTTCTCCCCCACATCCGCCCCACTCACCTCCCTCTACCACTGTAACCTCTACTGTCACCACCTCCGAACCCACTACACACACCGACGCACAAACCATCAGTCAACCCACATACTCTATTTCCACTGAACACATAAGTCTAACCACAGCCACGGTAAACCCCACTACTTCCATCACACTTCCTGGGAGTTCACAATTACACACACCTCTATACACGTTCACAACTATCACCGCCACCACAATCCCCATGTTCACAGTCACTCCCATCACTGCCTCCACTTTTGAATCCATGGAGGTATCACCCACATCTGCACCTCTCCCACCCCCCATTTACCCACAATCTCCCATTCCCCCACCTCCCCCCTCACCCTTCTCTAGCACTGCATCCACAATTCCCTTTCCCTTTCCCTTCCCCGCTGCATTCAACACCATTTCTCCCACCATTCCTTTTAATAATGTATGTAATAATATGTATCAATGCATGTCCCAACTTCAGCAACACTACCAACACCTTGACAACCAACATACAAGGCTCTTCCGAAGCCATGAAGATCTCCAAGCACGATGTAAGGATCTTGAAGAGCAGAAGCAGCTACTACAACAGCAGCACGTGACATTACAGGAGCAATACGCACAATTAGAAGCCAAGCAGATGATGAAGAACGACGACACATGGACGAGCTGCTACATTCTCAGATCACGGAAAACCTGAAGCTTCGACGGAACTTGGGCCTCCTACGCAAGCATATGTCTACAGCGCTAGAGGAGAAGAAAAGATTACAGAAACAGAACGAAGAAAACCTGGAGGCGGCCATGGAGGGTTCCCCACAGGAAATTGACCCAGAGCGATTCAAGGCCATTCCCTCTGCGAATATGAAGGTTGTGTTAGAAACTCATGCAGATCTAATGGAGGCCCATGCCGCCTTAGAAAAAGAGAGAGATGAGTTACGAAGACAGTTGGCCACCCGACAGACAGAACCCAGCCAGAGCATAACCGCAGAAGAAACAACTGAAGAGGTCACTAAACTCCGGGCCGAACTTGAGGAATTACGCAGCAAGGT
Source organism: Ceratopteris richardii (assembly GCA_020310875.1). Lineage (NCBI taxonomy): Eukaryota > Viridiplantae > Streptophyta > Polypodiopsida > Polypodiales > Pteridaceae > Ceratopteris > Ceratopteris richardii. The sequence goes on along the minus strand of CM035435.1, from coordinate 3,773,012 downwards.
CATGCAATATGAGCGTCAGCCCTCCCCTCTGGTAGAGCCCGAGCCTGACGATCTTGTGCCAATTGAAGTAGAAGAAACATTCGAGGATCCCTATGTCCCGATGCCAACACCCGGAGGTAAGCAAACAGAACAGGGCATGGACACAATTGAAATTGAGGCACCTGAATGGATGCAAAAATTAGAGAAAGTAGCCACGACGCATGATGACAGGGTGGCAGTCCAAATCGCATTGATGTCAAAATTGGAGGAGGTTGTAATAAAATCCGATTATTTTAAGAATCTCTCACACCATAGGTGGATCGGCCCATCGTACGACCTGTATGTTCCTTTGTGCGTGCTAATGGCGGATTATAATGCGGAGATCAAGCACCACACATCAAGGGAACCAACCTCTGCCACCCAATTTGCACCTGACGACATCCCCGAAAGCGCCAAGCAGGGACATATTCGCCAACCCACGTGGAGAATTCGGCTGCTGGAAACATACCCGGAAATGGTAAGAACATGGAACAACATGCCATTGTACATCAAATATAACCCATGTTATTGCCCTGTATTTCGAAGGAGATCATGGCCGGAGTACACACAAACAGTGCTAACAATTAAAGGATGTGAGAAGTGGCTCAATTATGTGTACTTCGCACCCCCTAAGGGTCCACCTACTATTGGATATATGATTTTGACGATTCAACATTGGGGGGTCCGTTTCAAGAATGTACCTGATGTCATGACTCAGATGTGCCTGAAGATTTTCGAACTTATGCTGGTCACCTTCAGGACCTTCAAAAATGTCAAGGAACCACATCTCTCAGCACTAGGATTTAATGAAGGTAACCAGGACCTTGTATACGACATGAGCACAACCCCATCGATTAATGTTGTGTATGCATGGCACGCTCGCATCAAATATCTACCGGCCTGCTTCAAACAAACGTTTGAAGAGATGTTTGTCACGGGATTCTGGGAATATCACTCTGAGATATTCATTCCCAGACCATCCCATCTCTTGCAGTTGTTTGCAGTGGAACAAGCTCTACATTCCGAAAAGCTACGTATACCACATCCAGAGGTTCCCGGGCCGGTAGACTGGGATGCTCTTCTGACAGATTTGGCCAAAGGGTTGAGAATTGCTGAACATCACTTAGCGCAGGATGTCGTCGAGTACTACATTCAGAAACCCCCACAACAAGGGTCTGTCAGGGACGACAGACGCGAGAGAGGGGGGGGTGTTAGCAGCAGACAAGGGAGTCAACGAAGATCTGGCAAATAGGCCAGTAATTTTCCTCATGAAGAAGCAAGTACGAGCACTCACGCAGATCTAGCACTAAGGCAACCTTTAAATTTTCAACTCCTTTACACCCATTCAAAGTGATTTTCATCACTAAACACCATTGTAAATACCAATTCATCTTTTTGTAGCTCCATTTTGTGCAAGCCAAGGAGTCCTTGAGCTTGAGGAGCTTTAGAAGTATCTACCTGCCAAATTTTGTATTTTTTAGATATCATTCGAGCCCTCAAATAAGCCCTGGAACCTAATTTTTAACTAGGCCGGACACTAGGTCTGGACAGGGCCAAAACTTAGCCAAAAACTATAAAAAGAGCTAGAGAGCTCATTTTTTAGGTTGGATTGTAATTGAAACAAACTTGTAAGAGCTTTTGAAAGTAATCTAAGAACTCCATTGATTCTCCCTCTTTGTCTTGCCGTGTGTGCGCGTGTGTGTGTATATGTGTGCATGCTAGTGTGCTTCTCACTCACGCACTTGTGCCGCCACTTGCTCGAGGTCTTCATACCATCCTCACGTCTTCCCGGATTGACATTAAAGGAGGTGCTACCCATCACTGAGCTACAGGCACCTCCTCATCTCCTGAGATGTATCCATAGAGGCTCCTTCCTTGTAAATATGTCTTCATCCTCACGGACCATGCTTGATAGTTGTTCATGTCCAATTTATCAATGAAAGAAAGAAAACCATCTCCCATTTTTCCTTAGCTTTTCTCTGATACCACTGTTGGGATAGATGGATGGACACTTCAAGAAATGAGTAGGTAGTACCAAATCCTACTTAGTATTAGCCCCTTGTAGCTTCAGAGTTGCGTTGTGGGCTCTCTTAGCTTTCCAATGACACTATACAAGTGTCTATGTACTTTCAAAGTGATGTAAGAAAAGATTGAATCAAAACAGACTACTTCCAAATAAAAGGATCAATGAAAACCTTCTATTTTTTATCACAGACCTACTGCTTGTTATGATCAGTGCTACCAGTACAATAGGAATTAGAAAAATTTCTTTTAGAGGTATCTAATTAGCTTAGTAAGCTAATGATTCCAAGTGGAATCACTTGAAATGATGCACTATACACAGAGCAATCAATTTAACAATTGAATCATTACCCTCGATTTTTTAGGACCTCTATAAAGTGTGACCAATGAGTGCTTCGATGTGCTTTTCTCCAAATTGGCCAAATGGATTTCCTTCAAACTCTGTGCGCATGTAGATAACGTAGAGCTGATTCCAATAAGCTATCGAGCATTGAAAATGGTGGAGAATTGATTGAGATATTAGCAACACAAGTTGAAAGTTAGGAACGATTATAACAAAGAGATCATAGATGCATAATGTAGATGTATTGTATTAATGAACAATGTTATACAGTATCATAGGCATAGTCATAGCCTGATGGTGGAGAGTAGTGTAGGATACAATGTATGCCTCACACTCTTACAAAAAGACAATGAAGAACTCGGGAATTGATCACTCGACTTTTTCAAGTCACTTTATATAAGTGCTTCATTCAAATTTGAATTTGAATTCAACTTTTGGCTCTCTAGTCCTTCAATCTAGGAAATATTCCCTCAATGAGGTACTTTACTTTTCAACTAACAAGTCCAAGAGTGTTTGGTAGGTGATTACAAATATTCTCACAAGTCAAAAGAAATGACTTTTACAAATGGTGAAGATGAAAAATCTTCCTAGCAATGGTTTCCATGGAGCTTTATATGTTTATGAACTTCAAGCCAAATGTGTGGGCTTGGACTTTGCACCAACAGTGTAGAGATAGACTGCGAACAATATAATGAAGATTTCTCACAATCTAATAAATATAACACCCTCAAATTTTGTAAACATGATTTGAAGGCTCATTCATCTAATTTGCAGTTCCGTAGAGAGGTAAGAGCCTCTACAAGTTTACTATTGTTGAGGAATAAGGTGCAGAGAGATGAAAGAGCAACACCATGATGGGCAAAGTGTATTTATATTGCTGTTGATATATTTAGGTAGTGATGTGTGAAAACACTCTAGGACCGCCGGGGCACTTTTTTCCCTCTTTAGGAGGTTTTTTTCCCCCGGCTTGTATATACGCCTATTGCCCTAATGGGCTACTTATCTTTGTACATTCTCTAGTAATACATTCAGTCATGTGTGTTGTGCTCCAAGCTTCTTCTTCTTCCTTGTGCTGTTCGCGTGCTTCCGCAGACGTCTAACTCCAACAATTGGTATCAGAGCAGGTCGTTGCTTCTTCTAGGGTGCCGTCGACACTCCTCCGTTTACAGTCTCAGATTCACACAAAATTTGGTGAGCATACTCAGGGTGTTTCCGAGATCAAAACGGCTTCGCTTTGTGGTGCCGAAATCCCGATCTGAGCTCGTTTCGGCCTCCGAACGCACTATCGCAGTGCTTGTGCAGGCTATTTCGTCCTTTTGTGCCAAAGGTATATACCAGTTTCTGTTCGCGAGTTTAAGCGTCTCGAAGTCTGCTACAGGTCTAGCAGAACTCGTCTGGGCAGTTCTGTTCAACTTTTTGAGATACAGTCAATTTTCTGCATCAAGGAATTTTAGTCACCGGCCATGGCTGAAAGCAGTGATGTATTCCGTATGTTGGCTGTTGAGGATAAGTTGGATGGTACCAACTACCCATTATGGGCTTATATGATGCGACATGTACTGGTTGCAAAAGGATTGTGGAACATTGTGCAGGGTGTTGAGAGACGTCCTGTTACACCTGTAACGACAGGTACTGCAAATATAGGTGTTGGAGCTGATGAAGATGGTGTCGAAGATGATATTCCGCAGATTCCTGTTCGTGCTGCTGTTTCTGTTGCACCTACTGCAAAGTAGATTCGTTGGGATGGCAGAGATGCCCAGGCACATGCATTGATAGCTTTGTCTGTCAAACGTGCCATTATTCCTCACATTCGCTCTTGCAGAACAGCAAAGGATGCTTGGGATACACTTACCACTTTGTACCAGGCTAGGAATGAGGCTCGTGTTGCTTACCTCCGAAAACAGTTGGAGAGTGAGCACATGAATGAAGGTGATTCGATGGACAGTTTTCTTACAAAGATCAAAGACCTGAAGGAACAATTGATTTCTGCTGATGAGGTTATACCAGATAGCTCACTTGTGCAGACCGTTCTGAATGGCCTTCCTGATTCATATCAGAGTTTTGCCTCTACTCTTCGATTGATGATGAAAGGCAATCCGAATGCCTTGTCATTTGAGGAATTAGTCTCTGTTCTGTTGCAGGAAGATCAGTCCAGGCAGAACAGGTCCATTATGCGTGTTGCAGATCAAGCTTTCCTGGCTAGTCAGAAGGGCAAAGGAAAATGGAGCTCTTCTACTAGTAAGCAGAAATCTGCAAATGCTGCACAATCGAAGAACCAGGATAAAGATGAGAAGAAATCAGAAAAGCAGAAATTGTTCTGCAAGTACTGTAAAGGAAATGATCATATTATAAAGAACTGTCCAAAACTGGCTGCTAAAGAGGCAAAGAAGAAAGAGGCTGGAATGGTTGTTGCAGAGGCCTCTACACCAAAAACAGAGTCTGCAAATCTTGTGCAGGAAGAAGAATGGGCGTTTACTACTGTCTGCAGTTTTGATCCATCTTCTCATGATCAGTGCATGTCTGCAGTAGACTCAGATGTTTGGTACTTTGACAGTGGGGCAACCAAACATATTACCTCGCAGCGCAGTTTCTTCTCTTCACTCGAGCCTACCCCTACAGGGAATACTGTCACATGCGCCAATAACTCCTCTTATCCTGTTAAGGGAGTTGGTAAGATCATTCTGACTACTGCTGATGGTAGTTCTTTCACTTTGTCAGATGCTTTATTTGTGCCAGGGATCAAAAAGAACCTGTTATCAGTTTCTGCATTAGCCAAGATTGGCTTGGTTGTGAAATTCGTTGATGACAGGTGTACAGTCCATGATCTCTCAAATGGCGATGTGATTATTGCTTCTGGCATTTTATGTCGTGGGCTGTATAAGCTCATAGACTATGAAAAATCTGTGAATGATTCGGCATGTGCAGTTCATGATTCTCAGGCTATGTCAGATGCAAAGCTTTGGCATGCACGCTTTGGTCATCTGAATTTTGCTAGTTTGTTACGCCTGCAGAAATCTGAAATGGTGTCCTCTTTGCCCAAACTTGAGGCACCTGGAAAACATGTTTGTGAAGGCTGTATTTTGGGCAAAATGCAGCGTTCTTCCTTTCCAAAAGATGGTTCAGTTCGGGCTATGCAAAAATTGCAGCTTGTACATAGTGATGTCTGTGGTCCTATGCAGACACCCTCTTTTGGAAATTACCTTTACTTCGTGACTTTCATTGATGATTTTTCCAGGCATGCATGGGTATATCCACTCAAAGCAAAGTCCGAAGTGTTCACGTGCTTCAAACAGTTTTTGGTTTTGGCTGAAAATCTGTCAGCATGTAAAATGGGCACCCTCCGTTCTGATCGAGGGGGGGAATATATGTCTTTAGATTTTAATGCATTTCTGGCTGAACGTGGGATAAAACACCAGTGTACAGTGCCGTATACACCTCAACAGAATGGAGTTGCTGAACGAAAGAACAGGTCACTCATGGAGATGGCAAGGTGCATGGTCAAAAGTCAGGCTTTACCACATAGTTTCTGGCTTGAGGCTGTCATGTGTGCAGCATATGTACTGAACAGGTGTCCCACGAAAGCGTTGCAGTCTATCACTCCATATGAGGCTTGGCATGACCGCAAGCCATCTGTTGCTCATGTGCGTGTTTTTGGTTGTTTGGCATATGCATTAGTGCCTGAACAACATCGCAGAAAATTGGATGATAAGGCAGTAAAATGTATTTTTGTTGGGTACAATTCTGAAAGTAAAGGCTATCGTCTGTATCATCCACAGACTAAACGCATTCTGGTTATCCGTGATGTTGTCTTTGTGGAAGATGCTATTCAGCCATTGCTTTCATGTACTAAGGAGACATCTGTTAGCTCCAAAGACATGTATGATACTTTGATGCCTCTTTTTACAGGTGGACAGGCTAGCGCTGGTCCTAATGAGGCAACTTCTCAGCCTTTGCAGGTTTCATATGATGATGCAGATCATTCCATTTCTGATGCAGATTTACATGATGCACTTGTTGATGAGAGAGCTGATATTGAACAGGCAAAAACTATGCCAAAATGGCTGGTGCAGACTTTGCGTGACAGCAAATTAGATGCACCTTTGTCATATCGTACTCGTTCAGGCTCTCATAGTACCTCCTTTGCATCAGATTGCTATGCTATGGCTGCATCTAGTCTCTGTGATGAGAATGAGCCTGTTTCTTTTGATGAAGCACAAAATTCAGAAAATTGGATGGCTGCTATGCAATCTGAATATGATGCTATAATGAAGAATGGTACATGGTCTTTATGTGACTTGCCTCCTGGCAAGAAGGCCATTGGCACTAAGTGGGTATACAAGCTGAAGCGTAAACCTGATGGTACAGTTGATAGGTATAAGGCTAGGCTTGTTGCAAAGGGTTATGCGCAGGAAAGAGGCATTGATTTTGATGAGACCTTTGCACCTACATGCCGTATGACTATTGTTCGGAGCATTTGTGCACTTGCAGCCCATCATGGTTGGAATGTACATCAGTTGGACATTAAAAAAGCATTTCTGAATGGTGACTTGCATGAAGAAGTGTATGTTTTTCAGCCCCGTGGCTTTGTGCAGAAAGGGCATGAAAACCAAGTGTGCAGGTTAAAGAAGGCGTTATATGGTTTAAAGCAAGCACCACGTGCTTGGTATGAGAAAATACATGCCTATCTGACTGCACATGGTTTTGAGAACAGTCCAACTGAAAGCACCTTATATGTTAAGCGTGCTAATGATGTGCTTTTGATCATTGTTGTCTATGTAGACGACATGCTGCTCACTGGTCCTCTTGAGAAGCATATTACTGATTTCAAGGCTGATTTGCATGCCTCATTTAAGATGTCTGATTTGGGGCATTTGCATCACTATTTGGGCATTCAGTTTATACAAGTTGATGGTGGAATGGCTTTGTGTCAAACGAAATATATTGACACATTATTGCAGCGTTTTGGCCTTGAAGACTGTAAGCCTATTGCCACTCCTATGGAGACAGGTTTACGATTGAGTCTTCATGATGCTGGAGATGCATTTGATGCTGTTCTCTATCAGCAGGCTGTTGGATGCTTGATTTACTTATGCATTACTCGGCCAGATATTCAGTTTGCTGTCTCACAGATGAGACAGTTTATGCATTGCCCAGGAGTCACGCATTGGAAAGCAGTTAAGCGCATCTTTCGCTACTTGAGTGGTACTCGGCTACTTGGGTTGTTTTATCCCAAGGGGGGATCACTACCGCCAGATTTGCATGCTTTTTCTGACTCAGATTGGGTTGGTTGCTATGACACTCGTGTGTCCACGAGTGGTTTTTGCTTCATGCTTGGTAGCTCATGTATATCTTGGTTGAGCAAGAAGCAGCCTACTGTGGCCACTTCCAGTTGTGAGGCTGAGTATAGGGCAGCTTTCACAGCGACTGTTGAGTGTGTGTGGCTCAGACGCCTTATGGCTGATTTGGGTGTTGGCCAGTCTTCTGCCACCACCATCTTCATTGACAGTCAGAGCGCATTGGCAGTTGCGAGGAACCCTGTGTTCCATGCTCGCACTAAGCACATTGAGGTGCATTATCACTATGTCAGGGAGAGGTTCTCTGCTGGGGAGATCAGCTTGGCATATGTGCCCACGCAGGAGAACATTGCAGACCTTTTCACGAAGGCTCTGCCTAGGGAGAAGTTTGAAGCTTTCCGCAAAGCTTTGGGCTTACTTCCTTTTGTGGAGTGATTTCCACATAGCTCGGCACTTCCTTATACATGAGTGCCAGCTCCTTGTTCACCGCATCACTCCCAGGGGGGATTTGTTGATATATTTAGGTAGTGATGTGTGTGAACACTCTAGGACCGCCGGGGCACTTTTTTCCCTCTTTAGGAGGTTTTTTTCCCCCAGCTTGTATATACGCCTATTGCCCTAATGGGCTACTTATCTTTGTACATTCTCTAGTAATACATTCAGTCGTGTGTGTTGTGCTCCAAGCTTCTTCTTCTTCCTTGTGCTGTTCGCGTGCTTCCGCAGACGTCTAACTCCAACAATCGCTTCAATTGTTAATGTACCGAAGTCATTATGTAAACTCTTGAAGCCCTCCATGACTTATTGTTATATTTTTTAATTCAAATCGAAGCGGGATAGTTTTTTTCGAATTAAGGGAATCAATTTCCTACAATCTAGGAAAAGTAAAATCAACGATTGATTTAGGTGACTTGATTGATTGATTGATGAATCACTAGCTTCAACTACCTCAAATTTGTGGAATCGGAGCTCTTATTTTATGCTTTTACAAGTGTAAACTCTAGGCTTTTACATTGGGCAAATGATGACTAAGGATACTTAGAAAACATAAAATAAATGAGCATAAGTAAAGAACTGTTCAACACATGTCTTTCACATAATCCAAAGATGATGTAGAGCTAATCCTCCCCAAGCATAATGTAAACCTGATGTTCCAACAGAAGCACAATAGAGCCCAAGAAATGTACAATTTTGTCCAACTTCAAAATGTATCAATTGATATTTGTACTTGGAACTTTTATAAGCTTACTTAAATCGTTTTATAAATCAATTCGATTTGGCCTTTGTAGTTCTTCCATACTTTCTTGGTTGTTTTCATGCGTCTTCTATGCCGAATCATATTATTACTAATGTTTTCCCTTCACGTTTTCATGCTAACGTGTGTGATGTATCCCTTTTTGCATTCTCAAGTTGTTATCTCCACTTTGAATCCTTTGTAGGATGTCCTTTGAAGTTTCTACGTTTAAAAAAGGTCGCATTCTATGGATGGCAAATAGTACAAATATCCCTGGATAGCCTTAGACGTTACTTGCCCTACATAAATCACCTCACCTAAATATGCGTACTCGACTTTTTCCACTTTTCCTCGAACCAACGTTTCATAAGACCCTGAGGTTCCGAAACATTCAATAAAAACTAATTAGGTACCGCATGTCCTTAACACCACTTAAATAGTATGGTTTTTCCAGTGAGAAGCATCCAAAGAGGTGAATCGAAATCAACTCTTTGTCTACAGATTTCATTTCCCTAAATCAACTATCTCAGCAACTAAGTAGGGGTTAAACCCTTCACGAGTTTCCACTTTGAAAAATCATATTGCAAATGAAAAATTATTTGATTTAGATAGCAAATTTGTACTTGTAATGCGGAAAATTCGGACTTGAATCTTAGATAGTCAAGCTAGATTTTGCCTACACACGTAGAAGAGATATGAGCAATAAAGTTGAATTGTTTTCATCATCTCTACACAAACATTTCAAACCCATAGATTGGTTATTGTGAGTTATATATGTGACATGACAAAGTGACCTTAGGTCAAAACAACCAAATAAATAAAAAAGTATATGCGTGCACGCATCCGTGGCTCAACCTTATCCAAAATCGATGGCCTATCCTCCTGGTTGTCTCCACCACTATGTCATCTACACCATAGGTACACTAATTCAAGTGGTATCAAAACATGGTCTCCATAGCTCTGCACGCGAAGCTCTCTGATGAGTTACTAAAGGCATGCTTGCCATGTTGTTCTCTGGTAGAGGTGAATTGATTGAGTACTTCCCATTGAGAACATGTGATCCTAGAGGGCTTCAAGTTGTCGATCCTAAACCATAATTTTTATATACTGGTGCATATTCAACTTCAATCTGATGTCACGCAAGAAACTTGTACTGCAATGGCTCCATAGAAGGTCCATTTATGTTCAGCCAAACTGCAATAGCGCTCGGTTCCTTTATCTAGTGTGCATCCCACTTGCTCGTGCCCAAATAGAAGGCCCAACCCTTGTTGATGACATAGTTCATGGCACGCATTGTCTCCTTGAGGGCGTGTTGCAATCTGGTTGCTGGCAATAGCACATCAACATAATCCATGTATGGATGCTTTAGGCTTTCCTATGCACCCTCGATAATGTTTTTACATGTGAAGCCAACCCTGTTGGACCTTGCCCTTCCCAAAAGATCTTTGTAGATGTTACCATATTAGTCCTCTTTGGATTTAGATCCTTGATTGCTTGTACAATTTTTGCTCCATATTCTCACTAATGATGTGGGATCATGCCTTAGCCTTTTGAGTTTGATTAAACAAAACCATTTGCAATGCTTTAAAAATTTGTGCATTTGAAGAAAAGCAGACACAAAAGATGGAATATGCAGAACCTTGGTATGCTATAGGATAGAAACGCTATCAGTGGATCAACGCTATAATGAAGTACACAAGATATATTTCAAGTACACATTTGTTTTTGACTTTCCTTTTGAGGGCATGTGGCATGTGATGTCATGTATACACTTGCAAGTCCTTGAATAGACATCACTCACAAAATTTGTCACACATATTTATGGATTTGTGGGTCCTTGATTTGGACAACTCACTCACTTTAGAGGGGATATTAACCTTTCTAAGAACTTGATTTAAGAAAAAAAATGAAGGACGTGGAAAGGTTTTTAATTGTGGTGTAATCATCTTGGAGATACCTTGGTAATGTAAATGGAATAACAAGGTAAAGATAATCCAAAGGTCTCATGTAGAGATCAGGCGATAAATGTATGGAATTCTAACCTCCCATTAGAGAGATTTTGTATACGTTACATGCTACTTTTTATGCTTTCATCCACCCTCTAGGTTTGAGAGATGATTTATTATGTTTTATTTGGCTCACATTCACAAGGGAGAAAGGACACTCTACCATTTTATTTTTGGAGATGTCATAAGTGAGCATACTAGAGCATGGGAGACATAGGGAGTGCATAGAAAAAGTAGAAAATATTTAGATTGTTTTCTTAGATCTCGCCATAAAAAACATCATAGTTTAAGAAAGTGCCCAAGTCACAAGAATGGCTCATAATATTTCATAAATAGTGGGGGATAAACTTAACAAGGATAGTAGCCCTATATGTTCTTATAGGATGGAGACGTTTCTAATGGGTGAAGGACTTTTCGGACTTGTAAATGGAGAAGATGGGTGTCGTGAGTTGCACGATAACCCAAATGTAGATCATCAAAAAAGAATACAAGATACATGAAGAATTCTTGAAATATTCTCCCTTGGATATCTATATGCATTTTCGAGAGCCTTATTCTGAACATGATGAAAGATCGTACAGCAAAGGAAGCTTAGGGAATTATTCATGAAATCTGTGATACATTGATAAAAGCTAGGAAAATGCATTTAAAGCAAAAATTGACTAGTATATGCCATGAGGATAGATCTATCACTGATTATGTGGTAGAGATTAGAAAGATTTTTGATGATCTAGCATGCATAAGTTGTAAGCTCAAAGAAGAGGATATGGTATTAGTTATGGTAAACGGTCTTTGAACAAAATGTAAGAATTTAGACACATCCATTTTTGTAAGAGGCTTTATGTCACTTTGTATGATAAAAGAAGTGAATCTTGGCTTGAATGCATCAGGAAGTAGAAAGTCAAGAGATCATGCATGTTTCAAACATAGAAGAAGAGGTTCCAGCCATGTTCTATCAAGATCTAGAAATTTGAGCACTTTGGATATGTCGAGGAAGAGGTAGATCAAATTCAAGAGGTAGAGGAAGATTTACGGCACCTCGAAATTGTTATCGTTGCAAAAAATGTGGGTATTTTGAGAAGGAAGCTAAATAGGTAAACAGAAAGAAGTAGATGTGACTATGCATAATAGGGCAACTTCTCTAAAGAAAGTTGATATAGAGATTATGGCACACATAATATGTTTGCAATGGATCATGTGCTAAAAAGCATGTCTAAGCCTAGAAATGAGACAAATTGGTACATAGATTCTAGTTGCATAAATCATATGATAAGCATTGGAGAATGGTTAGAGTCTAAAGAGCCTTTTAAGAGTAAAGATTATGTGTTAATTGGTGATGATGCTTCACACCTCATTATCAGTATTGGAAATGTATCACTATTACAAAAGAATTATTTCCTAAATACATTGAGCGATATTTTACATGTGCCTAGCATTGTGAAAAACCTAGTTTTCGTTGGTCAACTTGCGAATCAAGATATAGAAGTGAGCTTTAATAAGCATGACTATTTCATACATGACTTCAAGTATGGAAAAAGAGATAAATTGCTTGGTCATGGAAAGAAAATTGGTAGAATATTCAAGTTCGATGTGGGGACACCATTTGGCTTAAGGGAATTGTTTATATCAATATGAGGAAATTGAAATCTATAGAGAGCAAAACATTAGTGTGTGGTCTACGGAGATTTGTTCATTTAAACTTTGAAAGAATATGCAAAGTATGTGCCTAAGGCAAACATCAACATGTGAAGTTTCCAAGAAGAGAAATGCATAAAAGGAGACATCTAGAGTTAATTCCACCTGATGTTATTGGACTTGTTAGAACAAAATCACTTGGTGGCTCACTTAAGTTTTGCTATTCATTGATGACCATAGCTGATACACTTAAATATATATTTTGAAGCATAAAAGTGAAGTTTGTGGATGCTTTGTTGAATTCATGAACATGGTTGAGAAGCAATTGGGCATCTACATTAAATATTTATGATTTGATTCAAGGGGGAGTATATTTCAAAGGAATTTTATCCATATCTTAATGGTCATGGAATCAAATTGAAATTGTCTTCAAGATACACACTAGAACAAAAGATTATTACAATATGCAAGAATCAGGTGATTGAAGAAGTTTCTAGAGCCATGTTAAATTAAAAGAACATGATACAATTTGGGCAAGATCTTGTCATACGATTGTACATGTCCTAAATAGATCTTCAACAAGAATGGTTCATGGTTTGAGTCCTTATGAGACACTATTAAAGCATAAACCAAATATATGTTTAGGTGTATTGTTTATTCAAAATAGTGCCTAGCCAATTAAGACATAAGTTAAAGCCTAAATCTCAAAAGTTCATATTTATTTGATACTCAAAGGATAAGAAAGGATAGAGATGCTATAATCCTGTTACAAAAGAATGTACAATGAGCAGAGATGTTATGTTTGATGAGAATGCCTCATGGTATGCATCAAAGTACAAGGTTGTGATAGAGAATATATGAATAATGCTTTGCATAATGTTCATGATCAGCCAGATACAAGTCATAGATATTTGAATTATGAAGAAATCAAGGATTATGATTCATATGAGATTCCCACACCTAAAACCTCATTGAGTTAAAATGTGAAAGGCTTTGCAAGGACAGAGGAGAAAGGGAAAGAGAAGATGAGAGAGTGCATGTCTGATATTGATATTGATGATGAGATAGGTAAACTTGGTATATTGAAAATAAAGAAGAAGAAATATATTCCTCCACATGAAAGAAGAGAAAAATGTTCATGATGAGGTAAGAAATTCCTATGAGACAATCCACGAGAGTGTGGCATCCTATGAATAAACTGGATCTATACAATAAGCTTTGGAAGAAGTTATGCAACACATATGAAAAGGAGACGACATCAATAAAAGTGTATCAGATGAGAAAGTTACATGACCTTCACATGAATGACAGAAATAGAGTTGCTAGTCATCTCAATGAGTTTGATGCTATGTTCTCTCAATTACACACTCAGAATGTGAAGATGGATAATGAAATGAAGGATATCTTGTTGCTATGCACCTTGCCATCATCATGGGACACATTTTGCACAGCTATTATCAACAGTGCACGTTGTGATGACATATGTGGTGCATTCTTGAGTGAGGAGATTCATAGGAAATATATGGTTGGCACTAAGAGTGGAGATACATATAATGTTTGTGATTCATACAAAAGATAGAATCAACAACATGGTAAAAGAAAGAACAAGGAAAGTATTTGTCAATGAAATAAGAGTAGAAGTACATCATTGAAGAGGAATGTAAAATTCCATTAATGTCATAAGAAAGAACTCATGAAGAAACATTGCAATGAATTACACAATGCTAAAGGTAAATGACAAAATGTTGACATTAGGGGAAAAAATGAACCCTGAATGGGCCTTTTAGATTAAGGAGTGATTAGTGATGGACCAATCAGAAGAGGGTGGTGGCCACAATCTATGCCCTATAAAATACTAGGCTGAAGGGGGAAGAGGGGACATATTTCTCCCTTATTTAATGAGCTACCTCTAGAGAGAGAAGGAATCTCGTAACTTTGTTGGGCCCAAAAATTCAAAATTGCTAAAAAGTTAAAAAACTCATCATAACACCTGAAAATGGACCCCCCATTACTTTTTAGGGTCAAAAGTACTCTTTTTGACCCCAAATTCAAAATCCGTGCATGTTTTGAGCTCAAAAAAATGGGTTTTTTCAAAAATACTCAAAAAAAAGTTATTTCCCTCCTAAACCTCACATTTTCATACCTAGGTCCCAAAAAGTCATCTTTTCCCACTAGTTTCACTCTGTAGCACACCATTGAAGCTCCTCTTTCTACACTTCAATCTACCTGCATCTCCTATCTCGAATTACTATTGTAGCTTGAAGACTTTTAGCTTCAATGGCAATAGCTAAAGCGTCTAGGCAACTGGAAGATGAAATCCTCAGAGTAAGATGTCACAATATCAAGGCCACAGATGGACAGTGGCTATCACATGAGTACTCCAAAGGTGCATGGGTGTACATGCAACCCTCTAGAGTTGGGCCTCATCGAGTTAGAGATCGTGGAAACTTAGATCTTCATTGGAAGGGAAAGTTACTTGGCTTCAAGAAGCACAGAGACAATGGGATGGTTGCTATTGTACAACATGTTTTTACAATGGAAACTATGAAACTTGAAAACTCTAGTAGAATGAGATATCCTGTGAATTGTAAGTATTACTCTACAATATTTTATGTTTTCTTGTGTCAGATATATTTCTGAACTATTTAGATATGTTTTTGTTTGTTTCAGATATATTTCCCTCTACTTTGCTGGAAGATCAACCACTTCATAGTCTTACAGGTACTTTCCAGGCATTGCATGCAAATGTTGGTGCACTAGTCTTTCCAGAAATATCTCCTGCTCAACTTTACCATGTTAGAGTTTTCTTTTACACACATAGATATGTTGTACCCTCTACAATGAATGGTTTTGGAAGGTTAGAGAGAATTGAAGTACATTCTCTTCTTAGCTTGGAGTGGCCAAAACCTGGTATATGGTCCGTATCATCTTTGAAGCAAAAGATGGTAATGGATATACATAACTCTTTGAAATTCACAAAAGTGTCTAGGTCTGTAGGTTTGCACTGGTCTTTTCCCATTCATTTTTTTGTATATTTATTCCAAGGATTCTCATTCCAAGAGACTTCCACCATGTTCATGTGTAAAGATATCACATATGAGCAAGTCGAAAGTCTTCTTGGTGAAGATTGGGGTTTGATAGAAGGAATTGCAAAAGGTGATAAATATCTTTGTAAAATAGGTGGAACAGGTATAGGATTTTGATATTTGAAACAACGTACTTCATTATACATCAGATTCTACTATGATCATTGGATGTGCAAACTTGGCAAATGGATACCATTTCAAAGTTTAGAGGGATCTTTACAGTCATTTGAAATAAAGCTTAGATTGCCCAATAATGAAACAGAAACTATTTTAGTGAATAATCATTGGGCCTTGGCTAATCTGAGAGAACACTTGATGATTATGGGATTTGAAGGACTAACTCAATCCAAATTCAAAATTTGAGGACATAAGGTGAGAAATGTTTCGGGCTTTTGTTAAAGTAATCTTTTCATTATTGTTTATTTTACTTTAATGACTTCAATTTCTTGCAAATTGATTACAGGTGGGCAGAAGAATGGAATACAAAATGAAAGTCGCTGTAGATTGGAGAAAAGATGGAACAAAACTCTCATTCTCATAGTTCTTTTGCAACCTGATAATGTCACTTCTTGGGCCCCAGTCATTGTATCTCATAGTTTTTTCACTTTCAAGAACCTTGTAAAAAGTAGGACAATTGATTCATGTTAGATATTGTATATACCTTCTTCTCTGATCCCTTCTCTCCTACTCAGATATCTAAAAATCCTCTTGATCTAGAATTGTTCTAGAAATACTTTACATCATGGATGAGCATCACAAATTTTGTGATGCGTTCTTGCATTTGCAAGCACTTCAAGTTGTACAATCATTGATACCAATGATTTGTAAATTTTGTAAGATTTGATATTTGTAATGAAAACATGTTTACTCTCACATTTTTGTAGTCTACAACTCTGCATTTATAATTTGTCTTGGTGATTATTCAATTTTTGCTTTTATATAGAGTACGTTCAAGTTCACAATAATTGATATTTTATTGGTTAATTTTCTCAATAGATGATCATTTATGAAGTTTGAAATGCAAAGGATATAACTAAAAAATGCCATTCATGTTAGATATACTCAATACTTACTCCTCAAGTACCACAAATGGTCCATGGTTCTCTAAGTTATAAGGCCCCCATTATGAGGAGAAACCACTTTGAGAGTACAAACATCCATGGAACCTTAACTTATAAGTTATATGAGTTTCATATGTGAAAATTTATGGTAATAAATGGTCTTTGTGATTGATGCCATGAAGTAAGTGGGGCATAAAAGTTTTGCCAATTTGAATGCCATTCAAGCTGAAAATAAAGGCCCTCTGGTGCCATGGAATTTCCCCATAGAACCTTAATGGGAGGAGTTCAAAGGGGGATTTCTGCCTTATGTGGGGTATAAAGGCACAACAAGAATGCTACACATGAGGATATTATCCTAAATTATACTTTGCAAACTATTTTATCTCATGTGACTATGTTTGTTTATATTGGCTCCCATTGTAGAAGTTGTATATGCATGGATCACTATAGAGTAAGTGACTTGTTAGAAATAAGTTCCACGACTCTAAAAATCTAAATAATAAAGTTTCATATCCACTAAAAATAACCTTGCATGGCATCAAAAGTATCAAAAAAGAGGAGCCATAGAAACATGGGATATGTCTTCGCAAAAGTTTTGTAGAGGCCTATTGTGTGTTTATATGGATGAACTTTTTTTGTGCTTTTGAGGCCATGCAAGTTTATTTCTAGTGGATATGAAACTTTATTATTACAAATTGAATGTCCATGAAACTCATTATGTGCTCAACTCAATTTACCAATGGAAAAATGACTTTATAACCATAAATGATTTGCTCTGCACACATAGCATGTTCACTTGAGTGCATATGATTGTGAACATATGATATAGATCAATGTGGAGTTGAGCATGTGTAAGAAAGGTTATGAAAAAATATATTACAATGAGATAATTCTAATTACAAAACATCTCTTCAAGAAGAATGATCACATAGTCATATATGCTCCTATCTAGTTCTTGGGTTGCATAATTTTCCTAAAATTTGCAAGAATTAATACTTATTTCCACCATTTGATGACTTTGCATGACCTCAAAGCACCAAAAAAGGTTTATATCTCATGAATGGTTTAGAATTTGGAGAAATGGATGCTACCATCATGTCCAGAACATGCAAAAACCCTAAGATTGACTGTTTATTTGTCCAATTCTGACATCTAGAGCCTTGGAAACCTCAAAAAGCACCAGAAAAGGGGCAGCCACAGAAGCGCGGGATTGGCCTCTGCAATTGCAGAGGCCAATCCCGCGCTTCTGTGGCTGCCCCTTTTCTGGTGCTTTTTGAGGTTTCCAAGGCTCTAGATGTCAGAATTGGACAAATAAACAGTCAATCTTAGGGTTTTTGCATGTTCTGGACATGATGGTAGCATCCATTTCTCCAAATTCTAAACCATTCATGAGATATAAACATTTTCATAGAATTTATGGTTTTATAATGGTTTCCTTTGTGTTTATGACATCATCTCCCTCTCAAAGCGATAAGTTCCATGCGAAGTAGCTATGTAACTATGATATTTTTTGGAAATTGAATCTTCATAGTTATTGGTCTTCTTAGAGTTCTTTATATGTTGTATTGGAACACGATGATGATGGATATCCATGATGGTACTAGAAAGGGATTGTAGTATATCTAGCTAAAGAATCAAGGGCATGATTCTCATGATGGATATTACTCCTTTTCTCACTCAGATGATGATCTTTTGATGTGGAATGGTGATCGTGGAAGTCTTAAACCCAGCTTGTATCTTCTTCCTAGGACATTTGAATATGATGTGGTTAGTGACAATACAACTCCCTTCTTTCAAATTTTAGGTTCATGGACCTTATTATATGCACAACCTAGTTGAACAATGCAAATACTAGTTTTGATTCTAAGAGATTTGTTTTGCACACATACACTCTTTACGCAAGTTGATACAATTATGAACATATGATATAGATCAATGTGGACTTGAGCATGTGTAAGAAAGATTATGAAAAGTAGATTATCATAATGGAAATGTGATTTTACAAAATGTATCTCATCAACAAGAATGATTACATAATCATGTATGGTCCCATCTAGTTTCTTTGGTTGTATGGTCATCACCTTCACATGAGCTACACACAAGTCAATATCTTTCAAAATAGAAGTAAGGAATGCATCTCCTTCCTCTTGGATGGCTTGAAGTGCTATTGATTATATCCAAAGCCTAGTGCATTAACTTTGAATCACTAAGGATCGATAACATTTGCTCACTTTTTTGTTGCTTTTGCATTAGGAGAAACTTTAGGTTGTGCTACATATGATCTATGATGTGGTTGGTAGTTCTTATTCATTTTACATCTATGCCTTGATTGACATTGTGACACAATTTATGGCATATGTTTCTTTTCTCATATGTGGGTAGTGTTCTTTGACCTTATAGTAGTGACTTTATAGCCTCTACTTGATATGATGTTGGAATATGCATATGTTTCATGATGATTCCTTGAAGCTCTCTTTTTTGGATGACTTGGAATGGTTACTTCATGCATGTTTCATCAGCCATGTTCCATTTGGAGGTAGATTGAGTTCAAATGGTTCATCACCAATGATTAGTGGATCTATTATTCCCCTTTGTGCATGTCCTTAGAATCTTTTTATGAATGGTCACATCTGTGGCAGTTGATCTTCATCATGCTCACAAGAATGATTCTATGGATGAGGGTATGAACTATTTTGATATTCTTAATCGACTTCACTCTGTCATATTGAGCCACTCTATGATTGTATGGTGACCTCTGTTGCATGTACACCACTTCATCCTCTCTGATGGAGCTTCATCCAAGGTGGTCATTATGTACCTTGAGCATGGATAGGATATACCACAAAAACTTGTTAGTATAAAATAATCAATGATGCCTCTTATGTAACTTGAGTTCCAAGTTGAACCCTAAAACACTTTTTGTGCATGACATTGATCATGATGCAAAGGACTTGCTGATAACCTCCAATTTTCACTTGCAATGTTGTGTTGTAATTTCATGAAAACATTTCTAATAGTCAAACTCTTGCAAAAGTTTTTTGAAGAAAAGCAAGTGAGTATTATTCCAACGAGTCAACATGCATAGAACCACTAATATGACATGTACTTTTTAAGAAATTACTATTAGATCTATAGTGGGAATTTTCCATCACTACTGTACTAGAATCTTGACTGATAAAAATCGATACATCAAAATTCTCCATATGACAATATAACATGTAATATTTCAATGAATAAAATGAGCACAATTTAAAGAAACAAACAACATCTGAATGTAGAATGTACCTTACCTTTCACTATTCCAAGTCATTGATGATTAGTATCTTTAATATGAATTTGAGCCTATAACCACAACATGTAGAAAAAAGATAAACATATATAAAATCAAATTCAAAAGGGATATGAAAAGAATATTGGTAGAGGTAGATTTTATTCTAGAAGAAGAACATTGATTTTTGAATCCTCTATAGATTAAAGATTTATTTATTTATTGTTTTGTACAAACAAAAGCATGTGTATATGAGTTCTTCAAAAACTAAGGATTTGATTTCTTCATTGACTCCTTAGTCATGGTTGCATGCTAAACATACCTAGGCATATTTTCTTTTATGTGTAAGTACTATGTGGAAATATCAATCATGTTCTCTTTATAATTCATGTTTCTAATGAATAACTTCTATAATCATGGCGAAATGCTTCCACACACATTTTCCTATCCATACTGTGTAATATTGGTGTCATAATTCTTTTGAAAAGAAGGAGAAGTAAGAGAAACTATTAACAATTTAAAGTGCTTCTTTGGTGTTGATGAAGCACTTATTTCGTAGATGAATTACCTATGCAAAGGAAATATTGGTTTAATTCTTTTGCAAATATGAGAATCAAGAAAAATATATACCTCATTAGAAGAATATGGTGTCTCTGTCCTCCAACTCCACATGAAAGAGCTTCGAATGATGGTATTGTGTGCTTTTCCTCCTGAAAAATAGTAGATGAATACTGGAAAGTAAAATGAATAGTACATCTTTGATCACAAAGAAAGAATGAACCACCTACTTGGACATCCATATTGTGATCTCTTGGGAGAAAAATTTCTTTGTGAGTGATTCTATTATTGTTACATCTTCTCCTTGGAGGAAATTGTGCGAGAACCCCATGGCTGCTAGAATTCAAGAGGTAAGAGAGAGAAAAATAGAAGAGAATCAAAATAACATGTATAATGGACTAAGAAGTATCTGTACATAGAGAAAATTACTTTTTTGATATGTGTATGGGTAAAGGTGAGGTTTTCCATTCTATGTGAGTGAAAATGAGAAAAATTTGAAAAACTCATTTTTTGTAGGGAAAGTTACGAGTTTGATGATGTGGCACTTTACTTTTGGAGCAGTTTGAAAAAAGAACTATTTTGAGTGATTTTATTAAAAAATCCATAAAAAAAAGTAACTTCTGACATGTATATTAAAAAATGGGCCCTTTTTAGTAAGCAATAACTAACTCTGTGACTTAAAAAAAAAAGTCATTTTTTTATTCACAAAGATGGACGGATTTGATGATGTGTAAAGTGGAATCTCTCTCTCTTTCTTTTGCAGAAGAGAGAGATGACCCTACTTGGGCCTAAAAAAAAGCCTAGTCTTGCCTACTAAAAAGTGCTCTATTAAATGCACTTTGTTCCCTCAAGCAAGAACAAGATTAGGCTTAATCCCTTAAAATTAGGAATCCTTACAAGGCCCATGCAGGGTTCATTTTTTCCCCTAATGATGGGCATGTTAAACAACTATCTAAACCATCTACTTCAATAGTGGAGATGAAGAAATCAATGCTATTTCTGATGATGCTGATGTGCTGACACTTGGAAGTACTATGCCTACTAAGGCTCTTATGGTTTATTCTCTTTCCCACATGTGGCTGCTAGATTTTGGTGCTTCTTTCCATAGCACAACATATAGAGAATGGTTCTCTACTAATGCAGAAAAGTCTCTAGGCAATCTGAGACTTGGGTACTTTTATTAGTGTGATTTTGTTTGGATTCAAGATGTGTTTGTGCCATTCTCTAATGTCTTAAAATCTTATACGCATAATGTACACCATGTACCTCAGCTCTCATGGAGTTTGATGTGAGTTGGTCAGCTTGAAGACCTTGGCCACAAGGTAGTCATCTATGCTTAGTCCTTTCCCACATCAAAGGGCAATATGGTTATTGCAAAAGGAAGAAAAGTTGGCTCACTTTATCGTTTAATTGTATCATAGAAAGAACACTTGTAAACTATTATTGAAAAGCCTATGGCATGTATTTGGCTTGGTGGTTTGGCTATATATCTCATAATGGAATGAAAAATCTTTCTCATTCTGGCTACTTACCTGTGTTATCTTTCTTTGATTTTTCATTTTGTGAGAATTCTCAATATGGAAAGGAAACTACGAATCTGCACAAAAAGCCCTTCTTTGATTTTTCATTTTGTGAGAATTGTCAATATGCAAAGGAAACTAGGAATCTGCACAAAAAGCACATTGACTCTCCGATTCAGTCTTTAGACCTTGTTCATATAGATGTGTGTGGTCCTATGCCAACAAGGTCTCTAGGTGGTTCTCTTTAGTTTGTCAATTTCATAGAGGATGCTACTAGAAAATTTTGGGTATATCCTATCAAATTGAAGATGAGCTATTCCCTATATTTCATAAAATGGCTTGCTTCAACTGAAATTGAAAAAGGAACTAACTTAAGGCTTTATGTTCATATAATGGAGGTAAGTATGACTCACATGAATCCAAACTTTTCTGTCAGTCTAGATGTATGTGTAGAGAGTTTAGAGCTCCTTATATCCTATTAAAAAATGGTGTAGTTCAGAGGATGAATAGAATATGTAGAATAGAGACATTTCTATGTTGCATCATGCAAACCTTTCACAAGGCTTTTGGGCAGAAGCAATATTGATTATAGCTTGATTAACCTTTCACCTAGCACTACCGAAGTTTTGAAAAGTGGCACAAGAGTTATAGGCAATGAAACCACCATATAATGATCATCTTCACATTTTCGAGTGTGAAGCATATGTTCATATACCCAAGAATCATGGACAAAAGCTAGAACATAAGTTAAAGAAATGGATTTTCCTTGGATATGGGAGGGAAGGTCTGTTTGAATATCCCCTATGGGATCTTGAAACATGGTCAGTGACTAGAAGTAAGGATGTCATTTTCAATGAGTCTAAGATGCATAAACAACCCATTAAAGAGGTTGAAGTGAGAAGAGTGGAGTTTGAGGATACTATTCCTCCAATTAGCATGCTTAAAATTGTTGCACATAGGGATGATCAAGAGAATCTCCAATCAGATCTGTGTGCAAATATACCTCTTCAGAACCACTGAGACACTCTACACGTGTCTCATGTCCACTTGATAGATATGTTCTAGATTTGATTTCGTTATGCTAATGTTGGAATTCGAGTTCTACGAAAGCCTGTGAATAGCACTAGGAAGAAGAAGAAGCTTTAAGCACAACACACAATATTAAATGTATTACCACTAGAACGTACAAAGATAACTAGCCCATTAGGGCAATAGGCATATATACAAGCCGAGGGAAAAAACCTCCTAAAGAGGGAAAAAAGTGCCCAAGTGGTCCTAGTGTGTTCACACACATCACTACCTAAATATATCAACTAATCCCCCTGGGAGTGATGCGATGAACAAGGCATTGGCACCCAAGTATAAGGAAGTGCCAAACTATATGGAATCAATCCACAATAGGAATGAAAAGCAAATTTGTGCGGAAAGCTTCAAATGTTTCCCTGGGCTGAGCCTTTGTGAAAAGATTTGTAATGTTCTCTTGTGTGAGCACATATGCCAAACTAATCTCTCGAGTAGAGAACCTCTCCCTGACATAATGATAGTGCACCTCAATGTGCTTAGTGTGAGCATGAAAACCAGGGTTCCTTGCAATTTCCAATGTGCTCTGCCTGTTAGTAAAGATGCTGGTGGTATAAGAATAACTAATACCCAAATCAACCATAAGGTGTCTGAGCCAGAAACACTCAATGGTTGCTCTGAAAGCTACCCTATACTCAGCCTTACAACTAGAAGTGGCCACAGTAGGTTGCTTCATGCTCAGCCAAGATATGCAAGACCTACCAAGCATGAAGTAAAAACCACTAGTGGACACATGTGTCATAGCAACTAGCCTATTGAGAGTCAAAAAATGCATGTTAATCTGGTAGCAGTGATACCCCCTTGGGATAAAACAATCCAAGTAGCCGAGTATCACTCAATTAGCAAAAGATGCAGTTAATTACTTGCCAATGCTTGACACTTGGGCACTGTAGAAACTTGCTCATGTGTGAGATAGAAAACTGAATATTTGGTTGAGTAATGCATAAGTAAATGAAGCATCCAATAGCGTACTAATAGAGAACATCATAAAATGCATCTCCATCATCATGAAGAATTAATTGTAAACCTATCTCAATAGGTGTGGCAATGGGTTCACACCCTTCAAGGCCAAAACACTACAATAATGTGTCAATATATTTTGTTTGACACAAAGTTATTCTGCCATCAACTTTCATAAATTGAATGCCTAGATAATGATGGAAATGCCCCAAATATAACATCTCAAATGAGGCATGTAAATCAGCCTTAAAATTAACAATATGCTTCTCATGAG
This sequence comes from Ceratopteris richardii, assembly GCA_020310875.1. Classification (NCBI taxonomy): domain Eukaryota; kingdom Viridiplantae; phylum Streptophyta; class Polypodiopsida; order Polypodiales; family Pteridaceae; genus Ceratopteris; species Ceratopteris richardii. Next base: position 3,748,656 of record CM035435.1, on the reverse strand, counting down.
GACTAGTTAGCAGCATGTCATCAACATACACAAAAAATGATCAAAAGCACATCATTTGCATGTTTAACATATAAGGTGCTCTCAATTGGATTGTTCTCAAAACCATGTGCAATCAGATATCAATGTATCTTTTCATACCAAGCATGTGGTGCTTGCTTTAAACCATGTAATGCCTTCTTCAAACTACACACTTTGTTTTCATGCCCTTTCTGCACAAAGCCACGGGGCTGAAAAACATACACTTCTTCATGCAATTCCAAGTGATGTACATTCCAACCATGATGATCCGCAAGTGCACAGATGCTATGAACTATAGTCATTCGGCATGTAGGAGCAAAGGTCTCCTCAAAATAAATGCCTCTTTCCTGAGCATAGCCCTTTGCAACAAGCCTAGCCTTCCACTTGTCAGTTGTTCCATTAAGCTTATGCTTTAGCTTGTATAACAACTTACTGCTAATGGACATGTTGCTAGGATGCAAGTCACATAAAGACGATGTCCCATTTTTCATAGTAGCATCATATTCTAATTGCATAGCAACCATCCAATTTTTAGATATGCTTCATCAAACAAAAACTAGGCTCATTCTCATCATAGAGATGAGAGAGTGCCATAGCATAGCAATCTGATGCAAAAAAAGCACTATGAGAGCTTGAACCAGTACAATATGATAGAGGTGCATCTAACTTGCTATCATGCAAAGCCTCCACCAACCATTTTGGCAATGTTTTTGCCTCCTCAATATTAGCTCTCTCATCAACACGTGTATCATGTAAATCTACATAAAAAATGGAATGACCTGCATCATCAAATGAAACAGGTAAAGGTTGAGAAGTTGCCTCATTCGGACTAGCATTAGACTATCCACCTCTAAAAAGGGGCAACAAAGTATCATACATGTCTTTGGAGCTAACTAATGTCTCCTTAGTACATGAAAGTAATGGCTGAATAACATCTTCCACAAAAACAACATCATGGTGAACCAAAATGTGTTTAGTATGTGGATGATATAGATGATAGCCGTTGCTTTCAAAGCTGTACCCAACAAAAAATACAGTTCACTGATTTATCATCCAATTTCCAATGTTGTTGTTCAAGCACTAATGCATATGCTAGACAACCAAAAAAAAGTAGGCGAGCAAGAGATGGCTTACAACCATGCCAAGCCTCATATGGAGTGATAGATTATAATGCTTTAGATGGACACCTATTAAGTACATATGTTGCACACATAACAACCTCAAGCCAAAGACTATGTGGTAAAGCTTGAGCCTTGACCATACACCCCACCATCTCCATGTGTGACCTATTCTTTTGTTTAGCAACTCCAATCTGATGAGGTGTATGCAGCGGTGTACACTAATGTTTTATCCCACATTCAGCCAGAAATGCATTAAAATTAGAAGACATATATTCTCCCCTCGATCACAATGGAGGGTGCCCATTTGACATGGTGATAGATTTTCACCCAAACCGAGAAACTATTTGAAGCACATAAACACTTTGGACTTTTCTTTCAATGGATATACCCATGCATGCCTGGAAAAATCATCAATGAAAGTCATACAGTAAAGAGAGTTTCGGAAATTGAAAGCTTTGGAGGCATTCATCTCTTCAAGTTTTTGAGCTAGATATAACCAACTGTGGATAGAGCTTACAACACTTTAGAAATAGCCAAAGCAAAGTGTCATTGAATTTGTCAGAACAAAATAAAATACATTGCAAAAAAATAATGAAGCATTGGAGAGAACATAGGTGAAGATTGAATTGTAAGGCAAGTAGTCAATAGAATCAATGCTTATGAAAAGCTTGAAGATTTCAACTTTGCCATGGACTTTTCCATGGATATGTAGGTGCAAGACTTCAATATGCTCATGTGATATCTCTTCAAACTTGAGGCCAAACTTGTGAAGAATAGTGAAAATAAAAAAGTTAACCAACAATATGTCCATTACAAAGTTTTTTAAACGAAAATGTAAATACAACAAAGGAAAACGAAAATAATTGATGATTTAGGAAGCAATTCTGAAGCTAACTTTGCAATTAGAGGTAGAATCTCAAAAGGAAGAGGTAGAGGAGGTAGGCAAGGGAGGGGAGATCTCAACGCTCCTCACTTGATGACATATGTGGATTATCCAACCACATCAAAGAGCACGGTTTTAAGAGGCCCAGGAACCAAGAAGGAAGAGGATACAAAAGAGGTGCATTTTGAGCTCGTAGAGGGTGATAAAAAAATCATATGGATACGTCAAAAGTTAAAAAAATGGCTACCAACGAGGATACAAAGGAAGAGAAGATTAGAAAAACTACAAAGATGATCAATCCAAAGAGGATTCACTTGCAATTATTAATATGCCAATGAAGGAAGGTAAATGAGATGAGCATGTGCTCTATATTGATTGTGGATGCTCAAACCATGTCGAAAGGAATGTAGAATAAGCATGAGGTGCAAAGAGGTGATGACACAAGGAAACATATGGGGAAGGTAGGGAATTTAAAGACTTCTAAAGGAAATATGAATCTTTTGAGTAGAGATCACTATGTACCTAGTATTCCAAAAAACCTAATAAATGAGTTCAAATTGTGAAGAAAACTTTGCAAGTAAGGTTCACAAATCATGGAGCATATGTAGACAATCCATATGAAAGTTTCAAAACAAAATCCAAGGGAGAAAAAAGGTAGATTATTCATCTTTGAAATTTGAGACACTAAGAACATAGCATTGTTCAATTATATTGGTACCCAAAACCGATAAGAGCTAGATTTTTGGCATGAAGTATTGGATCACATTAGAGAAAGATCCCTTCAAAAAAACAATCAACATAAAATTGTGCTTGGAATACAAAATATTTCAAAGCAACACTAATTTACAAATGCAATGGATGTCAATTTGGGAAATCTCATAGGCAACAACTCACAAAGATAGGGTACATACATGAAGACATCGTAGAGTGTGTCCACACAAATCTTTGGAGATGAAGCAAAGAGGTGCCCATCTTAGGGTCAAGGTACTATGTGTCATTTATGGATGATTGTAGCACATGGACCATTATCTATAATAGAAGCATAAAGATGATGTGTTCTCATGTTTTATAAGTACCTAGTTCTTGTTTAAAGGCAAACAAGTAAAACCATGAAATGACTAAGGTCTGATAGAGTGGGAGAATAATTCTCCCATGAACTTAGGAAGTAGAGGTAGAAAGATAAATGCCACATACACACTTGAGCACAATGGAATAGCATAATGGAGGAATAACACCTTTGGGGAAGAAACAAGATCCATGTTGAATGAGACAGAACTACCCAATCACTCATGGGCAAAGGTAGTATATACTGCAATATACTACATAAACATGGTACATTAAACACTCCAAGAAATCTTTGAGGGAAAATATAGCTGCCTACTCAATATCTTCAACATAACTCATACACATATGAGTCAAAACATATAAGCTGCCTTTCTTTCTCTTAATGCAATTCTTTGTCAAAACCTATGACCAAGTATCATGCAAAACAAGAAACTGCGTCTTCTTTCACACAAGATGTTCTTGTAGACTTGTCTTGGGTGTAGAGGATAAAGTAGGAAAAGTATCTGGAAAATATGAGAGAAAAGGAAGTCTTCCTTTCCCTTTGGAAATGTTCGACTTTCTTCTTCTGCATCTTTCTTCCACCTGATGATGTCAACATCTTCAAACTTCTCTTCCATACCGTTGGTTCTCTTCACCTTGAAGTAGCAAACAGTCTTGACTTCTTCAAATGATTTATTCTCTTCCTCTAGATTTGAAAGTAAGAGACAAAACAAACATGGTATATAAATGGAAGTGAATATAGAATTATGTTTTACCATCTCCTCATATCTCTGAATTAAAACTCTGCTTCAAATGTAACTGACATGACTGAATTCACTAACCTTTTACCTTGAGTTGGCTGAATACTGAATTACCTCTCTAGTGTACCTAGATCAGATTCTGTACCTGGATATCCAACTAGCTTACAATAAAATTGGCTGAAAATAAAACTCATCCCATCTCCAAATTTTTCTTCTTAGATAAGCTTTCTTGCCATGAAAGAGATACATCAAAACTCTTTTGATGTAGCTAATGCTTTAACTTTCAAAAAATGAAAGTGTATAAAAGCAATCCTTCAAATCTCTGCATAACTGCCCTTCTAAGATATGACCTGCAAATGATAATCCGATAGTAAAAACTGATACCTCTGATTTGATATTAATATGGTTCCTTCATCTTCTCCAAACCATTGTTTTTCCTTGAATTTGAAGTAGCTTTCTCTTCATCAAGTCTTGGTCTTTAAATAATACTTTTGTAAAGTAATTTCATACTCTTCCAAAAATATTCGACTGCTAATAGATCATCAACTTCATACTCCACACTGATGAATAAACATGTAACATAATTGTCTAATTCTCAAATCTCTACTCATCTAGATTAAGTGTGTATGTCAAATGTCAAATGTTAGAAGATGCTCGTATATGTTGTAAACATGGGAGTCTGGAAACCTGTGAATCTGAGAGCCTAGATGCTCTGATCCCGAATGTTGGAAATTTAGTAGGCCCATTACTAATAGCATAGGTCCAAGTTCCATAGGTCCAGTATCTACAACATAAAATTCAGCAATCTTCCAATATTGACAAAACATGAACATACCACACTTAATCATACAAATGATGAGACAAAGATAGAGAAAGATTAGACAACATGTGTAAAGTGTTACATAAGCCACTACTTACTCACACTATCATATATACAAATATCTAATTACAATATGGGAGCCAAAATCTCAACCACTCTATGTGAATAGAAATAGATGGATGAGTGTATGTACATAATTTACAAGAATATTGAGATGTAGGAACAAAAATCTGAATATATATGAGATGTGTGACCTGATAGGTTGTAGAAGAGTGTATATGACTGAGAGAAAGAGGAAAGATCAGTTGGAAACTGATATTCAACAAGCCCTAATCTGAATTTAGCCTATGGAAGACCCTAAATCAGATGTGTGTGTGAAAGCTCATGTACTTACAGAAATTAGCAAAGAATGGTAAGATGTTGCTGTCAAAAATCCTCATACTCATGTGAACACACCTTCTCTAACACCTCATCCGAATGTGTATGTAGCATGTATGTACTGATTCTTCTTCAGATATGCTGAATAGGACTCCTCCTAATATGGATGCCACTACCTCCATAAACTCCAAATAGTACCTGTGTGCATAAAGAGAATATGTACCTGAATTCTTAACAAAAGATGGAAATCTTATGTTGACCTCCATCCAATGTCTTTGAAGTACATTGAAATCTTCATGTAGAAGACAATCTTCAAATACATTATGTAGATGGCTGATCGACAGCACCAAGCTACTAATGGGCAAGTCCTTTCCATAAGCAAGAGTGCGAGCACACTCTTCTCCAAGAAGAACTCTATAGATGCTCCTCAACATGCTCCTAGAGTGCACCATGGCTGCCCCATGAGTGCTAGAGCACCACCTCTACTGAGGGACAAAAGTTGGTGTTGCAATTCGTGTAGGATAACTCAAAGTGATCCCAAGTACTCTCTTTTATAGTAGAGCTTCTATCAATAAAGCTATGCAAAAAACCTCCAATAAAGCATTTTCTAGCGAAAAAATCTTCAATCGTAGTTGGTTTTTGCTTTTGATGGCATGGAGATTTGCGATCTCTAAAACTAGCATATGATGCCTTTTAGATTTTCAAGTGCTCAAAATAGCATGCTAAAAAACACTCTTCACACTACTACGCTGCGACCGACAGGAATCGAACCCAGATGCGTGATATGAGAGGTATTTAGACTATCCAAGGCGCCCACACGACCCTTGTTGTCCATATACTGTAAACAACCTCTTTTGGACCATGCACCATGTACTATATGACATTGTTTCCAACAAACCCAAATATTTTGGAAGATGTGAACCAAAAACTTGCTATTTTGGTCACTACATCTGCTCAGAGAAATAAAGAGTTCTCTTTCTCTACTAACAATTGACAAAAATCATTTTGGGCATATCTAGTTAGCTTGGATAGATAACATTTGCAAGTTATTTCACTTAAAATGGTAGACTATTCTCAGAGAATGATGCTTAGCTAAACTAAGATGCATCCTGACATTTTCAAGAGTTGAGAGTATGCAGACCAGAGTGCAATGTTTTGCATATAACTCGAGAATGTTCGAGGCAAAAAAGCTAGGAAATAGAAAAATGACTAAGTCTAGACAACCTTAAATCACTACAAATGGTCATGTACATGCTGAGAAATGGATCAGAGAATATCACTATTCTAAAAGATACATAACAGAGTAGAAGATAGAAGATATGAGAAAACTATTTGTATTAATGCAAATAAATTACAAAGACATTGGAAATGAATGCTTGCACAATGTGAAGGCAATGGTAGAGCTATAGTGTGAGCTCAATATCCATATGACATCCCTCTGAATGTCTCTTCAAATTGGGCTCTTCTGGTTGCATATCCACACGACTAGATAGTCCTCTTTTATAGCCTTTTTGTTGGAGCCAAGATTCAAGTTTGAATTTGAATATTTAACTAAAAGTTTTCCAATGTTTAAGAACTTTATTTTCTATAAGTCCTCACCAAATAATTGGTGGAAATATTCTCCTAAGAACTCCTAAATTGAGGTCTTTCCTCATATGCACTTTTATGAGGAGTAAAAATTAATCTTTTACAATAGATCATTCATGTGCTAATACATGAATGCACACATGAGCTTTAGGATAAGTGACCAAGCATTTAGGCTTGGAGGAACTGCACCAACAACCATAGCATAGCAATTTGATGCAAAAGAGGCACTATGAGAGCCTCAGCGAGTACGATATGATAGAGGAGCATAAGCGCATCATGCAAATCTGCATCAAAAATGAAATCACCTGCATCATCACATCAAACCTATAAAGGCGAAGACGTTGCCGCAATAGGACTAACACTAGTGTGTCCACCTATAAAAAGAGGTAGCAAAGTAACATACATGTCTCTGGAGCTAACAAATGTCTCCTTCCTTCCTATGATGCTGTTTCAGCACTAATGCATATTCCAGACAACCAAAACCACGCACATGAGCAACAGATGGCTTGTGACCATGCGAAGCCTCATATCGAGTGATACATTGTAGTGATTTAGTGGGACACCTATTAAGTACATATGTTGCACACATGATAGCCTCAAGCAAGAAACTATGTGGTAAAGCCTAACTCTTGACCATACACCATGCCATCTCCATGAGTGACTTGTTCTTCCATTCAGCAACTCCATTCTCTTGAGGTTTATATGGCACTATACATTGATGTTTTATCCCATGTTCAGCTAGAAATGCATTTATGTTAGAAGACATATATCCCTCCCCCCCCCAGATCAGAACGAAGGCTGACCATTTTCAACATGTATTCAGCCAAAACCAAAAACTGTTTGAATCACATGAACACTTTGGACTTTGCTTTCAATGGATATACCCATGCATGCCTGTCAAAATCATCAATGAAAGTCACGAAGTAAAGATAGTTTCCAAAAGAGGGTGTTTGCATAGGACCACAAACATCACTATGAACAAGTTGCAATTTCCGAGTAGCTCAAACTAAACAATCTTTTGGAAAGGAGGAACGCTGCATTTTGCCCAAATTATAGCCTTTAGAGACATGTTTTTTGGGTGCCTAAAGTTTGGGCAAAGAGAGCACAGTTTTAGATTTCAACAAGGATAGAAAACTAGCAAAATTCAAATGACCAAAGCATGCATGCCAAAGCATTGCATCTGACATAACCTAAGAATCATGTAGTGCACATGCTAAACCATTCATAGATTGTTCATAATCTATGAGCTTACATAACCCACGACATAAAATGCCAAGAGAAATAATCATGACACCATTTGACAGATCATTACACAACCAAGCGAATCTTGGCTAATGTAGAAACTGATACTAGATTTTCTTGATCCTTGGCACAAATAAAGCATCCCGGAAGGTGAAAGAACTACCATCAACAGTACTCAGAATGATCCTACCAATGCCCATGATAGGATAAGAGGAATTGTTGGCACATGTGACAGTATTCCCTCTAGGGGCAAGCTCAAGTGAAGTGAAGAAACTGCATTGTGAGGTAATATGTTTGGTTGCCCCACTATCAAAATACCCAACATCGAAGTCTTTTGTAGACATACACTGCTCATGAGAAGTTGGTTCAAAACTACAAACACTAGAAAATGCCCATTCTTCATTCTGCACAAGATTTGCAGACTCTGTTTTTGGTGCAAAGGCCTCTACAACAACCATTCCAGCCTCTTTTTTTTTACCTGTTTTGTAGCGAGTTTTCGATAGTTCTTTATGATATGACCATTTCCTTTATAGAACTTACACGAATTTTTGTTTCCTTCTCATTTTTGTCTTTCTTCTTCAAATGTACACCATTTGTAGATTTTTGCTTACTAGTAGATGAGCTTCATTTACCTTTGCCCTTCTGACTAGCCATGAAAGCTCGATCTACAATATGCATAATGGACCTGTTCTGATTAGACTCATCTTTGAGCAACAGAACAGAGAACAACTCCTCAAATGTCAAGGCAATTGTATTGCCATTCATCATCAAAGGAATAATAGAAGCAAAACTCTCATATGAATCAGGAAGACCATTCACAAGGGTCTCCACAAGTGAGCTATCTCACATAACTTCATTAGTAGAAAGCAATTATTCCTTCAAGTCCTTGATCTTTGTTAGAAAATTGTTCATAGAATCACCTTCATTCATATGCTCACTCTCCAACTATTTTTGAAGGTATGCAACATGAGCCTCATTCCTAGCCTTGTACAATGTGATAAGTGTATCCCAAGCATCCTTAGTTGTTCTAGAAGAGCGAATGTGAGGAATAATGGCACGTTTGATAGAAAAGGCTATCAATGCATGTTCCTGAGTATCTTTGCCATCCCAATGAATTGGCTCTATAGTAGATGCAGCAAAAATTGTAGCACGAATAGAAATCTAAAGAATATCAGGATCTTCAAGGCGATCTACATCAGTTTCAATACCTGTATTTGTAGGCATAATAGGACGTTCTTCAACACTCTGCACAATGTTCCACAGTCCTTTTGCAACCAATACATGTCGCATCATATAGGCCCACAATGGGTGATTGGTACCTTCCAATGTATCCTGAATAGCCAACATACAGAATACATCACTACTTTCATTCACGGCCATTGACTAAATTACCTTGATGTAGAAAAATGACTATATCTGAGAAAGTTGAACAAAACTACCCTGACAAGTTTTGTTAGAACTATATTAGACTTCAAGATGCTTATGTTGGCGAACCGAATCTTGTATATATCTTTGGCAGAAAAAGATGAAATAGCCTGCACAAGCACTGTGACAGTGCATTTGGAGGCAAAAACGAGCTCAAATCGCGATTTTGGCACCACAAAGCAAAGCTATTTTGATCTTCTAATCACCTTGAGTATGCTCACGAAATTTTATGCGATTCTGAGAGTGTGACTGAAGGGGTTTTGATGATTCCTAGATTGAGCGACAACCTACTTTGATACCAATTGTTGGAGTTGGATGTCTGCGCAAGCATGCAAATAGCACAAGGAAGAAGAAGAAACGTGGAGCACAACACATAATATTGAAGGTACTACCACCAGAATGTACAAAGATAAGTAACCCATTAGGGCTTTAGCTGTATATACAAGCCAAGGGAAAAAAACCTCCTAAGGAGGGAAAAAAGTGCCCCAATAGTCCAAGTGTGTTCACACACAGCACTACCTAAATATATCCACATAAGCAAGGTTTTCTTATCATTTCTCACTCATTTCCTTTAATCTTTGGTTTTTTATAAAGCGATTGTTTTGAATTAAGGTTTAGAAAATATCGTGTTGATTCTCTACATGTTCTAAGAGAAGAGGGTCCAGAAGGCTATAACTTTTCTATCTTGCATGCCTAGTGAAGGTTGTACCTTGTCTATCTTGCATGCATCTATGTATGTGCCTAGTGAAGGCTATAACGTGTCTATCTTGCATCCATTGGTTCACCCAATAGGAGTAACCTATTTGAGTGAAATAACTTGCATTGGAAAGGTCTCTAAGTTATTTCATTGGAAAGGTCTCTAAGTATAGTTTAGTTTTACAAAAGCTCTAAGGTTCAATCCCAAAGAGTTCAGAGAATTGATTGTTTGAGTGAACAATGTTTTTATGAGTGTGCTTATAAGGGCACCTATGCTTGAAAGATACATATGCAAATTGTGTTTTGTCTCAACATGGTGTCACGAGGAAGGAGATAAGGAAGAGAGATCACACACACACTCACACTCTCAAGGAGAAGCACACACATAGATTGAGGCAAGGAAGAATGATCTTCTCTTCTTCTTCTTCTTCTTCTTCTATTACATAAAAAGGAATGTACAAGAATGACCTAAAACAAGAATACAACAAGTGCAATATATAAAGACCAGTACATAAGGAAAAACCTAATCTCCACGAATGAGTGATTTGGCAAGGAACAAATGTGCCATCACTCTCGGTAGATAAATCTAATAAAGCTCAATGAGGTATCCCTGACATATACCGGCATGACCACTATACATGTCAAAGAAACGAAAAAGTGGTACGTGTTATCCTGGATCATCACATGTTGAGCTTGATATCTCAACACTCCCCCTCAAGCTCAGCGCTATATCCTGTAATCCAAGCATCTTCCAAAAATTCTTCAACTTCTCAGTGCCAAGTGCTTTAGTGCAAATATCAGCAACCTACTCATCTGTTCTCACATAAACAAGATCAATATCACCTGCTAATACCTTCTCTCTGATGAAGTGATAATGTACCTCAATATGCTTTGTTTTAGCATGGAAAAGAGGATTTCGTGCTAATTGTATGGTGCTAAGATTATCACAATAAATGGTGATAGGCTTTCCCACTTCCACACCTAAATCTGCAAGTAGCACTTCTAGCCATGATGCCTCACATGCTGGCATTGCAGCACCTCTATACTCAGCCTCTGTACTCGACAAACCAACAGTGGGTTGCTTCTCGCTGCTCCATGTAATAGTTGCACCTCCAAGTGAGAATAGAAAGCCACTAGTAGATCTTCTATCTGGAGTACTACCAGCCCAATTTGCATCTGTGTGTACATAAACCTGCAAATCTACACCAACCTCATAAAACAATGCATAATCCAAAGTAGCACTCACATATTGTAGAGTGCACCTCAGAGCATCCAAATATGGCTTCTTGGGAACCTACATAAACTGACTTTCAAGTCCAATAGTATAGCTAAGATCAGGCCTTGTAATTGTGAGATATATAAGACTTCCCACAATTTTCCTGTACATAGTAACATTTTCCAGTGCTTCACCTGATGTAGCATCCAACTTCAAATTCTAATCTAATGGCATAGAAATTGGCTTACAATCATCCATACCATACTTTTGCACCATATTCAAGGCATATTTCGTTTGTGACATCAATATACTTGTTTCTGTATGTATAAACTCAATGCCCAAGAAATAGCGCGCGCAACACACCAAGATCTTTCATGTCGAATTCCTGCATAAGAAGTTGCTTTACCTCTTTGATGCTTCCTTCATTATCACAACCTACAATCAGGTCATCAACATAAATAGCCACAATATTGATGCCATCATCAACCTTCCTTGCATATAGTGAGTGATGTGCATCACACATAGAAAAGCCAATGCTGGTTAGGTAATCAACAAGAAAAAAAAACTTAGGAGAACAATAAATTGAGTGCACATTTACTTGGTAGAACAAGTTTAAGCTCTCGCCATGCAACAAGTACTTATGTGGATTATTCTCTTATTGGAACAACATGTAATAAAGAGCCACTTAGTTCTGAGGATGCATGTGATGATCCACAATGGATGAGTGCTATGCAATCATAAATGGATTCCATATATAGTAATGGTACTTGGGAGTTATATGTATTGCCAAAAGAAAGAATTACCATTAGTGAAGTGCGATCATAAGATTGACAAAAAGTAAATTGGTAGCATTGATTGCTACAAATCTAGATAGGTTGCCAAAAGATATGCACAACAATATGGCATTGAACATGAGAAAAAATTTGTACCTACCTCATGCATGACTACCATTCGTAGAGTTGGCTACCCAACAAGGTATGAAAGCACATTCTATTGGAGTTTGAGGTCTGTAGAAGCACTTGAACAACATAAGGAAGAAGAAGATGCTTGGATGACTACACACATTATTAAATGTATTATCAAGAGAATATGCACAGATAAGTGACCCCTTAGGGTTCTAGGCATATATACAAGCTAGGGAAAATCCCCCCTCCTAAAGAGGGAAAAATGGCTCCAATGGTCCTAGTGTGTTCACACACATCACTACTAAAATATATCAACAAATACCCCCCCCCCCCCCCCCCAAGAGTGATGAAGTGAACAAGGAGTTAGCACTCATGTATAAGGAAATGCCAAGCTATGTGGAGGGAGATGAATCCACAAAGCAAAGTAAGCCCAAACCTTTGAATAAAGCTTCAAACTTATCCTGAGGTAGAGCCTTTGTGAAAAGGTCTACAATGTTCTCCTTTGTGGTCACATATACCAATCTGATCTCTATAGTAGAGAACCTCTCCCTAACATAATGATAGTGCATCTCAATGTCCTTACTAAGAGCATGGAACATAGGCTTCGTTCCAACTGACAATGCGCTTTTTTCTCATCGAAGATGGTGGCAGCAAAAGCTAGATCAACACCCAAATTATCCAAAATGAATTTGATCCACACACACACTCAATAATAGTTGTAGAAGGTTCCCTATACTCATCCGCACAACTAGAAGTGGCCACACTAGGTTGCTTCCTTCTCAACTAAGCATGAGCTACCAAGCACGAAGAAAAAACCACTGGTGGACACATGAGTGCCATAGCAACCAGCCTAGTTAGAGTAAAAAAAGTCCCCCTTGGGATAAAACAATCCAAGTATTTGGGTACCTAAGTAGCCAAAGATGTGCTTAATCACCTACCAATGCTTGACATGTAGGCAAAGCATAAACCTACTCATTTAAGAGACAAAAAACTGAATATCAACTCCCATTACAAGATAAGAGGAGTTTTTGGCACATGTTAAAGTATTCTCTATAAAGCATGCTTAGGTGAATTGAAGGAACTACATTGCAAGGTAATATGTTTGGTTGCCACACTATCAAAGTACAAGATATTTGAGTCTACTACAGACATACACTATTCATGAGAACATGGGTCATAACTACAAAAAGTAGAAGATGCCCATTCTTCATTCTTCACAAGATTAGCAGAATCTATTTTGGGTGTAGAGGCCTCTACAACAACCATTCCAGCCTCTTTCTTCTTTGCCTCTTTTGCAATACGTTTTGCACAACTCCTATTTATGACATGATCTTTTCCTTTAGAGTAGTTACAAAAAGAATTCTACTTTTCTATTTTCCTCTCATCTTTTTCATCCTTCTTTGATTGTGTAGAATTAGCAAATTTTTGCTTAATAGTAAATGAGCTCCATTACCTTTTCCCTTTTGACTAGCCAAGAAAGCTTGATCTACAACATGCTTAATGAACGTTTTCTACCTAGATGATATCTTGTAATAGATCAATGACTAAATCCTCAAATTTTAAGGCATTTGGATTGCCTTTCATCAGCAATTGAAGAGTCGAAGAAAAACTCTAATATGAATCTAGAAGAATGTTGAAAACAATATGCACAAATGAGTTGTTTGGGAAGACTTCATGAGCAAAAATCAACTACTCTCTCAAATCTTTGATCTTTTTCAAAAAAGTTTCCATGGAATCTCCTCCATTCATTTGCTCACTCTCCATCTATTTTCAGAGGTAAGAAACATGAGCCTCATTCCTTGCTTGGTATAAAGTGGGAAGTGTATTCCAAGCATCATTTTTTGTTTTGCAAGAGCAAATGTGAGGAATAATGGCATGTTTGATAGAAAAGGCTATCAATTCATATGCTTGAGTATTTGCGCTATCCCAAAAACGTTTCTCTATAGTAGGTGCAACAAAGAACATCATCTTCAATGCCATCTAGATCACCTTTAGTAACTATATTTATAGGTGTAATAGGAGCTTTTTCAACAACATGCAAAATATGTGTAGTTGAGGATTTATGAGTAGTTCCGATTGCCTTCTTTGTGCAATACCATGGGATACGAGGGCTTGAACAATTGTAGTTCTTTGATTAAGGGGTTGAGCTCCTCATAAGCTCTCCTTTTATGTTCATTGCCTCATTAGCAAAGAGAAGCTATGTATCATCCTGACCACATCCTTGTTTATCTCTAATCCTGTGATTATGAGCCCTCTTTGGACTCCCCTCCCCTTGCAAGCATATGAAGATGAGCCACATCTGTGCACTTCCTCCATCCACTACAACATATGAGGGGTATATCAATGCTACCCATACCGACAATCATAGCCGGACGTCTATATGACCATTGGAATTGTCTGGAATGAGCACGCAACCTATACCCCCAGTATAAGCATCAATATATGCACAGGGTATAAGTGCCGGTATAAGCATGGGGATAAGCAACAGTAAGTTACCAATGCTTGCACCGATGCTATATCGGCACTTATACAAAAGCTGAGTTTGAATAGGCCAAAAGCGAAAAGTCGATACTCTCTTCTATTTTGAATTGCATAGTGTTACTATCAAGTTTTGCACGCGTACATTGTGCTTGTCTACCTGCATTGTGATCGCCTTGTGCACACACACATACATAGACAAAGATCTCATATCTCTCTCTCTTGCTACACACACATACACATCTCTCTCCCTCTATCTCTCTCTTTCTCTCTCTCTCTCTCTCTCTCTCTCTCTCTCTCTCTCTCTTTCTTGCATCTTGCTATGTGATGCGCATACTCTTTCACTGTCTCTCTTTCGTTATGTTTTCTCTTTCCTAATTTCTCTTTTCTTTTGTTTTGCAGGAGCTATTTGGCATCCGTTCTTTGGAGTTTTATGAGAGATGGTGTTGGTTGGGCTTTGATGAGAATGATCCAAAGAATTACATTTATGTGACTGATTGTTTAATATTTCTTTATTAGAAATAGAGAGAGATGAAAGAGAGAGAGAGAGAGATGAAAAAATAGAGATGAAAGAGAGAGAGAGAGGTGGGGAGGGAGACAGAGATAGAGAGGGAGAGAGAGAAATGAAAGAGAGAGAGAGACAAAGAGAGAGAGAGAGAGAAAGGGGGAGAGAGAGATAGAATGAGAGAGAAAGAGAGAGAGAGAGAGAGAGATGAAAGAGAGAGATAAAGAGAGAGACAAAGAGAGAGATATATAGAGAGAGAGAAAGAGAGCGTTAAAAAGAGAGACAAAGAGAGAGATATATATAGAGATAGAGAGAAAGAGAGAGATAGAGGTACATACACAAACATGCATACATATTACATACACATATGTATATGCATACATACATGGACACACACACATACACCCTTACAAATCCATATACACACATACATATGCATATACATACACTCTTACATGCATACGCATACACACACATGCATAAACACACATACATACACACACATACATACACATATGCATACACATACTCTCATATGCATACACATAAGAGCCACGTGCATATGCATACATACATACGCACACATAACATATACATACATGCATGCACACACATATGTACATACATGCATATGCATACATACATACACACACATATACATACATGCATGCACACACATACATACATGCATGCACATACATACATACATGCATACACATACATACGTACATGCATGCACATACATAAACATATGGACACACATATACCTACATGCATATATAAAACACAAAAGGGACACACATAAACACATATACACATATATACATAAACATACACATGCACACATATAGACATACATGCATATATCCATACACACATGCACACATATACACATGCATAAACCCACATACACATACACACATCACATATACATACACACATATACATGTTTTAACGTCTGGTTTTTAGGATTAGGGTTTTTGGTTTCTACCTACATACACAATGCATACATACATATACACATACAATTATATATACACATGTATAGCCACATACACGTACTTCTTTTAGGTCTACGTCTTCAAGATTAGGATTTTGGGAGTTTTACGTACATTCTCACATGCATACACACATATCTCTCTCTCTATCTCTATCTCTCTCGCTCTTGCATCTTGGTAAGTGATGTGTACACTCTTTCACTCTCTCTCTTTCTATATGTCTTCTGTTTCCTAATTTTTCTTTTTTTTTTTTGTTTTGCAAGAGATTTTTGGCGTTGCTTCTTTGGAATCTCATGAGAGACAATGTAAATCGGGCTTTGATGAGAGTGATCAAAAGAATTACATTGATCTAAGTGATTGTTTTGTTCTTTATTAGAAATAGAGATAGAAAGAGAGAGAGAGAGAGAGATGAAAGAGAGAGAGAGAATGAGAGAGATAGAGAAAGAAAGAGAGGGATAACAGTGAGAGAGAGAGTGAGAGAGAGATGAAAGAAAGATATAAAGAGAGAGAGATAGAGATACATACACACACATGCATACATATTGCATACACATATGCATATGCATACATACATAGGCACACACACACACACATACATGCACAAAAATCCATATACACACATACACACACATATGCATACACATACATATGCATATACATGCACTCTCACAGGCATAGACATACACAAACATGCATACACACACATACATACACATATGCATACAGATACACTCTCACATGCATACACATAAGAGACACATGCATACACATGCATACATGCACATAATACATACACACATGCACACATATACACACATATACACATGCATACACACACATACATGCATATACGTGTTTTAGGGTTAGGTTTTTAGGATTAGGGTTTCTTGTTTTTACCTACATACACATATGCATACACATATATACACACATACACACACATATACACACATGTACGCACATAGTACATATACACATACATATGTATATACACGTGGATACACACATATACATGTTTTAAGTCTAGCTCATTAGGATTAGGTTTTTAGGGTTTCTACACATGCGTACACATATATACACATATACACACATAATACATATACACGTAAACATGTAGATACACATGCATACACACATATACATGTTTTAGGTCTAGGTATTTAGGATTAGGGTTTTAGGGCTTTTACACATGCATATATATATCTATACACACATAATACATATACACATAAACATGTATATACACAAGCATACACACATACACATGTTTTAGGTCTAGGTCTTTAGGATTAGGGTTTTTACACATGCATACACATATATACACATATACACACAAAATAAATATACACATACACATGTATATACACATGCATACATACCTATACATGTTTTAGGTCTAGGGCATTAGGATTAGGGTTTTTACATATGCATAGACATATATACATATATACACACATAGTACATATACACATAAACATGTATATACACATGCATACACACATATACATCTTTTAGGTTTATGCCTTTAACATTAGGGTTTTAGGGCTTTTACACATGCATACACATATATACATATATACACATACATAAACACATAAACATGTATATACACATGCATACGTACATATACATGTTTTTGGTTTAGGTCTTTAGGATTAGGGATTTAGGGTTTTTACACATGCATGAACGTATATACACACATACACACATATACATATACACAAGCATACACGCATACACAAGTTTTCGGCCTAGGCCTTTAGGATTAGGGTTTTAAGGTTTTTATACATGCACACACATATATACACATATACACATATGAACATATACACACTTAATACATATAAACATACACATGTATATACACATGCAAACACACATATACATGTTTTTTAGTTATTGTTTATAAATATCATGTCAATATGTCTCATTTCATGAACGTGCTTTTTGTTGCAGGACTACACATATAGATGGTTTGATCCATCTGGGCATGTTTATGGTAGTGTTGTGCCACAATTTTTTTTTTGGCTCATATACGGTAGTGGTACACCATAATTTTGTATTTGGTACCTATATGGCAATTGGTTTTGGGCAAAGTGTATTATCATTTGCAACACAAGTGCATGGTAACGTTGTTGCAGCAAAAGACAACACACTCTGCCCAAAAAACTTTTTGCACTTATGGTCACCGGTATAGGTGATGGTATAAGCATCAGTATGCCCATGCATATACCAACGCTTATACCAACTGTTTTGCCCAGGGGCATACTATCGCTTATATCGTCGCTTATATCCTCATTTACACCATCACTTATACTGTCTCTTATACCATCGCTTATACCCTCCCATATACTGACGCTTATATCGTCGCATATACAGGCACTTATACCGATGCTTATACCTATGCTATTGTATCGACCTGCATACGGGTGCCTATACCGACGTGCAGGCAAAAGTTGACCCGTATATTTGCATCAGTATAAGACCCAGTATGCCCCTCATATGTTGTATTGATCTCTTTCTTCCCCCTACCCCACCATCCCTCCAACCGAGGCTTGCACCCTTCCATCCCCCTCCCCTCTCTCTCTGTCACTCTCTCCCTCTCTCTCTCTATCCCTCCCTCCCACCCACTGTCCACAACCCACATATTTGCAACCCCCCTCACATTTCATCTCTCTCTCTCTCTCTCTCTCTCTCTCTCTCTCTCTCTCTCTCTCTCTCTCTCTCTCTCTCTCTCTCTCTCTCTCTCTCTCTCTCTCTCTCTCTCTCTCTCTCTCTCTCTCTCTCTCTCTCTCTCTCTCTCTCTCTCTCTCTCTCTCTCTCTCTCTCTCTCTCTCTCTCTCCCCTCGCACCCCTCCCACCCACGACCCCGTAGGCCACCGCACGTAGCCCCAATCTTCTCTCTCTCTCTCTCTCTCTCTCTCTCTCTCTCTCTCTCTCTCTCTCTCTCTCTATCTCCTTGAAAGGGTCATAGCTCCATAAGCTATAAGCATGCATTTCAGCCAACCCTTCCATCTGCTGCACCTCCACCTAGACCCACAGGAACTATGAGTCCCCGGGCCAACTCTGCCTCCATAGCCCCACATAGTTTGCTATCCTACCATCCCTCAATTGCACCCTGCACGTCCACTACTGCAACCCACCATGCCTTTAGGCCATCACCATTCCATCACACATTCAGGCCCCACCATCCCACCCCCTATTCTCTGCTGCTCCACAGCCCGCAAGCTCCATCGAAGATTGTCCTCAGCTCCTCCTCTGCACGTAGGGTTGTACCACAGACCCTGCTGCCCCCCCCCCCACTGCACCTTTAGGCCACATGGCCCATGTCTCCTCTGACCCAGAAAGCACTAGCCCAACGAGCTTCAATCTCTTGAGCTGAGCTTGGACCAATTCCATCGTGCCAAATGGGTTGTAAAGGGAGCTGTAAGTGTGGATACTCGCACTAATCCTTCTTCAAAGCGTGCTGATGAAGATGAAGGTATCGATGATTAGGTTGTGAAGGTCATTGATATCATGGATACATTTAGGCTCCAAGAGCAATCACTTGGTCCATGAGGATGGAAGCTCATATTATGAGCAAAGAACTGACGGAATGGGAGATAGTCTTCAAATTGAGAAATTGGATAGAGAAAACTATCTAGCTTGGTCCATGAGGAGAAGAAGAAAAGCCCGAATTTAAAGATCCTAGTATTCCAAATAGGGAGGAGCTTGTAGATTTGAAGGTTTGGATGAAGAAGGATGCTCAATCAAGGTGCATTATCTATATGGGAGTGAATTGGACTTTGGATCTCTGAATTGGATCTTTGGCTCAAGAGGCTTGGACACTTCAATGGAAGAGGTATTAAAGAGATTATTAATAATAGTTCAGTGCTTGGATTACCTAATGTTGTAGGTCAACACATGACATAGATATGTGAAGCATGTCAATTAGGTAATGCTCATAAGCAATCATAAAATAAGGAAGGTTTCATGTATAAAGAAAAACTTGAATTGGTGCATACAGATGTACGGGGTCCCTCAAAGGACTTCAATATAAATGGTTCCAGATACTATGTGATTTATGTTGATGATGCTACTAGGTGGGTCACTATATATGTGATAAAAAACAAATCAAAAGTGTTTAGCACATTTAAACACTATCATGTATATGCAAAGAGGGTTACAAGACAAACATTTGTGAGATTAAGGTGAGATAGAGGGGGAGAGTATTTCTCAAATGAATTTAGTTATTATTTTTGGAATATAGGTATAGAAATATAAGTTACTTGCAGGTATTCTCCTCAACGGAATGGTGTAGCAGAAAGGAGAAATAGAACTCTTGTTGAGTTTGCAAGGCCAATGATGAAAGAGAAGAATTGCCCTAATTATTTGTGGGTTAAGGTTGTAAATATAGCCACATACTTGGTTAGTAGGCTACCAGGTAAAGCTTTGTAGGGTATGACACCATATGAAGCTTGGTGGGGTATAGGACCTACATTAGATAGAGTATTTGGTTGCTTAGCCCATGCTTATGTTCCCTCTCAATTAAGGCATTAGTTAGAACCAATAGCTCAAAAGTATTTGTTTACTAGTTATGATGATAAATAAATGGGATACAGGTTGTGGAGTCCATCCACAAAGCAATTCCTTGTATCAAAGGATGTTACATTTTATGAGCAAGGTACTTGGTACTTAGGCACAAAAAGTGCTTGTGTAGGTCTTGAAGAAACATTGAATCAAAAGAAAGGTAAATCAAAGGTTCAAATTTCTGAGGAAGAAGAGAATGATGAAGTGCTACTTGAAAATGAAGCACTGCCAAGGTTTGATCTAGAATATGATGAAGCAGAAACTTCAAGAAGCAAAAAATCAAGAATTGCCTAGGTTTGATCTAGAATATGATGAACTAGAAACTTCAAGAAGTGGAGAACTCGGAAGTTCATGAAGGAACAAAAGACAACCTATGAGGTATAGCTATGACACTTTTTTCTTGACAACTAAAGAATATGCTTATATATTCAAAGCAGATAAAGACCCACCCACATATGATGAAGCCAAAGGAACGGAGAGTCCGAAAAAAGCTATGAAGGAAGAGTATTATTCATTAGTTAAGAATGATACTTGGGACTTTGTACACAAACCAAGTAATCACAAGGTAATTGGGTGTTAATGGCTCTACAAAACAAAAAGATTTGGAGATGGAACTGTGTCTAGGTACAAAGCTAGACTTTTTGTGAAAGGATATGCACAAATTTATGGTGTGGAATATGATGAAACATATAGTCATGTTGCAAAGATGACAACCATAAGGACTCTCATAGCTATTTTTGCTTGCAAAGGTTGGAAACTCTCTCAATTAGATGTGAAGAATGCATTTTTAAATGGTTATATTTTAGATGAAGTCTACATGGAACAACCAGATGGTTTCAAAGACCAATATAATCCAAATTATGTGTGTAAGCTCAAGAGATCTCTGTAATAAAGTGATAGGTTGGGGATGGTTGAACCACACACTTGATAGGTAGGAGTTGGTTGAACTACACCCTAAGAGGGAGGATTAGGAAGTAATCCTCAACCATGGCTTTTGTGGCAAGGGGTTAGCCCATCACATTTCTAACCAAGAGGTTGTGAGTTCAATTCCTTACATTGATATCAAAGCCTAAGAAGTAGGCTTGGGAAAGGTGGATTGACCTAATGGCCTCTAAAAAAGGTGCTTGGGCATCCTCTATATGAAAGGGTACAAAGTAGTGCACGTCGCTTTTATAAGTTAGCCTAACAAAGATTGAGGTGTATCTCTCAATCCGTAGGTTGGATTGAGGCATGTAAGATACCATTGGAAAGCTCTCAGAATGAGCTTTTCGAATCTAATGAGATAGCTAGAAAGTCTAAAGAATTTGGTAACCCTTGGATGGCACTTCATTGAGGGTTCAAAATACCAAAACATGGGTGAGAACAAGGTTGCGAACAAGGTTCAAGAAACTGTGAAAGGTTGAGGACATCAATTGATAGGTTGGAGATGGTTGAACCACACACATGATTGGTAGGAGTTGGTTGAACTACACCCTAAAAGGGAGGATTAGGAAGTAATCCTCAACCATGGCTTTTAGGGCAAGTGGTTAGCCCATCACATTCCTAACCAAGAGGTTGTGAGTTCAATTCCTTACATTCTCTGATACCAATGTAAGGAATTGAACTCACAACGTCTTGGTTAGAAATGTGATGGGCAAACCACTTGCCCCAAAAGCCATGGTTGAGGATTACTTCCTAATCCTCCCTCTTAGGGTGTAGTTCAACCAACTCCTACCTATCAAGTGTGTGGTTCAATCATCTCCAACCTATCACTTTAGTACAAGCTTTGTATGGCTTGAAGCAAGCCTAAAGGGCATGAAGTTATAGGCTTGTAAAGTTCTTGAAGGAACTTGGTTTTCAAGCATCAAAGCCAGATAGTAGCTTATTAGTCAAAGCAAGTGAAGATAGTTTCACTTATGTTTGTATTTATGTTGATGATACAATACTCACACGCATAGATGAAAAAGGCATACAAATTCTTAAGGAATAGATGGAGAAAGAATTTAAGATTAGTGACTCGGGATATTTATCATACTTCTTGGGAATCGTGTACTCAACATGGAGTATATGTGACTCAAGAAAGGTATTTGAAGAATTTGCTGATCAAGTTTAATATGGAAGATTCCAGGATAGCATCAACCCCAATGGAGGTGACCACAAACTGAGTAGATATGGAGGAGAAGAATTCAAAGATTTGAAGCTTCATCAGAGTTTGGTGGGTAGCTTGATTTATGCTACATTGAGAAGGCTTGATTTAACATAGGCAATTGGAGTTTTGTCTCAATTCATGCATTGTTCAAGGAAGGAATATTGGATTGCTCTTCAAATGGTGCTAAGATATATTGAGGGCACACTTAAGGAAGGTTTATATTATGGTTTCACATCATATACAAGAATTAAGATTTATAGTGATGCAGATTGGACAGTTAATTCTAATGATAGAAGATCAACACATGAGTATTTGTGTTATGTGGGAGATAAATTGATTTCCTGGAGTCCTAAGAAGCAACATACAATTGCTTTATCATCTATAGAAGTAGAGTATGAAGGTATGGTGGAAGCTGCAGACGAGGTCATATGGTTGAGATCTCTAATGAAGAGTTTTGACATCAATCAAAGTGTTCCTATCATTTATGGAGACAATATGAGTTTCTTGTATTTGGCACTTAACCCTGTGTTTCATGCTAGAACTAAACATATTGAGATTCAATATCACTTCTTGAGAGAAAAGGTTATTGACAAAGAAATAGAAATCATGTATACTCCTACAAAAGATCAAGTTACAGTTATGTTAACAAAGAGCTTAGATGGACCTAAGTTGCAGATGTTTAAAGAAATGCTAGGTGTAAAGAAGAGCCAAGTAATCACAATTAATGATAGAGAGGGAGCTCTTGGAGCAAGACAATCACAAATTGATGATTACAAAGAGGATTGAAGAATGAAGAATGAAGAAAAGGACAAAGGATGAAGCAGAAAGTGAAGAGAAGGTTCAAAGAGAGATGGTTTGCAAAATCATGTATGTTATCTTATAAATAACTCATTAACATTTTGTAATAGTGAAGAATCTTGATATATACACCTATATATACCTGTATATAGATGTGTCAAAAAATTAAGAAGAAGTATAGATGAATAGACGATTAGTAGATGATGAATATGTGAGTCTGAGTATGAGAATTATCAATCAAATTTCTTTTCAAGAGAATAGAAGTTCTTTCTAAGAATTGTGCCTTGACTTTTCTTCAATTTCTCCCTCTGTGCTTAACCAATCGATAAGTCCTTTTGTAGGTGTCTAAGTCCATAGTTCATGCATCTATGGTCAAGGTTTAATAGTCTAATTGTAATCAGGCTGGGAGAATTGAGAGTAGGAACATTCATATGTATAAATGTTATAAGAGACTTTTGAAACAAGTGCAATTTTGATGGTCAAAGATTTGCTTAGATCGTAGTCTAGTGTGTAATGTTTTATACAAATGAGCATTCAGAATCTAAGTTGGAAGGTAATCCATCTATGACTAAATGCATTTGATTAAATGGGTTGTATATTGAGAGAACCAAGCACTTAAAGTTGCATATGTAAAGGTTGCTTGCAGAGAAATCTAGTTTTAGACATAGGTTTAGTAATTATTGCAGCAAATCTAAATTTTTATAATTTCTTTTGAAGAAATTTCACTTGGAATAGGTGTGCAAAAACTAGCAAAATGTTTTATTAAAGTTTCATAGAAAATGTTAATCATTTCATTAGTCAATGAGTGAGTTCTATGAAGCAGACTTCCCTGAGTAAAGCTATGTCATATAGAAGAGTTAAGTGTTCATAATTTTGTAAAGACTTCCAAAAATCGGTGAAGGTTTTGAGCTATGCTTGACATAGAGGTATTCTAAACTCAAGTATAGCTTGTCTTTTGGAGATTAATCATCTCTATCACACGTCCCAGGATTGATTTCATATACAAAGATGTGTGTATCTACAAGACATAACAAAAATACATTGAGAAATTATTGGAAAGGTTTGAGATGACATATTCTAAACATATGCCGAAACCTATGGATATCAATGTGTCATTAAGTCGATAGCATATTCAAATCCATTTGGTGGTACATTATATAGTAAAGTAGTGGGTTGCTTGATATATCTATGTAATACATTTTTGGATATTCAATTTGGATTTTCTCAAGTATCGAGGTTCATACACAGCTAAATCAACAATCAATGGAAAGAAGTTAAGAAAAAGTCACAAGACGTTTTGCAGGTTATTGAACCATGTACCATTCTGACATTGAAGGGAGGACTGTTGGAAAACAATGTCAACAAAGTTCATAAATGGGCCAAAATCCTCATAATTATAGCATATGTATAACTCTTTGTAAGTATCTTCAACAAGTTAGTTGCTAGCTAGGGTGGCTACAACAATGAACTCCCAAATAATTGGCCTGGGCTTGAAACCCACGGGTGGTAGTGAACAACAAGATAGTTCTTTGTCGCTTTATTTCTCCAAAAGCCTACGATTGGCATACCACCTATAGCATGTGCATTTTTACAAAAAAAACTTTATGTGTTCACAAATTAGGTTTAATCTTGAGGATGTCTTCATGTAGGTTTTTGAAGCTTAATATTTCTTTTAGAGCTTCATCAAATACTATATAAGAAGGTTGAATGTTCATTGTTATATCATCACTCAACAAGCTCAAGCTCTAACAGCTCTTGGAGGTGATCAATCTTCTCAAGCTAGGAGGATATTTTGAAGGCCATCTTGGAGGAGGCGTTCTCACACTCTTGGAGGAGTTGTGGTCTACATCTTGGTGATTATTTTGAGGCAATTTAGCTAGTATACAATCAAAATAAATTGTTGATTTACTCTTAGTAGCAAGTCTATTTCCATTCTTACTTTCTAGGTCATGCATTTCATACCTCTTAGGCACACAATCTCTTGTATCTAGTTCCTATTTCTTCGTAGATACATATATTTTCACTTTGTATCGTATTCACACACTGTATCATACATGTTCATACCTCATAGGCACACAATCTCTTGTACCTAGTTCCTACTTCTGCCTAGATACAGATATTGTCAGTTTGTATCATATTCACACATTGTAATTTGACATTCATATATAAGTTATTGTAGGTGAGTCGTATAGCTTAAAGTTACACTTCAAATCGTATCTATTCTCTCTCTACCTCTCACTCATCTTTGTTTTGAGTATTAAAGTGTGTATGTTAAGGTTCATGTGTTGGAGGATCTTGTAAACCTGTGATATATTGTTATTGTGGCAGACTCCCACTTCCAACATTTGGTATTCAGACCTTAGGATACCAAAAGTACCTAAAGGTTTAGTGTTCTCCATTTTGAACTTAACAGGTAGATCTTGAATGAACCTCCTCTAAGTCAAATACATTTGTTCATCTCTATATATGATCTACATACCTAAGAAGAATGTGAGCCTTTTGATCCTTTGTATGCCATTCAAGTCATTTCCTATCATTATTGTGATATCTCAATATACAAATAGATAGATAAAATGATTGGGATCCCTATTGATGAATGAAGAAGGATTTGAGTTGCTAGTTCTGAACCTTTGAAGTTGTGGGTACCAACCTATACTTTCAAGCTCTAGGAGCTTGTTTCAATCCATACACGGTTTTATTAAGTATGCACGCATAAGATGTATGATTAGGGTTTTCAAAATCTAGAGGTTGTGACATGTACACCTCTTTGTTTATCCAACCATTTTAAAATGCATTTTTCACATCAAGTTGGAGGAGTCTCTAATTTCTTGCAGTAGCTACATTTATCAATGTTTTGATTGTAGTCATCTTTGCAACTGGTGAAAATGTTTTTGCATAGTCTATATCATGCATTTCTGAGCATCCTGTGTCAAATAATATTGTCTTGCTCGCGCAAATTGATCCATGTGATTTTTTTTTTGAGTTTATATACCCATGTACAACCAATTATCTTTTGATTGGGTGACATTCAAAATGAATCCCATGTGTCCATTTCCTTCAATGCATCTATTTCTATTTTCATAGTCTTTTCCCAATTAGGGTTTCCCTTTGCTTCTTGATAGGTTGAGGATTCTTCTAAAATTGAGTCCTTTGCCAAGTAGAATGAATGCTTCCCTTTCATCTTGATCCTCATCTATATCGCTCCATGGATCCTAGACCTATGTATAATGCTAGCTTCCTATTTGATGGAAAACAGAATCAAGATCATATGGTAGAGTTACTTGTTGTTTGTCTTCATCATACCAAGACCTATGTTCTTCAAACACAACATCCCTTTTTTGCCCTTTTATCTAGATTACCTCTAATTTCCGAAGGTACAAGGCTAGGCTTCTTTCCATACCATGCTCCATAAGGAGTCATTTTCCAAGCCTCGTAGTTGTGTCTATCAAGCTTCTCAATCACGGAGGGAAAGCCATCATGCATCTTGATATTGCTCTCATACCATTGGGAAAACTTGGAGAAGCTTGTAGGAGGTAGAAAAGTGAGCTGCGAAGTAATAAAGTTTGGTCGAGCCAACTAGCACAAGACCAACCCTTGAACTTATGGAGATCCAAATACACCTTATAGGCATGTGATTAGTTCAATAAAATCCACTATGCAATTTGGAACATCAAGGAGAAATACTTGATACAAAACAGATAGGTTTGCACATCGGTTAGCTCAAAAAACATGCTATCTTTGGATGAAATGATCGGCTTCAAATGCTCGTAGTAGCTAGCATTATTACAATTGGAAAAATTCCCTTTGGAGGAATGCTAAACATAGGTTAGAGTGTGTAAAATGCCCAATATTACAAGTAAAAGAAAAAAATGCTTCTAGAATGACTTAACACTCAACAACAGTACTCCCTTTTGTCAGGGATGTGTAGAGATACATCGTGAGAGAGTGCAATTTCTCCAATTCTAGTAAACTAAACGCTTTGATTTTTTACACCTAAGCTTAACACTAATACATTTCCTGTGAATGCTCATTCATGCCATTTGATGCTCTTTAGAGAGAGCAGTACCCTCTACACATTCACTATTGTTGAAGAAGATGGTGTAGAGAAATGAAGGACCAACACAATGATGACCCAAAGTGTATGTATATTGCTTGAATGTATTGTAAAATGGTCTTGAAGCATTTAAATAAAATCGTGAAGTGTTCCACAACTTCTACAAGTGTATTGTGAATCCAAATCAAGCTAGGATAGTTTGTTGAAGAGAATCAATTCACTTTCCTACAATCCAGGAATAGTCAACATCCAATCTAATATACTTTTTGATGATTAATTGACTGATTGATTGTCAAGCTCAAACACCCCAAATTCGTTGAATGTGAGCTCTCTTTTTCTCCGTTTTTATATGCAAAACTCTAGGCTTTTAGATTGGTAAATGATCCATAAAAAAGCCTTATGACAAATACAAAAAGCGAGCATAAATAAAAATCTCTTAAATGGCAAACTTTTACGGAGTTGAAATGATGAATTTTTCATGTAGAGCTAATCCAAATCAAGCATAGTGTAAGCTTGATATTCCAATAGTTCATAGAGGGCTCTTGGCAAGTTGATCTTTGAGAGATACTTTAAGACCCATTAAATCAAAGAAGGATGCCCATGCACAACATAGATCTCAAAATGACAAAACAAAGACATTGAGTCACACATTCATGAGATCCCTATCAATAATACTATTGACTATAGTGAAGGTGATAAGAGTAATACATTATTGCTAATTAAATACAATGGTGTGACGGTAAATGGTTTTGTAAACTCCAACACAGGAATGGCCATTGTGACACAAAAAACTAAAGATAAATGGGGATAAGCAAGCCTTAGGATCCACATCTACAATTATTACATGGACATATGGAGATTGATTAGGTCTCATTGAAAACGTTGTCATGACTACATGCCGTATTGAAATTGAGCACACCATTGCCATGGGACTTCTAAAAAGAAAACAATTATGAATTTCTCTTACATTGACTATTCCTAAAACTGATGAGAATTATCCGAAACTAGGGAGATAATGCTTTTTACATCTATGATCAAGGAAAAAATGCTTAGGTCAATTTGTAGAGCAATGCATACAGAGATGTGCGACCTCTCCAACGGTGAGCAATGCATGATAACAGAACAAGAGCCTTGTAAAGACCATGAGCTCGACTCAACCTTTGTTGGTGCACGAAGACATCGATTTGGAAATTGGTTAGTAAAATGAAAATGAAAGAGTATGAATTTCAACATTGAAGCTTGCATAATCCCATTTTCGCTATTCTAAATTCAATATTTATTTTTTTTGTACAAGTTCAATTCTCAATCAGCTCCTGCATTACAGATTTCATCTTTCGCATGAATCAAAGTGAATTTAAGCTTAGTAGTTGTACTCAATTAAAGAACGAAGACCCTTTCTAAAAAAGAAACTTATACCTACTTCCTTCACATGTTCATATGATGCTTTTCTTTTCAAGCAATTAATTTGGTGTTTGTTTAACTCATTTAAATGCTCTTATAGTCTTGGGAGGTTAGACAAAGTGTCAGGTTCATTTACTATACGAGACTTGCAAAATAGTTCATTTAATCTAGTGGTGCATCTTGCTAATCTTATACAATGACTAATTTTGTTTGCCTTTGTTGGAGACATTAGTTCTCATAGTTGGAGATTCTAATTTGAGTGACGTTAAGTGTATTCTATTCGATATGGAGACTTATTTTGTGTGGGTAGAATATCTCTACAAAAATCTACGCAATCTTTGAGACGGATTCAAAATCAACGATCTAGCTACTATGGAAAATAGTATGGTCAAATAGTATTGTGAGGGAGTTTCTATTTCTCCCAATGATAGGTAGGCCAGTAGATACCTTGGACATGGTAATACTCTTAAACATAATATTTTCAACAGACATAAAAAAAGCCATTAGATGTTAAGGTAATGAAGTCTTCGTCCCTCATATGAAAATTGCATTCCAGGTGCAACCATGTACATGTATCACTAAAAAATCCTATAATTTTGTGGGGATATTCCTTCAAGCTAATTTTTAGGGGCATAAGTGTTTTGTGGTTGTGTGAAGCCAAGATGACCTTCGGATTAACTTACCAAGGACCTTTCAATTTGAGAAGAATATGTATCAGGATTAGTCCAAGGAGGTTCCAAGGAGAGGTCAAGTCCCAACTGGGCCTCTCCCTAGACCACTCGTGAATGTCTTTCCGAAGACTTCAAACAATTTTGCAAAGAGCATCTTATCAAAGGCCTATATCATAGACTCCGGAGACTCAAAGAGGAAGGCCTATTTTGCAAAGGCCTATATCATAGACGCTGGAGACTTGAAGAGGAAGTGAACAAAGGAAAAGCTCAATCTCAGAAGGGTCTATGAAGAATCAGCGCACTATTGAGATACGAGGAAGAAATACAAAGGAAAAATTTGCAAATATTCTTTAAGGAGTGGTGGTCTAGCAAGGGCCATAAGCCCACCAAAGAGATGTGCAACATCCTTAAAAGGAAACAAAATAGGGAATTGATCCCCTTATTGCTTGACTCAAATGGCGTCGCTTGCAATACGAACGAAGAAAATATCAGAATCATTGAAGAGCATTTTATGAGACTCTTTGGGATGTCGACTCCCCTCTGCCCCCATAGACGTGACTACATGGTGGCCATATCTCAGGTATCCTCCCATAGGATTCCGCACAACCTCCGATCCTTGCTTGACGCCCTTATCTCAGAAGAAGAAATCATTGCAGTCATTGATGCCCTTCCCAATGGGAAAAGCCCGGGGGCAAATGGGCTCACTAATGAGTTCTTTTAGTCCTTCAAGATGGTTTTGGCCACCCCTCTTCACTTGGTATGGCAAGAGGCACTCGAGTTTGACGCGCTTCCGGATTGTCTCAACAATGGCATCATCAAATATACACAAAAAAGGGGAAAAGAACAGAATCGAGAATTGACTTCAACGGGGAGACTTCGTGGGCCAAATTGATCTTCAAAAACAAGAAGGCGTTGAGTTTGGGGGGATTCCCAAATTGGAAGAACCTTGAAATTCTCACCCTTTTGTTTTCCCCGACCTCAGTGTTTCCGAAAGGTTCAAAACTTGTGTGCTCCCTATGGAAGAGTTGGAATAAAGTCAAAATCTTTATAAGAATCAGCAAGGATTGGAAGTGGGCAGCCGGTATCTGACAAAATGACTCTATCTGGTTTCCAATCCATGGCATCAGGAATGTGGAATTTTGGAACATCCAAAGTGCCAAGAGGTTCTGGAACAAGGGCTTCAAAGAATGGAAACATCTTTGGAATCAAGACACCAACCAATGGGTCAACTTCGAGGATATCGACCCTAGCATCAGCATTACCTATGAAGAATGGAATATTTTAAAAAGTAGATGTCTTGCCTGGGACCGTTCTGAATTCCGTCTTCTCATGGGACCGACTTGTCATGCTCGCTGGGGCTGAGATGGTTCAATGGCAGTCGCCTAACAAATATCCCGAGTATCAAAGGAAACATTGACTATCAGATCAACCTTAACAAGGAGTGGTGCGTGTCTTGGACGAGGCTGCGGTGGGAAATGAAGTTCATGGCTATCTAGCACCCTCTTATAGAAAACAAAAAGTCTGCCCTCTTATGGCAAATTCTTCATAGGGGAATCTGGACCAACCTAAAGGCTAGCAAAATTTGTGGGGCATCTCCCTGGTGCAAGCATTGTTACCGGTTCATTGAAGATGTTGGTCACATCTTCTTTACTTGTCCCAACTCTAATAGACTTAGGCAGATTGTCAGAAAGAAAATTAGACTTCAGAAGAATATCAGCTGGAAACAAGCTCTTCTGGGAGAAGCGATTGGCTGCTCGGCGACCCTCTGGAATGCTATCAGAGGGGAGGTTCTCTCGAAGATCTGGCGGAAAAGATGTGCTTATAACTTTGGTGACTCCCCCAACAAAAATAAAAATAATAATAGAACTCACATACGCATCTCCTAAGCACAGAAGAAATAATGCTTTCCAGTGCTTTTGCTCAGCGTCAATGATCTCCCAAAAATATGGTTTTTCAGTTTGTCTATAAAGTCACTTTCTCTATAAAACAAGGTATGTTGCTCGTTATTTTCTATGGCCTGCTCATGTCTCCCACTGCTTTTCCCCTCCCTGGTAAACACGCGCCCGGGCGCGTTTTCCCTACCACAAAGAGAACACAACATAATTTTCGCTGTCAAAGCACTGAGGTCCACGGTATGGTTTATGCTTCAGCCATCGATTCGATTCTGTGTGCTTGGCTGGAGTTGTCAGTCTACATGCAGTTCTGCTTTCTGCGTTCTATCCAATGAGAAACAGCGCAAGCCACACACGGCAGAAACAGAGCAACCCGAAACCGCGTCTTTAGAAAGACAGGAAAGAGACCCGCCAACCATGCAAAGCGCTGCTTTTTGCAAGGAGCGTTGTCTGTGTACGTACTGCCTACTCCATATGCAATTGCGACTCCTCGGATCGTCCTCTCTAAGGGAAATTGGAGATGTAGAGAACATATTCTAGAGATCCGACTAAATATGAGGTCCCTCTCAGAAAATGGCAGGTGAAGAGCTCCACAGCTGCTCCGTGGGGATCCTGAAAGTTACGACTGTGACGGCAGACTTCTGTCTACAGGATCTGTTTCTCTATTACGTGAACGAAAGAGACGACAAAAGCTATTCCTCTCTCGAAGTAGTTTTCTGTCTTTCTGTTCTTCCTACCGTATTCCGGATTATCATCCGTAGACTTCTGTATGGAAACGCAGAGTATTTTTTAGGTCCGACAGAAGGTCAGAACATCCTCAAGAAAAAGCAGATCTGACCAAAAGTTGGGGATCTTGATATTGTGATCGCAGAGCTTCTGCCAAGAGCAGCAAAATTGGTAAAAAAAACGTATGTAAAACTCTCAAGATTCCTTCCCAAAACGGTACGAGAAGTCGGGGAATGGGGGTCCGCCCCCGGGGATAATGGGATCGCTCCGGCACGTGTGTTTTTCTTTTCAATCTTTCAAGCAGCGTAGGTTGATCATTGAACTTCCAAATTAGGTTGAGGATTGACCTTCCTCAAACATCGATTATTTAATGCACATAACGTTCGGATAACGTTTTGTGTTTTCTTCCTTTGACTCAACAAAATAGTGCTCATATGCTATTTACTAATGAATATCCTATGTCCTTGGAGAAGAAAAACTTCATGATACTTAAAGTCCACAATTTGTTTTCTATCTATAAAAATCAACTTGGCTAAGGACATATGGGGTGAAGGAGATCAATAAACCTTGAATGTATACACCACTTGTTCTTTGATGATGTATTGACCATGCAAGGCCCCAATTTCTTGAGTAAAGAAACTCAGCAGTTGTAGCCTACACAACACAACTTTGAACCTTCGTCTGAGTCTTGACTTTCTTGCGAGCTCTCTTGAGTCACTTCAACATATAGGCTATTGAGAGTGGGATTTTTCCTCTCGTATGTAAATAGTCTTCTCAAGGCTTTGCAAAGAAGTCTGTTCCTTTTGAATGATAAAGCCCTCTCTATCCCATCTTTATCATCGATCTGTACTATTCATACCTTGCCACAAGACTAACTTGCCGAGAGGCTTTACTAAGCTTCTATCTATGTATGTAAGCATCTAAGATGCCACTTCCTTCATGCAGTCTTTCTTTCCATCTGTTGCCTCTGAACTTCCATTGGATGTTTCCTAGTTTCCGAAACCTTGCAACAAGTCAAGATTTTCTTCTCTTATCTCATGAATCAAAAGGAAACTTCTTCCCCTGATAAGGGGCACCTCCTAAATTTCCGTTTTCTTCCGAAATACTTCAAGTTTGTCACACACAATCTACATGTGATAAAAACAACCAGCAACAACTGTAAAATGCATATTTTTTCTAAGCAAGGGCTCACACAAACAATTACACATGCAATGAAACAATATGAGAGTGGACATTCATTTATTCACTCACATAAAATATATGCATTTGCACATTACACATGCAATGAACATACACGCAAAAAATATGAGAATGGACATTCATGTATTCACTCACATTAATATATATGCATTTGCACATACATATGAATGAGTACGCATATGCACTTTACATATGTACTTGCACACATACAAATGCACATTTCTATACACATTACACATACACATACGAATGAAAGATCACACACTTATATGCACATATATAGTTATGCATACACGTGCACTCATAAATAGAAATAAATGGGCATGTACATGCATTCTTAGTTAGGTGATGGGGGAAGTATCTCAACCCCTAAGCAACGATGAAGCGCGAATGACCTCCACAGGTATCCTTCTTTGACCTCTGCACACCAAAAATGCTGTTACTCAGAGCTTATGCAGAGAACTCCAGTGAGCTTTTGTAGACCTGTAGTAGACACCAAGGGCTTTCCAACAAAACAAATTTCACTTGAAATGGATGCTTACACAAAGAGAAACAATGTCTACAACATGAGCTAGTTGAATGCTCACAACTGCTAGTCAAGCAGAGACCTCACTTCACTCCAGCAAACTTTTCTCAGAGATTATACAGAGAATGAATCTCAAACTTATGTCAACTTTAGAGGACTCTAATAGCTACCCAATGACACCAAAATCATAGCAAATGGATACATAGAGAAGGAGAACCAGCCCTTACAACAGAGAGCAAAATATTTCCAACAGAGCCTACACAAAGAGAGAGATATCAATCACACAACTTCACTAAAATGAATGTTGCTCCCAGCTTACTCAGAGAATGCTCCAGAGAATTGGTAAGCATAAAATAGACTCTTATAGCTATCCAATGAGACAAGAATTACATCAAATGGATACCATATGAGGGAGAACCAATGCTAACAACTCAGGGGTAGAGAGTTGCAACACTGCCTGCGCACACACATAGATATGCCTACTAAAAGAAAACAAACAAGCAAGCAAGGGGGTTGCTTAAGCAAGGGGCTTGCTTATCACAACTCCAGCACTTAGTGCTCACTTTACATGAGCTAAAACTCCAAGAAGATGGCCCAAAAGAAGTCGGGATACATGCTCCTTTTATAGTGAGAGGTGTGCCCCTAAAATCTAGGAACTACCTTTCCAAATCAGCCTCCTAACTTGGAGGAATTAGTTGAGATGACTTGGGGAGTGGTTGAGTGACTTTTCTTGATGGAATCTCGTGGCTTTTGGCTTCCTTTGATTGCTCCACATGTCCATAAAAGATTCCCCACGAATTTTTAGCTTGAAGCTTGACTTTTAACATTAGGCACATACATTTTAAAATGAACCCGTTTTTTGAAAGACACCTCCACACAAATATAATATATACATAGACATAAACACACTAAATACACAAAAGAGATAGACTTCAGTTGCCATAGGTAATCATGTATCCATTAAACACATTCATCAACTCAAACAGAAAAATGCAGTAAGCACACACTCAATCACATCTTTGTGTTGGGTGTGTGTGGAATTGTGAAAAGCACAAAAGAAGCACACACAAGGAGGAAAAAGAAATTGAATGGTTGGAATCCGTTTTCCCATTGGTGATGAATATATCTAAAGTAAGAGCTAAACAATATTCCTAAGTACAAATTTCCATTAAATATGAGTGTATCATGTATTTGGTAACATGGGGAAAAGCTTTAGTTAACACTAGAGTAAAAAGTGTATAGGGAAAATTTTCACATTAAAGCTACTCAAGGAACACATATGTGTAACAACCCTAACTGCACCACTCTAGAGCAATGTACCGAATCAATATCCCTTGTATGAAGGAGCTCTCTCCCATAGTGGTAATGCATCTCATTTTGATTTGTGCATGAAACACTCGATTTCGTGCAACATCCAATGCACTCTCACTATTAGTGAGACGATGTGTATCATGACCAATCTCCATGCAAATATCCATCAAAGGTGTCTCAACCATATAGACTCCACTATAGCATTAAGAATTGGAATGTTCTCAACTTCACAACTTGATGTCGCTAGTGTTGGTTGCTTCTTACTTGATCAAGATTTGCATGAGTCTGTAAGGAAAAATCAATTACCACTAGTGGACATGTGAGTATCATAAGAACCATCCTATTCATGACTTGTAAACGCATGCAAGCATGGTTGAATATCTCAGCCATAAAAAAGATCTAAACTCAAAGCTCCTTTGAGATATCTAAACACACATTTCACTCTTTTTCAATGCTTAGTGCTATGGATATGCATGAACCAACTCAACTAGGAAACTGCATACAATGTATCTCACCTCATCTTGCATGCATATGTAAGGCATGCCACAACTTGCTATTAAAGAGAAGTATCAAATGCATCACTGGTATCACCAATTGAGAACCCAAATCTTGTCTTCCTTCCTATGGAGACTAGCCTACAATTTGCAAAGTTCAAAATGGTGAGGTGGTTTTTTCAGGAGGATCCAGATGAACACATTAGAAGGTTTTTAGCACTATGTAAGACTAGAGGCCTAATGGGTAGGGAGGATGCTTTTTTTATTCTTTTCCCTGCCACATTAGAGGGATTAGCTGATAAGTGGTTCAACCAGTTTACTGAAAACCATTTTACCACTTGGGATGTGATGAAAGATGCTTTTAAAAATCAGTTCCAACATGGCAACACCGCGGAGATTATCATAGAAGAGCTAGAAAATTTAAGATTAGGTCTAGGAGAAAAGTTCCCAGAGTTTGTGACTCAGGCCAAAGCACTAATGGCTAAATTGCCAAACCCACCCCACGATTTTTTTGTCAAGAAATGGTTGGCTAAGCCCCTACCAGTGGCCACCCAATGCAAAATAAAGGAGTTAGTGCTACCTACAGCCTCCATAGAGGAGTTCATCAGCACAACCACATGCTTGGAACAGATAAGGTACCAGTATGGAGCCACCTCTTCCCAACCAACATATGGTACAGAAATGGAGGATCCAGTGATAGAGCTAAGGAAAGAGTTGGAGGGTTTAAAGAGAAATAAGCCCTACAAAGAGGAAGAGAATGTTGTTGCTCAGTTGAGAAGAGAGATTGAAGCACTAAAGCTCGAAAAGGAGGAGGAGGCCCAGGCAGAGGAATTGGCTCAGCTACGACAGGAGTTGCAGGAGCTCAAAGGAGGTAGCATCAAAAGTGGACTTTGGTGTTCCATGTGCAGCAAGCAAGGTCACATAGTAAGTGAATGTCCTCTGTTAAATATGACTTGTCAATTATGCAGGAAGGTTGGCCATGAGGCCCATGAATGCCAATCAAGAGGAATGCCTGCAACGACATACTGGACACAAGGAGGACCTCCAACACCAGCAAATGTGATGGCTGCTGCACCAAATCAAGGTAACAACTATAATCCTAGACACAGGAATAACTTTGGAAATGGGCCCAGGAGGCCAATCATTTGTTTCAGATGTGGAGAATGTGGGCATTATCAAAGTAGGTGCACCCTACCAGAAAATGCCCCTCCCTGCAGGAACTGCCCTGCTGCAAGAGACCATTATACAAATTGTTGTCCTAAGAATTAAGCCTCTTCATCCGGACCCCACATTCAGATGATTTCTGTGCACAAGGAAGAAGTGTGTGATCCAATCAACGAACCATCTCCATCTACCAGGGTGGTGCAATTAGAAGAAATAACATCTTTGACTGTGCAGACAAGAAGCAAGGGGAAGGCTAAAGTTGACATAGGACAAGAATCAAAGATTAAGGAAGGGAATCAAAATAGAGAAACATCTGAAGATAAAGTCACCACAGGTGCAGATACAAGTCAAAAAGGAGATCAAATATGCACCAGTGATGCCATTGGACATGCCTTCAACAGGGCTCATGAGGAGCTTGATAAGTCAACTGGAGTCCAAGCTCTCAAGGAATGAGAGGCTTCAAAACTACTCAAGTCACTGAAGAAGGAGGTTAGTATTTTTGAATTGATAAAGATGGATGGGAAATTCAGATCAGAGTTATTGCAGATAATTGATGAGGCTTCTACCACAAGTTTGGTGGCAAAGGCCACTATTTTACATAAGGGAAAACTTGTAGGGGAAGCACCCCTTACAGATTATAAAAGTCCTCGGCTGATAGTATCTATCAAAGGTCATGAATTTCAAGGAGTTATTGTGGATGGTGGTTCCGGTATTAACTTGATGCCTGAACACACAATGAAAGAGATTGGACTCCATCCTTCAAGGCCTGCAAATTTCACTGTTACTTTGGCAGATCAGAGCAAAGTAAGGCCCTTGGGAGTGATCCCAAAAGTTCCACTTGAAGTACAAGGTAATCTATTCATTCTGGATTTTGTGGTTTTAAGATTGCCCCAGGTTGAAGGAGGATTTCCTCTCTTAATTGGACGACCATGGCTGAGGCATGCAAGTGTCATTCATGATTGGGGCAAGGACACTATGTGGGTACAAAAGAAAGGGCAAGAGCTGACACAGATTCATTTAGAAGAGGGCCCAGATAATCAAGGAAACACTACCATGATGCAAACAGTTGGCATTTGCATGGAAAGAGAATCGGAGGATCAACCCCAAATAGATTTCGAGGAAGAAGAGGATATTCTAAATTGGCTCCAAGCAGGCAACCCTTCCTCTTGTTTTGGAATTTTTCTTAATAATTCTTGCACGACTGAAGGTTATGATGAAGATAAGGGAAAAGTCCAGGTTGATGGATTGGGAGAGCCCATCACAGACCACAGAAGGGGCAGGAAGACACCCCTCAAATACTGGAGGATATGACAACCACAGATAAAGAAGTTTCTAAAGCTAAAAGCAAGGTAAAAAGTTCTAGTGAAGAATGTTCTTTCCCAATTCAAGAAATCCCTGTAGGATGGATGCAGGACAAGGAGAAACACATTGAAGTCCAAAATACACCTGCTTATGAAGCAATGCACGAAAAGCTAGTAGAAGAAGACAAGGAAGCAGATGCACACGAAGATAATATGGTAGCGAGAAATCCTGTCCAAGAAATACAATTAGGCACTCAAGACAATAATCAGCCAGTTTTGGTGGCCACTTGGTTGTGGAGCCACCCAGGGATCCTTGCAAAGGTAAAATCATTCTTGACCCAGTATATAGATGTCTTTGCTTGGCATTATAAAGACTTAGAAGGAGTGCCTGCAACTTATGGAGAGCACAGAATCCCTCTGGTTGATGGAGCCAAACCCATAAGAGGAAAGAGTTATAGACTTAATCCAAAATATGCCGAAGCTATCTATGTGGAAATCCAAAAATTGGAGGATGCAGGAATCATCATTCCTGTTGAACACTCAGAGTGGCTCTCACCTATGGTTATAGTACCGAAGAAGAATACTAATAAAATCAGAATTTGTGTTGATTTTAGAGCACTCAACAAGGTGACCATTCCAGATGGTTTCCCTATGCCTTTTGCAGAATAGGTCATTGAAGAAGTGGCTGGGCATGCATTATATAGCTTTATGGATGGATTCAGTGGCTATAACCAAATATCAATACATCCAGAGGATCGTGAAAAGACTGCTTTTATCACTCCTTGGGGAACATATGTGTATGTAAAAATGCCATTTGGGCTCAGAAATGCTCTAGCCACCTTTAATAGAACGGTCAATCTCATTTTTGGCCCCCTATTGCTGGAATCACTTGGAATCTTCATGGATGACTTCTCTTTGTTTTCAAGATCTCACAAGGAAACTCATCTAGATTGTTTGGACCACCACTTGAGGCAGCTGCAGAATATTTTCAAAAGATGCAGGGAGACTAAGTTAAAGCTCAATCCAAACAAATGTCATTTCCTTGTGACAGAAGGAACCCTCTTAGGACATGTGGTGTCGACTAAAGGTATGGCCCCAGATCCTGACAAAATCATTTCTATATTAAAGTTGCCTAAACCTAAATCCCCTAAAGAGATTCAGAGTTTCTTGGGGCATACTGGATACCATAGAAGGTTTATAAAAATGTATGCAGAGATAGCTAGACCTCTGGCTAGAATTACAGGCAAGGAAGTACCTTTTAAATGGGAAGAAGAGGAGGAAAAAGCATATCAAACATTACGCTCAAGGTTAGTGTCTGCTCCTATTTTGGTCACACCTGAGTGGTCAAATATCTTTCATATACATGTCCATGCCAGTGCCTATGCAGTGGGGGCAGTTTTGACCCAACCCAGTGAAGAATTTAAAGTGGACAGGCCAATTCAATATGCCAGTAGAATCTTGACTAAGGCTGAAAGGAATTACAGTACTATAGAAAGGGAAGCCCTGGCAATGGTCTTTGCTGTCCAAAAATTCCGTAATTACTTACTGGGGGTAAAATTTATTATTATAACAGATCACCAACCACTAAAATACCTACTCAACAAACCACAAGCCACTGGTAGAATATGGAGGTGGTTATTGTTGTTCCAAGAGTTTGATTTTTCTGTAGTCCATAAACCAGGTAAAGAAAATGTTATGGCGGATCACCTATCTAGAATAAATATGATGAATCAAACTAGTGGAATCAATGATGACTTTCCAGATGCTCATCTGTTTGCTATACAAGCTCAAGGTTGGTATTACGACATCAAAAATTTCATTAAAACTGGGTTGTATCCAGAAAAGGCTAGTGCTGTACAAAAGAAGAGACTGCTAATCAAGAGTAGACCATATACCTTCATTGAAGATAAATTGTATAGACAAGGCAAGGATGACCGGTTCAGGAAGTGTTTGGAAGAAGAAGAAGTGAGGGAAGTCCTTCACTCTACACATGAAGGAACAGGTGGTGGGCACCTTTCAGGACATATTATGAGTCAGAGGATACTGGCTGCTGGTCTATGGTGGCCTACACTATTTAGGGATGCAAATGAATGGGGAAAGGCATGTGACATTTGCCAGAGGTGTGGACCTAAGCCAACAAAGCAGAGACATAACCCCTTAGTTGTTTCCACTTCCTGGCAACCATTTGAGAAGTGGGGGCTAGATTTTGTAGGGTCCATCTACCCTCCCGCTTTTCCAAAAAGAGAAAAATATCTCTTAATAGCTACAGATTATGCAACAAAGTGGGCTGAAGCTATTGCCTCCCCCGATTGCACTGCCCAAACTGTTGCCGATTTCATTTATAGTAGCATCATTTGCAGGTTTGGATGCCCATTTGAAATTTGTACAGATCAAGGTACACATTTTGTCAATAAGGTCCTGCAGGAAATTTTTAACAGGTATAGAATTCTACATAGGACTTCTTGTGCTTACTATCCAAGAGCCAATGGACAGGCTGAGTCGACAAATAAGGTTTTAATCTCAATGTTAAGAAAGGAGTGTATGTTGCAACCCACTTCATGGGGCATTGCTTATCAAGGTACACTGTGGGCATACAGGTTAGCCTACAAAGAGGCCACAGGATATTCTCCATTCCAGCTAGTTTATGGCATATCGCCCATTGAGCCATTTGAATTTTTACATGGTTCACCTAAGATTGCATTCATGCAGGGCAGGAAGGATTGTGAGGTCTCTCACAGGCTTGGAGCACTACATAAAGTGGAGGAGATTCGTCTACTCGCAACGAAACAATTGATAGAGACTCAGATAAAGAGGAAGGAGGCACACGATCGCCATCTGTGGAACAATAACATTGGAACAGGCATGTTAGTTCCTCTCCATAGACCTCATCTTAATACACAACTGAGAGGAAAATGGCTTCCACATTGGGAAGGACCTTATAGAGTCAAAACAATGCTGAATTGGGGTGCTGTGGAGTTAGAGACGCTGGAAGGAGAGGCCTTGCCACTCGTCAACATATCAAGGCTCAAGGCCTATCATCAACACACTTGAAGAAGTATGGATCACCTGGAACTGCAAAATCTGTCCAGGTTGTACATAGCTTTCTCATCAAACTTTGCTCAGTTTTAGTAGTTTTCTTTATCATTTTCATTCTCGATACTGGGGTTTTTGAGCCACCTAGAAGGCATTTCACAATCTCTGCAAAAGTAAAACTTTTGGATAATTTTGGAAAATTTTCTAGCATTTTTAGCATTTTTCTAGCAATTTTTATCCCTTTCCAATGTCTTTTTCTTGCCAAATGGGAGGAACAAAGGAAGCTCTCTGTGGGTTTGAGTGAGAAAAGTGGCCTCAACCAGTAGGGTATTTTTTTTAGAATTTTTGCAGATTTTTTTAGAATTTTTTGCCATTTTTTTAATTTTTTATGTATTTTTTCAGTTTTTTCATAATTAAAAAAAAAAAAAAAAGAGCCCCCAAAGATCCCCCAAAGAGCCCCCCCCCCCCCCCCCCCCCGCCACCCCCCCTCCCCCCAGCGACCAAAAACCCCCCCCACCGCCCAAAACCCCCCCCCCCCCCCCCCCCCGCCCCCCCCCCCCTGCCCCCCCCCCCCCCCATTTTTCTTTCTTTTCAATTTTTTTTTTTATTTATTTATTTATTTATTTATTTAGTTCATTTTGTTTATTTTCATATTTTTTTATTAAAAAAACATATATATATATATATATATATATATATATATATATATATATATATATATATATATATATATATATATATATATATATATATATATATATATATATATATATATATATATATATTCTTAATTTTCTTCTTTTTTTAATTATTTTATTTTATTTTTATTTTTATTTATTTTATTTATTTTATTGATATTTTTAGTGGGCGTTCATTCAAAAAAAAAAAACCATTTTTTATTTATTTTTTTATTATTTTATTATTATTTTTTTTCATTTTCATGTCTAAATGCTTTTGGCTCTGGATTGTACCTCGGTTGGCCGTTTTTTACAAAAAAGGAGTCATTTTCATGTTTTTTGGCACCTCTGGACTCATTTTTTGACTTTATTTTTCCAAATTCCCACATTTTCTCTGAGTTTTGGTCAAAACCCTCACTATTTGCACACATTTATCACATGTTTTTATTTACCCCCATTGTCCACATGGTCTATTCTCACTTTCTCTTTCCTTATGTTTAATAATATTCCATCTGTACCCTCAGTAGCCCTCCAGTTTGATCATTTTAGCCCCCCCCAGGCCCTGATTCCTACTTCCAACCCCTCCCTTTACCAATCTGCCCAGCCACATCCTTCACCCTCCCGGCCCCATCCATCTTCATACCCTCAGCCCTCCCTTCCCATTCCATTCTAACCTCCCATTGCCCCTCTTTTGCTTTTCCATAACAAAATCCCACTTCTTGTTCTTTTCTGGTGCTTGTTCTGGTGGATGTTCTCAGATGTTCTCTTCAAGTTGTTGCAGCTCTGTTCTCATGGTGTCCTCTATGTTCAAAGTTTTGGTTGTAGCTCTCCGGGACGGAGAGCACATTAGGTGGTGGGCAACTGTTGAGCCCATCAAAGTCATGTTGGTCAAAGCCAACTACAGTCACAGTCAACTGGTCAAAGTCAACTGGTCAAAGTCAACTGGTCAAAGTCAACAAAGGGCAAGGTCAAAGTCAATAGGTGCAAAGTCAAAGTGCGTAAGTGCAGGTGTCAAAGTGCACAGGTAGTGCACAATGAATTGTCCACAAAGGGTAAATTCGAGAAAATGGGTTGCAGGTTGCAGAGGTATTTTGTCTAATTTCCCTAAGGTTCAAAGTGTGTTTTAAAGTGTTTTGGAAGGTTCAGGTGAACCCCCTCTTATGTGCAAAAGTGAAGACTTAAAAGGAAACATGAAGGTATGTGAAGCGGCAAAGTGTACGCACAGATGAAAGTATGGCCCCCCATTAAAATTTTTGGTTTTAAACTAAAGTCACTACAGGACAAAACAGTGAGTCGTTGGCTTCCACTTGTGAGGACAATTTTGGGACATCAAAGAGAGGACCAAGATACCATGGCAGTTAGGAGCGTACGTGATCGACACACTCACATGAAGGCAAGGGCCATTCTTGGACCAATGTTAGAGTAAGCAAGAGAGCATAGTCTAAGGAAGAAAGAGAGAGAAGTGGGAGAGTCACCAGTGCGACGACGCAGAGAAGTGGAAGTGAAGGAGTGCATAGGGAGTGCCCAAAGGATTGTGCAGAGAGTGCTAAGCTAGTCCCCCCAAGTATCTCAAGGTCCCATTGCAGTGGGTGCGTGTCGACAGAAGGTATTCACTCCTCCCCCTTTGTGGAAGCTTGGTGCAAGGTGTGCACAAGGATAAGCTTGAAGCAGGTGGAGGTCTGTTGCAGAGGAGCCGGCAGCAAGAAGACTTTGGGATATTTGGTATTTTGTGATTGGGCACTCTGTGGGATTGTGCACAGAGGTATTGGCTTGTCTTGTACTTCAAACCTTGTAATTGTCTTACTGTAATCAATCGACAGAAGCTTCCAGGTGTATTTTCTCTTCTTGTTTCTTCCCCTTTTCTCCTACAAACCCTCAAACTCCTTCTTGTCTGTGCAGAAGACTTTTATCATTCAAACTTCACGTATTTGAAAGAATGCATTAAGGAAAAATTATGTCGGAGGTTTCAAATTACTGAGAGTTTAACGTTGCCAAATACAAGAATATGGTTCACATTTACATTCTTTGTAGGGCAAACATTCTCGCTACTTCAACTCACATGATGTGCTCTTGTTTCTACAGACC
Source organism: Ceratopteris richardii (assembly GCA_020310875.1). Lineage (NCBI taxonomy): Eukaryota > Viridiplantae > Streptophyta > Polypodiopsida > Polypodiales > Pteridaceae > Ceratopteris > Ceratopteris richardii. The sequence goes on along the minus strand of CM035435.1, from coordinate 3,704,549 downwards.
TTTTTCATTTTTTCCTCGAACACACCTTCAATTCTCGCGCACCCTCCATATAACTTCTTCTTCTTCTTATGACATGCCCACGAACTTCGACATAACCGTCTATTAAAATCGGACTTACCAAAAATAGACATCTAACTAGATAATATCTAAGTTTAACAATCTTTTCATAATTCAAATTAATCATTTATCTTCCAGATTTCATTGCCTTCAACACCAGGCACAGCCTGGTGGGTAATTTTGTCAAAAATTAGACTCGAATTTAGCAATCCCTTGATCATATAAAATAATTTCCTTCGAGTGTTTAGAAATAGACACTTCTTCTGCTTCAACCTTTTGACTTTGCCAAATATTAAAATCCTCGTCACAACAATCCTGCTTTCCTTGAAAGTCTTTATCAATAATAAATTGATGCTTTTCAATTATCATATCCACCTTTTCTTCTAGCTTCTTCTTCAACAATTGTTCCTGTAATTCTTTAATTATCTGCACCTGTTCTTCAATTTGCTTCTCTTGGTTTTCAATAACACAGACTAAATCTTTCTCATACTTTGACACAAAGCATGTCTGCACCTATTCATACCGAATCTTGAACATACTTTGCCAACGACTCTGAAACACCATCCAAATATCTTGAACATACTTATGCAGGTGTTGCTTTAATAATCCTATATCCGATCGTGTCATTAATACAACATCTAGCTCCACATCTTCGTTTTTTAACATCTTTCTGCAGAGTAGCATTAAGTGTTGAAAATTCCATCATCTCTTTTTGAATTTGTTCTCACATAGACTTCTGCCATTCGTCAGATTCCTGCATAGACCGCTTTATACTGGACAGCTCTATTACTTGTTGCATCTTACTCTGTTGAAATTTCTCTAATATTTGTACCTTCTTATCCAACTCTTCTTGAAGTGTTTCAACCTGCCTCTGCAAAGACTGATAATCCTCTATATTAATAAATAATTTTGTCAGCTCGTGCCTAGTCAATCTTTTCTCTTGCAAGACTAAAAAATCAAAAATCTCCTACAATCTGTTCTTCATTCCTAATACATCATAATCTATATTCTTAATTGATTGGTGCATAGCATCCTCTGGTAATTTATCCCCTACTGCTTGCAGTTGTTCCTCCAACCTTCTCTTTTTAGACAACTTAAAAACACTTCCTAGTACTTTTGGATGCTCAACCTCATATGCCACCTGCAGCAAATTATCCTCCTCTACCACTGCTTTTCGTACATCAGGTTCAATTATCTGCATCATTGGTTCCAATTCTTGTACAGTATAACCAATTCTGAGAAGATCCTCACACGTCTCTGAAGGTCTGTCCATGGACTCTTTCACTGCTAGCTGTTCCTGATCTTTACCCATCAACTCATCACTATGCATAGCTATCCCCTTTGGCCATAATAACCTCTGACTATCTACCAGCTGCACAAACTCAAATAATGTCGCCAAATATGATGACAGCCTACTATTAGATTGCGTTTTACACTTATCCCCAATAAATATCTCACTATGTAGGTGATCATGCAACCAACGAGGCCAACTGACCTGTCCCCCTACCTCTGCATAAGCCAAAGGTTGAAAATTTTCTTTGGACATATAATCATATTTGATGATGAAACACAACCTCTCCAAATACCATTTTAACTGCTCTCGTCGGACATAACCTGCATTCTTCATCATGTAATACTGCCGTCCCCCTTCCCTGGGTCCAAAATGTTTCTTCAAGGCCTCCTCCGAACACTTCGGAATAACGACATCATTATAAATAGGCAACCTAAATATTTTCGCAACTAGTTCCAGTGAAAATTTTACCTGAAGTGCCAGTTGACCTTTCGTTTTCCTGATTCCAGTTGACTCTTTGCATAATAGTTGCATCTCCATCTCGCCCATGGGAAAGTAGCAAATTGAAATAAACCAATCCTTCGGAGCCAACTCTCATTCGTGGTGGACTGTGTATCAACTTCCACCTTAAAATCTGTATATGGTTCCATAAGAGTTTGCACAAACTTAGTAGTCGTTGATGGCGTCGATATCTCCTCTTCGTCATCCTGTAACAAACTGTTACTTTCCTTAGTTGTGGTTTCTTCCTTGTGCACTACATCTTCTCTCTTACTCATACGTCCCCGCATGACTCGTGGTTCAGGCACCGACACAATAGACACAGGAAGAGACATTATCTTGGGGGCCATAAAGTAGGACTGAAAATACCAGTTCCACGAGTGCGAATGTTCGAATTGCCACTAGCAGCAATGGTGGATGTACTTACTCACGTACCACTTCATGCAACGCAATAATATTCTAGTATGGATCACCTTAAAAATCCTCAACAGCCTGTTTCCCCGCATTTCCATAACCCACTTAAAAGATCTTTGACACGTGCCTGAATAATCATGGAACTTAAAACTAATGCATACTTCGAGAATACCAAACTGATATTTAAATTCCTCAACATTACTTTCTATAGTGCAAAAACTTTGGACCACAAAATTCTGACTAACCTTACTGTGCAAGATAATAGCTAGTTGAGCACTATCTTTCTGTTCATGTTGCCCCTGATAGATCTACTCCTCATACCTCTGCCCACTTGCAATCCTTGTTATACTTGTTGCCGCAACTTCATTACTTGTTGACTCGGAATGCCCCTTTGCATCTCCACTCCGATCCAGTAACATCTCCTTTTCAATCTTTGGCCTTGAAATAACCCTTAGCAAACTGTTGTACTGCAACTTTGGACATGAAACCCATTGTAATCGTAAGAAATTGCTTAATGTAGTTTTGGACCAACACGAAGCCTGAAAACAGTTCACCACGGATAAAAATGTAGAGAAATAAAATCTTTTACTATGATGATCACAAACATTGATGACTTGATTTTCAGGATCATGGACCACTTGCACCACATTAGAAGATAACCAATCCAAATGTGGCGGCTTCCCCTGAAATAATTTCAGCCTAAATCCATTGATTGGCTTGTCCATCCATGTGCCAAGCACATCTGCCACTCGAAAAGTTCCTTGACCTAAATCCTGCACAATCTGATATGGGCCTTTATACCTCAATGTAAGCTTTCGTGGATGAGGTCCAAGCTTAGAATTATACACCATCACCAATCGCCTTCTTTAAATAACTTAAACTTCACATTCTAATTAATCCAAGCTTGTCTCCACCTTTGAATGATCTCAGTAATATATGCACTTATCAAACGATCCTCCTCCATCTGTAGAAGATATTTGCTCGTGTTTAACCGATAGCTCAGGCGACATTTTTTCTACCCTGATTCACAAACTTGGAACTACAAATTCCATAGGTACTACTGCCTCCAACCCATAGACCAATCGGAAAGGTTTCATTCCTGTTGTCACTTTAAATGCTGTTCTAAATGACCACAAAGCTGAGTCGAGAAACAAAACCCAATTTTTCTGATTATCATGCACTAGCTTTTTAAGAATACGCATTAAAGTTTTATTCGTACTTTTCGCTTGACCATTTGCTTGTGGATGATATGCTGTGGTCTTTTTATGCATGATAATGAATTCTTGTTAACTCTGAAATCACCTCATTAAGGAAATGGGTACCTCTGTCACTCACCAACTCAATCGGACACCCAGACCTGGTCATAATATTATGATAAAGAAATTTCACCACACTTGTTGCCTTATTGTCCTTCAAAGCCACTGCTTCCACCTATTTTGTACAATAGTCTGTTGCTACAAGTATATATCTACTTCCCCGCTGAGTAGTAGGTTTAACGGGCCCCACAAAATCCATGCCCCATTTTTGGAAAGGATCCAATGGTAAAACTGGATGATTAGAGATCTGATCTGAATTATAAGGTTGATCCAACTTTTGGCAAATCACACATCCTTTAGCATACTCATGTGCATCCTTAAAAAGAGTCGGCCCCCACAACCCAGCTTGTAAAACCTTCTTCCCTGTAATATCCCCTGACAAATGACCTCCTGCTAGACCTCAATGTGCTTCTTGTAAAACAGCTGGTTGCTCAAATTCTGGTACACACCTTCTTATTACCTGATCCACCCCTTTTTTGTATAATGCCCCAGCTATAACCAAATACGGCCTACTTTTAAGTGCAAACTTCTTCCTCTGATCAGGTGTAAAGTACTATGGTAATGAACCCTCAGTTAAGAAAACTAATAATTCGTCATACCAAGAATGTGCCTCCACTACTTGTGCATTAAACAACTCAGCATCCTGAAATGCATCAATTACACCTGTGGGTGATTCTCCTCAATCCAATCTACTAAAGTAATCTGCCATTGCATGCTCCTTTCTAGGAGTATGGATAATCACAAAATCAAATTCCTGTAATAAAAGCATCCATCTGGCTAATCCTCCTCTTAATAAGGGCTTCTTGATTAAATAGACCAAGGCCTAATGATCCACATGAAAAAACACCACCTTATTTGCCAACAAATAATGTCAAAAATTATTAAGAGCATATACCATTGCCAAAGCTTCCCTTTCCGTCACCGGGTAATTTCCTTTAGCCGCACACAATACTCTACTAGCATAATAGACAGGTCTATACCATCCTTTGTCTTTCTGCTGCATCAAAACTGCTCCTACAGCCACATCCGATGCATCAACAAATATGTGAAATGGCAATGACCAATCGGGTGGTTGCGAAATTGGTGCTACCAACACCATCTTTTTTAACAATTGAAATGCTTTCTCTTGAGGATCTGCCCACACAAATGGAACATCCTTTTTGGTCAAATGCGTCAGCGGTAGAGAAATATTTGCTAAATACCTTAAGTATCTAGAATGCCATTTAATCTGAACCACGAACCACATTATTTCTTTCACATTGGTCGGTGCTTTAGCTGTGCTAATAGCTTCAATCTTCTTAATATCAATAGCCATCCCTTCTTGCGAGATAACATGGCCCAATAAAATACCACTTCTAACAGCAATAACACTCTTAAACAGATTCAACACCATCCTAAACTGCCGACATCTGTCAAAACATGATTTCAGGTGTAGCAAATGTTGAATCCTCTTACCAAAGACCGAAAAATCATCTACAAAAACTTGCATAAAATCCTGTAGATAAGGTTCAAACACTTTATGGGCTACATAATTGAACGATGGCGGTCCATTCTTCAAGCCAAAACTCATGACTGTAAACACATAAGCACCAAATTCAGTGATAAATGTTGTTTTATGCTTATCCTCCTCAGCAACACTGATCTGATTATACCCTGAAAATCCATCCAAAAAAATATACATTTCATGTCGTGCTACTGCGTCCAACATTGCATCACAAAACGGCATAGGAAACGGGTTTGTAACCGTTGCCGCATTTAACTTTCTATAATCGACACAAATTCTAAGCTTCCCATTCTTTTTCGGGACCACTATAATAGGAGATAGCCAAGTCACCTGATTCACAGGTTTGATAGATCCGACTGCTAGTAGTTTATCAATTTCTTCCTTCACCTATTTAGCAAAGTTAGGATTCATTCTATATCTTTGTTGCGCTATGGGTACTGCATCCGTCTTCAAATTAATCCAATGTGGATGCAAATAAGGGTCTATACCTTTCACTTGAGTGTAATCCCAAGCAAACACATCTACATACTCTTTTAGTAAGCAAATGAGATCCTCCTTAAACTTTCCTTCCAATGTTTAAATTTACCAATCCGCACCATCTTGGGTTCAACTTCTGTTCCTAAATTAACCTCTTGGAGCTCCTCCTCCTTCACTCGCATAACACCTGCATAATTTTGATCGTATATCCGTTCCACCAGAGTTATTATTTCTTTCTCTTGTTGTTCCACCCGCTGCTGTACCGGAATTTCCATACTTTGCTCGAATATCTTTTGTATGTGTGCATCTGCAACCTGTTCACCTGGAACTGGCCCTTCTACATTCTGCACAACCAGATTATCCTTACTTAATACTCGTGCAACATCAACCTCTAGTACCGGTACCACTGTTGGATTTGCTTGCAAAAACTTTTCCTCCTCATCATCTCATCCGCTAAATTAATTGTCTGAGCCATGAGTGGTTTCTCCTGACATATTTCTTCTTCCCCGCATAGGGATTATCAATTGCTTTTTCCCCTTTGTGATCATCACCACATTCAGACCCGAATCCTGCTTGACTTTAGCAATTCGAAACCAAGGTCTCCCTAGCAACATTTCATACGGGTATGCTGACTCAGACATTCTAATAACAACAAAATTTACCATAAATGTCATTCCTAAAATGATAATCTCTTGCTGCTTCAGAATGCCAACTGACTGTACTTGAGCTTGATCTGCCATTTTGACCTGAAAAGTTGCTGGAGCCAATGCCCCTTTTCCCATTTCTATAAAAATATGCTCAGGTAATATATTTACCCCTGATCCTCCATCAAGCAACACTTCATCAAATCGTCTGTGGTTGTACTATACTTGAATTACTGGTACTACAAAGTCAACATCTGCTAGATCAATAGTATTGGCTGAAGTTGAAGGTACGGACCTACTTCGTGGCTCTGCCCACTGCCCAAGTAACCGCTTCAACAACTTCTCTCGAAATGCTTTACCAAAGATAACAGTTGATCCAAAGACAACTATAACGGTGAGCTAATGATTACGTCAAACCAATATTTTTCCTGATCATGCTCACTCTGACCCCTATTCCCCTCTATTATTGAAGGTATCAAATCCACTCCTTGTTGTTGCTCAGTCTGACTTCCACACCTTACCTGTTTATGGTGCTCGTCCTGAACTTGCTTCAAGACCTTGTCTCTGATATGCCTTTGTTCTTGCCAATTAATAGGTCCTTTATTTTTTGGTCTTGTAAGTGCCAACACTTCGACTTCTTTTCCTTTCCCACATTGTTTACAATCAAACTGCCATTGGTTATCCTTCTTAACGTGTACTCTCTCAGATGTACCTATTGTTTGCTTTTCATGAATCAAAAAAGCAAAGCTATGTGATTGCTGCGATCAGGAATTGAACGTTTTCTTTTAACCACAGTGCTCGCTGTGACTTGTTGAAGGAATATGGAATAGAATCTAGATCTATACGCTGCGCCCGCCTTGGAAGATTTGTATAGAGAAAGCTTCTTATGAAGCTATATGTTGGACCAATATAAACATTGACTTCCAACAATCCCTCCTTCAATGTCATATTGGTACAAGATTCACTAACCTGCAAATCTTCTCATGACTGTCTATAGTCAATGCTTTGGTAAATATATCTGCAACATTCTCACTAGAAGGAACATAAGCTAGCTCAATGTACTTCTTAGCTATCTGCTCTCGAATATAGTGGTAGTGTACCTCTATATGCTTTGTCCTTGCATGATGCACTGGATTCTTAGCTATAGCTATAGCACTCTCGCTATCTAAAAATATCTGAATGGGTTGATGTACTCTTACATCAAGATAACTGAAAATCTTCTGCAACCATACTGACTCTAGAGTAGCTGTAAATGTTGCACGATATTCAGCTTCACATGATGAAGTGGCAATAGTGGGTTGTCTCTTTGAAAGCCATGAGATAAGACAATCTCCAAGATAAAAAAAAATCCACTAGTACCTCTTCTTGTGTCTCTATCACCTGCCCAATCAGAATCTGAAAATCCTTTTAGTAAAAAATGTGTAGATTTCGAAAATACCATAGCAAAATTTGAAGTTCCCTTCAAATAACGAAAGATCTGCTTTACTGCTTTCCAATGTAACACTGTCGGATTTCGCATGAACCTTGATACTTAAGAAACTGCAAACTGTATATCAAGACGTGTATTACAAAGATATATCAAGCAACCCACTGCTTGACTATATAGAGTAGCATCAAATGGCTCTGCATCTGCTACCATTTTTTAAAGACATGTTCTGATCCATAGGTGTTTGCATAGGTTTAGAATCACCCATCTGAAACCTTTCCAAAAGTTTCTCAATGTACTTCTGTTGTGTCATGTAGATACACTCCTCTTGAAACAGAAACTGAATCCCAAGATAATAATGTAAAATGCCTAAATCATTTACATCCAATGTTTGCTTCAATTCTTCTTTCAACATCTGCAAATCTTCATCTCTGGGACCTGTGACTATAATATCATCCACATAAATGATTGCTATAATCATCATACCTGTTTCAGCTTTAACATAAAGAGTTGGAGCCGCATCTGAGTTATGGAAACCAATGGATAAAAGATATGTATGTATCTTTTCATACCATGATCTAGGTGCCTATTTTAAACCATATAAAGCTTTTATAAGCTTACACACTAAGTGTTCTTTACCTGTCTCTTCAAAACCTTCTGGCTGCTGAATATACACATCTTCATGTAAATCACCATTAAGATAAGGAGTCTTAATGTCAAGTTGATATATATGCCAACCAAAATGCACTGCTAGAGCAAGTATTGACCTAATAACAGTCATCCTAGATGTAGGAGCAAATGTCTCATCATAATCAATACCTTTTTGTTGTGCATATCCTTTGACAACCAACCTGGCTTTGTATCTATCAATAGTACCATCTGCTTTCCTTTTGATTTTGAAGATCCATTTTACACCTATAGCCTTCTTTCCTTCTGGTAACTCACATAGCTGCCAAGTTTGATTTTTATGAATAGAATCAATCTCTTCTTGCATAGCTTTTTTCCAAATAGGAATGTTAAGTGCATCTTTAACACACGCAGGTTCATCTTCAACAGTCATAAGTGCAAAAATATCATGAATCTCAAATTCTTCAGCAAAACTTACATGATCTTTTTGCTGTCTAGTTTGACTTCTTGTTCTTACATGGTCTTGTTGTTGTTGTCTAGTCTGACTCCTTGTTCTTCCACTAGAAGTCTTTCTGAACTTTCAGCTTCTAGAGTTTTTGGAACTTGTCCTGCAAATTGAGAACACCATCCCTCTGCATCACATAGTTTTGGACAAGAATAGCATCGTCATCTTCATGTGTACTCCTGGAAGGACCAGGAGTTGGTGCCTTTTCTAGTTCCTTGAGTGCTTCATTTTCTAACTCAATTGTAATGCGATTTTGATTTACCCAAACCTGAAGAAGTCCATTTCTTAGGTTTAGGTTGACTGCATGATCGTAGATCTAGTCTTGGCCCAAGACAAGAGGCTTAGTGAGATCGTCGTCTTGACACACTCGCACTTTAACTGTCAAGACAACATCTTGCATGTAGAGGGGAAGTTCCACCTCGCGCATGCAAGGGGTTTCCACACCTCCCAATCCTATGAGGTATGCTTCTATAGGATTGACACTTAATTTCAATCCTTGATAGTTAGAAAGTCTAACCCCACTAGTGGCTACAACTGAGTTAATCAAAGCTCCTACAGTCCTTGCACTTTTTCCTTGTCCTATTTCTAAGGTCAAAGGAGATCCGTGAATTATTCTGTGGGAATTTACACCAGAGACTTCACACATAGCCATATGATATCCTGGAGCTGCATAGGCATCTATCCTAGGCTGATCTCTACCCTATCTTCTCAATTTCATTCTTCCAATGCATTCCAATGCTTTTGCCTCTACTTCTTCTTGGATTCAGTTTTCTTCTTCCTTAGTTTCTTGGCATTGTTGAGTCGATTAATCATTTCCTCTATGAGAGGTTCTTGATATAGTTTGACTCTGCAACTGGTGATGTAACTAGGGAGGACATCACCATCTAAGGTGGCTAATTGGACTGCCCCACTTGTTGATATTCTGTTAATAATCATGGGTCCATAGTGTTGGATGTGATGGCTGGGTACAATCAGAAGATCAAGTTGGTGCTGCTAGACCTGCTTCACACCTGCCCTCTTTTCTCTTCAGATATGGTTAGAAGACTCCTTGAGCTTCCAAATGACACCAAGAAACTATATATATACTTTACAAAATGATTGAGTAATGATCAAACCAAAACAGATGATTTTGAACCTTCACAACTCCAAAAACTTTCTATTCCTGTAATGATACCTGCTCAGTCCTAAGCTCAGTGTGACCAGCACACTTGCAATTGATTTAATTCCTTCTGGGAGTATTATATTAACTTAACAAGCTACCATTAGCAAGTTAAATCACTCCAAATAACAAACTATACACTGAGCATGATCTTTAGCAAAATCAGGGACACCCCTGATTTTTTAGGACCAACACAGAAATATACCAGTGACTGCTTCGATAGTGATTTCTCCCAATTGGCTGAATAGAATGACTTGAAATCTTGTAGTGTTGTAGAATGCTTTGAGCTGGTTCCAATGAGCCCTGGATCATCAAATTTGGCTCAGTAGATCTTGAGTTATGCCCTGTTGAGGTTGACAGACTTTGAGATGAATGACTCAGAAAACACAGAGTTAAGGACAATGAATATATGTATTGAATCTATCAAATGTACATTCCCATTGGCATGTATAGTGATGCCCAATGGTACTCAGAGGTGTAGGCTAGGTAGTAGCTCTCACACACTCTATGATCTGCTTGGATTAGCCTCGGGAAGTGAGCCACTTAACTCGCGACTTTTACATAGCTCTTTTATAGGAATTTTGAACAAATTTGAATTTGAATTCAAATTAAAGTTTCCTTGATTCTCTCCACTAGACTTAGGGAGATATTCCCTCAACTAGATCATCTACTTTTTCCACGACTCTAGTCTAGTAGGTGTGATTACATAATTGATTAAGTCATATTGACTTTTTACATTGGGTAAAGAGTAACAATCAATTAAGCATCTGTTTCTATGGTTCAAATGTATCCTTCATGGGTTCAAACTTTATCTTTCAAGGTTCCAATTGTCCAAGCTTTATGTTGAGTCTTCAAGGCACAAATCAAAGCCAAGTGTGAAGGCTTGTTTGCACCAACAGCTCCCCCTCAAGCCAAACACTTGCTTGAGTCTTCATCTTTAGTCTTTAGTGATATCCTGCAATCCTATCATGGATTTAAACTTGCATAGCTTGCTCCCATCCAAAGATTTTGTAAGCAAATCTGCACATTGAATATTAGTGGACACATATGATAATTGGATTTCCTTGCTAAGTAATTTCTCCCTCACATAGTGGTAATGAACCTCTATGTGTTTTGTCCTAGCATGATACACAGGATTAGCTGCTAGGTGAAGTGAACTTGTGTTATCTCCAAATATGATAGGTGGCCTTGTATATAGACCTAATTCTGAGTATAGTAGCTTCAACCATATGGCTTCTTGAGTGGCATTGGCTAGCCCTCTGTATTCTGCCTCAGTAGATGATAGGGCTACTGTGGGTTGTTTCTTGGATGACCAAGAAATTGGTTTATCACCTGCAAAGCATATGTAACCAGATGTACTCCTCCTGTCATCCTTGCAACCTGCCCAATCTGCATCTGAGTATACCTTGATGTCAATGTCTGATGAATATGGATAATACAAACCATGATTTTGTGTTCCCTTTAGATACTTTACTATCTTCTTGGCTGCCTCCAAATGTGGTACTCTTGGCTTATGCATAAATTGGCTAAGTACACTAACACCATATGATATATCAATCCTGGTTAAGGTAGCATAATTGAGACTACCTACCAAACTTTGGTAACCTGTAATATCCTTGAGTTCTTCTCCTTCATGTGCACTGAGTTTGTGGTTGACCTCCATAGGAATGTTTGAGGCTTTAGCTTCCTGCAAATTAAACTTCTTGACCATGTCCTGAATGTACTTCTTCTGAGTAATGAATATACCTGAATTTGTGTAGACCAATTCAAGCCCTAGGAAGTACTTCAATAATCCAAGATCATTGATCTTGAATTCCTTCATCATTTGACCTTTGATGTGTCTAATTCCTTGAACATCATTTCCTGTAATAATGATGTCATCAACATAGACACACAAGTATATTACCTCTGAATTGTTCTTCTTTATAAACAATGAAGTATCTGCTTTGCTCATCACAAATCCTTGATCCAAGAGATAGGTTGTCAACCTATAATTCCATGCTCTAGGTGCCTACTTCAATCCATACAGAGCCTTCTTCAATTTACACACATGATTTACCTTATTGGGATCCTCATAGCCAGGTGGTTGTGACATGTAGACCTCTTCAGATATCCATCCATTCAAGAATGCATTCTTCACATCCAATTGGTACATGTTCCAATTCTTGGATGCAGCTACACTCACCATAATTCTGATAGTTGGCATCTTGGCCACAGGAGAAAATGTCTCCTCATAATCAATGCCTTGGGTTTGTGCAAAACCCTTGGCTACCAACCTAGCTTTGTACCTGCTTATTGTACCATCTGAGTTCCTTTTGAGTTTGTAGATCCATCTGGATCCTATCACCTTCATGGAGTCCTTCTTGGGTACCAATTCCCAAGTATCACTCTCCTTGAGAGCCTCCATTTCTTCATCCATTGCTTCCTTCCATTCTGGTTTAGTAATAGCTTCTTCAAATGTACCTGGTTCTTCACTTAAGATATCCTTTGCAAGATATACAGAGTGCTTGGTTACAAGTGAAGTATCATAACCATACCTAATTGGTTTCTTCTTTTCTCTTGAAGATCTCCTCATAGCTTGAGTTGAGGATTCTGGATTGTCTTCAAGTTGCTTCATCTTCATCTTCCCTTTAGATTTCCAAGCTTTGAATTCTTCAATGTTGATGGTGTCTTCATCATCTGAGCTTGTGTCCTCATTCTGAGTTGGTTCTTGTCTGACAAGCTTTGGAAAGTCTTCTTCCATATCATAAGGTAGACTAACTTTCCTGCACTCATTATCATACCATGAATCATTTTCATCAAAGATGACATCTCTGCTTACCTTGAAGCCTTTGTTTGAGGGGTTATAGAACCTGTATCCTTTCTGATTCAAATCATAACCAATAAAGATACACTTTTCAGCCTTAGGATCTAGCTTTCCCCTTACCTGTGAGGGAATATGCACATATGCAACACACCCAAAAATCTTGCAATGATCCAGAGATGGTCTCTTACCATGCCAAGCCTCATAGGGTGTCATTCCATCAAGTGTCTTTGATGGCAACCTGTTGATTAAGTATGTGGCAGTAGATACACTCTCTGCCCAAAGATAATTTGGTAATTTTTTCTCATTAAGCATAGACCTAGCTGTCTCCACAATGAGTCTATTCCTCCTTTCAGCTACCCCATTTTGTTCAGGTGAGTACCTTGTGGTAATCTCTCTCTTGATGCCTCTTTCCTGCAAGAACTCTTCAAAGTCATTGGAGAAATATTCTCCACCACCATCTGACCTTAGCCTCTTCAAATGTCTACCTGTTTGATTCTCAACTAATGCAAGATACCTTTTGAAACAATTAAATACTTCATCTTTATGTTTCATGAAGTACAAGACAGTCCATCTGCTATAATCATCTATAAAAGATACATAGTACCTTGATCCAGATATGGATGGCTCCTTGCTTGGTCCCCAAACATCTGTATGCACCAATTCCAAGTAGTCTTCATGCATAAAACCTTTTTTGGTATATGGCAATCTGTGTGACTTACCAAATTGACAAGCCCCACACTTGTATATCATGTGTTGCTTGGATACATTAGGTATCCCAAGCACACATTGATCCCTACTCATTTGCTTTATGGTCCTCTCTCCAATGTGACCTAATCTCTTGTGCCACATCTCCAATTCTGATAGGGTTTGGTCCTTGTAATTGTACAATGCAATATTCTTAGTATCCTCAAGTTCAAAGGTAAATAGTCTACCTGATTTCTCTCCCTTGGCTATCCTTCTGAATCCATGTCTTGGATCCTCCACATATGCACCATGTTGAGTGAACCTGACCTGTAGACCTTTTTCAACAATCTGACCTACACTCATCAGATTCTTGGTGATTGTTGGAACATACAATACTCTGCTTAGCAAATTCTGATTACCATCACTTGTTTTGACATTACCTACTTTAACCACTGAATGTTTAGTGTCATCACCTGTCTGCACTTGGTGCTTGCCTTTAGGTTCTTCCAAATCAAAAAGTAAGGCAACATTCCCAGCTACATGGTTAGAGCAACCTGAATCAATATAGAACAAATGATCATCATTGATACCTGATTTAGATGTCATGTTCATAATCAACAAGGAATCATCTTGATCCTCTGCATAATTGTTGTAATCCTTTCTGTTCCTTTATCCTCCTTGATAATTGCCATTGTGATTGTAGCTATTGTTGTAGTTATTGTTGTAATTATTGTTGTAGCCATGGTAGCCTTGAGGTTGACTGAATCTGCCTCTGCCTTGGGAGTATCCTCCTCTTTGATGACCTCTTCCGCTTTGATTCTTGTAGTTCTTGTAGCATTCATCTGTAGTATGGTTAGACAATCCACAAATATTGCATGGAGATTGATTATGGGGTCTCCCCCTACCTGACTTACCTCCTCTGCCCCTACCTCTAGATGATCTACCTCTCCCTGCATAGTTTGCTTGGGAGGTGGATCCTTCTTCATCAATTTTCTTACTTTTACCCTTGTCTTTAGACTTCTTATCTGTATATAGGGCAGAGGGATTGTTACCTTTTGATTGCTCTCCATTCTTTGTGATCTTTGCTTCATGTGTGAATAGTTGTCCAATCAAAGTTGTTAGATCAGGTGCTTGGATGTCCATGTACAAGTCCATTGCAGTGGTAAAGCTTTCCCACTTGTCATCTGCTTTAAGTCCATTGATCACTTGTCTGACTATTTGCTCTTCTTCAATTTCTTCTCCAACACTTGCAAGTTGATCTGCAATGTCTTTGACTTTGGTGACAAAATCTGAGACACATTGTTTTGATTGCTTCCTGAGAGTTGTAAACTCAATCCATAGTTGATTCTTTCTGGCCCTTGTGCTTGATGAGAAGTATGTTGACAAGGTTTCCCAAGTCTCTTGGGAAGTCTTACAGTTCCTAACATGAGGTAGAAGGAAATCAGAGATAGAGTTTAAAAGATATGACCTTGCCAAAGCATCTTTAGCACACCATTGATTAAGTCTCTCATGCTCATCCTTTGTAGGTAGGCCTCTGGTTTTAAATGAGGGAAACTCCTCATCTCCTGATATGTATCCATACAAGCTTCTCCCTTGTAGATAGGTCTTCATTCTTAATGACCATGCCTGGTAGTTATTTCTATCCAATTTGTCAATGAAAGAAGGGAAACCATCACCCATGATTACCTTGTTTTGCTCTGATACCACTGTTGGATGTGATGGCTGGGTACAATCAGAAGATCAAGTTGGTGCTGCTAGACCTGCTTCACACCTGCCCTCTTTTCTCTTCAGATATGGTTAGAAGACTCCTTGAGCTTCCAAATGACACCAAGAAACTATATATATACTTTACAAAATGATTGAGTAATGATCAAACCAAAACAGATGATTTTGAACCTTCACAACTCCAAAAACTTTCTATTCCTGTAATGATACCTGCTCAGTCCTAAGCTCAGTGTGACCAGCACACTTGCAATTGATTTAATTCCTTCTGGGAGTATTAAATTAACTTAACAAGCTACCATTAGCAAGTTAAATCACTCCAAATAACAAACTATACACTGAGCATGATCTTTAGCAAAATCAGGGACACCCCCGATTTTTTAGGACCAACACAGAAATATACCAGTGACTGCTTCGACAGTGATTTCTCCCAATTGGCTGAATAGAATGACTTGAAATTTTGTAGTGTTGTAGAATACTTTGAGCTGGTTCCAATGAGCCCTGGATCATCAAATTTGGTTCAGTAGATCTTGAGTTATGCCCTGTTGAGGTTGACAGACTTTGAGATGAATGACTCAGAAAACACAGAGTTAAGGACAATGAATATATGTATTGAATCTATCAAATGTACATTCCCATTGGCATGTATAGTGATGCCCAATGGTACTCAGAGGTGTAGGCTAGGTAGTAGCTCTCACACACTCTATGATCTGCTTGGATTAGCCTCGGGAAGTGAGCCACTTAACCCGCGACTTTTACATAGCTCTTTTATAGGAATTTTGAACAAATTTGAATTTGAATTCAAATTAAAGTTTCCTTGATTCTCTCCACTAGACTTAGGGAGATATTCCCTCAACTAGATCATCTACTTTTTCCACGACTCTAGTCTAGTAGGTGTGATTACATAATTGATTAAGTCATATTGACTTTTGACATTGGGTAAAGAGTAACAATCAATTAAGCATCTGTTTCTATGGTTCAAATGTATCCTTCATGGGTTCAAACTTTATCTTTCAAGGTTCCAATTGTCCAAGCTTTATGTTGAGTCTTCAAGGCACAAATCAAAGCCAAGTGTGAAGGCTTGTTTGCACCAATACATAGCCATGCTTCTCTAGCTTTCTTGCATGTTGTTTCAGGGTTTACACTAAAACCAAGTCTCTTGCTTCCAAGCCTTTATCCTT
Source organism: Ceratopteris richardii (assembly GCA_020310875.1). Lineage (NCBI taxonomy): Eukaryota > Viridiplantae > Streptophyta > Polypodiopsida > Polypodiales > Pteridaceae > Ceratopteris > Ceratopteris richardii. Next base: position 3,688,238 of record CM035435.1, on the reverse strand, counting down.
CGCGTGGGCATCGAAGTATGCCTTCTGTCTTTTCTTAGCTGCATATATCCCTACGCTAGCTCTCAATCTTGTTTCACCTAGCCATTCAAGATCAAAGATCCTAGAAGAGAGTTCATGCCCTATCCACTCATGCTCTTGTGCTACATTTAGTGTAGATATCAAGAAGTCTGATGGTAGCACTACATTTTGGCCAAATACCATCTGAAAGGGTGTGGCTTCAAATACCATTTTATAGGCAACTCGGTATGCCCAAACAACATGGTGTAGCTGTTTGTCCCAATCAGAGCATTTATTATTCACTAATTTGGTTAGCACATTGCATAGAATCTTACTGGTGCTTTCGGCTTGCCCATTAGCTTGTGGATGATAGGGTTCTGACTTCTTGTGTATCACCAAGAACTCTTGGAGAAGGTTTTCAATGACTTCGTTCAAGAAGTGAGTGCCTCTATCACTTACTAGCTCTATCAATAGCCCATATCTGGTGAACACGTTCTCAAATAAGAACCTGGTTGTCATTTGAGCATCGTTCTTCATTTGGCTTTCACTTCTACCCATTTAGTCAGATAATCGATGGGTATACTCCGCATGGGAACTCTTAGCTGGGGGATTAATAGGACCTACAAAGTCTATTCCCCACTTAGAGAATGCAGGTCCACCCATCATAAGTTTCAATGGCATCTCATCTTTATGTGTAGGGTATAAACATCACACTGCTTCACATAGGTATGTGCATCCATCTGAAGGGTTGGCCACCACAAGTGTGCAAATAGGATTGCCTTAATCACACGGTCTGGTCCAAAATGTCCTCCTGCTACACCTTGATGAGCAGTTTCCAAGATCTTAAGATATTCACTCTCATGGACACATATTCTCATATATCCGTCTTTTCCACGTTTGTATAGATTATCACCAATGAGTGTGTAATCTAGGGCTTCTTGTTCTAAACTTCTTTGCCTAGCTAGGGTCATATCTTGAGGGAATGTTTTCATCCTCAGGAAGAACCAATGGTTCGCTCCAATCTTGTATTAGAGACACTTGGTATAGTGTAGTGTGCTCCATAGGTGGTCTAATATGAGAGACTGGGCATTCCGTACACAACTTATAGACATCCGCTTCTATAGTCAACTAGTGCACTCTGAGTCTTCTTAGTGATTGTAAAGTTCCTTGCCTTGAGTGGTGTTGCTCTAATGAACCCACATGTGCTAATTGCAAACATTTTGCATACTCCTCTTCCACACAACAAGCTAATATCCCTTGATCTATATGCTTGTACATACGTCCTGCCATGATATGGTACTTTTGGGCTTTTACTACCTCCCTATCTTGAGTTCTCATTACTGGGTGTTTTGGTCCATATGTGAACATTGGCACTAATGTCTTGGCCTAGTGCAGTACAACTTCCAAATTAAACAAGTAAGCATCAGGAAGATTCTCTCATACTCCTTGCGGGGCGTCTCCAGATGTGAGCCTTGAGAGATGATCTGCTCTCAAGTGAGTCTTGCCCTTTCTCACCACTACCTCAAAATCATATTCCATTAGTAAGAGGAACCATCTCACTAACCTATCTGTATTGCATGGCGTGTTCACGAGATATAGCAATGCTTGATGGTCTGTAAAAAATTTAAACTTATTTGCAAGCAAATAGTGTCTAAACTTTCTAACCACATATACCATGCCTAGTCCTTCTTGTTCAGTAGTGGTGTAATTCCTTTCTTCTGCATTCAATTGTCTACTTGCATAAGCAATTGGTAGATCCATGTTACCTTCACCCATAGGTTGTGCTAGCACACATCTAGTAGCATAGTTGGATGCATCCACATGCACATGGAAGGGTTTGTTCCAATCTGGTGTAGTCTAGATTGGTGCTGAACATAATCGTCATTTAAGCTCATTGAAACAGTTCTCACATTCTTTCGTCCACTCAAAGTTAGCCAAAAGGGAGTATAGAGGCTTGGCAATGATTGCATACATATGAATAAATTGGAGAAAATGGTCACAATGACCCATGAAATCCTGTACCTCATTGACATTCTTTGGCCTAGGTAGCTCTACAATAGGTCTCACTTTCTCCTCGTCCATGGATATGCCATTGTTTGACACTATGTGTCCTAGAATCTTGCCTTGCTTGACCATGAAAACACACTTTTCTGGGTTCATGCAGACTTGATATTCTCTACATTTGTCAAAGATCTGCCTGAGTTTAGGTATATTTGTTTGTCTAATGTTGGAATGAGTAGAGAGATCACCAACATAGACTTCTAAATTCTTCCTCAAGAACTCCTTGAACACATGACACATCAGCCTCTGAAAGGTAGCTAGTGCATTGGTTAGACCAAATGGCATTACTCCAAAAGCAAATATGCCCCACTCTATGGAAAAAGGCATCTTATGCTGATGTTCTAGAGCAATGGCCATCTGATTGTATCCCAAGAAGCCATCAAGAAAGTTGTAGACTTCTTTGCCTGCTATTCTTTCTAAGAGATGCTCAGTGATTGGAAGTGGATAACTATCTCTGATAGCGGTTGCATTAACCTTCTTCAAATTAATGCATACACGTAACTTCTCATTTTTCTTGGGCACCACTATGATGGAGGATACCCACTCAGTGTACTCCATTTCATACATGAATCCAGCTTCAACCAAACAATCTATCTCTTCCTTAATCTTAGCAACATAATATCGTTATATGTGTATGGCTTCTGCTTAAAGGGTTTGGCATCTATGGTCATAGGAATCGCATGTGAGCATATGTCAGGGTCTGCATCTTTTAGGTCTTTGTAGCTCCATGCAAAAACATCGCTATATTCTCTTAGCAAGGATACCAACTCTTGCTCTTGATCCTCAGTCAGGTCATGTCCTATGTAGGTACATCTTTCTTCTCCCTCTTCTACGGTTACAACAATTTTCTTGGTTGTTTCCTTGTTATCATAGGCCTCTCCTGCTTGTGCATCTCGTTTAGGCATTCTTATCATGACTCTCCTATCTTCTATTTCATACTTCTTAAAGCTTTTAGGTAACTCAAACAAGGACTCTTCCTCCTTGGGTGTGACTTCTCTCTTCTTCCTTTTCTTCCCTTCACTCTTGGCAGTCACTTGTGTGGTTAACCTCACCTCATTCATAAGTTCTTCATGCCTTTGAGGGTGACCATCTAGTTCGTAGAAGTATTCCTCATCTGATGCAAAAGGTGGGTCCATAATGATTGACTCTAGATCCAAGTCACTTGCATCCTCGAATGCATCAGTGCTAGGTTCACATTCTTCAATAACCGAATCACACAAGATTGGCTCTATCGTGAAGACTAAAATATCATAGCCATCCTCATCACAGTGGGGTGTCCATTCTTCTTCATGATGGCTACATCCATTATTGTTAAAGTTTCTGGCCAACCATTGTTGGGAAAGATGGATGGATGATCCAAGAGATTGAGTAGGTACTGCTAAAACCTACTTTGTACTAGCCCTCTTTAGCTTCAGACTTGATTAGTAGACTTTCTTAGCTTTCCAATGACACCAAGAAATGGCCTATGTCATTTGGAAATGAAGTGTGTAATGATTGAATTAAAACAGATAACTTTGGAAGTCACAAAGTCAAGAAAACCTTCTATTTTGGTCGTGACACCTGCTGAATGTTTTGCTCAGTGTGACCACTACAGTAGCAATTGATAAAATTCCTTATAGGGGTATCAATTAACTTAGTAAGCTACCATTTTCAAGTGGAATGATGTAAAATGACAAACTATACTCAGAGAAATTAATTTAGCAAACTTAGCTATACCCCCCACCTTTTAGGACAGTAGCAGAAATAGACCAGTGAGCACCTTGACGACGATTTCTCTGAATCCGCAGAATGAAATCACTTCAAACTTTGTCAACATGGAGATGACTTTGAGCTGAATCCAACAAGCTTTGAATCACTGAATTTGGTGGAGTATTGGCTGAGATACGCCCTTGACAAGTTGATAGACTTTGGAGTAGACAATCAGTGAGCACAAAGATGAATGATGTAAATGTATCTATAAATTAACACTTGTGTACAATCCCATTGGCATGACAAGCATTGCCTAATGGTGTAGAGAGGTGTAGACTATGATGTAGTGCTCACACACACTCAATGACAGTAGAATGAAGCTCGGGAGTGATGTCTCTCACCGCGACTTTTCAAGTTCTACTTTTATATGGAATGTGTAAGAATTTGAATTCAAATTCAGATTCTTGGCTCCTTCTAATCAAGCTTCTAAAAACTTGGAGATATTCTCTCAATCAAGTGAACTAAATTTTCCACGAATCATTTGGGTAGGTGATTACAAAAGATTCTAAGTTAAATTGACTTTTACAATGAGGTAAAGTGGTAAGTAATCACTAGCATGTGTTCTTATGATTCTTCATGCATGTAGAGTCTTCATGATATCTTCCAAGCCAAATGTGTAGGCTTGTGATTTACACCAACAGCTCCCCCTCAAGCCAAACATTTTGGCTTAAGTCTTCATCTTCAATCTTCAAGTACATCCTGCAATCCAATAGATTTGAACCTGCAAAGTTTGGTCCCATCCAAAGCTTTAGTCAGCAAATCTTCACATTGCATGTTGGTTGACACATAGGTCAGCTGAATGTCCTTGCTTATCAACTTCTCCCTCACATAATGATAATGAACTTCTATGTGTTTGGTCCTGACATGATAGATAGGATTAGCTGCAAGGTGAAGAGAACTTGTATTATCTCCAAAGATAATTGGTGGCCTAGTATATAAGCCCAATTTTGTGTACAAAAGCTTAATCCAAATTGCTTCTTGAGTGGCATTAGCTAGCCCTCTATACTCTGCTTCTGTAGAAGACAATGCAACAGTTGGTTGCTTCTTTGAAGACCATGAAATTGGTTTGTCTCCTGCAAAAGAAATGTATCCAGAAGTGCTTCTCCTATCATCCTTGCATCGTGCCCAATCTGCATCTGAATAAACTTTTATATCAATATCTGAAGTGTAAGGAAAGTATAAACCATGGTTCAGTGTACCCTTGAGATACTTCAAGATCCTTTTTGCAGCCTCTAAGTGAGGTATCCTTGGCTTGTGCATAAATTAACTTAGCACACTAACTCCATATGCAATATCAATTCTTGTAAGAGTAGCATAGTTCAAGCTACCTACCATACTTTAATAACCTGTAATGTCTTGGACTTCATCACCTTCATGGGCACTTAGCTTTAAGTTCACCTCCATTGGAGTGCTAGCTGCTTTAGCATCCTGCAAGTGAAATTTCTTCAACATGTCCTGCACATACTTCTTCTGAGTAATGTATATCCTTGAATTAGTGTAAACTAATTCAAGTCCCAAAAAATACTTCAATAATCCAAGATCATTGATCTTGAATTCCTTCATCATCTGGATTTTGATGCTTCTTATTCCATTGACATCATTACTCATGACAAAACCTTGGTCTTGGAGGTATGTATTTAACCTATAATTTCATGCCCTATGCTTCAATCCATATAAAGCCTTCTTTAATTTGCAAACATAAGTTACCTTCTTAGGGTCTTCATAGCCAGGAGGTTGTGACATATAAACCTCTTCTAAAATCCATCCATTCAAGAAAGCATTCTTGACATCCAATTGGTACATGTTCCAATTCTTTGATGCAGCCACACTAACCAATACTCTGATTGTTGGCATCTTGGCCACAGGAGAAAATGTCTCTTTATAGTCAATGCCTTGGGTTTGTGCAAAACCCTTGGCTACTAACATGGCCTTGTACCTGTAAATTGTGCCATCAGAATTTCTTTTCAACTTATAGATCCATCTGGATCCTATTACCTTCATGGAGTCCTTCCTGGGTACTAGTTCCCATGTATCACTCTCCTTGAGTGCTTCAATCTCCTCATCCATAGCTTCTTTCCATTCTGATTTTGTGATTGCTTCTTCATATGATCTTGGTTCTTCATTTAGCAAATCCTTGGCAAGATAAACTGAATGTTTAGTAACACGAGATGTATCATACCCATATCTAATAGGTTTTTTGCTTTCTCTTTGAGACCTTCTGATTGATTGAGTTGAAGATTCTGGTATATCCTCAAGCTTCTTCATCTTCATTTTGGCTTTGGACTTCCATGCCTTGAACTCTTCAAGGCTGATTGTATCTTCATCATCTGAACTTGACTCTCCATTCTGAGTAGGTTCCTCCTTTGTAAGTTTTGGAAATTCTTCTTCCAAATCATAGGGTAGTTTGACTTTCCTGCATTCATTCTCATACCAAGAATCATTCTCATCAAAAATCACATCTCTGCTTACCATAAATCCCTTATTGGTAGGGTTATAAAATCTGTAAACTTTTTTATTTAAATCATATCCAATGAAAATACATTTTTCAGCCTTTGGATCTGGCTTTCCTCTTACCTGTGAAGGAATGTGTACATATGCTACACATCCAAAAATTTTGCAGTGATCCAATGATGGTCTCTTACCATGCCATGCTTCATATGGTGTCATACCATCAAGTGATTTTGATGGTACCTGTTTATGAGATAGGTGGCAGTAGAAACACTCTCTGCCCATAGATAGTTAGGTAATTTCTTCTCATTAAGCATAGATCTAGCTATCTCAACAATCAACCTATTTCTTCTTTCAGCTACCCCATTTTGTTCAGGAGAGTACCTTGTGGTTATTTCCCTTTTGATGCCTCTGTCCTGCAAGAAGTCCTCAAATTCATTGGAGAAGTACTCACCTCCTCCATCTGACCTTAGCCTCTTCAAATTCCTTCCTGTCTGATTTTCAACTAGTGCAAGATATTTCTTAAAACAATTAAATACCTCATCCTTGTGCTTCATAAAGTATAATACAGTCCATCTGCTATAATCATCAATAAAAGACACATAGTACCTTGAACCTGAAATTGAGGGGTCTTTGCTAGGTCCCCATACATCCGTGTGTACAAGCTCTAGATAGTCTTCATGCATATATCCTTTCTTGGAGAAGGGTAACCTGTGAGACTTACCAAATTGACAAGCACCACACTTGTAAATGATATGTTGCTTGGATACATTAGGTATCCCAAGCACACATTGGTCCCTGCACATTTGCTTCAAGGTCCTTTCTCCTATGTGCCCTAATCTCTTGTGCCAAATCTCAAGCTCTGAAAGTGTTTGATCTTTATAACTGTATAATGCAATGTTCTTTGTATCTTCCAACTCAAAAGTGAAAAGTCTACCTGATTTTTCTCCTTTAGCTATCCTTTTGAATCCATGTCTTGGCTCCTCCACAAATGCTCCATACAGATTGAATCTGACCTGCAACCCTTTCTCTACAATCTGACCAACACTCATTAAGTTCTTTGTAATGGTTGGTACATAGAGTACCCTGCTTAACAAATCCTGATTACCATCACAAGTCTTCACATTTCCAACTTTAACTACAGAATGCTTTGTATCATCACCTGTTTGGACTTGGTGTTTACCTTTTGGTTCCTCAACATCCAAGAGTAGTGCCACATTACCACCCACATGATTTGAACACCCTAAATCAATATAAAATAAGTGATCATCATTTGTATCTGACTTTGAAGTCATGTTCATGATCAAGAGAGAGTCATCCTGCTCCTCTGTGTAGTTGTTGTAGTCCTTTCTGTTTCTGAATCCTCCTTGGTTGTTGCCATTGTAATTGTTGTTGTAGTTGTTGTAATTGTTGTTGTGGCCTTGGTGATGGTTGAACCTTCCTCTAGACTGTGAGTATCCACCTCTTTGGTAGCCTCTCCCTCTCTGATTTTTGTAACTCCTATAACACTCATCTGTGGTGTGATTTGATAAGCCAGAAATGTTACATGGTGATGAGTTATAGGGTCTCCCCCTCCTCTGCCCCTTCCTCTTGAAGATCTACCTCTCCCTGCATAGTTGGCTTGGGAGGTAGAGCCTTCATCTTCCACCTTCTTACTCTTGCCTTTATCCTTAGATTTCTTATCAGTGTATAGGGCAGAAGAGTTGTTACCTTTGGTATTATCTCCTCTCTTGGTAAGCTTTGCTTCATGTGTGAATAGTTGACCCATGAGAGTTGTAAGATCTGGAGTGTGCATGTCCATGTAGAGATCCATTGCAGTAGTGAAGCTTTCCCACTTGTCATCAGCCTTGATTCCATTGATTACCTGCCTTACAATTTGTTCTTCTTCAATCTCTTCTCCTATGCTTGCTACCTGATCTGCAACATCTTTGATCTTGGTCACAAATTCTGAAACTGCTTGCTTAGGTTGCTTTCTTAGTGTTGTGAATTCAATCCACAACTGATTTTTCCTAGCCCTTGTATTGGAGGAAAAATATGATGACAAGATTTCCCAAGTCTCTTGGGAAGTCTTACAATTTTTGATATGAGGTAAAAGAAAGTCAGATATAGAGTTGAGTAAATAAGACCTTGCCAATGCATCCCTTGCACACCATGTGTTGAGTTTTTCTTGTTCCTCCTTGGTTGGCAAACCTCTTGCTTTGAATGAGGGAAATTCCTCATCTCCTGAGATGTATCCATAGAGACTCCTTCCTTGTAAGTAGGTCTTCATCCTTAGAGACCAAGCTTGATAATTGTTCCTATCCAATTTGTCAATATTTTGAAGGAAAACCATCTCCCATTTTACCTTATTTGCTCTGATACCACTGTTGGGAAAGATGGATGGATGATCCAAGAGATTGAGTAGGTACTGCTAAAACCTGCTTTGTACCAGCCCTCTTTAGCTTCAGACTTGATTAGTAGACTTCTTTAGCTTTCCAATGATACCAAGAAATGGCCTATGTCCTTTGGAAATGAAGTGTGTAATGATTGAATCAAAACAGATAACTTTGGAAGTCACAAAGTCAAGAAAACCTTCTATTTTGGTCTTGACACCTGCTGAATGTTTTGCTCAGTGTGACCACTACAGTAGCAATTGATAAAATTCCTTCTAGGGGTATTCAATTAACTTAGTAAGCTACCATTTGCAAGTGGAATGATGTAAAATAACAAACTATACTTAGAGAAATTAATTTAGCAAACTTAGCTATACCCCCGACGTTTTAGGACTGTAGCGAAAATAGACCAGTGAGCACCTCGTCAACGATTTCTCTGAATCGGCTGAATGAAATCACTTCAAACTTTGTCAACATGTAGATGACTTTGAGCTGAATCCAACAAGCTTTGAATCACTGAATCTGGTGGAGTATTGGCTGAGATTTGCCCTTGACAAGTTGATAGACTTTGGAGTAGACAATCAGTGAGCACAGAGATGAATGATGTAAATGTATCTATAAATTAACACTTGTGTACAATCCCATTGGCATGACAAGCATTGCCTAATGGTGTAGAGAGGTGTAGACTATGATGTAGTGCTGACACACACTCAATGGCAGAAGAATGAAGCTCGGGAGTGATGTCCCTCACCGCGACTTTTCAAGTTCTCCTTTTATATGGAATGTGTAAGAATTTGAATTCAAATTCAAATTCTTGGCTCCTTGTAATCAAGCTTCTAAAACCTTGGAGATATTCTCTCAATCAAGTGAACTAAATTTTCCACGAATCATTTGGGTAGGTGATTACAAAAGATTCTAAGTTAAATTGACTTTTACAACGAGGTAAAGTGGTAAGTAATCACTAGCATGTGTTCCTATGATTCTTCATGCATGTAGAGTCTTCATGATATCTTCCAATCCAAATGTGTAGGCTTGTGATTTACACCAACCATGAGGTTCAAACTCTTCGTCAGGAAATACTATAGGTGCATAGGCTAGGTCTTGAATTGATCTATGGGTTTCCTTCGCACCTACCCCTCTGGCTTTTTCTCTCTTATCTTCTTTTACTGCTACCTTACACATCCACAGGTGAATGTCTTCATGCATCCATGAGGATCGTGATCCTATCGAATGCACTGACTCCGTATCACCTTTAGCTATATGGATGGGGTTCAATTGAATAGGTGGTACATCTCTTTGAGAGTAATCCTTGAGATTGACTTTGGTTGTAACACCTAAGCATTGCAAATACAAAGGATTGGTTCCCCAATCTTGTACCACTTGCAATTGCCACATAAATATTCTTCCCAAAATCATCTCATAGCCCTGATTCTTGCTAAAGTCACATATGCCAAAAGAATGCTCAAACTTGACACCACAACTAGTAAGAGTTATTCCTTTGAGCAGTCCTAAGGGTGTTTCTATGTGACCATCGGCCATCTGCAATTTCATTCTTGTGGGCTTGAGTGCTGGCTTGCCCCAATGCTTCCATAGGGAAGTGGTACCAATTGCCACCCCTAGACCTGAGTCCAAAACTGCCTTGGTGGTGTAACCTTGATGGGTAGTTGGAAGATAGGTATTTCCTTCTTCTTCTTCACTCATGTCTCCTATCTTGTCCAAGGGTATTTCTCATACTATTCTATGAGAACCTACCTGGGAATGAGGCTTTGCTACTTCTTGCACTTGATTGACTACATGTTTCCATGGTTCTGGCCTAACCTTGAGTAGCTCTTCTAAAGTGAGATTGCACTACACTTTAATTTTCTTTACTACCTCTAAAGTCCTAGGTATGATTGAGTCTTCATTTCTTACCATGACTGTGGGTGCTCTCATACAAGTAGACTTAGCTTCCCATGGGCTTGTCAAATGGGGTAGTTCCTATAAGGAATGAGAGTCAAAGTCTAATCTCTCATGAGATTGGGCACTCTTCTGCTCTTCATAAATGGAAGGGATGTCTTGTGGGAATTGATCATGTGTGTCATCCATAAGTTCAATGGGAGGAGGAGCTTCACTTTCTCTAGCCCATTTCTCTTCTTGAATCTCTCGCAGAAATTCTAATGAATACTGATTCATAAAAGAAGATGTGTCTCGTTCTGTGGAGTTAAGCAGATAAGCTTCTTGGGCCGGAAGGCTTATCCTTCCACCTGCCTTGTCCTTACTTTGAGAGGCGAGGTCCTTTTCAGATTGTACAATTAGCCTCTCCAATCTTTCTAACCGTCCATCAAAGTGCAATTGTGTCTTAGTTAAACTAAAGAAGTTAAAGAGACGACTGGATTCAAAGATGGTTTGAGCCAATTCCACCATCTTAGCACAAATTTTAGTTTGCTCGAGTTCTAGTTCTGCTCTAAGGTAACACTTTTCATGATCTGTTATGTTTGGCCCTTCTTGGATGCTAGCCTCATATCCCTTAAGCATCATGTCTAAGTCCTCAGGAGTGGGATGTGCTAAGACTGATCCTACTCTAGGGGGTGGTGGGATTGTGTGAGGTGGGTTGGAAGGTGGTGGATTGGATGGAGATGGGAATGGTGGGTGTGGAGTAGTGTGAGAGTGAGTTTGAGATGTGAGTTCAATCATCTTGGCTTTCATTTCTCTTAGACTTTCCTTGCGTTCACTCATCTTCTTTGCCCATTGCCTTTTCACTCTTTCTCGACTATCCTTTCAAGCTCTAGTCCTCTTCTTGGTTATGCTCTTAGTTTCACTAACCTCGGAACTCTTTTCCTAGCCTAAACCTTGGTTTTGCTACAAAGCTTGAGCTCTAGTGACCACTTGCACTAGTGTAGTGGAAGTTACACTTCCTGTAGAGTCTACTACTAACCCAATAATGTTGATAGGAGCGATTTTCGGTATATTTTTGGGGTTCTTAGGACAATCTCGCAAGAGATGCTCTTTCCCACAATTGGGAACAAAACCCTGAATTGTCATAGATTGGGGTTGTGTAGGTGCAGGCATAGGGCAATCAGGAATGAGGTGATCTCCCTCACATCGGTAGCAGGGTCCTCTAGGAAATAGGGGTCTTACCTACCTAGGTTGAGGTCTAGAGGTGCGGTTTGCGTACATGACATTTGCATACTCTAGCTCCCAACTAGGTTCAATCGGGTCTTCATAATAGTATGACTCATTATGCTCAGGTGACTCCATGTAGTAAGCCTCTGGGCTATCAATGTGAGTAGAGTCAAAACTATGATCACTAGGGTCACTTTTTGAAAGCAATGGATTTACTCGCATTATGGCTCTATTCAGATTTTCTTCTGCAATTGTGTACTTCACTAGAATCACATTGGTTGGGGTTGGAGGTTGTTGAGCTAACATAGGCTAAGGCCTTTGTTGGGTTTGGTTGGGTTGTTGTGGTCTGCCATATTGTTGTGGTGGGTACTGGTTCTGGTATCTTCCCTATTGATGATATGGCCCAAGATAATTTTGTCTAACAGTCTGTTTGTTATAGGGACAATCTTCTGCAGTGTGGTTAGTGTATCTTCACTCTATGGTGCAGCATTGGCTACTAGGATTCACTTGGGCTTGAGCCATAATGGGACATACATTCGCAATATGGTCACCTCCACAAGTATAGCATCTTTTCACTGGGGCAAACCTTGGTATTTGTTTGCTTGAGACTCCTAACTTCGGAGCTACTTTCTCTGCAAGTTCCTCAATAGATGTGGATGGATCTGAAATGAGGCTAGTAGTGCTATCTGAATCTCTATAGATTTTTGAAAGCTCTAATTCCTCCCCTAGGTTATCCTTAATGTCGATGCACATGCCTCCAGACTCTTCTATGGTTCTAGGGTCCTTCAAGTACACATAAGATCTCAATTTGGTACTTAGCAATCCATCTAGGAATAAAGCCACTTCTTTGGCTGGAGTGGCTAACTATGCAACAAGACATCTCTATAGGTATTGCCTAAACCTTCTCCCTGCAACTCTAACCATATCTTGAGGTGTCTGCTTGAAGCTATGAATCAGTGAGGAAGTATTGTGCCATATGCCACTCTTAGAAAATTTTGTGATGAAGGCTTCTAGAAGTTGGTCTATGTTCCTGAATTGCCCTTGGTGAAGCGGTTGAAACCATGTAGGGGCTGTGTTTTTGAGAGTTAGGTTGAAGGCATTATATTGAGTGAACAAGTCTTCAACTTGTTCAGCTCTCAAAACTTGCCTAAATTCTGCCACATGATCGTATGGGTCTTCGGTTCCATCGAAGGAGTTCTTCATGGACTTAACTAGTTGCGTAGGCCTCAAGGTCCTCGTGTGTTCCCTAGGTCTTGGAAAAGGAAACTCCTCTCTATTTCTTTGGTTACTTTGGTCTCTAGCTCTCTCAGTTTCCATTCTATTTGTCTACGCTCTTGGTCGTTCTCTTCTTACTGAGTTAGCAAAGCTTACCTCTAGCGGATCTATACTCATGTCCCTTTGAAATCGATGAGGGTGGGATGTTCTAGATCCTTGGTGACCGTAAGAGACATTAAAATCTTGGTTGGGGAAAAACATATTCACCCTTCCAAGTGTTTGAAAAATCATTAACATAGTATGCTAAGTTGGAATTTAGCTTATGCTCCATGATCTGTTCTTTGGTCCATCCATTAGGAATATCTCAAAACGAGGTGTCCTCTATGCTCTGAGGGTCAAAATTAGCCTCCTTAGATGCTTCCACAAGTTTTCCATATTTTGATCTTACATCCATAAAATTGTCAAATTCCTTGAGACTACTTGTCTTGTTCTTGCAGAATAGGAGAGTGGTGAATTTTGAAAAACATTGACCACTTTGTTCCATTGGCCCAATTTGAGGTTTTTGCTTCTGGGGAGGTGCATGTGAAAAATGAGCTTGTCGAGCTTTCCCCAAAGGAAGAGCTAGTTCTTGAGAGAATATTCTCCCATTTTTCTAAAGAAGGGATCTTTTTCTACTTTTCCTATACCTACTAGTTGCCTACTTTGAGGTAGTCCATGAAAATGACCAAAACTTAGATGCCCAAGTTGGCCGCTTTAGCTACCTAAGAATTCTTGCATACTCGGGCCACTACAGGAGAGGTTCCCAATTTGGGCCACATAAGGAGTTATTTTTAGTTTTTCATCTATTTTATCTCTTACAGTAATATTCAAGTGCAAAGTTTTATTTTTTGCCTCTTTTTAGTCTGCTTGTGCTTTGGATTCCTTCATGTTGATTCATCATTAGCCATAACCAATATTGTAGTTACATTAGCTTCCATCGTTACTTGTGCTTCTCTTCTCTACATTTGAACTAGTTGAGTTGAACCATGTTAGAGAACATAATGATATTGCTTCATTTGGGCAACCACCTCTATCTCTCTTCTTATAGTCTCCTTCTTATTATTCAAAACCTCTTTATTAGCTCCTTAACTCTTCTAATGGATGTCAATCCTCTATTGATGACTGTAGAGGAGGTACTGTTGGTGCAACACAAGCCTTCACATTTGGCCTGGATATCTACCTTGAAGACTATACATGAAGCGTCGACCATAGGAACTTATGCCTATGATTTTTTACCATTTTATCTCTTGTAAAAATATAAATGACTTGACGTATTATGCAATCACGCCTAATTGATTGGAAGTTTTGAAAAGGCGGTTGATAGATCGAGAGAATATCTCAATCACTTTTTTAGGTGAAAGATTTTAGGAGATTGATTTGAATTCTAATTCAAGTCATCACTCAATTCCTATAAAAGCTACAAGGAAAAATGTCACGGTGTGTTCTTCACTCATCACGAGACATTACTGTATCAATCACTGAGTGTGTGAGGTCTACTTTATAGTCTACATCTCTGAGTACCATTGAGCTATGTTTATTATGCCAATGGGAATGTACATTTACATGATCTAATACAAATACTTACATTCATCTACTCTGTGATTCTCTGAGTCATTATCTTCAAGTCTGTCAACCTTGAAGAAGTATATCTCAGGATCTACTGAACCAAATCAAGTGATTCAAAGCTTGATAGATTCAGCTCAAAGCATACCACAAACATACAAAGGTTGAAGCAACTTGATTCACTCAATTTCTAGAAATCAAGAAATTACAGTCAAAGTGCTCACTGATGCAATTCTTATAGTAAACGAATAATTTTCCGGTAGAAGAACAAAATAGATCTCGCAGAGTAATGCAAAGCTTTGTATGAGAAATAGCTCACTCTATAGCTAGACATCTCTATTTTTAGTTGATCAATCTTTCCGGTGAAAAAGATATCTATACACTGTACAAAGTCTGACCGAAAAGAGGCTGTCTGAACTAGAGAAGTTTTTTCTTAAACTTCAGAAAAAGTTCTGTTAGTTAAGAGAGTTCATGTGTCACTTCCTTACTTCATGTATGTTCATTTGAAGTAATTATAAATAGTTCATTCCGGTACAATTCCAGTACAATTACGGTGACAGTACAGTGGCAGTCTGGTGAAATTTCGGTCTGGTGAAATTTCGGTGAAATTTTTTTCAGAAAAGTTAGAACACAGTCTTATATCAGTTTCCACAAGGCTCAGTCTTCGCTGCATCATCAAGGAGTAGAAACAAAGAAAAAGATCAAAGAAGGGCTGGTGCAAAGCAGGATTAGCAGTACCAACTCAATCTTCTGAGTGCATCCAGCCATCACTCCCAACAGTGGTATCAGAGCATATAAGGTAATCATGGGTGATGGTTTCCCTTCCTTCATTGACAAATTGGACAGAAACAATTATCAGGCTTGGTCATTGAGAATGAAGACCTATCTACAAGGGAGAAGCTTATTTGGATACATATCAGGAGATGAGGAATTGCCCTCATTCAAGACCAGAGTTCCTACAAAGGATGAACATGAGAGGCTCAACCAATGGTGTGCAAAAGATGCTTTGGCAAGGTCTTATCTCTTAAACTCTATATCTGACTTTCTTTTACCTCATGTAAGGAATTGTAAGACTTCCCAAGAGACTTGGGAAACCTTGTCAACGTATTTTTCATCAAGCACAAGGGCCAGAAAGAATCAGCTATGGATTGAGTTTACAACTCTTAGGAAGCAATCAAAACAATGTGTCTCAGATTTTGTCACCAAAGTCAAGGACATTGCAGATCAACTTGCAAGTGTTGGAGAAGAAATTGAGGAAGAGCAAATAGTCAGACAAGTGATCAATGGACTAAAGGCAGATGACAAGTGGGAGAGCTTTACTACAGCAATGGACTTATACATGGACATCCAAGCACCTGATCTAACAACTCTGATTGGACAACTCTTTACACATGAAGCAAAAATCACAAAGAATGGAGAGCAATCAAAAGGTAACAATTCCTTTGCCCTTTATACTTAGGTCACATTGGAGAAAGGACCTTAAAGCAAATATGCAGGGATCAATGTGTGCTTGGGATACCTAATATATCCAAGCAACACATGATATACAAGTGTGGAGCTTGTCAATTTGGTAAGTCACACAGATTGCCTTATAACAAGAAAGGTTTTATGCATGAAGATTATCTAGAATTGGTGCATACAGATGTTTGGGGACCTAGCAAGGAGCCATCCATATCTGGATCAAGGTACTATGTGTCCTTCATTGATGATTATAGCAGGTGGACTCTCTTATACTTCATGAAACATAAAGATGAAGTATTTAATTGTTTCAAAAGGTATCTTGCATTAGTTGAAAATCAAACAGGTAGACATTTGAAGAGGCTAAGATCAGATGGTGGTGGAGAATACTTCTCCAATGACCTTGAAGATTTCTTGCAGGAAAGAGGCATCAAGAGGGAGATTACTACAAGGTACTCACCTGAACAAAATGGGGTAGCTGAAAGAAGGAATAGACTCATTGTAGAAACAGCGAGGTCTATGCTTAATGAAAAGAAGTTGCCAAATTATCTTTGGGCAGAGAGTGTATCTACTGCCACATATCTCATTAACAGGTTGCCATCAAAGACACTTGATGGAATGACACCTTATGAGGCTTGGCATGGTAAGAGACCATCTCTGGATCATTGCAAAATCTTTGGGTGTGTTGCATATGTGCATATTCCCTCACAGGTAAGGGGAAAGCTAGACCCTAAAGCTGAAAAGTGTATCTTCATTTGTTATGATTTGAATTAGAAGGGATACAGATTCTACAACCCCTCAAACAAAGGCTTCAAGGTAAGCAGAGATGTCATCTTTGATGAAAATGATTCATGGTATGAAAATGAGTGCAGGAAGGTTAGTCTACCTTATGACATGGAAGAAGACTTTCCCAAGCTCATCAGGCAAGAACCAAGTCAGAAAGAGGACACAAGCTCAGATGATGAAGACACCATTAACATTGA
Organism: Ceratopteris richardii; assembly: GCA_020310875.1. Lineage (NCBI taxonomy): Eukaryota > Viridiplantae > Streptophyta > Polypodiopsida > Polypodiales > Pteridaceae > Ceratopteris > Ceratopteris richardii. The sequence continues at coordinate 3,671,251 of CM035435.1, read as the reverse complement.
AGAATTCAAGGCTTGGAAATCAAAAGGGAAGATGAAGATGAAGCAACTAGAAGATAATCCAGAATCCTCAACTCAAGCTATGAGGAGATCTCAAAGAGAAAAGAAGAAACCTATTAGGTATGGGTATGATACTTCACTTGTAACCAAGCACTCTGTATATCTTGCAAAGGATCTCTTGAATGAAGAACCAGGTACATTTGAAGAAGCAATCACTAAACCAGAATGGAAGGAAGCAATGGATGAAGAAATTCAGGCTCTCAAAGAGAGTGACACTTGGGACTTGGTACCCAAAAAAGAGTCTATGAAGGTGATAGGATCCAGATGGATCTACAAACTCAAAAGAAATTCAGATGGTACAATAAATAGGTATAAAGCTAGGTTGGTAGCCAAGGGTTTTGCACAAACCCAAGGCATTGATTATGAGGAGACATTTTCTCCTGTGGCCAAGATGCCAACTATCAGAGTTATGGTGAGTGCAGCTGCATCCAAGAACTGGAACATGTACCAATTGGATGTGAAGAATGCATTCTTGAATGGATGGATATCTGAAGAAGTCTACATGTCACAACCACCTGGCTATGAAGAACCCAATAAGGTAAATCATGTTTGTAAGTTGAAGAAGGCTCTGTATGGTTTAAAGCAGGCACCTAGAGCATGGAATTACAGATTGACAACCTATCTCCTAGATCAAGGATTTGTGATGAGTAAAGCAGATACTTCATTGTTTATCAAAAGGAACAATTCAGAGGTAATATACTTGTGTGTCTATGTTGATGACATCATTATTATAGGAAATGATGTTCAGGGAATTAGACATATCAAAGGACAGATGATGAAGGAATTCAAGATCAATGATCTTGGATTATTAAAGTATTTCTTAGGTCTTGAATTGGTCTACACAAATTCAGGTATCTACATCACTCAAAAGAAGTATGTGCAGGATATGGTCAAGAAGTTTGGCTTGCAGGATGCTAAAGTCTCAACTACTCCTATGGAGATCAACCTAAAGCTAAGTGCTCATGAAGGAGAAGAAATCCAAGACATCACAGGATACCAAAGTATGGTAGGTAGCTTGAACTATGCTACCTTGACAAGAATTGACATAGCATATGGAGTTAGTGTGCTTAGTCAATTTATGCACAAACCAAGAGTACCTCGTTTGGAGGCAGCAAAGAAGATAGTAAAGTACCTAAAGGGAACACAAAATCATGGTTTGTACTTTCCATATTCATCAGACATTGATATTAAGGTATACTCAGATGCAGATTGGGCAGGTTGCAAGGATGATAGGAGGAGTACATCTGGTTACATATGTTTTGCAGGAGATAAACCAATTTCTTGGTCATCCAAGAAATAACCCACAGTAGCTTTGTCATCTACTGAGGCAGAATACAGAGGGCTAGCCAACGCCACTCAAGAAGCCATATGGTTGAAGCTATTATATTCAGAATTGGGCCTATACACAAGGCCACCAATCATATTTGGTGATAACACAAGTTCTCTTCACCTTGCAGCTAATCCAATTTATCATGCTAGGACAAAACACATAGAGGTTCACTACCACTATGTGAGGGAGAAGTTACTTAGCAAAGAAATTCAATTGTCATATGTGTCTACTAATATACAATGTGCAGATTTGCTTACTAAAACTCTGGATGGAAGCAAGCTATACAGATTTAAATCCATGATTGGATTGCAGGAAATAATTGAAGACTAGTGATGAAGACTTGAGCCAAAGTGTTTGGCTTGAGGGGGAGCTGTTGGTGCAACACAAGCCTTCACATTTGGCCTGGATATCTACCTTGAAGACTATACATGAAGCGTAGACCATAGGAACTTATGCCTATGATTTTTTACCATTTTATCTCTTGTAAAAATATAAATGACTTGACGTATTACGCAATCACGCCTAATTGATTGGAAGTTGTGAAAAGGCGGTTGATAGATCGAGAGAATATCTCAATCACTTTTTTAGGTGAAAGATTTTAGGAGATTGATTTGAATTCTAATTCAAGTCATCACTCAATTCCTATAAAAGCTACAAGGAAAAATGTCGCGGTGTGTTCTTCACTCATCACGAGACATTACTGTATCAATCACTGAGTGTGTGAGGTCTACTTTATAGTCTACATCTCTGAGTACCATTGAGCTATGTTTATTATGCCAATGGGAATGTACATTTACATGATCTAATACAAATACTTACATTCATCTACTATGTGATTCTCTGAGTCATTATCTTCAAGTCTGTCAACCTTGAAGAAGTATATCTCAGGATCTACTGAACCAAATCAAGTGATTCAAAGCTTGATAGATTCAGCTCAAAGCATACCACAAACATACAAAGGTTGAAGCAACTTGATTCACTCAATTTCTAGAAATCAAGAAATTACAGTCAAAGTGCTCACTGATGCAATTCTTATAGTAAACGAGTAATTTTCCGGTAGAAGAACAAAATAGATCTCGCAGAGTAATGCAAAGCTTTGTATGAGAAATAGCTCACTCTATAGCTAGACATCTCTATTTTTAGTTGATCAATCTTTCCGGTGAAAAAGATATCTATACACTGTACAAAGTCTGACCGAAAAGAGGCTGTCTGAACTAGAGAAGTTTTTTCTTAAACTTCAGAAAAAGTTCTGTTAGTTAAGAGAGTTCATGTGTCACTTCCTTACTTCATGTATGTTCATTTGAAGTAATTATAAACAAAATTATAGTTCATTCCGGTACAATTCCAGTACAATTACGGTGACAGTACAGTGGCAGTCTGGTGAAATTTCGGTCTGGTGAAATTTCGGTGAAATTTTTTTTAGAAAAGTTAGAACACAGTCTTATATCAGTTTCCACAAGGCTCAGTCTTCGCTGCATCATCAAGGAGTAGAAACAAAGAAAAAGATCAAAGAAGGGCTGGTGCAAAGCAGGATTAGCAGTACCAACTCAATCTTCTGAGTGCATCCAGCCATCACTCCCAACAGGTACTGGGGTATCTATTTTTAATAGGAGCATGCAGCAAGCACTCCACTACTTCACCTACTCAAGGGAGGTTCTCCTTAGGGAAATATACCCTTTAACACTTCTATGAGCTGGCAGATATCAATGATTGCACAGAGTTGTGAATACTTAGGGATAATATTAATGACAAAATGACAATAATGGAAGACCAACCACTCCTTCGTTCGAATCCGATGATTACAACATAGGAAAACGAGATGCTCAAAAGTTTATGCTCTAGGCTAACATGCCACTCCAGAACTAAACAACATCAATACAAGGGATTCATCCAATCCGTACAATGGTCACAACTAGATGTAGACTAGCACTGATCAATACAAAGTATGAAGACTTGCTCTAAGGGAAAGAGCACGAAATACCAATGACTCAATGGAATGACAAACCAAGCCACTCTCTTCACACTATAGTACTATTAGCCCTCACTGGGAAGCCCACGCTTTGTATCCTCACACCAGAGTGACTTCCTATAGTAGGCTTGTAGCCACAGAGTGACAAGAGAGGACCCCTGTACGTACGTATGTATATGTGTATAACCCAATTGAACACAAATCCATTGCTTTTATAGGCTCCAATAGGCCAAGAGGGCCTTGCCGATTCCTCACGTCCACTGATCATGCGCCGGTCGATTGCCCAAGATTGGAGGGTGTAGCTCAGTGATGAGTAGCACCTCCTTTAATGTCAATCCGGGAAGACGTGAGGATGGTATGAAGACCTCGAGCAAGTGGCGGCACAAGTGCGTGAGTGAGAAGCACACAAGCATGCACACACATACACACACACGCGCACACACGGCAAGACAAAGAGAGAGAATCAATGGAGTTCTTTAGATTACTTTCAATAGCTCTTACAAGTTCGTTTCAATTACAATCTACCTCAAAAATGAGCTCTCTAGCTCCTTTTATAGTTTTTGACTAGCTTTTGGCCCTGTCCAGACCTAGTGTCCGGCCTAGTTAAAAATTAGGTTCCAGGGCTTATTTGGGGGTTCAAACGAGATCTAAAAATTATGAAAATTGGTACGCCACTACTTCTAAGGCTCCTCAAGCTCAAGGACTCCTTGGCTTGCACAAAATGGAGCTACAAAAATGTGAAATGAGATTTACAATGATTATTAGTGATAAAAATCACTGTTGTTGTAGGGATTTCTTCTAGTGATCTGCCATACATATCTTCAAGCTCCCTACTTGCTCTTCTTCCCTGCATGTCCATCTCTCTGATTTGCATTAATGTCTTGAAAAAATATTGGCCTACTTGCCAGATCTTCTTTGACTGCCCTGTTTGCTTGTGCTGTCCCTTCGCTCTGACTCCCTTCTTTGACTTTCACGTCTTGTAGATCCTGATGTACCAAGGCTACTGCCAACACCCCCCCCACTCTCGCGTCTGTCGCCCCTGACAGACCCTTGTCTAGCTGCTTTTTGTACGTAGTATTGTACAACATCGGCGGCGAGGTGGTGTTCTTCTAACCTGAGTCCCCTTGCTAGATCTGTCAGCAATGCATCCCAATTGACTGGCCCTGGGACATCTAGATGTGGCACCCGTAACTGCTCTGAGTGAATGGTTCGCTCTACAGCAAATAAATGGAGGAGATGTGAGGGTCTGGGTACAAATATTTCTGAGTGGTATTCCCAGAACCCTGTTATGAACATCTCTTCGAATGTTTGTTTAAAGCAGGCCGGGAGGTATTTTATTCTGGCGTGCCAAGCGTATATCACCTCTATGGAAGGAGTGGTGCTCATGTCATACACTAAATCTTGGTTTCCTGTAAGGAATCCGACGCCTGAGAAGTGTGGGTCCTTGATATTCTTGAATGTCCTGAATGTAATAAGCATTAACTCAAAAATTTTCATGCACATCTGGGCCATTACATCAGGGGTATTCTTTAATCGGAGGCTCCAGTGCCGTATCGTGGAGATCATGTAATTGACGGTGGGAGGCCCTTGAGGGGGTGCTAGATAGACGTAGTTTAACCATTTGGCGCATCCCTTGATATTCTTGACTGCAATGGTAAACTCTGGCCATGTACGTCTGCGGAGTACAGGAACATAACAAGGGTTATATTTAATAAAAAGAGGCATATTCGTCCAGGTGCGAACCATCTCCGGATAGGTTTCGAGGAGTCGGATCCTCCAAGTGGGCTGATGAATGGAGCCTTTTTTAGCACTCTCTGGGATGTCATCTGGCCCAAATTGTGTGGCAAACGTTGGAGGTTTGCCACATTTATGTTGGATTTCTGCATTGTAGTCCGCCAGGAGTATACAATAGGGCACATATTGATCCTCATTGGTTCCGATCCATCTATGGTGGGACATGCTGCGGAAGTATTCTGATTTAATAATAGTGTCCTCTATCTTTGCCATGGATTGGATCTGAACTGCTACTCGATCTTCATGAGTTGATGCCGTTTTCTCTAGTGTTTGGAGCCACTCAGGTACTTCGATTTCTAGCGTATCCATTCCTTCTGCGGTTTGTTCACCACCTGGCATTGGCATAGGAACGTAAGGTTCCTCATACGTCTCATCTACCTCGATGGGTACCAAATCCTCGGGTTCTGGTTCGACAACTGGAGAGGGTTGCCTTTCATGTGTGAGTAATCTTGCTTGTAATTCGGCCACCTGCTCTTTCAATGCCTTGACTTCCTCTGAAGTCGTGGTCGTTTCCGTGACTTTGGGTGCTGTCTGTTGCTCTTGGAGTTGATTGCACAGCGCATCACGTTCCCTTTCCAAGTCATCATGAGCTTCTAATAGATCTGCATAGCTGCCCAAGATGGTCTTCATTGTCTCTGAGGGCACAGCTTTAAACTGCTCTGGATCAAATTCGTGTGGAGAGCCTTCCATTGCTGCTTCTAGATTAGCTTCATTTTGCTGCTGCAGCCTCTTGTTTTCTTCTAGGGCGGCCGCCATGTGTTTTCTAAGAAGTGCCAAGTTACGCCGGACTTTGAGATTATCGGCTTGGTATACCTCGAGCAGAGCTTCTAGTTGTTTGGCACCTGATTCTGTCGATGGTTGGGGTGCTGCCAGTAATGTCTGGTGAGCCTGCTCAAGCGTCGCGTAGCGTTGATTCAGTTCTGCATTTTCTGTTTGTAGAATGTGAAATTGTGTTTGTAAGTTCTGGTGGTGCGTTTCCAGTTGCTGATACCGGTTGTCCAGAGCTTTGTACTCATGTTGGAGCTGGTATACACATTGGTTTAATGCAAAAAATATGTTATTTACATTAAATAATGTTGGGAAAGGTGAAGATGCAGGGGGAGTGGGGGCGGGAATGGGAGAGGTGAATGCTGTGGATGTAAGTGGAGATGTGGGTGGAGGGGGTATGGGTGATGAGGGTGGCATGGGGGGAGGGAGTGGTGCTGTGGCAGGTGATGTTTCCATCGTGTCAACTGTTTGAGTGACTGTGTAGATGGGAATCGTTGGTGGAGTGGATGTGACATCGGTGAACAGGGTGGTGAAGGTGGGCATGGTGACTCCCCCGAATTGGATTCCCGGGGAGAGTGGGATGCCCATGACAACGGTAGTGGTAGTGGATGTGGTAGTGTTAGTGTCCTGCGGTGGAGTGAATTGTGTAGTGTGAGGTGGGGATGGTGGTGATAACGGTGCTTCGTGATATTCTTCTGCTTGCGCTGACTCGCCAGGTGCTGATGTATTGATGTGAATTTGCTTTCCGGACCTCCTGGGACGAGTAGGAACTCTTTTTTCAAACCTGTGGATGTAGGCCCTTGCCTCATGGATGGCCTCGTCCAGTCCTACAGCGTCGGCATGAAGGTTCATGGACTCAATGAACAAATCATCCACACCTTCCTCCGCTAGCAAGTCGTTCATGAGTCTTTTGCCCTGTTCGAGAGACATCTTATGCTGTTCCTGAACCAGTCGCATGGTTCGATATAGTCTCTTGATCTGTGCCGAATATGCTGGGGCACTTGCTAACTCGGAGAGTTCGTCATATTCTTGCTGTTGTTCTTCGTCGGCTTCTTCTTCGTCTCCTCCTGCCTCTTGTTCGTCTACATCGACTTCTACCACTCGGGGTTGGGTGGGGGCCGATGTTGTTTTGGGTGGTGGTTCCTGATCTCGCGCTGCTTCCGCTTCGAGGTTAGAGTCATAGATTAATCGGGCAATTTCCTCATCCGTGAGGTCCTCAAGAGTAAATCCCTGCGGGAATTCCAAATCGGATGGAATGGGGGGAAACACCAGATTAGGCCCCTCCGTGCTTGGTCTTGGTAACCGGATTGTGAATGGCCTAACTCGTCGTGTCTGGGGAGGAGTGATTTCTGGTGTAGCGGTAGCTCCCCTTGGTTGAGCACAGGGTAGTTGGACTCCCCCCCTCATCTTCTTGGATGGGGGACCTGCTGTTGACAGTCTTCTTTGGAATTCTTGGACTCGGGACCATACGAGTGCCCGCTGAACAGGCACGTCATAAGCCAAGCATCTGTAGATTATTCTGGTCAAAGCACAACACCCGTGGAGCACATTCTTCTGTTTCTTGTTCCACCTTTGATGTGCTAGGTGGATCTGGTCTATGATCCAGTGTGGCACATTGATGGGCAGGCTTTCGGTTTCTGCTAGATATAAACTGAACCATATTTTTTTCGGGGGCATTGTGAATCGTTCTTGGGCGGGAAACGCAAAATGCTGCATGATGGTTCGCAGGTGAAGTGCAATGGTAGGTGTCATCGCCACCATGTCCTTGAGTTTATTAAGATCCTTGTGCTTCATTCGACCTGGAACCATGGTTTCCTTTTCTGTTGGGATGTGCATGCCATACATAGCCAACGCTTCTCTTACCAGATTGAGGGTCAACTTGAATCTTTTGAGCTCATTACCCGGCAGCAGTGATGGCAACACAAAGGTGCTGTCGCCGCCCTTGACTCTGCTTGGCGTGATTGTACTGATCAGATATGAACATCGTAAAAAATCCGGCTTTGGTATGTGGGTCCTGAAATAACTTTCCACACCTGCTTTGACCCAAACTGATCTCATAACTTCAGCATTTTGGTAGCTTTCAAATTCGCGTGTGAAAAAGTGGTATCGACCCCATTTGCCATTGAACTCCAATTCTGCTTCCCAGAAGTAGGTTCCATCGCCCAGTGGTCCAGCAACATCACTGAACCAATGCGCATGCTTACCTACTTGAGAAGTGTGTCCTTGAGGAGGATCCTGGATGGGGAGCACATGCACTTCTTGAAGCTCTTGCGGTCTTGCGGTGAGACGTGGCTCAAGGAGAAGTGTTTCTATGTCCACGATCTGGGGACCAGATCCGGCTTGAGAGCTGGTACCTGCTTCTGCCATGGCCCTGTTTGCTGATTGGTTCTGTGAGAATATAGAACCAAGTGTTAACATTGTAATGGACAAAATAAATCCGTTGTTGTCCTCGTTACAACATTAACATAAGGTAGATGGTGAGTTAGTGGTTAGTAAGTGCATTAAGACAGTGTGTGTAGTTAGTGATTGTGTTGTCCTAGGAAACTATTGCAGTTAGTAAGTGGGTTATGAATTTACAAATTGGGGTCGGGGGGTTTATTACAGACCCTAGGCTGCCAAATGCAGTGAGTGGGCTTGGCCTTCGGTTTCGGAGAGTCTCTACAGAGCCTTCTCGGAGTCGTGGTTTGAAGATGAGGCCTTTTTGGGACCCATTTACAATTGATTATATGTGCGCTCTTGGGTTTTGGTGTGTACATGAGTGTTGAGAACGAGTGAAATCTGGCAGTATGCGTCGCCGCGTTATGCTGCTTAAGTTGTGGCCTCAGCGTAGCTACTTGTGCCATCAAGCAAGCCTTAGGCACCCAAATTTGTCTTGATTGTGGGCTTGCCTTCATCGACTTCTTGGGCACCCAAATAGATTTTATTTTAGCAGAAGAATTTCTGAAAGACTTCTTATTAGCGTTGCGTTGTTGGTCACTAATAAGAGGCTTTACCCCTGTAGTTGACGGTGGTGCAGCTGGTCGTTCGCCTTTCCGCACCCATACCTGATCTATTTGCTGGGCTGTTCTGCTGCGCAGGTACTTTTGATCTCTGACATAGGTAGTACCCTGCTTCTTCTCCCTTTGATCCACCTTGGGTTGCTGCCTCTTTCCAGCCTTTGGGAAAGAAGGGAGTTCCTTTGCATTCCTGACTCCTTTTTTGCGAATATCATTCCTCTGCAACACATAGTTTTGGACAAGAACAGCATGGTCATCTTCATGTGTACCCCTGGAAGGACCAGGAGTCTGTGCCTTTCCTAGTTCCTTGAGTGCTTGATTGTCTAATTCTATTGTAACTCGACTATGATTGACCCAAACCTGGAGAAGTCCACTTCTTAGGTTTAGATTGACTGCTTGGTCATAAATCCAATCCTGACCCAAGACGAGAGGCTCAGTGAGATCCTCATCCTGACACACTAGTACTTTAATCGTCATTGCTTCATCATGAATGTAGAGGGGAAGTTCCACCTCGCCCATGCAAGGGGTTTCCACGCCTCCCAATCCTATAAGATATGCCTCCACAGGATTGACAGTTAACTGTAACTCTTGACAGTAAGACATTCTAACAGCACTAGTGGCTGCACCTGAGTCAATCAAGGCTCTTACGGTCCTTGTACTCTCTCCTTGTCCTATGTCTATGGTTATGAAAGGACGTCTATCAATTATTCTATTCGAGCTTGTTCCTGCAACTTCACACATTGCCATAGGAAATCCTTGGTCTACATAGTCATTCGTCCTAGGCTGCTCTCTACCTTGCCTACGTAATTTCATTCTTCTAATGCGTTCTAAAGCTTCTGCTTGAGCTTCTTCTCGCACTCGCTTTTCTTCCTCTTTGCGTTTCTTAGCAGTATTGAGTCGGCTAAGCATTTCTTCCGTGAGGGGTTCCTGGTACAACTTGACTCTGCAACCGCTAATATAGTTAGGGAGAACATCACCCTCTAATGTGGCCAATTGCACTGCTCCGCTCGTGGAGATCCTATTGATGATCATAGGTCCGTAGCCTCTCTTTTCTAGCTTCCTCGCGTGTTGTTTTAGTGTATAGACTAAAACTAAATCTCCTGCTTTCAAGCCCTTATCCTTCACATGGGCATCAAAATATGCCTTCTGTCTCTTCTTGGCTGCATATATTCCTGCAGCGGCTCTCAGTCTTGTTTCCCCTAATCGTTCAAGGTCAAAGATCCTAGAGGAGAGCTCATGACCTGTCCATTCGTGCTCTTGTGCTACTTTCAATGTAGGGATCAAGAAGTCCAAAGGTAACACAGCGTTTTGACCGAATACCATCTGAAAGGGGGTGGCTTGGAGCACCGTTTTGTAGGCAACTCGGTATGCCCAAACAGCATGGTGTAGCTGTTTGTCCCAATCAGAGCGTTTAGTGTTCACTAATTTCGTCAGTACATTGCATAAAATCTTATTAGTGCTCTCAGCTTGTCCATTAGCTTGAGGGTGATAAGGGGCAGACTTCTTGTGTATTACCAAGAATTCTTGGAGTAGATTTTCAATCACTTCGTTCAAGAAATGAGTGCCTCTATCACTTACAAGCTCTATGGGTAGCCCATATCTCGTGAATACATTCTCAAACAAGAATTTGGCAGTTGTTTGAGCATCGTTCTTGGTTGTAGCTTTTACCTCTACCCACTTGGTGAGATAATCTGTTGCCACAATGATGTATTCCGCATGAGAACCTTTCGCTGGGGGATTAATAGGACCTACGAAGTCTATTCCCCACTTAGAGAATGCACGTCCACCCATCATAGGTTTCAGTGGCATCTCATCTTTGCGTATAGGATACTGAGTCCTTTGACAGACATCACACCGTTTCACATAGGTATGTGCATCCATGTGAAGGGTAGGCCACCAGAAGCCCGCAAATAGTATCGCCTTGATTACCCGATCTGGTCCAAAGTGTCCTCCTGCTACACCTTGGTGAGCAGTATCCAAGATCTTCAGATATTCACTTTCATGGACACACAGTCTCAGGTAACCATCTTTACCGCGCTTATATAGATTATCACCTATGAGTGAATAATCCAGGGCTTCTTGTTCTAAACTCCTTTTCCTAGCTAGAGTCATGTCTGGGGGGAATGTGTTTGTCCGCAAGAATGATACTAGAGGTTCACTCCAATCTGGCACAATGGATACTTGATAAAGAGTGGCATGTTCCACTGGTGGTTTAGTGCAACAGATTGGGCATTCCTTGCACAACTTTTGGACATCAGCTTCCATAGTTGGCCAATGCACTCCGAATCTCTTTAGAGTCTGCAAAGTTCTTTGCTTTGAATGGTGTTGCTCTAACGCACCTACATGTGCTAATTGCAACCATTTAGCGTACTCATCTTCTTCTACGCAACAAGCCAAGATCCCTTGATCTGTGTGCTTGTACATACTTCCTGCCATGATATGGTACTTTTGGGCTTTTACGATCTCTCTATTCCGTGTGTTCACCACTGGATGATTAGGCCCGTATGTCAAGACTGGTACTATTGGCTTGGCCCACTGCGGTACAACTTCCAGATTAAACAAGTAAGCATCAGGAAGGTCATCTGATACTCCTTGTGGGGCTTCTCCCGATGTGAGCCTAGAGAGATGATCAGCTCGTAAGTGAGTCCTACCTTTCCTTACCACAACCTCGAAGTCGTATTCCATTAGCAAGAGAAACCATCTCACTAATCTTCCTGTATTGCATGGCTTGTTTACAAGATATAACAATGCCTGATGATCAGTAAAAAATTTAAACTTATTTGCAAGCAAATAGTGTCTAAATTTCTTGACTGCATATACCATGCCTAATCCTTCGCGCTCTGTAGTGGTGTAATTCCGTTCAGCCGCATTCAATTGTCTACTGGCATAGGCAATTGGAAGATCCATATTACCTTCACCAGTAGGTTGTGCAAGCACACATCCTATAGCATAATTGGATGCATCAACATGAACATGGAATGGCTTATTCCAATCTGGTGTGGTCAAGATTGGTGCTGAACACAATCTTCGTTTAAGCTCCTGGAAGGAATTCTCACATTCATCCGTCCACTCAAAGTTTGTCAATAGTCCGTACATGGGCTTTGCAATGACAGCATACATGTGTATAAATCGTCGATAATAACCACAATGCCCCATGAAAGCTTGTACTTCCTTGACATTCTTTGGCCTAGGTAGCTCTGCTATGGCTCGCACTTTCTCTTCGTCAGTAGATATGCCATTCTTTGACACTATGTGTCCTAGAATCTTGCCTTGCCTGACCATAAAAACGCACTTTTTTGGGTTCAGGCAGACTTGGTACTCTCTACATTTGTCAAAGATTTGCCTGAGTTCCGGAATATGGGTTTGTCTAACATTGGAATGAGCACAAAGGTCATCAACATAGACTTCTAAACTCTTCCTCAGGAACTCCTTAAACACATGGCACATCAGCCTCTGGAAAGTAGCTGGTGCATTGGTAAGCCCAAATGGCATTACTCTAAAAGCAAAAATGCCCCATTCTGTGGCAAAGGCTGTCTTATGCTGATCCTCTGGAGCTATGGCTACTTGATTGTAGCCCGAAAACCCATCAAGGAAGCTGTACACTTCCTTGCCTGCCACTCTTTCTAGGAGATGTTCTGTGATGGGAAGCGGATAGTTATCTCGAATCGTGGCAGCATTAACCTTTTTCAAGTTAATGCACACACGCAGCTTGCCATTCTTCTTGGGCACCACCACGATGGGGGATACCCATTCGGTGTGCTCAATTTCGTAGATAAATCCAGCTTCAACCAGTCTATCTATCTCTTCCTTAATCTTAGCAGCATAGTTATCGTTATATGTATAAGGCTTTTGCTTAGAGGGTTTAGCATCTGAGGTCATGGGAATGGTGTGTGAGCATATATCAGGGTCAACACCTTTCAAATCCTTGTAACTCCAAGCGAATACATCTCTGTATTCTCTTAGCAAGGCTATCAATTCGTACTCTTCTTCTTCTGTCAGGTCATGGCCTATATACGTGCATCTCTCCTCTCCTTCCTCTATGGCCACTACTATTTTCTTGGTAGTTTCTTTGTTATCATAGGCCTCTCCTGATTGTGCCTCTCGTTTGGGCATTCTAATCATGACTCTCCTGTCATCTATCTTGTACTTCTTAAAATTTTCTGGGACCTCAAACAAAGATTCCTCCTCTTCTGGCAAGGCTTTTCTCTTCTTTCGTTTCTTTCCTTCTTCCTTAGGGGTCATATGCGTTGCTAATCTTACATCATTTGTAACTTCTCCATGCTTCTGGGGTTGAAATTCTATTTCATGGAAGTACTCTTCATCTGATGCAAATGGTGGGTCCATGATGATCGACTCTAGATCGGAGTCACTTGCATCCTCAAATGCATCAGGGCTAGGTTCGCATTCTTCTAAAACTGCCTCTCCCATGATTGGCTCTATGGAGAAGACTGAAATATCATAGCCATCCTCATCACAGTGAGGTGTCCATTGTTCTTCGTTGATGGCTACGTCCATTGTTGCTAAGATTTCGGCCCAACCGTGAGGTTCAAATTCTTCGTCTGGAAAAACTACAGGTGCATAGGCTGGGTCTTGGATTGATCTATGGGTTTCTTTCGCACCTACCTCTCTGGCTTTCTCTCTCTTCTCTTCTTCTACTGCTACCTTGCACATCCATAAGTGGGTGTCTTCGTGCATCCATGAGGATCCAGACCCTATGGAATGCACAGATTCTGTATCATCTTTGGCTCTATGGATGGGATTCCATTGGATAGGAGGGACATCTCTATGAGAATAATCCTTGAGATTGACTTTGGTCGTAACACCCAAGTGTTGCAAATACAAGGAGTTGGTTCCCCAATCCTGTACCACTTGCAACTGTCGCATAAATGGTCTTCCTAAAATCATCTCGTAAGCATGATTTTTGCTGAAGTCACATATAGCAAAGCTATGCTCAAACTCAACACCACAAGTGGTGAGAGTTATTCCTTCCAGCAATCCTAGGGGTCTCTCTATGTGACCATCGGCCATTTGCAATTTCATTCTCGTCGGCCTGAGTGCCGGCTTGCCCCAACGCTTCCAAAGGGAAGTAGTGGCAATTGCAACTCCTGCACCTGAGTCTAAAATTGCCTTGGTGGTGTACTCTTGGTAAGTGATGGGAAGATAGGTGTTCCCTTCTTCGCCTTCACACATATCCCCTATCTTATCCAAGGGAATTTCTGGCACTGTCCTATGGGATCCTACCTGGGAACGAGGTTTTGCTATCTCTGGTACTTGTTTGGCTACATGTTTCCATAATTCAGGTCTAACCTTGAGTAGCTCTTCTAACTTGAGATTACATTGCACGTTAGTGTTCTTCACTACCTCTGTGTTCCTAGGTATGACTGAGTCGTCGTTCCTTACTATGACTGTGGGTGCTCTCATACATGTGGACTTTGCTTCCCAAGGGCCTGTGAAGTGGGGTAGCTCTTGTATGGAATTCGACTCAAAGTCTAATCTCTCGTGAGACTGAACACTCTCATGCTCCCCGTAAATAGATGGGATGTCTTGTGGGAATTGGTCGTGTGCATCGTCCACAAGTTCAAAAGGAGGGGCGACCTCACTTTCGTTATCCCATTTGTCTTCTTGAATCTCTCGTAGGAAGTCTGGCGCAAACCGATTCATAGAAGAAGAAGTGTCTGGCTCCGTAGAATTAGGTACATATGCTACCTGGGAAGGAGGGCTTATCCTATCGTTGGCTCTTCCCTCGTTGTCATAGATAGCAGAAGCACAAGCTTCTTGGGGAGGATTACTTATGCTATTACTTTTCCGCACAGGCTCATACGCTCTCTGGGAAGGAATGTGGGTTGCCTGTGGAGGTACATAAGCTTTCGAGAGAGGCACCTGTGACCTTTGGGGATGAGGATAAGCCCCTTGAGGAGGCACATGAGCTTCCTGAAGAGGCTGGCTTATCCGTTCTCTTGCCCTTCCCTTTTTTTGAGGGATAGGCTCCTTTTCTGGCTGTGCAGTTAGCCTCTCTAATCTTTCTAAGGAGGGGAAGTTGTCTGGTTTAGTGGAATTGGCTGCATAAACTTCCGATGGGGAATGGCTCAGGTTTTTGCTTGCTTTTCCTTTCTCCTGATTTTTTTCTTCCTTGTCAGACCTGGCAATTATCCTCTCTAACTTTTCTAGGAATCCGTCCAGGTGTAATTGCGTCTTGGCTGAGCCCGAGTAATTGAAAAGGCGACTGGCTTCAAACATAGTCTGAGCCAATGCGACCATTTTCGCGCACAGTTTGGTTCTTTCTATCTCTAGGTCAGCTCTAGGATAGCACTTGTCATGATCCGTGATGTTTGGCCCTTCTTGGATTCTGGCCTGATATGCTTTAAGCATCATGTTTAGGTCTTCAGGAGTGGGATCTGCTAACACTGATCCGACTCTAGGGGGTGGTGGGATTTGATGAGGCGGTAGGGAAGGTGGTGAGTCGGATGGAGATGGGAGTGGTGGAGACGGGGTGATGTGAGAGGGGATTTGAGAGGTGATTTCAGTTATCCTAGCTTTGGTTTCTCTTATGCTTTCCTCAAGTTCACTCATCTTTTTAGCCCATTGTCTTTTCATTCTTTCCCGACTATCTTTCCATACTCTAGTCCTTTTCTTTGTTATGCTCTCGGTTTCACTAGCCTCTGAGTTCTTACTCTGGTTTGTCTCTTGTTTTTGCTGCAAAGCCTGAGCTCTAGTGACTACCTGCACTGGTGCAGTGGAAGTGACGCTTCCTGAGGAATCTACAACCAAACCAATCACATTGATCGGAGTGATTTTTGGCATATTATTTGGGTTCTTTGGGCAATCTCGTAAAAGATGCTCTTTTCCACAATCTTGGCAAAAACCTTGGATAGTCACTGACTGGGGTTGTGTAGGTGGGGGCAAGGGACAATCACGAATGAGATGATCTCCCTGGCACCTGTAGCACGGTCCTCTTGGGAATGGAGGCCTTACTGGCCTAGGTTGAGGCCTAGGGTTGGGGTTTGCATACATGACGTTCGTGTAATCTGACTCCCAACTAGGTTCACTTGGTTCTTCACTATAGTAAGACTCACCATGTTCTGGAGACTGCATGTAGTAAGCCTGGGGACTATCGACATGTGTAGAATCAAAGCTATGGTCACTTGGGTCACTTTCTGAGATCAATGGGGTTACTGGTACTATGGCCCTATTCAGGTTTTCTTCTGCAACAGCATACTTGACTGGAATCACGTTAGCGGGGTTTGGGGGCTGTTGAGCTAGCACCGGTTGGGGTCTCTGTTGGGCCTGATATTGTGGTTGGTAGGTTTGTTGGGGTCTAGTATATTGTGGTGGTGGATTTTGGTTCTGGTATCGGCCTTGTTGGTACGGCTGCGGGTAGGGTTGCCTAACTGCCTGCTTGTTGTATGGGCAATCTTGTGCGGTGTGATTGGTGTATCTCCGTTCTATGGTGCAGTACTGGCTACTAGGGTTAACTTGGGGTTGGGCCATAATGGGACACACATTTGCCATGTGGTCGCCACCGCAAGTATAGCATCTTTTCACAGGGGCAAACCTTGGGATTTGTTTGCTAGTTACACCTAATTTCTGAGCTACTTTTTCCGCGAGTTCCTCAATTGATGTAGGTTGCGTGGAAGAGTGGCTAGATGCACTATCTGAATCTTTGTAGATTTTGGAAAGCTCTAGCTCTTCCCCTAGGTTATCTTCAATGTCAATACACATGCGTACACATTCTTCTATAGTCCTAGGGTCCTTCAGATACACATAGGATCTCAATTTTGTACTCAGCAATCCGTCAAGGAATAAGGCTACTTGTTTAGCAGGTGTGGGTAGCTCCGAAATAGGACATCTTTCAAGATATTGTCTAAATCTTCTTCCGGCAAGTCTCACAGTCTCTTGAGGGGTTTGCTTGAAGCTGTGGATCAATGAGGAAGTATTGTGTCTTATGCCACTCTTAGAGAACTCTACAATGAAAGCCTCTAGGAGTTGGTCTATGCTCCTGAACTGACGCTCATCCAATGGTTGAAACCATGTAAGTGCTGTGTTCCTAAGGGTTAGACCGAAGGCATTGTACTGCGTGAACAGATCTTCCACTTGTTCAGCCCTCAGGACTTGTTTGAACTCCGCCACGTGGTCATAGGGATCTCTTGTGCCATCAAAGTAATTCTTCATGGACTTAACTAGCTGGGTGGGTCTCAAAGTTCTTGTGTGCTCTCTAGGCCGCGGCAGAGGGAATCCATCAACATTTCTTTGGTTCCTGTGGGCTCTATGCATCTCAGGCTCTACCCTATTCGTCTCCGTTCTTGTTCTCTCTCTGCCCACTGGATTGGCAAAACTTACTTCTGGCCTATCTTTACTTCTGTCTCTTTGCATACCATGAGCTTGGGAAGTTCCAGCCCCAGGGTGACCATATGATACATTTGATCTTGGTTGGGGGAAAATAAATTCGCCCTTCCAAGTGTAAGCATGCCTATCATTTTCTGTCACCACAAAGATCCGTTCTGAAGCATGATCTAAATAGGTCACTCTGCCTGGGCTATCCGGATCCTTAAGCTCGTAGATCATGATATTTCCTATGTCTGTCGGCTGATTAGACTTATACCTCCAAAAGGCTTCATCAGTTTCTCGATTGAGGAGCAACTCTATGCTCTTGTTGTCTTGGGGGACCCATTCAGGCGTGATAATCCTAGTGAGAACTGATTTACCTCGAGGGGTTCTAGGTTCCGCACCCATGTTCCCTTGTTCCAGGTCGCCTAAGTCTGCTTCTGAGATTACATTCCCGAAGTCATCTGTCCTATCAGGGTGACTAGTGACAACATATATAGTTCCTTCCTTGTCCAGGTATGCACCATTTTCAAACTTGACAGCTGGGTGTTCTAGTCCTATGGATTGGTCAGGGTTTTTAATCTGGACCACAGATCTTCCTAGACCATCCTCATAGATGCTCGCACCTAATCGGTTGGTCCTAAGGTATTCCAGCTGTGTTTTGTAAGGGCCTTCTACCCTGTACAAATAAGGCACTCCTGAACTTCCCGTAGGTCTGTCCATGCCTTGAGACATTCCTGACTCACTGGTCTCAGAGCTAGGGTAGTATGAGTGGTGGCTCAACTGCTGGGCCCAAGACCTTGCAGTATGATTGACACTAGCCTCTGAAGACCTAAGGCTTTGTCTTTCCCTTGCTAAATGTCGTCCTGACCGAAGGTTCATATGCCTAACTGATTATCCCAATTTTTTCCAGAGTACAACCTCGTTGCCAGTCAATTAGTACCAGTCACTTAATTCTTTTTAATTAATTATTGTGTTTATGGTCTTGTCTGATATCACGTCGTCAGGAACACTTAAATGTTCTTCGTACTTTAGGTTAATCGTTCCACGTTAAGTTCTTTTTCTTTAGGTTATCGACAGTACAGAGATTATGTTTTTAACTTGAACTTGAGTTTTTAGGTAGTCTTCAACTCGATAGCTGCCTATCGTTGCCCTGACTTACTCCTATCTCTACTCGTTCTTAGCTTGAGCTAGGAAATGACAGAGGGAGTTGAGAATAATCCAACCTTACTTGTTGATCCCTTGCTTTATGGTGCTCAAGAACCCGGTTCTCAAGCTTGCAAAGAAACCTTGCTTTGTACGCTCTCAGTTGCTCTCAATAGACCTATAAAGGACCCACGGTTAGCTCAATGCTTACATTCAAAGAACAAAACCAACCACTTTCATTTATGTGACACAAACACACATTTGCATTGTGACTTTTAGGAAAATAATTCTAAAGACTCCTGACTTTGAGTCCCCCTGGTTATGGTCAACTTCAATTTACCCTCTCTGAAAATCAATGCATTATCTTTATAAAAAACAGTTGAGGGCGTGTAGTATATGCCACGAGCTTTCCAACAAGCCCAAGAGCTCAAAAATTGGATTTCGTATGAAAATGTTAGGACTGTTCAGGGTTTAGGGAGTTAAATCAGGATTCAATACAAGCTAACAGTCAAACAGGAATACCCGAGTAGCTTGTGGCACAACCTAACAATGCAATACTACACCCTAGAGTTTGTCCCACACTTAATCACAATTTAGACTAATCACTTTGCCTTAAAAATTTGACCTAATTTGCCCTTCTAACGTGTTCGCAAAGTCTGTCGGTCGCGATTGACAGGTCAGTCGCGATCGACGTGTCGATCGCGATTGACAGGTCCGTCGTGGCTGTCAGTCGCGATTGACTGGTCAGTCGCGATTGACAGGGGTTACGAAAAGTCAATCAGTCGTGGTCAAAGCGTCGTTGACTCTGTCGGTCGCGATTGATGAGTCGATCGCGATTGACAGGTCGGTCGCGAGGGTCTGTCGATCGTGGTCAAACAGTCGTTGACTGTGTCGATCGCGATTGACAGAGGCGTCGTGGTCTGTCCGTCGTGGTCAAACCGTCGTTGACTGTGTCGGTCGCGATTGATAGAGGCGTCGTGGTCTGTCCGTCGTGGTCAAACCGTCGTTGACTGTGTCGGTCGCGATTGATGAGTCGATCGCGATTGATGACTCGATCGCGATTGACACGTGTCACGCGTATGGTCAGTCGGTCGTGGTCAATCGGTCGTTGACTCTGTCGGTCGCGATTGACAGAGCCGTCGTGGGCTGTCGGTCGCGATTGACGTGTCGATCGCGATTGACTGATCTGTCCGTCGTGGTTTGTCGATCGCGATTGACAGAGCGATCGCGATTGACAGAAATCTGTGGAATTTCAAAAAACTAAACACATTTTTGGGAAGCTCTAGGCCTGTAGGTCATGGATATGCACTTTGTTTAGCAATTAGAGCAATTTTTCTGTCGGTCGCGATTGACAGAGCTCGGCGACACACAGACAGTTACACAGATTTCCGTACCTGCGCAGGGTGCTGGGGATGATGATGTGGCCTGTACCTGCAGAAAGCTCACAAAACATGCAAAAAACAGCACATGCAAATTCGCTCTCTCGCTCTCTCTCACAAGTGAAATGAGGGAAATGAGGTGGAGATGGGGATATAGTCAAAAAACTGAAATTTTCGCGATGATGGAGGTGGACGTGGGAGATGGTGATGATGATGATGGTGATGAAGATGGTGAAGAAAGTAAAAGAAAATCGATGAGAGTGAAGAAAATACCTACAACTCCAACGCGTCAACTCTACGTCTTACCATCACACGCTCGTCCTCAAAGCTCGTTCCCCGGCAACGGCGCCAAAATTTGGTGTAGCTCAGTGATGAGTAGCACCTCCTTTAATGTCAATCCGGGAAGACGTGAGGATGGTATGAAGACCTCGAGCAAGTGGCGGCACAAGTGCGTGAGTGAGAAGCACACAAGCATGCACACACATACACACACACGCGCACACACGGCAAGACAAAGAGAGAGAATCAATGGAGTTCTTTAGATTACTTTCAATAGCTCTTACAAGTTCGTTTCAATTACAATCTACCTCAAAAATGAGCTCTCTAGCTCCTTTTATAGTTTTTGACTAGCTTTTGGCCCTGTCCAGACCTAGTGTCCGGCCTAGTTAAAAATTAGGTTCCAGGGCTTATTTGGGGGTTCAAACGAGATCTAAAAATTATGAAAATTGGTACGCCACTACTTCTAAGGCTCCTCAAGCTCAAGGACTCCTTGGCTTGCACAAAATGGAGCTACAAAAATGTGAAATGAGATTTACAATGATTATTAGTGATAAAAATCACTGTTGTTGTAGGGATTTCTTCTAGTGATCTGCCATACATATCTTCAAGCTCCCTACTTGCTCTTCTTCCCTGCATGTCCATCTCTCTGATTTGCATTAATGTCTTGAAAAAATATTGGCCTACTTGCCAGATCTTCTTTGACTGCCCTGTTTGCTTGTGCTGTCCCTTCGCTCTGACTCCCTTCTTTGACTTTCACGTCTTGTAGATCCTGATGTACCAAGGCTACTGCCAACAGAGGGGTAATTCAAATATGCCACCAGTCTTGAATTGGATCCTCAAAATTAGGCAGTCATCATGAATGGTTGACAGCAAGAGTCATTTCTCCACTTTCACTTTTACCACTTACACTTTTACTGTCACTTTTGCATGCAAGTTGAGATCCTCATTTTGTGGCACCCCTGATGTTTGAATGACCCTAAGAAGCACATCCTTCACCTAATTTTTGTAGTAGCTTTTGATCCTTTATATTAAGCGGGCGGTGTGGGAGGTGCGTTGTGGGGAGTTGAGGGAGATTAGCGGGGTTGTGGGAGGTTGTGGGTGGGAATAGGGGGTGAGTTGTGGGGAGTTGCGGGGGTTTTCGGGGTGTGGTAAAAAATTGATCCAAGATTTCGAGTTTTTATTGGACTATTGGAAAGTACTCGTCGAGAGCTTTCCAACGACATATAAGATTGTAGTGTTTGGTTGAGAAATGATCCTCCAAATATCCATCCCGAAACTGCATGAGAACGTTATGGGAGGTCCTGGGAAATTGTGGGGTTTGTGGGGTTCGTGGGTTTCTAGGGGGTTGTGCGGGGGTGTGGAGTTGTGTGGGGTTTATGGAGTTTGTGGAGGGCTGTGAGGGGGTGTGGAGTTGTGTGGGGTTTGTGGAGTTTGTGGAGGGCTATGGAGGGGTGTGGAGTTGTGTGGGGTTTGTGGGGTTCGTGGGGTTTGTGGAGGGTTGTGGAGGGGTGTGGCGTTGTGTGGGGTTGGTGGAGTTTGTGGAGGGTTGTGGAGGGGTGTGGAGTTGTGTGGGGTTTGTGGGGTTTGTGGGGTTCGTGGGGTTTGTGGGGGGTTGTGGAGGGGTGTGGAGTTGTGTGGGGTTTGTGGAGTTTGTGGAGGGCTATGGGGGGGTGTGGAGTTGTGTGGGGTTTGTGGCGTTTCTGGAGGGCTGTGGGGGGGTGTGGAGTTTTGTGGGGTTTGTGGAGTTTGTGGGGTTTGTGGGGGGTTGTGGAGGGGTGTGGAGTTGTGTGGGGTTTGTGGAGGGCTCTGGGGGGGTGTGGAGTTGTGTGGGTTTTGTGGAGTTTGTGGAGGGTTGTGGAGGGGTGTGGAGTTGTGTGGCGTTTGTGGAGTTTATGGAGGGCTGTGGAGGGGTGTGGAGTTGTGTGGGGTTTGTGGAGTTGTGTGAGGTTTGTGGAGTTTGTGGAGGGCTGTGGAGGGGTGTGGAGTTGTGTGGGATTTGTGGGGTTTGTGGGGTTTGTGGAGGGTTGTGGAGGGGTGTGGAGTTTGTGGGGGGTTGTGGAGTTTTGTGGGGTTTGTGGAGTTTGTGGAGGGTTATGGAGGGGTGTGGAGTTGTGTGGGTTTTGTGGGGTTCGTGGGGTTTGTGGGGGGTTGTGGAGGGGTGTGGAGTTGTGTGGGGTTTGTGGAGTTTGTGGAGGGCTGTGGGGGGGTGTGGAGTTGTGTGGGTTTTGTGGAGTTTGTGGAGGGTTGTGGAGGGGTGTGGAGTTGTGTGGGGTTTATGGAGTTTTTGGAGGGCTGTGGAGGGGTGTGGAGTTGTGTGGGGTTGTGGTGATGGTGGGGGCCCAGGGGTGGTGGGGGAAAAGAGGAGGGTCGATGGAGTTGGAGGGGGTCGTGGTGATGGTGGGGGCCGCGGGGGTGGTGGGGGAAAAGAGGAGGGGACGGTGGGGTTGGAGGGGGTTGTGGTGATGGTGGCGGCCACAGGGGTGGTGGGGGAAAAGAGGAGGGGACGGTGGGGTTGGAGGGGGTCATGGTGATGGTGGGGGCCGCGGGGGTGGTGGGGGAAAAGAGGAGGGCTGGTGGAGTTGGAGGGGGTCGAGGTGATGGTGGGGGCCACGGGGGTGGTGGGGGAAAAGAGGAGGGTTGGTGGAGTTGGAGGGGGTCGTGGTGATGGTGGGGGCCGCGGGGGTGGTGGGGGAAAAGAGGAGGGGATGGTGGGGTTGGAGGGGGTTGCGGGGAAGAGAGAGAGAGGGAAATGCCGTGATACAGACTCCCACATCAAGTCTTGGCACCGTCCCGGTGCAATTGGTGAAGCTGAAAACAAGATAGTGAAGGAAGTTCTTCCTCCTTGACTTAATTCAGGTGATTCTTCACCTTGGAGATATTCACCAGCTTTTTTTTTGGTTTCTTTTTTCGGATTTTTTTTTACTCTTTTATTTTATCTTTTTAATACTCTTTCTTTTATATATATATATATATATATATATATATATATATATATATATATATATATATATATATATATATATATATATATATATATATATATAATAAGCTCAATCATTGAATGAAATACGATAGGTATGGTGAATGAAATGCTTCCAATTTACCTTAATTCATGTACTTCTTCACCCTGGAGATATTGACCAGGGGTATCCTCTTACCCTGCAAATCCTCCAGATGTACTGCTCCATGAGGTAATACCTTTACCACCGTGTAAGGTCCTATCCATTTGGGTGCGAGTTTGGTTTGAATTGCTGGGACCTAATGCACTAAAACCATGGATCCTTCCTGAACTTCATTAGACCTCAGATACCTGTCATGCATCCTCTTGCGCTCTTCTTGTGTTACCTGAAGTTTTTGCATTGCTCCTTCTCTATATTCTTCTAATGCCACCAATCTCTCAATGGGAGGTTGTTTGGAAAGATGGATGGATGCTCCAAGAGACTGAGTAGGTACTGCTAAACCTGTTTTGTACCAGCCCTCTTTTGCTTCAAAGTTGATAACTAGATCTCCATAGCTTTCCAATGACACCATAAAATGTCCTATGTCCTTTGGAAATGATGTGTGCAATGATTGAATCAAAACAGATAACTTTGGAAGTCACAAACTCAAGAAAACCTTCTATTTATGTCTTGACACCTGCTGGATATTTTGCTCAGTATGACCATCACACTAGGAATTGGAAAAATTCCTTTTAGGGGATTAGGTTAGTACGCTACCTATTACAAGTGGAATGATGTAAAATAATAAACTATGCTAAGAGAAATCAACTTAGCAAAGTTAAGCCATACCCCCGACTTTTTAGGACTATAGAAGAAATTGACCAGAGTTCACCTCGACACAGATTTCTCCAAAATGGATAAATATAATGTCTTCAAACTTTGATAGCATGTATATTACTTTAAGCTGAATCCAACAAGCTTTGAATCACTGAATTTGGTGACGAATTGACTGAGATATGGCTTTGACAAGTTGACAGACTTTTGAGTAGACTAACAGAGAACTCAGAGATGGACAATATGAATGTATGTATTAATGAACATTTGTATACAACTCCATTTACATGAACATCAATGCCAAATGGTGTAGAGAGGTGTGGGCTTGAGTGTAGACCTCACACACACTCAAAAACAGTAATGCTAGGCTCGGGAGTGATCTCTCTTACCCGCAACTTTTCATATCCATTTTTATAAGAGATGACTAAAACTTTGAATTCAAATTCAAACTTTTGGCTCCCTATGATCAAGCTCCTAAATGCTTGGAGATATTCTTTCAATCAAGCAACTAATTTTCCACAAATCCTTTTGGTAGGTGATTACAAGAGATTCCAAGTCAATTTGACTTTTACAATGAGGTAAAGTGGTAATTAACCACTAGCATATGTTCCTATGCTTCTTCATGTGTGTATAGACTTCAATGCATCCTTTGAGCCAAATGTGTAGGCTTGTAATTTACACCAACAGCTCCCCCTCAAGCCAAACATTTTGGCTTAAGTCTTCATCTTCAATCTTCAAGTATATCCTGCAATCCAATCATGGATTCCAACCTACAAAGTTTGGTTCCATCCAAAGCTTTAGTCAACAAATCTGCACATTGCATGTTGGTTGATACATAGGTAAGTTGAATGTCCTTGCTTATCAATTTCTCTCTCACATAATGGTAATGGACCTCTATGTGTTTGGTCCTAGCATGATAAATAGGATTAGCTGCAAGGTAAAGGGAACTTGTATTATCTCCAAAGATAATTGGTGACCTAGTATATAATCTCAATCCTGTATACAAAAGCTTAATCCAAATTGCTTCTTGTGTGGCATTAGCTAGTCCTCTATACTCTGCCTCTGTGGAAGACAAAGCAACAGTAGGTTGCTTCTTTGAAGACCATGAAATTGGTTTGTCACCTGCAAAAGAAATATATCCAGAAGTGCTCCTCCTATCATCCTTGCATCCTGCCCAATCTGCATTTGAATAAATTTTGATATCAATATCTGAAGTGTAAGCAAAATACAAACCATGGTTTTGTGTACCCTTGAGATACTTCAAGATTCTCTTGGCAGCCTCTAAATGAGGTATCCTTGGCTTGTGCATAAATTGACTTAGCACACTAACTCCATATGCAATATCTATCCTTGTTAAGGTAGCATAGTTCAAGCTACCCACCATACTTTGATAACTTGTAATGTCCTTGACTTCATCTCCTTCATGGGAACTTAGCTTTAGATTTACCTCCATTGGAGTGCTTGCTACTTTAGCATCCTGCAAGTGAAACTTCTTCAACATATCTTGTACATATTTTTTCTGAGTGATGTATATCCCTGAATTAGTGTAAACTAATTCAAGTCCCAAAAAATATTTCAATAGACCAAGATCATTGATCTTGAACTCCTTCATCATTTGACTTTTGATATATCTGATTCCATTGACATCATTACCTATAATGATGATGTCATCAACATAAACACAACGGTATATTACCTTTGAATTACTTCTCTTAATGAACAGAGAAGTATCTGCCTTGCCAGGAGGTTGTGACATATATACCTCCTTTGAAATCCATCCATTCAAGAAAGCATTCTTGATATCCAATTGGTACATATTCCAATTTTTTTATGCAGGCACACTTACCAACACTCTGATGGTTGGCATCTTGGCCACAGGTGAGAATGTCTCCTCATAGTCAATTCCTTGGGTTTGTGCAAAACCCTTGGCTACCAATCTGGCTTTGTACCTATTGATTGTGCCATCAGAATTTCTTTTAAGCTTATCGATCCATCTGGATCCTATTACCTTCATTGAGTCCTTCTTAGGTACTAACTCCCATGTGCCACTCTCTTTGAGAGCATCAATCTCCTCATCCATAGCTTCTTTCCATTCTGATTTGGTTATTGCTTCTTCATATGATCCTGGTTCTTCATTTGACAAATCTTTGGCAAGATAAACAGAATGTTTAGTAACAAGAGATGTACCATACCCATATCTGATAGGTTTCTTCCTTTCTCTTTGTGATCTTCTAAATGGTTGAGTTGAGGATTCAGGTATGTCTTCAAGCTTCTTCATCTTCATTTTGCCTTTGGACTTCCATGCTTTGAATTCTTCAAGATTGATAGTGTCTTCATCATCTGAACTTGAGGCTTCATTTTGAGTAGGTTCCTCCTTTGTAAGACTTGGAAATTCCTCTTCCAAATCATAGGGTAATTTGACCTTCTTGTATTCATTCTCATACCAAGAATCATTTTCATCAAAGACAACATCTCTGCTTACCATAAACCCCTTATTGATAGGATTATAAAACCTGTAACCTTTTTTATTTAAATCATACCCAATAAAGATGCATTTTTCAGCCTTTGGGTCTAGCTTACCTCTTATCTGAGAAGGAATGTGTACATATGCTACACATCCAAATATTTTGCAATTGTCAAGTGAAGGTCTCTTACCATGCCATGCTTCATAGGGTGTCATGCCATCAAGAGACTTAGATGGTAACCTGTTTATGAGATAAGTGGCAGTAGAAACACTCTCTGCCCATAGATAGTTAGGTAACTTTTTCTCATTAAGCATAGATCTAGCTGTCTCAACAATTAATCTATTTCTTCTCTCAGCTACCCCATTCTGTTCAGGAGAATACCTTGTGGTTATCTCTCTTTTGATGCCTCTTTCCTATAAGAAGTCTTCAAATTTATTGGAGAAGTACTCACCTCCTCCATCTGACCTTAGCCTCTTCAAATTCCTTCCTGTCTAGTTTTCAACTAATGCAAGATACTTTTTAAAGCAATTAAATACCTCATCCTTGTGCTTCATGATGTATAATACAGTCCATCTACTATAATCATCAATGAAAGACACATAGTACCTTGATCCTGAGACTGAGGGGTCTTTGCTTGGTCCCCATACACCTGTGTGTACAAGCTCTAGGTAGTCTTCATGCATGTATCATTTCTTTGAGAAGGGTAACCTGTGAGACTTCCCAAATTGACAAGCACCACAGTTATAAATCATATGTTGCTTGGATACATTAGGTATCCCAAGCACACATTGATCCCTGCACATTTGTTTCAAGGTTCTTTCTCCTATGTGCCCTAACCTTTTGTGCCAAAATCTCAAGCTCTGAAAGTGTTTGATCTTTATAACTGTATAATGCAATATTCTTTGTATCTTCCAACTCAAAAGTGAAAAGTCTACCTGATTTTTCTCCTTTACCAATCCTCTTGAACCCATGTCTTGGATCCTCCACATATGCTCCATATTGGTTGAATCTGACCTGCAAACCTTTCTCCACAATCTGACCAACACTCATCAAATGTTTGGTAATGGTTGGTACATAGAGTACCCTGCTCAACAAATTCTGATTTCCATCACAGGTTTTAACAATTCCAACTTTAACTGCAGAATGCTTTGTGTCATCACCTATTTGGACTTGATGCTTACCTTTTGGTTCCTCAAGTTCAGAGAGTAATGCTACATTGCCAGCCACATGATTTCAGCATCCTGAGTCAATGTAGAATAGGTGGTCATCGTTTGTACCTGATTTTGAAGTCATGTTCATGATTAGAAGAGAGTCATCTTGCTCCTCTGTATAGTTGATGTAATCCTTCCTGGATTTGAATCCTATTGTAATTATTGTTGTAGTTGTTGTTGTAATTATTGTTGTAACCTTGGTGATGGTTGAATCTACCTCGTGACTGTGAGTAGCCACCTCTTTGGTATCCTCTTCCTCTCTGATTCTTGTAATTCCTGAAACACTCATCTGTAGTATGATTTGATAAACCACAAATGTTGCATGGTGAGGAGTTATAAGATCTCCCCCTACCTTGCTTACCTCCTCTGCCCCTTCCTCTTGAAGATCTACCTCTCCCTGCATAGTTGGCTTGAGAGGTTGATCCTTCATCTTCCACCATCTTGCTTTTGCCTTTATCTTTAGACTTCTTATCAGTGTATAGGGCAGAAGAATTATTACCTTTGGATGTGTCTCCATTTTGATTGAGCTTTGCTTCATGAGTAAAAAAATATCCCATGAGAGTTGTAAGATCTGGAGTGTGCATGTCCATGTAAAGATCCATAGCTGTGGTGAAGCTTTCCCATTTGTCATCAGCCTTGATCCCATTGATCACTTGCCTTACAATTTGTTCTTCTTCAATCTCTTCTCCTATGCTTGCTAACTGATCTACTACATCTTTAATCTTGGTCACAAATTCTGAAACAGCTTGCTTAGGTTGCTTCCTTAGTGTTGTGAATTCAATCCACAACTGATTTTTCCTAGCCCTTGTGTTGGAGGAAACATATGATGACAAGGTTTCCCAAGTCTCTTGGGATGTCTTACAATTTCTAATATGTGGCAAAAGAAAATCAGATATAGAGTTGAGTAAATAAGACCTTGCCAATGCATCCTTAGCACACCATGTGTTGAGCTTCTCATGTTCTTCCTTGGTTGGTAATCCTCTTGCTTTGAATGAGGGCAATTCCTCATCTCCTGAGATGTACCCATAGAGACTCCTTCCTTGTAAGTAGGTCTTCATCCTTAGAGACCATGCTTGATAGTTGTTCTTGTCCAATTTTTCAATAAATGAAGAAAAACCATCTCCCATTTTACCTTAGTTTGCTCTGATACCACTGTTGGGAAAGATGGATGGATGCTCTAAGAGATTGAGTAGGTACTGCTAAACCTGCTTTGTACCAGGCCTCTTTTGCTTCAGAGTTGATAACTAGACCTCCTTAGCTTTCCAATGACACCATAAAATGTCCTATGTCCTCTGGAAATGATGTGTGCAATGATTGAATCAAAACACATAACTTTTAGAAGTCACAAACTCAAGAAAACCTTCTATTTATGTCTTGACACCTGCTGGATATTTTGCTCAGTATGACCAGCAGAGTAGGAATTGGAAAACTTTCTTTTAGGGGTATCTAATTAGCTTATTAAGCTACCTATTCCAAGTGGAATGATGTAAAATAATAAACTATGCTAAGAGAAATCAATTTAGCAAGTTAAGATATAGCCCCGACTTTTTAGGACTGTAACAAAAATTGACCAGAGTTCACCTCGACGCAGATTTCTCCAAAACGGCTGAATATAATGTGTTCAACCTTTGCGAGCATGTAGATTACTTCAAGCTGAATCTAACAAGCTTTGAATCACTGAATTTGGTGAAGACTTGACTGAGATATGGCCTTGACAAGTTGACAGACTTTTGAGTAGACTAACAGAGAACTCAGAGATGGACAATATGAATGTATGTATTAATGAACATTTGTATACAACTCCATTGACATGAACATCAATGCCAAATGGTGTAGAGAGGTGTGGGCTTGAATGTAGACCTCACACACACTCAAAAACAGTAATGCTAGGCTCGGGAGTGCTCTCTCTTACCCACGACTTTTCATATCCATTTTTATAAGAGATGACTAAAAATTTGAATTCAAATTCAAACTTTTGGCTCCCTATGATCAAGCTCCTAAATGCTTGGAGATATTCTTTCAATCAAGCAACTAATTTTCCACGAATCCTTTTAGTAGGTGATTACAAGAGATTCCAAGTCAATTTGACTTTTAGAATGAGGTAAAGTGGTAATTAACCACTAGCATATGTTCCTATGCTTCTTCATGTATGTACAGACTTCAATGCATCCTTTGAGCCAAATGTGTAGGCTTGTAATTTACACCAACAGAGGTTCAATTCCAATGGTTTTGGTTCCCATTTCCTTTTTGATAATGAATTCAAATGGGGCCAATGCCCCTTTTCCATATACTAAGCGAAATGGACTCTCACCAGTGGTTCCCCTTCTTGTAGTTCTGAAAGCCCAAATTGCACCGATCAATGCTTGTGGCCAAAAGCTTTGATGATCAAAAGATAATTTGCGTAGCAACCCGATCAAAATCTTATTGGAGCTCTCTGCTTGCCCATTTGCCCTTGGATAGTAGGCACAAGATTTTTTATGGAATACCTTGTATCTGTCAAATATAAATTGGAGTAGTTGATTTACAAAATGTGTTCCCCTATCACTAGTGATTTCTAGTGGGCAACCGAATCTTGAGAAAATACGTTTATACAAGAACTTAAGTACTGTTAACGCCGTGCAGTCCACAGTAGCTTTAGCAACTACCCATTTAGTTGCATAACATGTGGCCATCAGAATATACTTCTTACCCCTAGGTTGACCAATTAGACTAATTGGTCCTATGAAATCAAGACCCCATGGTTCAAATGGGAGCCATCCTGTAGATATGACTAATGGTTGGAAATTCAATCTGGTTGGCGTACGAGCACATCTCTGGCAAATGTGGCATTCTTTAGCAAACTTGATCGCATCCTTGTAAATATGAGGCCACCATAGTCCCTTGTGGATGATTCTGTGAGCCAATTCTTCCCCCTTTAGATGCCCTTCACTGTGTGCAGCTTTTAACAAAAGATTCACCTCCTCTGGATAAACACACTTTCTCAAGATATCATCTTGACAATATCTATATAAATTCCCATTTATGAGTGAGTATGCCTTGGTTTTAAGGAGTAATCTTCTTTTTTCTATAGGTTTCAAATCCTCTGGGAGTTTTCTAGTAGTAAGAAAATCGAGAATTCCATCATACCGATCAGTCTAAGTTGCTACTAGGAAGAGATTACTATCCACCAGTTCATCATTAATACATGTTGCCTTCTCGCTCATTGCAGTCCTGGACACTTGATCTACCATGTAGTGCCCTCTTTCTGGCTTAATATGAATATCAAAGTTGAATTCTTGAAAGAGGAGTAACCATCTCCAAATCCTTCCAGCTACTCTAGGCTTGTTTATTAAGTACTTCAAGGGCTGATGGTCGGATATGACTATAAAATGTACACCGAGAAGGTAATGCCGAAACTTCTGAAGAGCAAATACAATAGCCAAATCTTCCCTTTCGCTCGTACTGTAGTTCCTTTCTGCTTGGGTGAGTATTCTGCTGGCATAGGAGATAGGTCTATCAACCTTGTGTGATGATGGTTGAGCTAGAACTGCACCAACAGCATGAAGACTAGCATCTGTATGCACATGAAACTCTAATGACCAGTTAGGAACACTTAAAAGTGGAGTAGTACATAACCTCATTTTCAGTTCACAAAATGTTTTCTCAGCTTCAGCACTCCATGAGAAAGGGATCTTTTTACTGGTAAGCCTTGATAAGGGCTTAGCTATTTCTGCATACATTCGTATGAATCTTCTATGAGATCGTGCATGGCCCAAAAAACTTTTCACTTCTTTTGGGCTTTGTGGAATAGGCATGGATAGAATAGCAGTAACCTTTGGAGGGTCAACCGTTATCCCTTTAGCAGATACTATGTGACCAAGAAGAGTGCCCTTGGTGACCAAAAAATGACATTTAGCAGGATTTAACTTCAAACCTGTTTTGAGACATTGCTCAAAAATTTCCTTTAGATTTTCCAAATGATCATGGAAATCTTGAACTGCTTCTCTTCTATCTGTGCCTGAAAACACTGAAAAGTCATCCATGAAAATGCGGAGAAAGGTTGTTAACCACTTGCCCAATATCAGATACATTGTTCTATTAAATGAAGTTGGTGCATTCTTCAAACCAAAAGCCATGCGAGTATAGACATAAGTGCCCAATGGAGTAACAAAGGCTGTTTTGTCCCTATCATCAGGATGGATCACTATCTGATTGTAGCCACTAAAACCATCCAAGAAACTATACAAAGTGTGACCGGCTACTTCCTCAAGTACTTGCTCTGAAAAAGGCTGAGGAAATCCATCTTGAACAGTCACTTTATTTAAGGCACGAAAATCAACGCAAACTCTTATTTTTCCACTATTTTTCTTGGGTACAATAATCATAGAAGAAACGCACCTGGAATGTTCTACTGGAACAATTATACCTGCTTCTTCTAGTTTTGTAACTTCCAACTTTACCACCTTTGCATATTTTGGATTGAGTCGATACGGCCTACTTCTTGCAGGCGCGGCTCCCTCAACTAAGGGTATTCTGTGTAATCCAAGCTCCTCTGGTATCCCTGTTCAATTAGGACCATGCGAAGACATTTTTGTAGGAAAAAAGTAAAGAAGTTACCTTCTGCAGTAAAGGAGCATAATGCCATAGCCAAGAGGCCAAGTGGACTACTTGAGGGTTCTCTTCATCCCCTAGATTTATTTCTTGAACTAGTGTTTCAGGACTAGTCTTGTTTGAGAAATCATCTCCACTGTATGCAGGAGTGGTCTTTAACTTATATTCTGCAATATGTTCTCTGGTCCATCCTTGAGGTATATCCGTAAAAGGAAAATCTTCTCTGCACTCTGGCTCATAACTTTCCATCCCGGGTACTTCTATATTTTCTGCCTCTTCAAAGTTTGTATTCTCCTGCAAACTCTCATTCTCCAACTCCTTGTGATCTTCATGGCCTTTTCCTGCAACTCCTTCATCCATAACTTCTTCTTCTATTTCACTGATTTCCACCATGCAACACTCTACACTTTCCATCATCCAATTCAATAATGTATCTTCTTCTTGGGGTAGAGAGGGCATTACCTGAGTGTCCATAGTATACCCAGTAGTTTTCCTTGATTCAAATCCTTCTTCCAAATGTAGTTGCAGTTGGCTATTGGTGCTTGTTGAAATCCATAGTTTGTTTTTCCCCCAATCTTGCAAACCTTTTGCTTGCCTTAGCCAAGGTCTCCCCAGGAGTAAAGGGTAAGAAATCTCTTGTGGAAGTGCAATAACAACAAAATCTAGAACAAAGTGGCAACCCTGTACTATCATCAGTACCTTTTCAATAATGCCAAGAGGTGCAACCCGATGTTGATCTGCTAGTGTAACTGTGAATGGTGCCATCTTGGTGGGGTTCAAATTCAGTTTCTTCATTGTGAAATCTGGCATCAAATTGATACCTGAGCCTCCATCTATGATCACACATGTGAGAGCTTCATCCTTTATACAAACAGATAATCTTGAGCTTTGGTAGTCTACTAAGGGTGCAGGGGGAAAATCAACCATGAAACCACCTATACTAGGTGATTGGATTAAGTGAGAAGAGTGTATAATCTTCAATAAGTCACTTCTTATTTTTGAATCCATCCTTATAAGTTCGTACAGACTAACCTTGTGATGAATACCTTTCAAGATCTGTTCAATGTTTACCTCATGAGTGTCTTCTTGCAGACTTGTTGGTTGGTCCCTTAGAGAAGTAGCCATCCTTTCATAAGCTCCTTCAATTTCCTCTATGCCCTTCCACCCCGCCTTCTTTTCCTCTTCTTTATCCTGGACTCCCTCTTGTTCTTCTCTATGGGTTGCTGCCGCTTGTCTGGCTCTAGTCATCATGGGCATTGAAGAAGATGAAACAATATAAGACTGAGTGGTCCTACCTTCTTCTTGTGGAGAGACTACAATCATGTCGATTGGAGCAGGACGGCTTCTTGGGCAATCTTTGGTGTAGTGATCCTTAGCCTCGGGACAATGCTGACAAGGAGGTGCATCTTCTGGAAGGGAACACCTGTTTTGCATATGGCCATACTCACCACAACGGTAGCACATCAAAGGCCTATTATATATGGGCTTTGTTTGTCTGTTCTCCTCTCTATTAGGTGCATTTGAAGTACTAGCATAATATGAATCCAAAGCTTGAGAGTTACCTCATTGCTGTGTACCCTTGAGGTAGTAACAGTCTCTAGCTTCATGGCCATCCTTTCCACAAAATTGAGAACTTACCTTGTTAGTACAATTAGCATTGGAATGCCCATTGTTGTTACAAATTGTGCACCAAATCTGCCTTCTTATATCCTGAGTGGTCCACAAATCTTCTAACTCACGGCGAAGTTGGGCTACTTCATCATCAGTGCGACGTAGTGGTGGCAAAACCTTCTCTTCTTGTTGATTTTGTTGCATTCTCAATGCCTCCAGTTCCTTCGTTAGTTGCCCAATAGGGTCTAGTTCTGCAGCATAATTCAGTTGTGTATCCCCATCAAAATGTTGCCTAGCTTCTTCAATGCGTGATGCTGCTGCAACAAAATCATTGAGGGTTGCATCCAATCTAAGAGACTCACGTAGCTTCTGCTGAGATGACCTGGGCAGAGCTTTTTCTATCCATTTTTTAACCAGGAAGTCACCTGGAGCATGTGGCAGACGTGCAACAAGTGCTTTTGTTCTAGTGTGAAGTTCATGAAAGGATTCACCTTATCTTAGCCTTAGATTCTTAAGCTGGTCTAGAGCTCTTTCCGAGGAGTCACTAGGTCCAAATGTCTGTGAGAATGTCGTCTTCAGAGCCTCCCATGTAGCAAAATGGCCATCTGCATATTGATTGTACCATTTGTCAGCAAGGCCTTCCAATGTGGATGGGAAGAGTACCAGCATTGCATCCTCTCTATTCTACAGACCTCGTCCATGGCATAAGGAGATGAAGCTCCTCACATGATCGTCAGCATCCTCATAAGCTTGTCCCTTGAAGGTAGGGAAATTAATATTGAGTCTAGAGAGTAAATGAAAGAGATCCTCCATTTGCACTGGTGTTTCTTCTGACGTATCTGAGGAGAATTCTAATGTTCTACTATGCTTCTCCTTTGATAGTGGTATCACACCAAAATCAATAGATAAATTCAAAGAGGGCAGAGGGGAGGTAGGTTCACTAGTTGAAGATATAGCTGACATGTTAAGGCTCCTTCGTATACGAAGAGGCTCCTTATCTTCTCGCGTATAGGTCATGTACCTACTTGCAAATGCAATAGGGCAAAAATACTGAAAAAGAGGACTATTTACTATCCTCAGGGCCTCTCAGAGAAATGCAAGGGTCCCACCGGGCATGCCAAACTGTAGAGGAGGTTCTGGGGTATCTATTTTTAATAGGAGCATGCAGCAAGCACTCGAGTACTTCACCTACTCAAGGGAGGTTCTCCTTAGGGAAATATACCCTTTAACACTTCTGTAAGTAGGCAGCTGTCAATGATTGCACAGAGTTGTGAATACTTAGGGATAATATTAATGACAAAATGACAATAATGGAAGACCAACCACTCCTTAGTTCGAATCAGATGATTACAATATAGGAAAAAGAGATGCTCAAAAGTTTATGATCTGGGCTAACATGCCACTCCAGAACTAAACAACATCAATACAAGGGATTCATCCAATCCGTACAATGGTCACAACTAGATGTAGACTAGCACTGATCAATACAAAGTATGAAGACTTGCTCTAAGGGGAAGAGCACGAAATACCAATGACTCACACTGAATGACAAAACCAAGCCACTCTCTTCACACTATAGTGCAATTAGCCCTCACTGGGAAGCCCATGCTCTGTATCCTCACCACAGAGTGACTTCCTATAGTAGGCTTGTAGCCACAGAGTGCCACGAGAGGACCCCTGTACGTACCTATGTATATGTGTATATCCCAACTGAACACAAATCCATTGCTTTTATAGGCTCCAATAGGCCAAGAGGGCCTTGCCGATTCCTCATGTCCACTGATCATGTGCCGGTTGATTGCCCAAGATTGGAGGGGTAATTCAAATATGCCACAAGTCTTGAATTGGATCCTCAAAATTAGGTAGTCGTCATGAATGGTTGGCGGCAACAGTCATTTCTCCACTTTCACTTTTACCACTTACACTTTTACTGTCACTTTTGCATGCAAGCTGAGATCCTCATTTTGTGCCGCCCGTGATGTTTGAATGAACCTGAGAAGCACATCCTTCACCTAATTTTTGTAGTAGCTTTTGATCCTTCATATTAAGTGGGCGCTATGGGAGGTGAGTTGTGGGGAGTTGAGGGAGATTACGGGGGTTGTGGAGGGTTGTGGGTGGGAATAGGGGGTGAGTTGTGGGGAGTTGCGGGGGTTTTTGGGGTGTGGTAAAAAATTGATCCAAGATTTCAAAGTTTTTATTGCACCATTGGAAAGTACTCGTCCAGAGCTTTCCAACGATATATAACATTGCAGTGTTTGGTTGAGAAATGATCCTCGAAATATCCATCCAAAACTGCATGAGAACCTTATGGGAGGTCGTGGGAAATTGTGGGGTTTGTGGGGTTCGTGGGGTTTGTGGGGGGTTGTGGGGGGGTGTGGAGTTGTGTGGGGTTTGTGGAGTTTGTGGAGGGCTGTGGGGGGTGTGGAGTTGTGTGGGGTTTGTGGAGTTTGTGGAGAGCTGTGGAGGGGTGTGGAGTTGTGTGGGGTTTGTGGAGTTTTTGGAGGGCTGTGGAGGGATGTGGAGATGTGTGGGGTTTGTGGGGTGTGTGGGGTTTTGTGGAGGGCTGTGGAGGCGTGTGGAGTTGTGTGGGGTTGGTGGAGTTTGTGGAGGGCTGTGGAGGGGTGTGGAGTTGTGTGGGGTTTGTGGGGTTTCTAGGGATCGTGGGGTTTGTGGGGGGTTGTGGAGGGGTGTGGAGTTGTGTGGGGTTTGTGGAGTTTGTGGAGGGCTATGGGGGGTGTGGAGTTGTGTGGGGTTTGTGGAGTTTGTGGAGGGTTGTGGGGGGTGTGGAGTTGTGTGGGGTTTGTGGAGTTTGTGGAGGGCTGTGGAGGGGTGTGGAGTTGTGTGGGGTTTGTGGAGTTTATGGAGGGCTGTGGAGGGGTGTGGAGTTATGTGGGGTTTGTGGAGTTTGTGGAGAGTTGTGGAGGGGTGTGGAGTTGTGTGGGGTTTGTGGGGTTCGTGGGGTTTGTGGGGTTTGTGGAGGGTTGTGGAGGGGTGTGGAGTTTGTGGGGGGTTGTGGAGTTGTGTGAGATTTGTGGAGTTTGTGGAGGGTTGTGGAGGAGTGTGGAGGTGTGTGGGGTTTGTGGCGTTCGTGGGGTTTGTGGGGGGTTGTGGAGGGGTTTGGAGTTGTGTGGGGTTTGTGCAGTTTGTGGAGGGCTGTGGGGGGGTGTGGAGTTGTGTGGGTTTTGTGAAGTTTGTGGAGGGCTATGGAGTGGAGTGGAGTTGTGTGGGGTTTGTGGAGTTTGTGGAGGGCTGTGGAGGGGTGTGGAGTTGTGTGCGGTTTGTGGAGTTTGTGGAGGGCTGTGGAGGGGTGTGGAGTTGTGTGGGGTTTGTGGGGTTCGTGGGGTTTGTGGGGTTTGTGAAGGGTTGTGGAGGGGTATGGAGTTTGTGGGGGGTTGTGGAGTTGTGTGGGGTTTGTGGAGTTTGTGGACGGTTGTGGAGGGGTGTGGAGTTGTGTGGGGTTTGTGGGGTTCTTGGGGTTTGTGGGGGGTTGTGGAGGGTTGTGGAGTTGTGTGGGGTTTGTGGAGTTTGTGGAGGGTTGTGGGGGGGGGGGGTTTGTGGAGTTGTGTGGGTTTTGTGGAGTTTGTGGAGGGTTGTGGAGGGGTGTGGAGTTGTGTGGGGTTTGTGGAGTTTGTGGAGGGTTGTGGAGGGGTGTGGAGTTGTGTGGGGTTGTGGTGATGGTGGGGGCTCGGGGGTGGTGGGGGAAAAGAGGAGGGCTGGTGGAGTTGGAGGGGGTCGTGGTGATGGTGGGGGCCGCAGGGGTGGTGGGGGAAAAGAGGAGGGGACGGTGGGGTTGGAGGGGGTCGTGGTGATGGTGGGGGCCGCGGGGGTGGTGGGGGAAAAGAGGAGGGGACAGTGGGGTTGGAGGGGGTCGTGGTGATGGTGGGGGCCACGGGGGTGGTGTGGGAAAAGAGGAGGGCTGTTGGAGTTGGAGTGGGTCGAGGTGATGGTGGGGGCCGCGGGGGTGGTGGGGGAAAAGAGGAGGGCTGGTGGAGTTGGAGGGGGTCGTGGTGATGGTGGGGGCCACGGGGGTGGTGGGTGAAAAGAGGAGGGGATGGTGGGGTTGGAGGGGGTTGCGGTGAAGAGAGAGAGAGGGAAATGCGACGATACAATGACTTATAATCTTGAGAAAATGAATCAAGAGATTGTGGTTTGAGGAATCACAATTAGCGTCACAAAGCTGAGAAAATCTTTTCATCAAATGAATAAACAATTTTGTCACAGAAACTCTCGATTTAGTGGATTCAATCCACCTTAAATCACCATATTCACCTTTTTATTGAAGTCTTGTACATAAAATATCATATGTGGTTGTTTTACAAATTCATCCCAATACTTCTTTACATGAAAATGAATTGCTTCTAGGATAGATCCAAAAACTATTGTTTCAAAGTATTCTATAAGCATGCCATCGAGTAATATGTGTCTCTTTGCTTTCTCCTCAAACATGTCTAAAAATTCAATTACATTTAGTCCTATAAATTTATGTTTTTTGTTGGAATGGATGCACCAATCATGCACCTTGTTTTCCAATCATGAGTCCTTTAAATGTTTCCTCCATCTCTCTTTGCTAGTTTGCCCTAGAGTGGAAAAAAATATCTAAAGTGATTGACTCTATGGTGTCACTTAACTCAGATCAAGGCTGAAGAAAGAGCTCACCTGCATTCTCAGCCTAGGAAGAAAGTAGGATTTGCTTTGATAAGGCCTTTGAGTTTCTCAACCACTTACTTAGGTGCAGCACTAGACTCTAGTTTCTCAATCAAAGGTTTTGAGCCTAGAGTCTTGAATGAATCTCTAGGATTTTTGATATTTTATAGTCACATTCACCTTTGGGATCCACAATTCTTGAAAGTTTAGTTCAAGTTCAGTTTAGAGCTTTTTCCACTTTCTAGGGGATGAATTTTGTTCAATTGACTCTTGTTTGTATGGATCACATTCATTATCCTTACTTCACCCTAGGTACCGGATTAAAACCCTTGAATTTCACATTAGGATTTAGAACTAAAGTTTTGATTCTCACTTTAGACTTCTAAGGTAGAGTTAGAATCTTACTTGAGGGTTTCAAGTCTAGTGTTGGACTCTTAATCTAGGGTTTAAATTTCACTCTAGTTCATGTCTAGAATTTGACTTCCACTTTAGGTCTAGCTCTAGAGTTTGATTTTCACTCTAGGCTTTGATCTTGAGTTTTGCAACTTTAGCCTAGTTCAATTCTCTTTTTGCTTGTCATTTGGTCTTAATTTTTTTCTTTTTTACTTTCTTCTTTGTTCAATCTATTAATGCTTTCTTTGTTTATGGATTATCTATGTGTCCTTGCAATTTAACATTACTTTTTCTTTTCTTTTTATTTCGTTTATTTTTCTCTCCTACTCAAACGTTTTTTTCTAATTAACTATCAATTAAAGTGGTTCTTTGAAATACGTTATCTTATTTTTTAATGAATTTTCTACTTTTTAATTTTATTAGGGTTTTATTATTTTAAGAGTTTTGTACTTTTAATTTTTTATCAAAATTCGAATAAACACTTGCGCTGTTTGCTATCTAGAATAAGTGATAGAAGTTGCACGTCATGAATTTCTAACCTAATGCAAAGCAGAATGCGTGTTTGCAAGCAATCAAAAAAATCCTTTCAATTTTAGTGAGTCATTTACACTGCGAAATTGAAAAAGGATGAGAGTGCAATTACAGGGAATTTTTCTTCGATGATGAGGTTCCAATTCAAGTACACTGAAAATAGTTAAATCAAAACCTTAATACAAGAATAGTTAAGTATTCCATGTATTTCACCTTCACTTGAGGGTGAAGGTGACAGAGAGTCTTCCAAATCCAATCACTAGATTGCTATGGAGTGTTGCATTGAGTTCAAGGTGTCAAAAGTAAGGAGGCAAATTCAAGGCCAGGTGGATTAATTCTTCCCATCTTATTATGAGAACATCACATGTAGGGTTCTTTCTAGGCCTAGGGGGGAGACCATCTCATGTGTTTCAAGGGACGGAGCGATGGATGAAGGAGGAGAAATTTGAAGACGAAATAAGTGAATACATGAGCAATACATTAGAAAGGTCGGGTGAAGATACATTCTTTCCACTACTTTCCATGAGCAATACAAAATAACTAAAAATGCAATTAATACAATCTAACTAAAACTAGTAAAATTAAAAAGAACGATGCAATCATTTGAGCTAAAATTAATCTCTCTAACAAAAAATATCTATATCTGAATTTAGCAGTGGAAAAATAAATCCTTCAAATCAAAGTGTTGATTGTAGCCCAAATGAACAAACTCCCCTGTTAGTTTAATCTCTATGGAAATTTTACCAAGTCTTCAAATCACCTACTAACTTCCAATCCCATAAGACAATCTTCAATCAACAACTTAACAACTTAACAATTCAAATCACTTCGAGAGGCCTATTGAAAAGATATTAGAAAGAGATCCAAATTAGTACACTTTCTAAAATTCAAAACACACTCATGATATTTTTTCATTTAATTCATTCATATATATATGTTCATTTTGATTTACTAATTTTTATCCTTTTTCATTTATTTATTTATTTATTCATTTTTCTTAGTGACTTTAATTGTTCCTTTTTTTTCAATTACTTCATAATCTATTCCCATTTTCTTATACATAATTCTTATTTGTTTTCTTGATTCTCTTTATTTACTATTTTCTTTCTCTATTTGTTTTTGTCATCTTCTACTTAGTTCTTTTTCTTTTATCTTTAACTTTTATTACTCTGACTTATTAGTTTCTTTTAACTAGTCTATTATTCTAAATTCTACTTTTAGTTAAATTTTCATATAATATAATTCATATTTTACAAAGACATAATAAAAAATAAAATTTTATGCAATGTGCCTAAATCAATACTAAAAAGCAAACAAAATCGTGCTCTCTCTCTCTCACCCACTAGCTCTCTCTCTCTATGTTTCTCTCTTGTGAGCTGACCTTATTCACTCACTCTCTCTCTCTCTCTCTCTCTCTCTCTCTCTCTCTCCCTCCTTCAACATCTTTTTCCTTGTGTCCAATATGTCGCACACTACTGCCAACCTTGATCTTCATCTTTGTGTCTGCTTGTCCTTCAGTCTCTCTCTCAACCATCTTCTCCATTAGACCTGACTCCTTTGCACATGCTGCAACTTTTGCTCCACCTCCCTCTTTCTTTCTCATTCTCTCTCTTTGTCTCTCACTTTCTCTCTCTCTCTCTTATATACAATCAAGTACACACACTTTGTAATTCATGTAACACACCCATGCACATGGAGCCTCTCACACAGACTTGCACACACTCGCTCTTCTCGCACAAAACACACCACACTTAATCATGCACTTGTATACACATCTTCTCACTCACAGATTGTTCAATGACACTTACATATAGTAACTCACACATTCTTGTTGTAAATTTCCTGTTTTAGTTTTTTGAATTAATCTATTTTTTTTCTCTCTCTCGAAATTTAAGATTAAGGTTCACTTATAATAGCTAATAAATATTCACTCACACACATCCTTAATCACATTATCTTATATACATACATGGATCTAATTTTAAGCACATAGTCTAATGACCACATAATTGAAAATTCAAAAATACATATCAATGCATATTGCATTTGCACAAAATCATCATGTCCACATTGAGACACATTTATACACACT
Source organism: Ceratopteris richardii (assembly GCA_020310875.1). NCBI lineage: Eukaryota > Viridiplantae > Streptophyta > Polypodiopsida > Polypodiales > Pteridaceae > Ceratopteris > Ceratopteris richardii. The sequence goes on along the minus strand of CM035435.1, from coordinate 3,629,901 downwards.
TACATAGCTACACATACACATACATACAGAAACACATAGATATTAACATAGACATTATTACACACATATAGGGCAAACACATAACATATTCACTTGATGCATACATTTATACCACATGCACAATTAAATTCACATTCCCACATACATGATCACACACAAATCTCATAGCACTTAGGGTATCCACATATGCACTTACATAAATGGAAACATAAATAGTCAATCATATACTTAGCATACTTACACTTCCACATGCACATACATAAATTCACACACAACATCCACAAACACATATACATTAAGACAGAGATAGCTATAAACATATATACATATTTTCACACAAACACACATATTGAATCTTACGAGGGAACACATATATAAGAAACAAACACATCCATGAAGACAAACACATAAACAGAAACATAGAATGAGGTATTTACACCTAGACACCTACACATATACTATATGCACACACTCACAATCACATTCATACATAAGGAGACACAAGCATGCATTCATATGAAAACATACGCATACGCACATGAAAGCCACAAACATGTACACTTGTAGCATAATTACTTACATAAGTGCATATATAGCATTAACACACATGCACAAACATACCCATTTAAGCACATTTAAATATACATTAAGACATTAACATACTTACATACACTTACAAACCCTTAGACATGAACACACACAAATCATATAACACCAAGGGTAATCACAACACACCCATGAAGAGTTAGGGTTCCATACACAAATGGAAAACACATAAGAAATGCAAGAAAGGCACATACATGTATATACAAACAACCACTATACAAACATGCACATAGAAAGAAACACACAGATCAACACATCATGCACTTTTTATTAAGTAATTCATGTATTTAGTTTTTGTCCTTCATACGAGCTCAAAAGAATCACATCATTAGGAACATCATAAAAAATTTAGAAATGAGATATCATTAGGGGAAAAAATGAACCCTGTATGGGCCTTTTAGATTAGAGGGTGATTAGTGACGGACCAATGAGAGGAGGGTGGTGGACACAGTCTAGTCCCTTAATCAACTAGGCTAGGTATAGGCTTCCCTTGGTTTGGGCTAGTCAAAACCACATAAACATTTCAAAATTCGTGGTTTTGTCCTTCAAGTAGTTTTTGAAAAGCATGGAATTCAAACACGACCCTTGGATACCCTTAGAAATTCAATGGCTAAGATCATTTCTTCAGAAATGAGTGGCTTTAAATTATAGCCCTTAGATTTTGTTTAGATCTAATGGTTATTGTTGCTCCTTCATGAGGAAAAGGCGCATAAAATTTGGTCCATTGGATTTGGAAAGAATCCAATGGCTTTGATTTGATCTTCACATGGATCACTAGCCATCAAATCTACACCACTGAAAGTGCATGCTATCCAACGGCTACAAATCCACGTGGTTCCCCACGTTTTTGCATAGATTCTCATGTTTTTGTCTTTTAGTGACAGGGAGTTTGGGTAGTTTGTCTTTTAGTGCCAGAATTTTTCGCATAAATCTTAGCCACTCAAGAGGATCGTGATCTGATGACCGAAAATAGGCTCCACTGCGTTATTTTCTTCTCTCTCTTCCCATGACCGAGCCTATTTTATCTCCCATTGAGCTTATTTTTTCTTTTGGTGATAGAGTGCATGCCTTTTTTTTTACTTTTAGTTCTCAAATTTTGTGCTTGATCGTGGCCATCCAAGCAACATATCTGAGGGCTAGAAAAGCACATGAATCCCCTACTAGATTTTATTGTTTATTCTAATGTATAATACCACTAGTGGTTTTTACCATCCTCTTAATCCAACTAATTAGTCAAGCCCTTAAAATTAGGAATCCTTACAAGCCCATGCAGGGTTCACTTTTTCCCCTAATGTTAGAGTCACTAAATTTTATTTTTCTTTTTCATAGAATTCCATAATAAAGGAGTTTTCTTCCTAGAATTGTGCTCCATGGAGGAGAAACATTACACACATATTTTTCCTTCAAATAACCTTTTACATAATTTCTTCCTCTCAATCCTAGAATGAGCTTAAAAAAAACTAAAATAAATACATAGGTACATATCAAATAGACAAATATTGAAAGTAAATACAAATAAAATCAAAATGAAATGAAATCTTTGAGATACAAACTAAAGATTCCTAATTCCTAAATCTTCTCTGATGTAGATAACTTTCACCTTGCAAAGAGATTTTTTGACGATATCTACCACTTGTTATGCAGTGCTTCTCTCAATGAATTCCAGCTCTCCTTCAATGAGATTCTCATGAAATATATGATAGTGAGATTTGGTGTGTTTCAATCGTGCATGATAGATTGGATTCTTTGATCCCATGATTCCATTCATATTATTACAATAGACGAACACCTTTTGATCGATGTGGACTCCCATGTCTTCAAGTAGATACTTAGTTGCTTAAAAATGGATTGAGGAATACCTCTATACTTAGCTTTGGTACTTGTCAAGGTGACATTTGGTTGCTTCTTTCTCGTCTATGGAATGAGTGCACTGGAGAGAACAAAAATTCACTAGTTGATCTTTGATCCATGATAGTTTTGCCAATTCTGCACTTATGTATCCATATATGCATGCGTGTTAACTTTTCTTTAATAAATAAGCCAAAATTACATGTTGTTTTTACATAATGTAGTATATGCCTCACTACATTCAATCATGCCACTTTTGTAAAAAAGTGTAGATTGCATCCTGGTTCCTATCTCGGTCATCCCCTGTAAAGGTAGGTGGCTTTAAGTCTCTCAAGAGGGGAGCTTCTCTAGAGCTCTCTCCTTTGTGCTTACTAGGAAGAGAAGTATCTCTCCTAGTCATCTCTAGAGGAAGAGTAGGAGGTTCTCTTTCCTTCCTAGCTAGGAAGGAGGTGATGTGAGTCTCAAGTGAGATCATTTGAGAGTTTAGCTGCTCAATGAGAGATGTAATTCCACTAAGATCTCTCTCTAGTTTAAGGGTCTGTTCTTTCAAGTGTACAAATTGATCATGAGTAACAAACGCATCCAAAACTTCCTCATATGTATATTCTTCTTGTTGAGGCTCTTTCTCTTGTAGGTTTTCCTCTACTTCCTACCCCATTTCTACTTCTTCCATTCGAGAATCATGATCCTCTAGTTGCTCTTTATATGGAGAAGTGTGTTCAATTATTTGTTTCCCTTTAGATTCCATGTTTCACTTCCCCTCCCCTATTTGCTACCTAGAGTATGTGAAAATGATTGGAAGTAAACCTTGAATAGGCAAGAAGAAGAGAAATATATCACAAGAGCACTTCCGTGGTACAAAATGAAGCTGCGAAAGCAAAATCCAAGTGATCTTTGAGGCTTGAGGTCATTGATTTTGAATCCTCGCCAGGCCCAAACAACAATTGGAAATGTCCGGTTGGTCTAGGGAGGTTATAATCACTAAAAACCAACAAGAACATTGCCCAAACCAAGTAGCAAAGGCCCCAACTAGGCTAACTGAGTGAAACTGAAGCACTTTTTAAATTTGATTGTCCTCCCCAATCCAAATACTATAGCCCAACACCTGTACTTCAAAGATATAAAGCTATCTCAAGTGAAAAAGGTGAATTTGGACATCGAATGATGAAAAACTAGGCCCGAAAGTGGCTGCCAAGTTCCTATTGAAGCACTACAGAGAGATTTTGGCTGACCAAATCTTGTTCAAATCCAAGATCAATGGTTTTTAAGGGATGCTTAGGAGTAGCTTCGTAACATGACAAAGATTTTTGAAATCGGATATCGTATGAGCAAACTATGGTGCAGAGCAGTCGGGTAGGTCACGAGTAGATTGTAGGAAGGTAAATCTTCATGGAGTAGTGACTTTAGGAGCTCACAACTACGAAATTGAAGCTTTTCAGGAAATGTGATGACTCTTGACCCATGTCCATAGCCCATAATACATATATGCATCATCATTTTGCCAAAATATTGATCCAATAGCATCAATTTTGTGCTCCAAAATTCAAAAAATGTTTCAAAATCTTCTCCATCTTCAGCTTGAGCTTGATTGCAAATTCGAAAAGAACTCAACATGGTCGCCGAGGGACTATCGTATCCCACATTTGCAATCAGCAGTGCCGAGGATGGCTATAAATAAAGTGTATTTTCTTCACTCCTTCAACCAAGAGGAGGGGAGGAGGAGAGAAGGTCATCCATGAGCTATAGCCTCTAGCTTCCTTGCATGCGCTGGTTGTTCACCGCGTTTGTGGGTATTAACTCCTTCGTGGGCCTGTTGATGCCTCAATGCACGTGCTATCCTCCTTCGATACTAGTGTTGTATCGCCGCCTCCAAGGATTCCCCTCAATTTTAGACTCTGACCTGCACACTTATCGGGGTAGCTATGGAGAAATTCACCGGCCCAATAATCAGAGTACTCACAGAGCATCTCATAGGATATCATCCGCCTAGCTGCGTGTTATTTCTTCTCTTATCACCCTCTCTCCAAATGTCCATAAAGGGTAGCTATACATCGCTTCACACATGAGTGCCACTTGGCACTCATGCATGTGCCCACTTCATAATGAACATAAGGGATGGTTCACCCCCTTTCTCATCACTAATGAGATATCCCATGTGACAAGTCCCCAATTTCTTGGAGCACCTACACTTAGGGATGCCGTGATTGTAGTCATCTTTGCAACTGGTGAGAAGGTCTCTTGAGACCCTATACCATGCGTTTGAGCACATCCTTTGGCAATCAATCTGTCATATTAGCTGCAAATTGATCCATATGAATTTCTTTCTAAGTACAGACCCCTCTGTAACCTACTACCTTCTATTAAGTTTGCATTAGGAATGAACCCAAAGTATCCATTTCTTTCAATGCTTCTATCTCCTCTTTCCTAGCTTTCTCCCAATTAGGCTTACCTTTTTCTTCTTGATATTTTGAAGATTCTTTTTAAATTGAATCTTTTTGCAAGTAAATTGAACGCTTTGTGACAATGGTACAATCATATTCCAGCCTTTGAGATCTCTTTCTCTCCCTTGTTGACCTTCTAGGAGTATGTTTGGAGCATTCTCCATCTTCTTCCATTTTGGCCTTTCCTCTTGACTTTTAGAGCTTACATCCTCTTTTGTTCTAATCTTCATCAGATTAACTTCTTAGATCCGAGATCTGTGAATCATGCTTGCTACCAAATACCTTGCTATGTCCTAGACTTGGTTTTCTAAGATTCCAAGCTTCATAAGGATTCATAACTTGAAGAGATTTGGATGGAAAACTGTTCATAATATATACACCTATTGAGTAGCCTTCAGCTCATAAATAGCATAGCATCTTGCTCTCTTCAAGCATTGTGCTTGCTAATCCAACTAGGGTCTTCTTTTTTCTATCTACAGTTTCATTCATATGAGGAGTAAACCTACTATTTGCTTCCCTTTTGATGCCTTTTTCCGACAAGAATTCATCAAACTCTTTGGAGAAGTATTCTCTCGCTCCATCATATTCAACTTTCTTCAATGATGTACCTATATGATCCTCCACATGTTCTAGGTACTTCTTGAAGCATTCAAACACTTCATTCTTATTCTTGATAAAGTAAAGAATGGTCCATCTACTATGATCATCAACAAAGAAGACATTCTAGCTTGAGCTTGTCAATGAAGGTGACTTGGTCTCCATACATCTATGTGTACTAAGTCCAAAGGTTGTTGTGGATGTAGCCTTTGTGGTTATATGGTTGTCTTTGTTCCTTTCCAATCTAAATTTTGTGATAGTGGGTACATAGAGAATCTTACTCAGAATGTTTTTCATACCATTGAAAGCTTTGACATAACCAATATTCTCCATATTGTGCTTGGTGTCATCGCCTATTTGTATTTCATGTTTATGCTTTGGGCTTTCCAAGTCAAAGAGAAGAGTGATGTTGCCAGCAAAATGTTCTAAACATCCTAAATCTATGTAGAAAAAATGTTCATCTTCTTTACTTTTTTTGTGGCTTAGGTTCATTAGAAGTAGTGAGTCTTCATATGATTTATCTTTTGCATAATTGTTGAAGTCCCTTCTATTGTGACTCTTATTGTTGTTGTTGAAGTTGTCTCCACCTCGACCTCTAGTGTTTCCAAATCCACCTCTTCTACCTCCTTTATGAGTCTTTCCACTGAACCAACAATGAGTGGTGTGGTTCCTTGTCTCAGAGATGGCACAATGTTGGACATTTTAACCTTTTAATTTTTCATGCTTTGATCCTTTCCTCTTGTGTTTCCACTTGCTCTTGCCCGCATAGTTATCTTGGGAAATCTCTTCTTCTTCATCGTCCTTCTTCTTGACTTTATGCTTCTTTTCTTTCTTGTCAACATAAAGAGCACTTGTTAACAAATCCAACTGATATAAGCTCCATTTCCTTGATGTGGCCCTAGAATAAAATTTCTAATTGTTGGCATCTTGGCTATGGGGCGCAAAGGTTCATCGTAATCTATCCCATAGCTTTTGGAGAAGCCTTTTGCCACCAACCTCGCTTTGTACCTAGCAATGGACCATCTAATTATCTTTTCATTTTGTAAACCCACTTATTAACTATCTGCTTCGTGTCTTCTTGAGCTTGTACCAAGCTCCAAGTATGGTTCTCATCAAGTGCCTTGAGCTTTTTCTTCATTGCCTCTTGCCATTCCTTGCAATCCTTAGCTTCTTCATAACTAGTTGGTTCTTTTTCCTTGATAACTTGAGTCATGTATGCATAATGCTTTGCAATGAAATTATCATATGTTAACCTTTGAACTAGATATCCTACTCTTTAAGACCTTCTTTCACTTCCTTTACATGTGGTTTCCATCTTCTTTCTTTGTTTTGCCACCCTTGGGGTTTGAATTTCTTCTATCTCTTCATCTTCCAACATGATCTCGTCCACATAGCTTCCTTCTTCAATTGCAATCTTCTCTTTGCCTTTGACTTTGCTTTCTTCACAGTTGGTCTCTCTTTTCCTAAGCCTCCCACTCCATGGTGAGAGTTTCCTTGTGTTGGATGAGTTGCTTGGACCACTTAAATCCATGCTTTTTTGAACTCTATCATCATTCTTCTTATCTGCCTCACTTATCTCTTCAAGCTCCAATGGACTTGTGCATGCATGCCAAGCCTTCAACTCATCAAAGACCAACATCCCTACTTACCTTCAGCTCCTTGGTGATGGGATTATAGAATTTATACCCCTTTTGTTCCATATAATGTCCCAAAAAAATTAAACCTTTCAGATTTGAGATCTAACTTTGACCTCAACTCTTGAGGTACATGTACATATCATATACAACGAAAGATTCTAAGATGTGAAATGGAGGGTTTTCTTCTACTCCATGCTTCCTTATGGGTTAGATGATGTATACCTGATGTATGATATATGTTCATGATGTATGTGGCTGTATATGTAGCCTCTCCCCAATAACAATGCGACATATTCTTTTCCTTGAGCATACACCTTGCTACCTCTGCTATGTGACTATTCTTTCTCTTTGCTCCCCATTTTGTTGAGGTGTACACCTGCATGTAAATTTTCTCTTGCTAGACTCCTTCTCCACCTATGCCTTGAATTTCTTGAAGTAGTGGAACACATCTGATTTGTTCCTAATGTAATACAGCCATACTTATCTTGAAAACGCATCAATGAAGATTAAAAAAATACATATTCTAGCAAGGCATGCTTCTCTTGTTGGGCCCCAAACATCGGTGTGAATGAGGTCTAAAACATTTGTAGTTCTTGAAGGGTATCCTTGATTGTTTTCCTTGTTGGCAAGCTCCACAAATTTCATGCAATATTTTAGATGTAAAAATTGCTAGGCCTCTTTCCAAGCTCCTCCTTTGCATGTCCTTGAGCTTTTGTAGGTGATATGACCTACTCTTTTATGCTATAGGTCCAAATTTGCTATCCTCTTGTCTCGATATGTGATATACATTGAATGGTGTGGCTGATTTATGTCCGTTGTGAAAATTCTTCCTTGTTTTCTTCCTTTTGCTATGAGCCTGAAACCTATCATTGGATTCTCAACAGAACACCCTCTTTCATTGAACCTAACTTGATAGCCTTTTTCTATCATTTGGCTTATCAAACTCACGTTTTTTGTTGTAGTATGGACATGTAATACCTCTCATAAGCCCTTTTCCCTTTCATTTCCTTCCAAATTGATATCCCCCACATGTTGAATGGTATGCCTTGAGTTTTCACGTGTTTCCACATGTGCTTGATGTTGTGGGACCGGAAAATTACTCAAACGATCCTTTCGACATGACATATGATTGCTACATCCACTGCCTACATACCATACATCTTCACTAGCTTGAGCTGTATTTTCACCATACCTCATGGAAATTAAATAATCATTCCCTTGGCTAGATGATGTGTTTGCATAGTTATCTTGCCCTTGATAATTGTTTTTGTTCCTTTGATTCCCTTTTCTTTGGACTCTTTGATAACATTCGTTTGAAAAATGGCCAGGCTTACCACATACAAAGCATCCATTTGAAGTGGGTTGTCCTCTTTTACAAAATCTTGCACCTCTTCCTCTATTTTTTGCTCTTCCACCTCTTTGATTTGCATTTTCTTTTTGTCCTTGACTCCCTGGTTGCTTTGATATCTTGCTTTGTGTCTTGTCGCACCTCGGTTGTGTCTTCCTCAGTCTCTTCCTGTATACAATAATTGCCCTTGGCTATCCTTGGCATTATGACGACCAGGGTTCATGTCCTTTGTCACCATGAGAGTGATTAGTTTATCCAAATTGGGATGAGAGTCCCTTACATACACTGAAGTTTTGCATGCCCTCCATTTTTCATCATTCCTAACTCCATTTAGGGTGTGAGCTACAAATCATCATCATCTAGGGCACAATCAATTGACCCTCATGCATTTGCAAGCTCTTCAACCTTTAATGTGTAATCATTAGCACCTTGAGAGAGGCCTTTCTTAAAATTACTTAGTTCATTCTTGAGCTGAAATTTGAGAGCTTTTGTGGAGGTTGATTTCGATCTCTCCAAGCACTCCCACACCTTCTTTGATGTATCCAAATCTTGAATATGTCCTATCATGAATTGCTAATATGCTAAAATAAAATAAAAATGACTCTTTTTTCCTTTCATCCCACTCTATTACTGCTCTTCTCTGGTCATTGTTTGGATTTACCTCATCTATATAGGGTTGTGGCTCTCAGCCACTCACAAGTCCCCACAAACCTTTCCTCATCAATAAAATGCTTATTCTAGATCGCCATGGTTGGTAGTTTCCCTTTTCGAGCTTCTCAATCTAAGCAATTAGCTCAACCATGGTGCCTTCTACCTCTTTTGAGCCTCCCTCTTGATGCAATGAAGTTGAAAAAGATGTCTTTTACCTCAAAAGAATAGAGCTATTGTGCTTGATGAAGTTTGGTCTTTCATTTGATGATGTATCTACTTCCCCTTATTGTTGGCAAGCGCCTTATTTGCTTCTTTCCTTCGAACTTTGATTAGACCCTCAATTCAGTTCATTAGCTCCTTTTTCTCTCTTTGATGCTCCACTTATAGCTATGATACCAGTGTTGGAGAATAAACACTCCTATGTGCACAATGAAAGCAAATGAATCCTCCTAGGATACTAAAATTGTTCAAACATAGGTTCTATATTTTTTGTGTTTCTTTGAGTGCATGTTGAAAATGAAAACAAAACTTTGCAACAAAAATAGACTTAGAGATCTTTCAAATAAGTGTAAAATCACTCCATCTAGATACTACATAATGCCTCAACTAGGTGGAACAAAATAGGTAACTTGATCTCTTCATAGACTATTTGCTAACTACATAGACATTGTTTTGGTCATTTCTCTACACATGTGGGAAGCACTATCTCCATGAATTATACAACTTAAAGTAGAACTTAGAAGCTCTAACTCATAATAAAACTCATTAAAGGCTTTAAAGGTCACATACATGTAAAAAGTCAGGTCCAATCACATCATGAGGTGAGCTAAATCCTCTCTAATCCGTTTTTTTCCGTTATAGGCATGATTTGATGCCTCCAAATTGTGAAAAGCATCCTCCTTTGATAGAGGAGGATGTGGAATGTTCAATTTGGGGCATGTTCCTACACTCTTGAGCTTGAAATACAAAACTTGCAACAAAATTACTATCACAAGCTCTAGATGGTATGATGCCATATAAGGCATGGAATGGAAGAATAACTAGCTTGGACCATTATAGGATCTATGGGTGCATGTCATATGCACACATACCTTCATCGATAAGAGGTGAATTAGAACCTAAGGCAAAGAATTGTGTGTTCATAGGCTTTGATCTTAATCAGAATCATTATATATACTATATGATCCTAGCAATAAACGATTTATAGCAATTCTTAGATGTTTTACTTGTTTTATATCAAGTTACCATATGATATAGAGCATGACTTCCCAACCCCTTCAAGCAAGAATGTATGCATACTTGAAGCATCAAGTGACTCTAAAGATGATCAGATGAATCCACGGAGAGAAATCAATTCATCGAACTCCAAAGGCTAATTTTAGGTGCAAGAAATGAGTGATGTAACAACAATACCCTCAACCAAGCATCAGACGATCTGTTAGACAAGAAAAAGCTAGAAAGGTATGGTTAATGATACATTATTTGTTACTAAACACTCTATCTATTTAGCAAAAAATTTAAACTCTAAGAGCCTTCATCTTATGAGAGGGCAAAGAAGAAACTAGAGTGTATGAATGCCATGGAGAAAGGAATTTAAGCATTGAAAGAAAATCATACATTTTAGTACCCAAGACCGCATCTATGAAGATCATAGGATCTAGGTAAGATTGAAGGAGCTTTGAGTATATCTATTTATGAATGCTTAGAAAAATAAAAATTTCCATATAGATGGCAATATGGATTCCAACTATGATTCTAAGTGTCACAAAATTTCTTTCACAACCACAAATAAATAGAATTCTACCTCAAAAACGTGATTCTTATATGCTCTTTATACATATACTTTATCTTTCTCAAGGTCAAGCCAATGTGCTGCCTTTGAAACCTAAGCATGAGGGTTGAGCATAGCATTTTAATCGCATTCATATACAATGTGAAAACCCTCTATGTAAACCTTTATTTGCACGATGACAATGTTTAGTAGAGCATCATGAATATTGCTATCCAAGAGGGGATCTAGAAAAGACACATGTAGCCATGTGCCACCAAATGATTGAAACTACTTAGAATTAGCTATAGATAAATCTTAGTATTGTTATTTCCACATGCATGCTAAAAGAGCAATTCCCAAAGATTGTAAAAGAACATAAAGGGTCATTCAAGTCCACAAACCAAATGAGAAAATCCCTAAAACTTAGGAGACTCCAATACAATTATACTCATCCAATCTATTATTTCCTCAAATCAAGAGGACAATGTAATGTTGTTCATGAGAGAACTTTGAGAAGCTTATAGTAGGTAGCAAAGTGAGTTGCAAAGTGACAAAGTTTGGTCCCACTAGCTAGCATAGGACCAGCCCTTGAACTTATGGAAAGTCAAATAGACCATATATGAATGTGATAAGTGCAATAAAATCCACTCTATACGTTGGAGCATCAAGGAGAAAGAGTTGATACAAAATAGATAGGTTTGCACATTCACTAGCTTAGAGAACTTGTTATCTTTGGATGAAATGATCAACTTAAGATGCTCATAGCAGCTAGCATGATCACACATGGTGGTTTGAAGCACTTCTCCAGAAGTTTGAAGTGGGCTCGCACCCGAGAGAGCGAGAGAGCGAGAGAGAGAGAGAGAGAGAGAGAGAGAGAGAGAGAGAGAGAGAGAGAGAGAGAGAGAGAGAGAGAGAGAGAGAGAGAGAGAGAGAGAATTTAATGGTTTATCACTCATGTTTTGCTAATTTAAGGAGAACCCTTGTGAGTGTTATGGTTAAGCTCCCTCGATTGTAATATAGATTAGTGAGGATTCTACTCATCAAAGTATCCAAATCCTCTTTGTACTTTTGTCAAAGGATCATTTTGAATTTCTAGGGAAACAACCCTCTGTTGAGCACAACATTCGGTACTCAACATACTTTGTAAGGGTTACTTTGTATTCTTCTACAGGATTGTAAACCTCACTACTTTGTGGAACTCCATTTGGAATTTCTCAAAATGCTTTTGTAAGTTATTCAAGGGATCTACTCTTAGTTTTTGCCATGCCAAGCACATTGTAAGCAAGAAAACCAACTCTATTTTGGCACACTTTGGCACTAAGTTCCCTCTCCTCTTGTAACAACAATATATAAGAAGAAGGATTTTGTGTGTGTGTTCTTGTGGGTTGGAGGCTAGTCTAAGCCCACCCACCAAACTCTCTCCAAGTGTCTAAGCCTACTCTAAGGCTCCATTGGTGTACAACGGGCTAATCTAAGCCCCCTCCTCTTGCGTCGACTTATCTTGGTGTTGTACAAGTGCAGGGCTACTCTAAGCCCCCCCCCCCCCTCCCCAAAAATTTTAAGTGTGGTGTCCAGTTATTCATTTCAAGCTTTGCAATTATTTTGAAGTGGTACATTTGGCAAGTGTCGTTAATAGTGTTTCTAAACACTTTATCCTCAAAGCTTTGTAATGACCAAAAGTGAAGGTAGCTCATTATCTATGGCTAACATCTTACCCTCTTTCACCCATATTTTTATGCCTAAGGATGAACGCCTCAATGGACAAAATTACAATCTATGGAAATATGTCATGCACGCATATCTCTAGATGAATCTCCTTCATGAGGTAGTAGATGGGTCAGACTTGAACCCAATAGGAATACCAACTTAGACAATTGGCATGTGTGGAATGTCAAGGACAAACGAGCTTTAGGTCAGTTGTTATTTGCCTGTGATGAACTGACATAAGAACATATCAGGGCATGTAAGACATCCAAGGATGCTTGGGATACGTTAGCCGCTTTGTATGAAGACAAAACCCTTTTCAAAATATATGCATTAGAGATCGAGTCTCATAATTTGACCATTCGGCCACCCCAAGGTCATAGCCCAATTTGAGGACTACCAGCGTAAATTAGCACTATGTGGTAGGCAGATCTCTAGTGAAGACATGGCCATTAGGCTTCTTAACAAGTTACCTAAGTCGTACGAGACATTTGTCATAACTTTGTATAATGGCAGCCAAGTCTTAACTTGGAAAGAGGTTTGTCCATTATTGCTCCTTCACGACTCTCCAGCCAAATCGACTTCCTCCCAAGAGTCTGCCATGAAGGCCAAAGGCCCATTCAATAAGGAAAAAACCACAAGTCATCATCCTAGCAATGGATCTAAGCAAGGATCACATAATTCATCGAAGAAGTTCACCTGTAATTTTTGTGGAAAATCAAGACACGTAGAAAAGTTTTGCTATAAAAAGAAACAATCGTTTAAGGCTTCTATGTCTAGGCAAGCATCCAAAGGATCCCAACATAGATCCCACTGCTCTAGTGAGGAACTCTTCATCTCCACAGAATAAGTTCTGGGCAGAAGCCATGCATACTACCATTCACATTCTTAATCGAGGATTTACAAGTGCATTACCCAACAAAACACCCTTTGAAGCATACTATGGAAGAAAACCAAATGTGAATATCTTTCGAGTCTTTGGCAGTGAAGCTTTTGTCCATGTACCAAAAGAAGATATAAACAAGTTACAATCAAAGTCCAAGAAACACATATTCATAGGGTATAGTGACCAATCAAAGGCATATTGTCTATATGATAAGGAAAACCACTCCATCACCATTTCAAAGGATGTGATCTTCAATGAAGCTTCCACATACTCAAGAAAAGATTCAAGTACAAGTCTTAGTCCACCTATCTACACTTCAGAGGGGGACTCAGTATTTCCAAATTCCAACTCAGAAGCCAGTACTTCACAACAACCACGCCGATCTCAAAGGCTTATTGATAAGAGACAATGGGAACAAAGTCATTATGTTAATTATGCTCTAATGCACCAAATTCAACAAATTCGAGAGCCATCCAACTACAAAGAAGCTCAAGGCCAACGAGAGTGGGAACTAGCTATGAAAGAGGAACTGGATGCAATAGCAAAGAACAAAACTTGGACATTAATTCCCAAACCAACCAACCATCAAGTCATAGGAGTCAAGTGGATATACAAAGTCAAATACAAGTCTGATGGCACTCTAGATAAATATAAGGCAATATTAGTCGCTAAGGGATACAAGCAACAACATGGCATTGACTATGAAGAAACCTTTGCTCCTACTGCAAGATTCACAACCATAAGAATCATCTTAGCACTAAGTGCTCACTTTAAGTGGCCCATTTACCAGCTTGACATCAAAAGTGCATTCCTCAATGGAGATCTTCAAGAAGAAGTATATGTTGAACAACCTGAAGGCTTCAAGAAGAAAAGGAAGATCAAGTGTACAAACTTCACAAAGCACTTTATGGACTCAAGCAAGCTCCCAGGGCCTAGTACGAAAAGATTCACAAGTTCTTTGAAGATAAGGGATTTCACAGAAAAAATGCTGATGGTAATCTCTATATCTATCAAAAGGAGTCTTTATTAGCCATCATCATTCTCTATGTAGATGACTTGATCTTGATAGGCTTAGATGAAGAACGCATCTAGTTTATCATCACACAGGTTCACCTTGAGTACTCTATGAGAGATCTTGGATTACTACACTACTTCTTGGATATGGAAGTTTGGCAAACAAAAGAAGGTATATTCCTATCACAAAAGAAGTACTGCTCTGATCTACTTTCCAGATATAACATGGACCAGTGTCGCTCAGTTTCTACACCACTTGATCCAAACATCAAGCTTACATTGGAGGACTCATCATCACTTGTGGATGTGCATACTAATCGACAGCTTGTTGGCTCATTACTCTATCTTGCCAACACTAGACCAGATATTGCTTATGCAGTTGCTACACTCAGTCAGTTTTCCATCAACCTCATTAGACTCATTGGGATGCTACTCAGAGACTACTTCGATACCTTGCCCTTACCTGACATCATGGTCTTTGGTATAGAGGGGGCATCGAACTCATCGGATATTCAGATTCAGATTGGGCTGGTGATCCTGATTCTCGACGGTCTACTTATGGGGTATATATTCTTGCTTGGATTAGGACTTATCTCTTGGGCAAGTAAGAAGCAGCCTACAATTGCTCTATCATCCATAGAGGCCGAGTACCGAGCATCGAACTTTGCAGCATGTGAGGCCATCTGGCTTCGACGTTTATTATCTAACATTGGTGTTTTGGAGGATACCCCGACATGTCTTCGCATGGACAGCCAGTCAGCCTTGGCCATCGCCAAGAATCCAGTATTCCATGCTCGGATGAAGCACATCGAGATCCAGTACCACTTCATCCATGAGAAGATCATATCTCAGGAGATTACTCTCGAGTAGTGTACCTCTCAGGAGAACCTAGTGGACATGTTCACGAAGGCTCTACCTCTGATTCTGCTTCAGTGCTTGGTGGACCTCTGCACCATTCAGCCGCTCCAAAATGGAGCTGCAGAGGGGGTGTTGCGATATGATTGCTCCTACTTCATCTACATTTGTATCCCCATGAGTGCATCTCCATTTTGTATCCAGGAGGCACTCCATTTCTAGTCTATTTCCATTTTATATTGTATTTCCTTTGTATTTGGGTACCTTGCCATGTGCTTCTACCAGTTGTATTCATTCTCCTTTGAGGAGACTTATCCCACATATGATGTACTTTTGAGAGCCCCTCCCAAATCTATATAAGGAGGGCCTCTCCCCTCATTTGTACTTGGTTAGAAGCTTGAGGAGCCTACTCCATGCTCTTGGCAAGCTCATTTCTAATCCACATGAGTTTACCCATTTCATGGTCTACTCATTTTGTGTCTCACACGTTCTTTGTTTTGTGAGAGTACTTTACTTTTCATTTTGCTTCCGCGTGCGTAATCTCTACAGTACCTACACATAGAGATGTTACAGGGTATACCTCCTTAAGGAGATGGAGTATTGGAAGTGTGTACAGTTTGATATTGCTAGAACCCCAGTACCTCCTTCCACTTGCATTGTCTCTGTGAGGTACCAAGCCCGGTGGGACCCTTGGATTCTGCGTGTGAGGTACCTTACCCGATGGGATACTTACATTTCTATGTGAGGACCTTACTGTGGCAAATACTTGTTTATGCATGAGCCATTCCTTATTTTTGCATCTAGTGAGTGGGTACATGAACCCCACTCGAGCAGACAAGGAGCCCCTTTGTGTACAAAGGAGATTCAAGAAACCATTTTCTCCTTTGACTAGTCAACCTAGATCCCCTCTACCCTTCGTAAAATTATCTATTGATTTGACTGCAACCCTGTCCTCACAAGAGAAGCCTAGAAGGACATTAGATTTCTCCTTAGATACTTCGGAAGCATGAGCTCCAATGGAGGATCTTTCCCGTTTACTCTCTAGATTGAATTTCAAATTTCCTACTTTTAAGGGACTAACTTATGAAGATGCCGCCGATCACATGAGGAGATTCATCTCCTCATGCCATGGACGAGGTCTGCAAAACTGAGAGGATGCAATGTTGGTACTCTTTCCATCCACATTGGAAAGCCTTGTAGACAAATGGTATAGTCAATATGGAGACGGTCACTTCGCTATGTGGGAGGCACTGAAGATGGCATTATCATAGACATTCCGACCAAGTGACTCCTCGAAGAGAGTTGTAGATCAGCTAGAGAACCTAAAGCTGATATCAAGTGAATCCTTTCATGAACTTCACACAAGCGCCAAAGCACTTGTTTCTCATCTACCATATGCTCTAGGCGATTTCCTAGTAAAAAAATGCATAGCGAAAGCTATTCCCAGGTCATCTCAACAAAAGCTTCAAGAGTCTCTTACATTGGATGCAACACTTAATGATTTTCTTTCAGCTGCATCACACATTGAGGAAGCTAGGCTACATTTTAAAGGGGATGCACAACCAAACTATGCATGAGACTTAGACCCTATCGGGCAACTCAAGAAGTAGTTGGAAACCTTAAGAATGGAGCAAAGTCACCAAGAAAAGAAGGTCATGCCACCTCCATGGCACCACAATGATAATGAAGTGGCTGAACTTTGTCGTGAGTTGGAAGACTTGCAGAACACATAGGACATATGAAGGCAATTCTAGTGTACAATATGCAACAAAAGTGGAGATTCCAATGTTAATTTTCCTAACAAGGTAAGTTGTCAATTTTGTGGCAAGGGTGGCTATGAAGCTAGAGACTATTACTACCTCAAGGGAGCACAAGAGCGAGGTAACCCTCAAGTATTGTATTCATATTATGCTAGTACTTCAAATGCACCTGGTAGAGAAGAGGATCATCCAATTAGGCCTAGATATAATACGCCATTGATGTGTTACCACTCTGGAGAGTATGGTCATATGTAGAATAGGTGGTCATTGGTGCAGCTCCTTGTCAACATTGTCCAAATGTGAAGGATCACTATACCAGAGATGGCCCAAGAAGCCGCTTTGCTCCAATTCACATGATTGCAATCTTCCACAAGTAGAAGGTATGACTACCCAATCTTATGTTGTTTCATCTTCTTCAGTGCCCATGATGACTAGAGCTAGGCAAGCGACAGCAATCACATGGAGGAACATGGTGACTACCTCGGTTAAGGACCAACCTGCAAGCTCTAAGGAAGACATAGAAGAGGTAAACATTGAGGAAATCTTGAAAGGTATTCAGTAGAAGGTTAGTTTGTACCAACTCATAAAAATTGATTCCAAAGGAAGAAATGACTTGTTGAAGGTTATACATTGTGCCTACCTGATCCCACCACCTAGTATAGATAATTTCATGGTTGACTCTCCCCCTGCGGCCTTGGGAGACTTTTAGAGTCCAAGGTTATCTCTTTTTATACAAGATGAAGCTCTTACTGGTGTTATTATAGATGGAGGTTCTAACATCAATTTGATGCCCGATTTCACCATGAAGAAACTAAATGTGAACCCCACCATAGAGCACCATTTACAATCACAGTGGCAAATCAACACCGAATTACACCAATTGGAATCATTGAGACGGTATAGATGAAAGTGTAGGGTTGTCAGTTTTCCTTAGATTTTGTTGTGATTACCTTACCATAGGACATATCTTATCCTCTGCTTTTGGGAAGACCTTGGTTGAGACAAGCAAAAACACTGCAAGATTCGGGAAGGAATCAGTTGTGGATTTCAACAAAAGTAATTCGAGCTTACAGATACGTTTAGAGGAGGGATACGACAATGCAAAGGCAACACGATATATAGTAGATCCATAGGTAATGCCCTCTTTAAGTGAAGAAGATGATGCACTATTCAATTGGATAATGGGGAGTGCATAATGTTGTACAATGGAAATAGGTGAGACAAAGGAAGTAGCAGGACTAGGAGGCCAGAAAGGGGAGCCCACTCCTTCTCTAGAGCAAGGAGGTCAACATCAACTTTTGCAGGAACCAACTACTTCTCCAGAGCAAATGAGTCAAATCCATTTTTTGCAAGTATCTCCAAAGAGGCAGGGAACACCAAGTGAGCCTTTTGACCTCAGTGATCAATTTTTACCAGGGAAGATCAGTGCACTTCTTTCTCCAGTTGAACAAGAGAAAATGAATAATTATTTGGATGTTGTTTTAAGATATGCAAACCATGACTAGGCACCCCACACTACATTTGATTATTTATTAGTACCTAAGGAGGTTCTCTTTCTAGAAATCTCTGTAGAATGGACAATGGAGCTAATCCTAAGGCATGAGATAAGTAGTGGTCTTGTAGCTATCAATAAAGACGAACTATTGTTCAGTTCTCTTTCTAGAAATCTCTGTAGAATGGACAATGGAGCTAATCCTAAGGCATGAGATAAGTAGTGATACCATTGTTCAGTTCATTCCAATTCTTGCAGTTCATTTTGGTTTGATTTAATATGCAAATAAAATAGTGATTGCATCGGGACGGTGCAAAGACTTTATGAGGAGTTCCCATTGTCTTCTCTGTGCCATACCATGGGATACAAGGGTTTGACCTATCGTGGCTGTTTGGTTAATGGGTTGAGCTCCTCATAAGCTCTCCTTTCGTGGTCATTGCCTTGCTCGTCAAAGAGATGCATCTTCCCGACCACATGCTTGTTTATCTTTGATTCTCCAATTTTAAGCCTTCTTCGGACTCCCCTCGCCTTGGAAGTATATCAAGATGAGCTAGATCTATGCACTCCCTCCATCTCTCTCTCTTCCCGCACCCCGCAATCCCTCCACCCGCAACCTGCACCCTTCCATCCCCTCTTCCTCTCTCTCTCTCTGTCTCTCTTCCCCTTTCTCTCTCCTCCGCTCTCTCTCCCCCTCTCTCTCCCTCTATCCCTGTCTGCCACCCACAGCCCGCAACCCACATATTGGCAGCCCCACCTGCATTTCATCTCTCTCTCTCTCTCTCTCTCTCTCTCTCTCTCTCTCTCTCTCTCTCTCTCGCGAGGGTGGTAGCTCTACCAGTTGCAGGTGCACATTCTAGTCGACCCCGCCATCTTCGTGACCTCTGCCTACCCCCGCAGCAACTATCAGTCCTCGCCAGCTCTGCCTCCGCAGCCCCGCATAGTTAATCTCCCCACCCCGCCATCCCTCAGTTCCACGCCGTGCGTCCATAGTCCACTATTTTTTTTTTTTTTGAAAAAACAGGAAGTATAAAATTGATGCTTGTCAAAAATTACAACTCATGGTAGACTCAAGTAATAGCCTAAAGAAAACCAAAGGATGAATCACAGGAGGTAGGAATCAATAAAATCACCAAGAAAAGTGATAATGTCTTCTCTAGGCTTAGAATACATTCTAAAGAGCTTGGTTTTCCAAACATTGAAATGATAACTTTTCAGTATAACAAAGGGGCTCCTATTATTCGAATGATCATTGTTCGGGACTGATAAACAGAGTCTGATTATTTTCCTCAAACCATACATAAAGGAGAAGAAGTAGTCCTTTCTCTTATCATTGAAAATGGCACTATTTCTGTTCTTCCAAATATGCCACATAGTGTGATTTCTGATAATTTTCCACATGAGAATGTCCATGCCTTTAGCTTCTCCTATAAGTATGTCTTTGCAATTTGGGATATTAAGACCTTGACTTTGGCAGTAGGACCAGATTCCAACCCAAAATCTGAGAGCATATTTACACTTGATGAACAGGTGTTCCAAGTCTTCATCTTTACCACACAGTTTGCAATGACCAGCATCAATCTTATACTTCCTAGCATGGCTGCCCGTCCAAATGCCTTGGTGGAGGATGAGCCAACTCAGACAAGACTATTTGTTAGAAAGAGGGAAGGCCCAGGTACACTGAAATCTGTACTTCCACTGCAGGTGGGACCACTGTACTCCCCATTTCTTGTTCAGCTTTCCTGTGATATCTTTTATACTTCTGTAATTTCTTTTGTAGGAGTTTAACATATCCCAGGCAACATCCTGAAGGGTTATCTGCTTACTCCACATGTTGGTGCCCAACTTTTCCATCAGGAACTCTTTCTTGTTCAACAGGATCTGTTTACATTGAAAAGAAAGACCATGAGAATTAATAATAACATAATCATCAATACCTACACCTGCTCTCAACAAGTCTTTCCAGTGACCATAGCCCTCCTTCCTGCATTTATTCCATCTGATGGGGAGGGTCAACAGGGAACCAGAGTTGAACCATCCAATCCAAAGGGAGTCCTGCTCTAAAAAAGAGGAATTATGAGAAAACCAAATGGGAAGTTTATAGTTGGACTTAACTACCATCCAAGCTTTCCAGAAATTGCATATTAACTGACTTCCTTTAGGCAAAAAATCTACAGGAGAAGTAATAACATCCCACAGAGAACAGTTATTCCAGCTTTTATTATTCTTCAAATAGAATCTGTTGATATTTCTTTTAATCAGACAGGCCCAGAAATCATTAGAGGAAAGGGATCTATAAATCCATTTAGCAGCCATTTGAATAGCCATCCTAGAAGGACAAATGAGGCCCAGACCCCCTTCAGACTTTTTCATACAACAAGTATTCCAGGCAACCTTGGGGATTTTAGAATTACTCCACAAAAATTTTCTAGCTAGGGAAATGGCCTGTCCCATCTGCTTTTTATTAGGCTGCCAGCAAGACAAAAAATAGGTCAAGGAAGGGAGGATATAATGCTTTAATATAAAGGATCTATGTGAGAGACTGTGCTGCACATCACTCCACTTATAAATTTTAGCTCTAAATTTATCAAGCATCCAATTCCATCTTTGTTCATTAGTGATGCCAAAACCCATAGGGATACCCAACAACCTGAAGATGATCCCTTTCTTTATGATTCCGCAACCTGCCATCTCAACACAAGGGGGAATATGATTATTAGAAGCAAAAAAACCCGTTTTCTTGTGATTTATAACAGAACCACTGGCAAGACAGAACAACTCAAGACAATTAAGAAATCGCACAGCAGAATTATCCTCAGCTTTCATAAGCATGTTAGTGTCATCAGCAAACATTTGAAGGCCTAATGGGGAGATAGCCTGAGGAATATCCAAACCAGAAATGGTGCCTTGTCTCATGCAATCCTTGACCAACCAACCTAAAGCATCACTTGCAATAGCAAAAAGGAGGGGGGCCAACGGGCAACCTTGTCTAATGGACCTACACAGTCTCAAAGGGTTAGAAAGATACCCATTAATGGCCACTTTAGAAAAGGCATTACCAAAAAGAATACTGACATACTTGATAAACCTTTTACCAATACCAACATCATGTAAAGATTGAAGAATGAAATCCCATTCTATCCTGTCATAGGCCTTATCAAAGTCTATTTTGAAGAAGTAGGAGTCAACATTAACCTCATTGCAGTACTCTAGACCTTCCCAAATGGTAATAATATTATCCAAAATAAATCTGCCTTTTATGAAACCTTCTTGTTCAGGAAGGATAATAGAATCCATAAGAGGACTAAGCCTTCTGGCCAAAATAGCAGCAAATATTTTGTACAGAGAAGTCAGGCAGGAGATGGGCCTCCAATTGTTTAAATCTTCCTTGGGACCTTTTTTATGAACAAGTTTAATCACACCAGTGTTTATAAAAGGAGAAAGGGAACCCCTTCTAGAGGCTTCTTGCCAGATCTTAAGAATTATGGGAGCCAAGGCTTCCTTAAATTCCTGAAAAAACTCATAAGGCAAACCATCATGCCCAGGAGACTTTCCAGGCTTCAATTTGCTAATGGATTCTCTTACCTCACCGTCAGAAAGGGGCATGTCAAGGAGGGAGTCCATTCCCTGAGGAACCATCTTTTTCCTACAAAGGGCAATGGCAGCTCTTGCACTCCAAACATCATCCCCTCTCTTGGGAGGCAGAGAGAATACATTGGCAAAGAACCTATGAGCCACCTGAAGATTATCTTTCCTATCTTTAGCAAGGCAACCAGTATTATCCTTAAGAAGGGGGATATAATCCCTGGCTTTTTTTTTCTCATCAGATCAAACATATACTTATTGGGCTTATCAATTTTGCCAGCCCAGAATTCTCTTGACGTGGCAAGGGCACCTCTAGCAAGGAGATAATCCACTTTCTTAACTTTTTCCTGAAGTTCAAAGATCTCCCCCTTTTTTCTTCCAAATCAGTATTAGAGCAATCAATGCTATTCATCTCCTGCACAATCATCATCCTTCTCTTTTGTCTAATGTCTTTAGCTTTATACTTAAAGTACTTAATAATTTCCTGGATATCTTTAACAGCCTTTTCCCAAGCCACAAAAGGAGAAGTGTCACTAGAAAAGTGCAGTTTAAGGGAAGTGATGATTTTATCTTTCACCAAAGGAATCTTAAAAAGGGAAGAATCCAAATGCGTCCAGCCAGCCCTATAGCTAGGATTGTTATGAAATAAGTTTATAATCAAAGGCGAATGGTCAGACATTTGCAGAGAATGATCAATAGAACAACAATAATTCCACAAATAGTGACTCCTGCCAGCATTCATGTAGAATCTGTCTAATCTAGCAGACAGAAAATTAGAGCTATTACGATTATTCCAAGTATGGCCAGTGTTAGCAGAGAGGTCCACTAGATTATGTTTATTAACCAAGTTAAACCAACTATTCTTTTCAAGACTAGAGACAATATTATCACTTTTACCATTCCTGTCACTACTGCAAGTGACCATATTGAAGTCCCCAGTTAGAATAATATCACCTTGAATCCTGAGAATTTCTTCCCAGCATTTGGCTCTCTGAATAGCCTGATTAGCTGCATAAACAGACACCACCGTATAGTTAAGAGGTTCTTTACATTTTACAGCAACCCACTGATTAGTGGGGCTCCTTAGAACCTCATCAATGAGGTGACTAAGGCCATAAGTAATGCCAATGGCAGAACCTCCTTTTCCATTATGATCCGTGAACACCCAATGACAGTTGTTCGAAACAGTTCTCAGATTCGTCATGAGGGGATCACCCCCAACCTTAATCTCCTGCAAGCAGATAAAGTCAGGAGAGTGAGAAACATCTTTGATCCAATTGTTGATCATCTTACCTCTGATCGGGTCAGAGAGCCCTTTAGCGTTGAAAGAAATTATATTAGTACAATCCATGGAAAAAACAACCAAAGGAGGACAAACTTACTTTTTAAGGTTTTTACCTGGCTTCACTGCAGATACAGAAGACCTTACAGTATCTTTCCTCTTGGAATTATATTTATCTTTACCTTTAGGGCTAGGGGAACTAACATTTGTCATACAGACATCTTGATTGCTGGGACCACCACTGTACTCCTGGACAGAAGAAAAATCATCAAAACTGTTAAGTTGCTCTATAAACATTTCATCACACTTACTGTCTTTTACTTCTTCAGGGGAAACCTTCACAGGAATGGTTCCCGACGAGGGTCTGAGGGAAGAGCTAGTTACCTTATTTTGCATTACCTCAGCACTACCCAGAGAATTACTTGCTTTCTTATTCTGCTCCTCCCCAACCTCAGGTCCCGTTTCTTGTAAATCTTCAAGAACCTGATAGGGATTGAGAATCCCTTTAACAAGCGGTTCAGATCGAATTCCCACATTAGGGTTTTTTTTTCTCTGCTTGTAAGGAACTTTTTTGAATCCATGCTCTTCTTTGGGTTGAACCGGGTTGATGGGGACTGAGGAGGCAGGAGACTCTTCACCAGCTCCAGACATACCATTCTGATTTTTAGCTAACAAAGGGCAATCCTTAATTAAATGTCCTTGCTTATAACAGTTAAAACAAGCATTAGGAAGGTTTTTATAGACAACCTTTTGGACATGCAGCTTACAACCCTCAGAATTCTTAATGACAATTTCAGACTTAACTTTTTTAGAGATGTCTACCTCAATCAGCATCTGAGGCTCCCATTTGGGATTGAATTCTTTTTTAGGTTTCTGTCCAAGAATTTTTCCAATTAGCGATCCAAGCTTTTCGAGCCAGGGATAATATTCCACAGGGAAATCAGGAAAATCTACCCAAATAGGAACTTTGGACGGCTTGTTGCTTCTAGGATTAAAACCAGGATACCATTTATAGAAGGAAAGGGGGGTGTTTCTAATAATCCAGTGTCCCTCTGCTATAACTTTCAAAGCATTATTCACATCTTCAAAAAAGAAAAGATAAAAGTTATTAGGCAGATACTGAACATGCCTAGCATACAGACCCTTACTTTCCCAGTTAACCCTCATCCAAGATTTAAGAATTTCCTGAGCAGGTCTAGGGCCATGACAGTGAGCTATAACTACTTTGTCTTCTAAGTGATTGTTCCAGTTAATGAGGGCAGAGCTCTCTATCACCAGAGTACAATCTTCCTTATCCTCCTCTTCTGGGTCAAGATCAATAGATTCAGACTTATCCTTACCATAATCACCGATCTTATTAGGCTCAACTATTTTACCTTTACCTTTGAGATCCGAGAGCACAGAGTGAGGAAGTTGATTACCTGACTTGTCTTGATTAGCAAAGACAGAGAAGAAGTCCTGTTGTGGCCTCTGAACCACCTTAGCATAAGATATTGGAGCATGCGACTGTTGGAGCTCCTCCGAGTTGACTCCCATCAGGCCATCAGAAGCGACCCCTCTCACAGGAGCAAACCAGACATCTCCACCATTCTGAGCATCAGAAGTTTTTACTCCTTTCTGCGGGGCCTCAGCAGGACAAGACGAACTAGTGCTGCCATCGAATACAGGATTGTACATTGATTTCACCATAACATCTGTATCTTCAGACCTCGAGCCAGGAAGTCTGTTGCGCAAAGCTTCATACAGGGCCATGTCGGGGGCCAAGGATACCACCGCACAGGAGTTTGAACAGAGACCCCCCTCACACCGAGGGGGAGGAGAAGATCCGTAACACCTCCCCTCACGACGAGGGGGAGGAGATGAGAGAGAGGCGTTCCCAAAACCCAAGAGAAGCACATGCAGGCCCAAAACCCTAGGGGTGCATTCACTCCCCACTCGCAGAAGCACACCCTCCTACCATAAGCAGGTCTTTTGAGTGACACGGAGCAGACGCTTCTCCACAGTCCACTATTGCAACCCACCATGCCTTCAGGCCACTGCGATTCCACCGTGCGTTTAGGGCCCACCCCCAAATTCCAATTCTCCGTTGCTCCGCAGCTCGCGAGCTCCACCGAAGATCCTCCGTCCTCAGCTCCTCCTCTCCGTGTTGGGTTGTACCACAGACCCGCCCCCGCAGACCCTCTAGGCCACGTGGCCCTTGCCTCCTCTGACCCACAAAGCAGCAGCCCCATGGGCTTGAAGCTCGTGAGCTGAACCTGGATGCATTCCATCATGCCAAGTGGGTTGTAAAGGGAGATGTAAGCGTGGATACTGGCGCTAATCCTTCTTTAGAGGTAGCTGGCGAAGATGAAGATATCGATGATCAGGCTGTGAAGGTCGTTGATATCGTGGATACATTTAGGGTCCAAGAGCAATCGTCCTTTGACAGAAGACTTTTGTAGCATACACTAAGAAACACAGAAAGAACTTGGCTGATATTCTCCCCGAGGAAGCAAAGTAGGTGTTCAAGAAACATATGATGGTATTTTTTAGGAATTTGAAGGCAAGTGGGTTGTTCTCAATGGGTTTGGTTTTCATGAGAGGACCTGGTAGAGACAGCAGTTGGCCTTGACAAAGGAGGGCTTTCAAGTAGCAATGGATCTATCCAGCGTTGAAGTTATTCACAACTTCTGCCCTTATTTGGTGAAACTTTTCGCATCTAAGTAGATAGATTTGTGTTTGGCCCATGAAGATAAGCTCGTGAACTTATGCATGGAACAAAAGATTTCAATCCTCAAGATGGACTTGCATTTGCTCTTGGGCTATGGTGATGCTTGGTTCTAAGTTGCAGGGAATATTTTTTCCTCACCTCAATAGTGTCAGAAGCTATAATTGAGAAGCTGATTTGAGGACTTAATTTTGTATGCTAGAGCCATATTTGGCCTACCTCTCCATTTTTGGGCAACAATTTTAGCGCATACTCAATGAATGCTAGGATTTGGCAAGGCCCCTTCTGGCCTCTTGGAGTCTATAAAAGTAGATGATTTGTAATCATTTGACGTAGATACACACAGAGAAGTCGAGAGCATCTTCCATCATTAGCATTCACGGTTAACATTAGCATAGATCTAGTGTCATTTGACATAGATACACACACAGAAGTCGAGAGTATCTTCCATCATGAGCATTGAGGATTAACATTAGCATAGATTTGGACCACTCTCTACATTGTGTTGCTACATACACATTGTCGGAGGTCACTTTGTGGTGATCATATTAAGTGTGGGCCTCCCATTAGATTTGGTTATTGGCATTACAAATTGATTGAGTGGCTTGGATATATTATTTTTGTGTGAATCTATTTTATTTCTTCTGAAGATATGGGCTTCATCCTTGCATAACTTCTTGTGCGATTAGTACTTCTCGTGTTGACTGTGTCTACTTCTTGGAATGATATTCTAGCCCACTGCATTATCCTCTTGAAGCGTTTTTGGCCCTCTCTAATCATTTTCTAAGCTAAGAAATTAGGTTTTCTCTCTTATTTGTACTTTTCATTGTTCCTTTCTCCATGACTATATAGTTCTCTTTTGTCAGTTTCTCTTATGTATAATGTCATTGCATGTACCTACACAAAGAAAGGTTTAAGGGTATACCTCCCTTGAGTAGATGGAGTTCTGGAAGTGTGTATAGTTGATATTGCTAGAAGTGGGTACCCGAGTACATCCTCTACAATATTTTATAGTCCTTTTTCTACCAGTACATGACACATCATATATGTGCATAATGGGTTCGTAGTACCATCCAATCTATCCTCAACAACCAACATACAAAGTACGTAATTGCCTTCAGCCATGGCCACTGAGTAAAATACATTGATGCAAAAAAACTGGAACTCTGCTAAACCTGTAGAAAACTTTTGGCACTTGTACAAGTGAACAAAACCTATATATGTGTTTTCCACAAAAGGACAAATTAGCCTTCACAAGCACTATGATAGTGCGTTCGAAGGCCAAAACGAACATAGATCATGATTTTGACACAACAAATCAAAGCCATGTTGAACTCATAATCACCTTCAATATGCTCACCAAGCTTCATGCAATTTCAAAACATCTGAATGGGGGTGCTCAAAATACACCAAAATGCCTTCTCTGATACCAATTGTTAGAGTTTGAGGTCTAAAAAAGCACACCAAAAGCATAAGGAAGAAGAAGAAGCTTGGAGCATAACACACAATACTAAATGTATTACCAAGAGAATATACCAAGATAAGTGACCTATTAGGGTTATAAGTATATTTACAAAACGGGGGAAAAAGAAACCTCCCAAAGAGGGAAGAAAGTGCCCCAACAGACCTAGCGTGTTCACACACATCACTATGCAAATATATCAACATATCCCTTGGACATTAAAACAATTTTATTTACAAGAAGAGGTTTATGTGAAGCAACCTCATGAATTTTCCATGAAAGTGCAAGAGCATATGGTTTTTCACTTGGATAAAGTCTTGTATGGTCTCAAGCAATCTCTACATGCATGATATGAAAAAATCCATAAGCACTTGATTTCTCTTGGATCCACATGTACTGCCATTGAAAGGAAACTCTATGCAAAGATGGGGATGATCTTAGATTGTTTGTTCTTTAACTTGATGACATACACTTGATTGGGTCATGTGATGAAAAATGTGGCATCCTTGTGGCTGATTTGCATCATAAGTTTGATGTCACTGGATTAAGTACCTGCTTGAAGACATGGGAGTCTACATCAATGGGAAGGTCGTCATCTATTGTGACAATGTGAGCAGCATAATGTTATCAAAGAATCCATTTTATCATGCGCGATCGAAGCACATCGAAATTCATTATCACTTTGTCCATGAAAAGGTCATCGAAGGAGAAGTGGAACTAATTCACATCAGCACTTGAGAACAAGTGGTGGATATCTTCACCAAAGCCCTTCCCAAAGACAAGTTCATCTACTCTAGAGAAGCTTTAGGAGTTAGGAAGCTTTAGTTTGTATTTATGTTTCATTTCATATTATTTCATCTTGTATGGACATATGTATTTCTTTCATTTTGTATTCAAGCTCAATATGAGCTTGAGGGGGAGATTTGATTATGTGGCAATATTGTGAAAACAATTTAACTTAATAGAAAAGTATCGTGTGCTCACCGCCACCACAAGCATTGTCCGCGTCTCTCTCTCGCTTCGTATCTGTGTTGTTGTTTGTGCAATGAAGGAGCCGCCATAGCTGCACGAGTTCACAAATTATGCTTCAGATTGTTGCTTTTGCGGATGAGATTAGAAGTTCAGAAACATGAAGGTCTCGTCACTAAGTCTTTAATAGTATATTGGAAAGAGTCCATTTATTTTGTTCAGATTGATGAGTGTGCTCATCAGCATCAACAGTTTCATCTCTAACCAAAGAACGCCGAAAACATTATTCCCGTCATTCATACAATCATTTTGAAATATTGAATACCTAATTAATTTAAGCATTAGACTTGTTAACGGAACCATAATGTTATCATAAAAACGCTGTGAATTTCATTGGCCATGTATGCGTTGAAACTTAATGTATACTAATGGGTGCTTTTTGTTTTCTTCTTCTTTACTTATGAAGTTACCTAAGGATGTGAAAATCTCCGATCATTAGTTCTCGAGTGGATTCTGAGAAATTATCAGGTATGCGATATATAGGGGGGCTCTGTTCAGCTTAATGCGTATGCAAGCTAATTTACGATGTGGGAACGTTAAAGATAAAAATAAATCATCAAATTTTTCTAACTCTAACTAGTATGCGATCGCAAACTCCCTGGGAAATATATGAACACGAGTGGAACCAGTTCATCTTGAATTTCAAGATAAGGATAAAAAGCACAAGGATTAGTATCAAGAAGATCCTAGGAATGACGTGATGTTGCCAAATCTAGATGAGGAATTCCAATCTAATGTCCTAGATATTGTTGATTCATGAAGAGATACATTTTAAAATGAGGTGCAAGAACACAAATGGAACAAGTCTGAGGTTCCAAAACCTCCGTTCAATGAGATCAATGTACGAGTATTTAGTGGCATGAATGATTGAGGTCTCCATAACTTTGGATCTGCCACTGAGGAAATATTTGAATATGAGAATTATATGTTACCACATGAAGACACTTTAGATTGCAAAATGAAATCACTTCTTTGTTTCAAGAAGTGTTTTAGGACCACATGAAGACACTTTAGATTGCAAAATGAAATCACTTCTTTGTTTCAAGAAGAATGATCCAAAGAGATAGTAGCTGATCTCAAGAAATCTAGAGTGAAATGTACTCTCTCAATGGAGGAGTTGATCCACTGAAACCTCACTACCAAGTTGACATAAATAGGCAAGACGTTCTAGACCTCACAAAAGAAAAAACGGACACTTAAGTCAAGAAAATACATAAAGATAAATTGGAGGAGTACAATGAAAGAGATAAGGGGGATACTTTTATTTTGATCACCTTTAATGATCTCACCACTAAAGCCTTTATCGACCTAGGGGTAGGACTAGATATTGCTACCAAGATATTTTGGATCAAATGAGGTTGTCTTTTAGTGAGATTGAGCTAGGGAATAGAGATTGAAGGCATAAGGACACTCTCTTATGGATGTGTCACATTATTCAAAGAAAAGAAGCTAGGGGAGAACAAAATGAAATACTCATATGGGAGGAGTGTAAATTTGATAGACCTATTGAAGATCCCTTCTAAATGCCTATGAGATTTGAAAATGAGGATTTTGAGTTACATGATTGGGACTATATTGTGCTTCCTTGGATATTAGATTCAATGATCAAATTCTTATTCCATGTCAAGATGAATAAGGCTATGATGTCTTGAGGGAGGAAATGATTTATGAGGATGATGATGAAGAATAAATAGATTATGGGTTGTCCAAGATGCTAGCCTATGACAGAGTAAAAGAGGAAAATGATATCTTGCTGAAAGATAGGGATGGATATCCCTATTGAATATATCCATTGACAATTAAACATGCTAAGAGGAATTATGTGACAATTGGGCACAAAGGCCTAGGCATGGTTGATGTTGTAGAAGGTTAAACATAACTTCATGTCTAACAAATTCAAAATCCCTATGGAGCACCAAGCCCTTTTGTATCTAGTCAAAAAACCATGTAACATGGGTAGATCGATAATATGGTTCCTACTACTTATGGAGAATAACTCTAAAGTAGTTGTAAAAAACAAAAGGAAAGTTGTAAATCAGAGCTAACCATTTGTCCAATGAAAAAAGCCAGCTAATGATGATATTCTAGAATATTACCTATCCAAATTGAAGGTAGTGTGAAAATGGGTAGAGCCTCTAGTGTTAGTCCTTACCTTTATTGCTAGTAACCCTCAACTGATAATTTCTCCATGGACTCTACAAGAAGATGAAGTAACCATCTTTTGTGACATAACTTGCATTGGCAAGGTCTCTTAGTATATTCTATGTGTACAAGAGCACTACTTTTGAGTCCCAGAGAGTCCTGATAATCGATTGTTTGAGTGAATAGTGGTTCTGCAATTGTGCTTATGAGGCCACCTATGCTTTAAGGATGCATAGGGAGATTGTTTCTTCTCTCATCAATGGTATCAAATCTTTAGGACATACAAAAGCATTCAAGGACCATGAGAAGACATTCAAGGATCATGAAGGAAGGAGAAATACTAGATCAAGTTCAAAAGCACATCCCACGAAAAGAGGAGTCTACTAGGGAAGAAGGAGAGCATCAATATCATTTGTTGTGCACATTTGAGGTACAAAAGTAAATGCTATTGATATTTCTTACTGTTTCACAATATAACACTCAAATCAAGTGGGACATGAATAATTATCCACCATGGAGGTTTACAATATCTAGATATCTCATGGGGAAAGTACTATGGGGTTTCATTAGTGGGAAAGATGCTAGACCTAGATTAGGCAACAATCCAACTCTTGATCAATTAAGATAGATTCATCTTCACAGTATCTCAAGACATTAGTAATGCCCTCATAGAGATTATACAATATCTAGAGACGCCCATCAAGGTATGGGAAACCCTAAAAAGCATTTACTCCACTTCAACAAAAATGTGAAAGATTCAATTCAACAATGAACCTAACAACTTGAGGAAAACACCAAGTAGTAATATAAAAGAGTACATTTTGAAAATCAAAGAGATCACTGATGCATTGGGTTCCATAGGTTGTCACATAGATGATGATGACCTAGTTGCATACACTTTGTATGGTCTTAGGGATGATGAGAAGTGGAAGGCTTTTGCAACATGTGTTTATGGTAGACACACTCTTCCTTACTTTAAGTGGTTGGCGGCCTTGATTGTTTCCGAGGAGATGAATACTGGAGGCTCAATGAAAAAGGGCAATGAATCCCAAGATTTTCATAAAGAGGAAGGAACGTAAATTAGAGGAAGAGGTAGTAAAGGAGAGGTTGAAGTGGTGATTTTGATTAAGAACAAGGAAGGAAATACCTTTCATGAAGAGAGAGATGCAATTTCAAAGGTAGAGGAGAAAGATTTAACAAAAATATAAACAACCAAAGCTTCTAATGATGCATCATTTGTGGAAATCATGGCCACTATGCAAGGGATTTCTATCAAAGGGAGAAGTAAAATTCAGCCTACAAAGGTCAAGGCAGTTATGCATCCACTTCAAATGAAAATGAGAGAAAACTAGCTATGATGCTCATGAGCAACTACAACACCCAAGAAGTCAAGCACATGGAACCGTGGATGTAGCAACCACATGAGTTGCAATAAGGGGTCCTTCTAAGACATCTAGGTGCCATCAACCAAAGGGCATGTCGAAATATGTTGTGATACTCCTAGCTAAGCGCTTGAATGATGTACTTCATGTCCCAATAATCTCAACGAATATAGTCTCTATGAGGAAAATAGTTGAGGGAGGAGTGCAAGTTAAGTTCAACTAGAAGGTGCTTTGTGCAAAAAGCTAAAGGGGATAGAGATGGATATCTAAAGGCAAGAAGGAGGGAAGTCTATTCACTTTGGATTTGAAGCCTAACTTCAGCCATACAACCCACTTCACATTTGGAAACAGGAAGGTAGCATAATTTGACCTATGGCTCAAAAGCTATGGATATGTCAATACTCAGATATTTAAGGACATGGAAAGGAAGAGGTTAGTGATAGATTTACCTTATCCATATAATTAAAAGTTAACTTTTTTTTGAATTTTGTCAATTGGGAAACCATACTAGGTTGCCATTCAAGAACAACAATTATGTGAGCTATTATTCGCTTCATCTCATCCATACAGATGTTTGGGGACCAACAAAGGGGACTTTAATTGGAGGTAATAGCTAATTTGTAGATTTTGTTGATGATTGCACGAGAATGACTTGGATTTATTCTATGAAGCATAAATCAGGTGCTTTCTAGAGACTAATGGCATTCTCTAACTTCTTAGAGATTGATGGCATTAAGATAAAAATCACATGTAAATACACACCACAACAAAATGGTGTGGCAAATAGGAAGAATAGGTACATTACACAATGTGTTAGGGTGATGATGAAGAATATGGCTATGCCAAATTGCTACTTGAGTGATGTAGCAACCACACCTATATACCTCTTGAATATGGCTTCCATATTAGGTATACATGGTAACACACATTATGAAGTGTAGAGGAGGTATTGGGGTATCCCACTTCGGTGACGTTCCAAACTAAAGAAGAAGAAAGTACACTTCCACATTTCAAGTAGTTTTTCTACTCAAGGGTGGTTCTTCCTTAGGGAAGTATACCCTGTTACATTTTTGTGTGCAAGTACACTAATTAACAATAGAAAAATTGTACATTTCAAGAGAAAAGAAAATGACAAGTGATTACCAAGGCCATGGAGATGCTAGAAATAGATAATAGAATGGGCTAACATGCAATTCCAATAACTAGACACAATCAACACAAGAGTACTCACACCAAAAGACTATATACAAGCCACTCAATCACCCTATAATGCTAATAGATAGCCAACTCCACTTGGAGGCCCATGCTTTGTATAATCACCATAGATTGACCCCAATAGTCTGCAAGTAGCAACAAAATGTAGAGAGTGGTTAAGAAAATGTTGTTGGATCCTAATGTTGATCCCAATGCCAAGAAGTGATGCCCTCATGAATGCCAGACTCTTCTTATATAAACTCCAGAGAGGTGAGGAGTGGCCTAGCGGAATCCTAATGTTCATTTAGTACATGCGAAAGAGATTGCCAAAATTGGAGAGGTAGGCTAATTTTGGCTTTGGAAGCCAAACTTCCTTCCCCCTCCATAATGCCCTTCTTCTTTAAAAGAATCTTATTGACCATCTTCTTACAAGCCCCACAATTCAACAAGAGGTTTAGGGGGTTTAACAGATCTAGAATTGAATCCACAATATTGTTGACTGAATTAATGATAAAATCTTCTTTACCTTTCAGTTTCTATTGTGAGCGATTTCTTCAATGATTTGGTTTTTTGAGACACAGTATCATTTTCTTCTTTGTAGGCTTACATGTGTGGGTTTCACATTCACCATTGCATTCTTCATTCTGATCTGTCTTGGCATTTCCCTCGGCTTGGACTTCTTGAGCTCTGACAATGTGAGCCTTGAACTTGCAATGCTTAATTAATTAAAAAAAAGGATAGAGCATCTCCATCTATAAGGCCATGGTCCCAAGAGAATCCTCTCCATCCCTTACTCAAGAGAGTGTAGTTTGCTAGATAGACAGTGTCCCATTCATCTCATATTTTGGCCTACTTGAACCTGAGATAAGGATTCTGCCTCCTTGGATTCTTAGGAATAAGCTTTTCCATCACTTAGCATGTAGCACCTTTCAATTGGAAAGTAAAGGAAGAGGTACACCATTATGTAGGCGAGTATTAGGATCCAATAACTCATCAAAAAATGGATGAAAGCATGCTTCCAATGTAGTAAAGCAAAAACTTGAGGATATTTTAATAACCTAGATGCCAGATCCACAACTTCTGCAAGCCTTCTCCTGTGGAAAATCTTGTGCCAAGGATGGGCCTTTATTTGAGGAAACTTGTACTCCGTGTAATTGGGACTCATGCATTTGATCTCTTTTCGAGTGGGTGTTCCCAAAACCTTGATGGTCTCCACAAGCTCATCAACTCAACTTTCAACTGGAAATATTAGCTATTGAAGCATAAGCTCATCCAAAACACATCTAGTGGACCACATATTGATAGTAGTTGTATATCCCATTGCTCCAAAAATCACCTTAAGAGTGCATTAGTACCTTGAATAGATATGTGAAATATTTGCCAAAACATTTGCGCTTCCAAAGTCACCAAGCTTTAACTAATGCATAAGTGGACTAACCAAAAGGTTTTTAAGGTTTCATGTCGTGATGGAAAACTCCTCTTGCACCATAAATGTAATCCAGTGCTCTGAAAATCCGATATGTATATAGTTTGACAAATAAACAGGGCATATTTTTCTTCATCCTATTATAATGTCTAGCTATTCCCTAAAGTGTCTTAGGGACATAATCCAGGACCAAGTTAAGGAAAAACCTCATTCTTCTCCCTAAATGAACAAAACATTGCTGCAAAAAAACAACATTAGCATGATTAAGAAGCCATATGATCTGGAGCTCTTTGCTTTTTCTCTTGGAAAAATAACAAGTCTCACTAGTTCCTAAGCATTTTCCTTGAAAAATAAACTCCACCGAGTGAGTGCCATCAACTTGCTCTGCCATGTAGCTTATGGTCTGCTTAGGCTGCCTATTTTTTGTTCATATATCAAGGTAGTGATGTGTGTGAACACACTAGCACCACCGGGGCACTTTTTTCCCTCTTTAGGAGGTTTTTTCCCTCAGCTTGTATATATGCCTATTGCCTTGATGGGTTACTTATCTTTGTACATTCTAGTGGTAATACATTCAGTATTGTGTGTTGTGCTCCAAGCTTTTTCTTCTTCTTCCTTGTGGTGTTTGCATGCTTTCGCAGACCTCAAACCTCCAACAATTGGTATCAGATCAAGTCACCCCTTCATCTAAGGCATCATCGACACCCCTCCAATCACAATCTCAAAAGCGCACAAAATTTGGTGAGCATACTCAATGTGATTAGGAAATGAGGATAGCTTCGTTCTATCATGCAAAAATTGCAATCTGAGCCTCTAAATGCACTACTGTAGTTCTTGCGTAGGATATTTCATCTTTTTTGTGCTAACGATCTATACAAGTTTTGCTTTCCCAATATAAGCATCTCAAAGTCTGCTACATGTTTAGTAAAACTCCATAGGGTAGTTTTGTTCAACTTCTTGAGATATGGTCAATAAATATCCTATTACACCTCCAAACACACTTGTTGAAGGCGATGTAGATGGCATTGAAGATGAAGATATTCTTCATGTTCCTATTCGTGTTGTAGTTCCTCTTGCACCTATTGTAGAGAAAATTTGTTGGGATGGCAGAGATGCTCTGGCACATGCATTGATAGCCTTGTTTATCAATCATGCCATTATTCCTCATATTGGCTCTTATAGAACAGCTGAGGATGTTTGGGATATACTTACCAATTTATTCCACACAAGGAATGAGGCTCA
Source organism: Ceratopteris richardii (assembly GCA_020310875.1). Taxonomy (NCBI): domain Eukaryota; kingdom Viridiplantae; phylum Streptophyta; class Polypodiopsida; order Polypodiales; family Pteridaceae; genus Ceratopteris; species Ceratopteris richardii. Next base: position 3,593,843 of record CM035435.1, on the reverse strand, counting down.
TGTTGCTTACCTCCAAAAACAATTAGAGAGTGAGCACATGAATGAGGGTGATTCATGGAGAGATTCCTGACAAAGATCAAAGATTTGAAAGAACAATTTATTTTTATTGATGAAGTCTTACCTGAGAGTTCACTTGTGTAGACTATTCTGAATGGTCTTTCTGTTTCATATCAAATTTTTGCTTCCACTCTTCATTTGATGATGAAAGGAAATCCAAATGCCTTCACATATGAGGAGTTACTATTTGTTCTATTGTAGGAAGATCATTCTAGGCAGAACAAGTCCGTTATACGTATTGCAAATCAAGCTATCATGGCTAGTCAAAAGGGCAAAGGGAAAAGGTTAATGGATCTCTTCTACTAGTAAGCAGAAATATGCTAATTCTACACAATCAAAGAAGGATGATAAGAAAAAAGAAAATAAAAAATTATTTTGCAAATACTATGAAGCAAATGATCATGTCAGAAAGAGTCATACGAGATTGGCTGCTAAAGAGGCAAAAAAAAGAGGCTGGAATGGTTGTTGCAAAGGCCTCTACACTGAAAATAGAGTCTGCTAATCTAGTGCAGAATGAAGAATCGGTGTTTACTATTGTTTGTAATCTGGACCCATCTTCTCCTGAATAGTGTATGTCTTTAGTAGACTCAAATGTTTGGTATTGTGATAGTGGGGCAACCAAACATTACCATGCAGCGTAGTCTCTTTATTTCACTAGAGCCTGCCCCTAGAGGGAATAGTATCACATGCACCAATAACTCCTCATATCCTATCGAGGGAGTTGGTAAGATCATTTTGAATACTAGTGATGGTAGTTATTTAACATTTTTGGATGATGTAATTGCACAACAAATCAAGAAGAATCTGTTATCAGTTTCAACTTTATTTACGATTGGCTTGGTTGTGAATTTTTTTGGTGAGAGATGTACAATTCATGATCTATCAAATGGCAATGTGATTATTGCTGCTGGCATCTTATGTCATGGGTTGTATAAGTGCGTAGACAATGAAAAATCTATGAATGATTTTTCATGTGCAGTACATATTCTCAGGCTATATCACATGCAAAGTTTTGGCATGCATGCTTTGATCATCTGAATTTTGCTAGTTCTCTCCTCCTACAAAAATCTAAAATGGTGACCTCTCTACGCAAACTTGAGGCACTTGGTGAAGATGTATGCGAAGGTTGTATTCTTGGCAAAATGCGATATTCCTCAATTCCCAAAAGATGGTTCAGTTTGAGCTACCAGAGATTGCATCTTGTTCATAATGATGTTTGTGGTCCTATGCAGACACCCTCTTTTGAGAACTATCTTTAGTTCATGACTTTCATCGATGATTTTTCCACGCATGCATGGGTATATCCTTTGAAAGCAAATTCCGAATTGTCTATGTGCTTCAAACAGTTTTTGGTTTCGGCTAAAAATCTGTCAACATGTAAAATGGACACCCTCCATTCCGATCAAGTGGGGAATATATGTCTTTTGACTTAAATGTATTTTTGGCTAAACATGGGATAAAACATCAGTGTACAGTTTTGTATACACCTTAGTAGAATGGAGTTTCTCAACACAAGAACATGTCACTCGTGGGGATGGGGAGGTGTATGGTCAAGAGTCAAGCTTTACCATATAGTTTCTAGGTCGAGGCTATCATTTGTGCAACATATGTACTTAACAGGTGTCTCACTAAAGCATTGTAGTTTATCACTCCATATGAGCCTTGGCATGGTCATAAGCTCACCTCCTTGTTTTTGCTTGTATGGCATATGCATTAGTGCCTGAACAACAACATAGAAAATTGGATGATCAAGTAGTGAAATACATTTTTGTTGGGTAAAACTCTAAAAGCAAAGCCTATCATATGTATCATCCGCATACTAAATGCATTTTGGTCAGTTGTGATGTTGTTTTTGTGGAAGATGCTATGCTATTTAGCCACTACTTTCATGTACTAAGGAGACATCTATTAGCTCCAAAGACATGTATGATACTTTTCTCCCTCTTTTTACAGGTGGAGAATCTAGTGCTGGTCCTAATGAGGGAACTTCTCTGCCTCCACAGGTTTCATGTGATGATGTAGATCATTCCATTTCTGATGTAGATTTGCATGATGCACTTGATGAGAGAGCTAATATTGAGGAGGCAAGAACTATGCAAAAATCGCTAAGTGTATACTTTGCATGATAACAAATTAGATGCACCTCTTTCATATCATATTCATTTAGGCTGTCATAGTGCCTCTTTTGCATCAGGTTGCTATGCTATGGCTGGCTCTAGTCTTTGTGATGAGAATGAGCCAGTTTCATTTGATGAGGAACAAAATTTGGAAAATCGAATGGCTGCTATGCAAGATGAATATGATGCTATAACTCGTAGCTTGACCAAAGTCAGCTGATCATCAATAGATTTCTTGACCATCGTGATTTTCCCTGACCATCGCTACTTTGGCTGATCATCATTCCATTGTGGTCTCTGACCATTGTCGGCTTTTATAAAATTAGGGTTTTTTCAAGATTTTGGGGTACTTCTGGCCATTAATTTTGAACTCTTGTCTGCTTGGCATTGGGCAAGGTGAGAAGCGGCTAGTACTGAGAATTCTTGGGAAAATGAGGATAGTTTCTTCAAGAGTCAAGGAAAACATCGTAAGTGGAATTTCAGTTCTAATTTGGTGACTTCTTTGGGTGAATAAAATTTGTGATAAATGGAGTGTCTTAGGACTCCTATAGTAGTAAGCTTTTGCTCTAGCATAAAAAGTCAGAAGTGATTGACAAGAGAGAGAGAGAGAGAGTAAGCGGGTATAGGGATCTAGCCCCAAAAGAACCTTGTGATGTGACCACATCACTAAAACAAATTAAAATTGAATATATCAAAACGATTCCTCTCGATAAATTTAGAAAAGACAAGAAACTCAAAAGGAAAATCAAAAGAACTAAGTGATTGACCTCATCAGAAGGGCGAGTGTGAAGAGGTGAAATAAGGATTAATGAACCTTAGATCTGGGAAATACTTAGGGAAAACTGATGAGCGGAGTGTTCGATCTTATGAGGCTGAGAACTAGAGCAAGATCATGGGCTCAATAGCTAGGCAGTTATCCATACGAAGTTATTTCAGACATGAGCGACTTAGATATGTGTTTCAACACAGGGAGACCAAGGGTTTGTTTGGTGTAGCCCACCTAGAGAAGATAGAGGGACCCTAAAAGACTCAGTTGGAGTACATCCGCACGATTATATTGGGAGCCCGAGTGTATGAAGATGGCCTTCGTAGGTCAGTAATCCAGTTGCATAACGCTGAGCAACCCATTGGATTGGGACATCTAGTGGTGAAGTTTGAAAATGAGGCTTACATAGACAAAGAAGAAACCATGAACATAGTCAGGAGTAAGCCCGACTCAACAAACCAATTTGGTGAGGTAGCACAAACTGTACACTTAGGAGCAAAAGGACAATGGAAGCAGGGCAAAGAGCCTACTACGCCGAGATGTAAATCAGTGCTAACAAGAGTCTTGACTCCTAACTAGATGCCGAGGGACACTAAGAGCATAGAGCTTTTTTGGAATAAAGAAAACGATGAAGTTTTTTGGAGATATAAGCCAGAGCACCCTATGGTTGCGGGAGCAATAATGATTTATGAAGTAAAGGACTCAAAGGTCCTAAGGAAAATATTATACTTCGAGGATGCTTATGAAAGGATGGATAAAGTCACAAAACACAGTCGTCATGCATATACGCAGGGAGGAGAACTAGTTTTTCCAGAGCTGAGATCACATGTGTCTTAGCAGAATTTGGGTATCGGCACATCTCAAGGACATAGAGAGAAGAACAAGGAAGGACCAAAGAATAGTTTCATCAACCATATAGGGAGAGAAAGAAGCACTACAAAAGGCGGGAGAGCAGAAAGAGAACAAACTAGGGACCATAGACCTCAATCGGTAGGGATGAGTTCCCCCTACCAAGGCTTAGAGACCATCCTAGGACTTGGCATCCCACTCAACAAGTGAAGGCTATGAAGAATCGCTTTGACTGATCCAAAGATCTGTATGAGCATGTAGCTGAATTCAAACATGTGTTACAGACTGAATAAGTCGAATAGATGTTCACACAATTTAATGCCTTTGGAATCACTTTGAAGGGTGATGCATTGGATTGGTTTCAACCATTCCACCAACACCAATTTAGAAATATCCACCATATGATCTAGGCCTTCATTACGGGCTTTTCCAATATTGGAATCACACAACACATCATCATTGATACTCATGTTCAAACAAACACCTCAAGAGACATTGAGGATGGCTGGATCTACATTCACATGCTAGATAGAGCAATGCCCCTATTGGAACTAGCCACACAAGCTAAGTTGATAACTTTGTTCATCCACGGCCTATTGAGTGTTAAGCTTAGGTCATATGTATTCTTGAAGGAACCAAGGACCTTGGATCAATGTTTGCGCATCTGTGTAGACATAGAGGATAACCATGGGGAAGAGCTAGAACTCTCTAAGGTGCATAAAGATTTGGATAACACAACAAAAGCCTCATCTAAACATTCCAATTTTATAGAGGACTTAATGGAACAAGTGGCCAAATGATTGGGAGTCTCTAGTAAGCGTGGCATCAAATCAGCCCCCCTCAAAGGTGTTACACTTGTGGAGGTGATCACATGGCAAATATGTGTCCAAATGCAATGCAACCCATAGGAAACTCCAATGGCCTATATTGTACCATAGAGTGTAGGTACATTAACCACACGGCGCAAGATTCTCTATATAATAAAGAGCTGGTTAGAAAGAAATATCCTCATCCATATCAGCTAGGTGGATACCAAGGGCAGTACTAGCCACAACAATACTATCCTGTCCCCCCTCATTATCAAGTTCCATATAAAGCATGGCCTAAGCCCCAACGTATCCTAGGACAATAACCTCAATCCCCCACCAACGTAGTTTCTCTGAAGTACGCCACTTTGGAAGAGCATTTGAATACAAAATTAGTACCTACAGCCAACTATTTGAAGAATCACCCAACTATTTCTATCATTGTGAGAAAGTTAAATCAAAGATGGGGAGTTCAATTGACTGATTACGAGTGGAACTACAGATTCAATGCTCTATGGGCTTTCCCTTGCAAGATCAATCATTCCTTTCTACACTAGATGATTCTCCAGAATGCCATATGGACTGGTAAGAGAGCAATGATTTGTAATAAAGGGGATGGGAAGTGTCACTTATGTGGGCAACTTGAGGGCCTGGAACACCTTTTTCTTCAATGCAAGCATGCCCAAAGCTTCTAGAAGTTAATTAAAAGTAGTTGTCAAACTACTAGTTTGACTTTCATTAGTAAAAAAGAAGCCATAATTGGTGTCTGTGGCAAATTTGATGCTGCCCTATGGGATCTTTGGAGGTCAACCATCCTGTGGAACATCTGGAGAACCACGAATCAGAGTGTTTCAGAATGGTTCTAAGAATTACACAGTCATTTGCAAATTTGAATTGTCTAAAATCTCCAAATGGTGTATTAAATGTACTGAGGAGGTTCGGCCTCATGACTTTAATCTCAACAGATTTTATAATCGAGTCCCCTACCAAAATTGGAGAAGGGAACTCTTGAAATTGTATGCTCGTGAGAGATTCTGGATGGCTTATAGTATTTTGTAATTCCACCACTTTGATGGTGTCGGGTCTCATTTGACCTTATAGATGTAACACTTCCCATTTAATTTATTACATTCTCTCTTCTCTCAAAAAAAAAAGCCAAAACGTTATGCGAGGTCTTCTGCATAAAATAATCGATTTTCACCAAGAGGTTTCTGATAGATTTTTTTGGAAGTGCAGTCATCAACCTACGCTCCTTGAAAGATTTAAAACAAGAATACACGTGCCCCAACTTCTCGCATCGTCTTTGGGAAGGAATCTACACTGTTTTTTTGTTCTTTTTTTTTTTTTGGGGAAGGAATCTACACTGTTGGCAGAAGATCGGCGATCACTGTAAAGTAATCTGCCAACTTTTGGTTAGACCTGCCATTTCTTCAGGAGCATCTGACCTCCTGTCGGACCTCTAAAATAATCTGCATTTCCATACAGACATCTAGGGAGGACAATCCTGTCGCCAATAGTTTTATCGCACTTGTCGAGAGAGGAATAGCTTTTGTCCTCTCTTTCCTTCATGGAATAGAGCGTCCCTCTCCGTCTAGCAAGCTAACCTGCTTCTCGGAGCAACAGAACTTGTAGATAGGAGTGTGCCGTCATAGTCGTAACTTTCAAGATCCCTACTTAGCAGCTGTGGAGCTCTTCGCCTGCCATTTTCTCAGAAGGAGATCATATTTTGTCGGACCTCTACAATATGTTCTCTACATCTCCAATTTTCGTCAGAGAGGACGATCCGAGGAGTCACAATTGCATACGGAGTAGGGGGTACGTACACAGACAACGCTCTTGAAAAAAGCAGCGCTTCTCATGGTTGGCGGGTCTGTTTCCTGTCTTTCGAAAGACGCGGTTTCGGGTTGCTCTCTTGCTTCCGTTTTGTGGCTTTCGCTGTTTCTGATTGGATATAACGCAGAAAGCAGAACTGCATGTAGATGGACAACTCCAGCCAAGTACACACAATCGAATCGAAAGCTGAAGCTGATGCCGTGGTGCGGAACTCAGTGCTTTGATAGCGAAAATAATTGTGTTCTCTTTGTGATAGGGAAAGCGCGCCTGGGTGAGGTTGCCAAGAGTATGGTAAAACCCCTATTTAACAGGGACTGGAAAAGCAGTGGGAGACATGATTTAACAGGGACGGGAAAAGCAGTGGGAGACATGAACAGGACATAGCAAATTACGGGCAACATACCCTGCCCATTTGTTTTTATAGACAAACTGGAAAGCAAAAGCACTGGAAAGCATTATTTCTTCTGCACTTAGAAGATGCGTATGTGATTTCTATTATTATTGTTATTTTTGTTGGAGTTCTCCCTTGACTTTACTGTTTCAGCCTGAATTATTATTAAGCTGAGAACAGAATGAAAAGGCCTAGGTTTTCTTAGATCCTCCATATCTTGCAAAGAATAAAAATATAACGATCTGATCGTACCTTGGACACGAGGTCTTTTCAAAGAAGGGGTAGACCAAAGGCGAATTGATGCATTGCATAAATGACGCATTGGCTTTGCTACAAAATGATCACTCCAACATAGCTTGAAGGTCCTATGGGTCACATCAAAAGGCTCTTTGCAAACTTGTTTGAAGCCTTCGGAAAGATATTCATCGGTGGTACAGGGAGAGGCCCAATTGGGAGTTGACCTCCAATTGGAACCTCCTTGGATTGCTTATGATACATATTCTTCTCAAATTTAAGGATACTCATAATGTTTGCCTTGCATTTGACTAGCCAATTTTGAGGCGAGTGTCATCGCGCATCAAGAAAGGTGGAGTCGAGCTCATGCTCTTTTTACAGCTCTTGTCCTCTTGATCATGTACTACTCACCATTAGAGAGGTCGCACATCTCTGTATGCATTGCTCTACAAATTGACCTAAGCTATTGTGCCTTGATGCTAGATGTAAATAGCATTATCTCTCTGGTCTTGCACAACTTTCCTCGGGTTTAGAAATCGTCCGCCTAAGATCAATTCATAGTTGTCTACCTTTTAGAATTCCGAATGGGGATGGTGTGCTCAATTTCAATACGGAATGCGATCAGGACAATGTTTTCAATGAGACCTAATCGATTTCCATATGTCCATCTAATAAGAGGATTGGGTCGTAAGACTTGCTTACCCCCATTTATCTTAAGATTTCCTGTAGCAATGGCTAGTCCTATGTCGGATTCTACAACATTTTTTGTAGTCACACCATTGTATTTGATTGGCAGTAATGTATTAACCTCATCACCTTCACTATAATCACCAATCCTATCAATAGGGATCTCATGAATGTGTGATTCGATGTCTTTGTTTTGTCCTTTTGAACTGTGGATCATCTTCAAAGAATTGATCATCATTCATTTTGAAGCTTCTTTTTGGTCCACATTGTTCCATATTTCGGACTAAAAATTGTGATAGAGACCAAAAATATGTTTCCACATTATTCCATGATTTCAAACTTAACAAGCTCTTAAAGAGGTAAGTCCATTCGTATCCATTCATCACACATTGAGAATGAAGATCTACTTTGCGCATGGGCATCCTTCTTTGATTTTCACTACAACATATCGAGGGAATACTAATGGTCAGTATACGAACGGTCACCTATCCGCGTCGCTATGACCCTCGGACAATTTGGGAAAGCTTCTTTGCCTCGGAAAGACTGTGCCGGTATAAGCGTCGGTATAAGCATCGGTATAGGCGTCGGTAATTTGCTGGAATTATCGATGTTTATACCGACGCCCTCTTTTTAACCGGGCCCGAAACCAAAATTCGTCATTCTTAGCGTTTCGAATCTAGCTCTTCTCCTTTCGGCTTTGCGCGCCTAACAACAAACTCTGTTTGTCACCATTTCTCTCTCTCTCTCTCTACCTCCCTCTTTCTCTCACTCCATCCCTCTCTCTCACTCTCTCTCCTTCTCTCTCCCTCCCTCTCTCTCCCTCCCTCTCTCTCTCTCTCTAAACAGACTTCTATCTTTATAGATCTGAAGTTTTGGTAAGTAGATCGCACATATTGTAGCACTCTTTTTTCTTTGTTTATGTTTTTGTTTTACCAATATGTTCTCTGTTTGGTTTCGCTAGAGATTTTGTGATCAAATCTTTGGAAATTCGACGAAGGAGAACTGCAAGTGGATTTTGAAGACCTTGATTCAAACAATTCTCTCTCTCTCTCTCTCTCTCTCTCTCTCTCTCTTTTCCTCTCCTTCCCTCTCTCTCTCTAAGAACACCTCTATTTTTATCGATCTAATGCTTTGGTAAGTTATCGCACATATTGTAGCTCTCTTTTTTTCTTTCTTTATGTTCTTCCTTTCTAATATGTTCTTTCTTTAATTTTGCAAGAGATTTTTGGGATCAAAGTTTTAGAAATTCGACGAAGGAGAACTTCAAGTGGATTTTGAAAACCTTGATTCAAACAATTATATCGATGTAAGTGAGAGATATATCACTGTTTTTTCTTTCTTTATGTTTTTGCTTTCCTAATATCTTCTCTTTTTAGTTTTGTTTTCGATTGAGAGAGAGAGAGAAAGAGGGAGGGAGAGATATATACCTATATACATACACACTCACATATGTATAAACACACACATGCATATGAATACAAACATGCATATGCATATACACATGCCTATGCATACACATACACATGCATATGCATACAAATATGCATATGCATACACATGCACATGCATACACACATGCATATGCATACAAATACACACATACATGATGCATATGCATACACACCTGCATATGCATACACACATGCATATGCATACACATACACACATACACAATGCATATGCATACACACATGCATATGCATACACACATACACAATGCATATGCATACACACATACATAATACATATGCATACTCATTCATGCATATGCATACACATACATGCATGCATATATATGTATACACATACATGCATATGGATACATATATACATGCATATGCATACAAGCATGCATATGCATGCTTGTATGCATATGCATGCTTGATGTATATGCATACAAGCATGCATATGCATACATGAATGCATATGCATACATGCATATGCATACATGCATATGCATACATGAATGCATATGCATACAAGCATGCATATGCATACAAGCATGCATATGCATACAAGCATGCATATGCATACATGCATGCATATGCATACATGCATGCATATGCATACAAGAATGCATATGCATACAAGCATGCATATGCATACATGAATGCATATGCATACATGAATGCATATGCATACATGCATATGCATACATGAATCCATATGCATACATGAATGCATATGCATACATGAATGCATATGCATACAAGAATGCATGTATGCATATGCATACAAATATGCATATGTGTACACACATGCACATGCATACATGCATGCATATGCATACAAGCATGCATATGCATACATGAATGCATATGCATACATGAATGCATATGTATAGATGCATGCATATGCATACATGCATGCATATGCATACAAGAATGCATATCCATACATGAATGCATATGCATACATGAATGCATATGCATACATGAATGCATATGCATACATGAATGCATATGCATACAAGCATGCATATGCATACATGCATGCATATGCATACATGCATGCATATGCATACATGCATGCATATGCATACATGCATGCATGTGCATACAAGCATGCATATTCATAAAAGCATGCATATGCATACATGAATGCATGTGCATACATGCATGCATATGCATACATGCATTCATATGCATACATGAATGCATATGCATACACATGCATATGCATACATGCATGAATGCATACATGCATGAATGCATACATGCATGAATGCATACATGCATGAATGCATACATGAATGCCTATGCATATGCATACATGAATGCATATGCATACATCAATGCATATGCATACAAGCATGCATATGCATACAAGCACGGCATATGCATACATGCATGCACATGCATACAAGAATGCATATGCATACGAGCATGCATATGAATACATGAAAGCATATGCATACAAGCATGCATATGCATACATGCATGCATATGCATACATGAATGCATGTATGCATATGCATACAAATATGCATATGTGTACACACATGCACATGCATACATGCATGCATATGCATACAAGCATGCATATGCATGCAAACATGCATATGCATACATGAATGCATATGCATACATGAATGCATATGCATCCAAGCATGCATATGCATACAAGCATGCATATGCATACATGCATGCATATGCATACAAGAATGCATATGCATACAAGAATGCATATGCATACAAGCATGCATATGCATACAAGCATGCATATGCATACAAGCATGCATACGCATACATGAATGCATATGCATACATGCATGCATATGCATACAAGCATGCATATGCATACATGAATGCATATGCATACATGAATGCATATGCATACATGAATGCATGCATGCATGCATATGCATACATGAATGCATATGCATACATGAGTGCATATGCATGCATATGCATACATGCATGAATGCATACATGAATACATATGCATATGCATACATGAATGCATATGCATATGCATACAAGCATGCATATGCATACATGAATGCATATGCATACATGAATGCATATGCATACATGAATGCATATGCATACAAGCATGCATATGCATACATGCATGGATATGGATACATGAATGCATATGCATACGCATGCATATGCATACATGAATGCATATGCATATGCATACATGCATGCATATGCATACATGCATGCATATGCATACATGAATGCATATGCATACATGAATGCATATGCATACATGCATGCATATGCATACATGAATGCATATGCATACAAGAATGCATGTATGCATATGCATACAAATATGCATATGTGTACACACATGCACATGCATACATGCATGCATATGCATACAAGCATGCATATGCATGTATACATATGCATACAAGCATGCATATGCATACGTGAATGCATATGCATACAAGCATGCATATGCATACAAGCATGCATATGCATACAAGCATGCATATATATATGTTCATCTAACATTATGCACATTTATTATACGAGTTGGCAATGGGTCGTTTTCCAACGCAAAGTGAAGAATCATATGGATATCGCCATGGACTGAGTGCTCTGTTACAAGACTTATAGGGACGTGGTGCAATCATCTCATGGGAGAATATTCTTGATTAGGTAAAGTTATATCTTGGTTTTGTGTTTTTAGTTGTTGTTTATAAATGTCATGTTAATTGGTCTTATTTTATACATATGTTTTGTTGCAGGATTGTAGGTGTAAATATTTTGGTCAATGCAAGAATTTTGTATCACACTCGCATATGACAATGGTGTAACATAATTTTGTATTCGATTCTTATATGGAAGTGTTTTGTTACATTGCCACAATTTTGTATTACACTCCTATGTGGCAATGATGTAGCATAATTTTGTATTCGATGCCTATATGGAAGTGCTTTGTCACATTTTGTATTCGATTCATATATAGAAGTGGTTTGCCACACTTTTGTACATTTTTCATTTATGGAATATACAACTTTCTGTACATGATTCATTGATCATTTTTGCTCATATAAGTTTATGTTTTGGTTGCCATTAGAGTACATAACACATGTACTTAGTTGGGCAGAGTGTATTGTCTTTTGGTAGACAACATCATGCTGTAGCAAAAGACAACATATTCTGCCCAAAACATTTGTGCAGATAAGGTCGTCGGTATACGCGCCGATAGCTCCAGTTTGGACGTTGGTATAGGCGTCGGTATAAGCGTCAGTAATACCGAGGCATATACCGACGCTTATATCGACGCTTATACCGATGCTCATATCGGCACCTATACCGGCGCTTTCTTTCCGACGCGTATACCGACTCTAACACCGACGTCGCGAAGAAATCACGCCCGTTCATTTGCCTCGGTAGCATCCTCGGTATACCCTCGATATGTTGTAGTGTTTGGCTCTAAAACTATCTGTCAAAGGTAAGCTCGCCAAGAACCCTTTATGAATGGCATTACAATGTCCTCTTGACCTAGGGAATAATAGCTTGGACAAGTCTACTTGCATTGGAGTCTCTAAACATTTAGGGATTCGCTCATTTGTTTGGTGCACTTGAATGACCCTTTTATGTTCTTTTAAAACCTTTTGAAATCTATGTTTTAGCATGCATGTGGGATGAGCAATAATAGAATTTTTTGTTTCGATCATTTGGTTGCACATGGCTACAAGTGCCATCTCTAGATCTACTTTTGGGTAGCAATTTTCATGATTCTCTACTGAACATTTTCATTACTTGAGCCAAGCACACAGAATCAATTGTTGAAGCTGACGCCATGGCGGGGACCTCAGTGCGTTGATAGCGAAAATTATTCTGTGTTCTCTTTGTGATAGGGAAAGCGCGCCTGGGTGAGGTTGCCAACAGTATGGTAAAACCCCTGTTTACCAGGGAGGGGAAAAGCAGTGGGAGACATGAACAGGACATAGAAAATAACGGGCAACATACCTTGCCCATTTCTTTTTATAGGCAAACTGGAAAAGCATATTTTTGGGAGATCATCGACGCTGAGCAAAAGCACTGGAATACATTATTTCTTTTGCACTAAAAAGATGCGTATGTGATTTCTACTATTATTGTTATTTTTGTTGGATTTCTCCCTTGACTTTACTGTTTCAGCTTTAGTTATTATTAGCTTGAATTATTATTAAGGTGATAAGACAATGAATAGGTTTTCATAGATCCTCCATATCTTGCAACGAATAAACATATAACGATCTGATCGTATCCTGGACCCGAGGTCTTTTCAAAGAAGGGGTGGACCAAAGGCGAATTGATGCATAGCATGAATGACGTATTGGCTTTGCTACAAAATGAACTGTGCAACATAGCTTGAAGGCACATTGGTTCACATCAAAAGGCTCTATGCAAAATTGTTTGAAGAATTCGGGAAGACATTCATCCGTGGTATAGGGAGGAGCCCAATTGGAAGTTGACCTCGACTTGGAACCTCCTTGGATTGCTCCTCATACATATTGTTCTCAAATTTAAGAATACTCATACTGTTTGCCTTGCATTTGACTAGCCAATCTCGAGAGGAGTGTCATCGCGCATCAAGAAGGGTTGAGTCAAGCTCATTCTCTTAATATAGCTCTTGTCCTCGTCATCATGTACTACTCACCATTAGAGAGGTCGCACATCTCTATATGCATTTCTCTACAAATTGACCTAAGCTATTGTGCCTTAATGATAGATGTAAATAGCATTATCTCCCCATTCTTGGAGAACTTTCATCTTTTTAGAATTTTTCGGCCTAAGAGGAATTCAGAGCCCTCTCTTCCAGAGTGAGAAACCATGCATGTGCATGACTCATGAGTGCATATGCATGTGAAATGTGTGCATATATGCATGAGAGAAGTGAGAGCATGCATGTGCATAACTGTGTATGCATGTGAGAAGCATGTGTGCATGATGTAGATGCATGTATGCATGAGAATGGATGAGAATACATGTGCATAAAGTGTGTGCATGTGCATAAGTGAATGTGATGAGTATGTATGCATATGAAGAGTATGCATGCATGAATGAATGTTGGTATAGATGCATGTATGAATCTATGAGATGAATGCATGCATAAGCATGTGTGCATGAGAGCATGCATGTTAGTGATGTGAGCATGAGTATATGTGAGCATGCATGTGTGATAATATGGATGCATAAATAGTCTTTCCATGTGCATGAATGCATATGAGGTTAATGCATGAGCATGTGTATGTGAGATGAGTGAGTACATATCTTTGTTAAAGTGTATATGCATAAGTGTGTGCTTGTGCATGTATGAATGGAAGTGCATAGATGTATACACAAAGACATGGATAAATATATGTGTATATATCTATATGATATTTGTTGAAATTAATTCATAAAAACATGAGTGTGTTTTATCTTTCATAAACAAACTACTTATGTTTCTTATAATGTGTGCTTTCTTTCAAACGATGAAGAGAAGTGCATGGATACAGATGGCACAGAAGAAAAGAGACCAGCATTGAAGAGTAGCTGATTTTGATGGAGAATACGAATGGGAATGTGGAGAGAAACATAGTGGATGCTGATTAAAGCTGCAATTTTTCAAATCCTTCTATCTAGAATCTCAAGCGGATGAGTTGCTTTTAAATTATCTTAGAAATTTATCTTAGAACATTGAGAATTATCTTTGCAGTCTTACTTATATTTGTATAAGGTTATTTTGTTGAAGTAGTTTACATTCATGATTACAACCACCAAGAAAAAAGTTTTACTTAGTCCACATCAAAGATTACACAATGGTGAACCACTTGATCAATCGTCAATTTATACTCTTATGTCTATGTATTTATTTCCTATGCTTGTGAATAATGAGTCTACAAATAAGAATTTCATCTCTTCATATTTTATTTCTACGTTTCTATTACCTATACTAGTAAATAATACCAATCCATTGTCTTCATTCACACCCTCACACCATACTTGCAAAAATAAATATTACAAATGAATTCATCAAATACACATTGTTTCAAGATAATCAATATGATAAAGAAGGAATTTGAAAACTCTTGAGTTCAAGGTTTTGTCATCTTTCATTTTAGTAATGGAGAGAGAATCTCTCCAACAATGCTCTACAACACCATTTTGCTAGGGTGTACATGGCATGGTACCATGTGACGTGTATTCCTTGCCATGATCTATGCAAAGACTCAAAAGCTTGTTTCTAGAAAATGATTTAGCCATAGCTAAAAATGCTTTAAAGAACGAGAATACATCATTCTTTGCATTCATAGGATACACTCATGTATGGGGAGTAGCATTATCAATAAATGAAACAAAATATACATGTTTCCCAAAAGATGGAGTCTAGAAGGGATCATAATGCTACTCCCCATCTTTTGGGAAACATGTATATTTTGTTACATTTATTGATAATGCTACTCCCCATATACATCACTATGAATAAGCTGCAATTTTTTGTGGCGTGTGTATGACTATCTTTTGGAAAGGAAACATGATGCAGTTTTCCAAGATTGAAATCTTCACATGCATATTTTCCAATATACATAAGTTTTAGAAAACCAATAACATGTCCTTCTTTTGCAAGTAAAACAAAGTAGTGAAGTTCAAGTGACCAGAACAAGAATGTCAAAGCTCCATTTTAGCCACAAAGGAACTATGGGCAACCAAGGCATTTGAGGCAGTCCTCTTGTATGTATCCAAGTGATACAAACCATTGAATATTTTACTAGAAATGAAGATAATATCAGTGTTTTTGAAATCATGGACCATACATGTATCATCAACATAGTTTACATGAATTCCATCCTTGACAATAAAAAGAATCCTAATTATGTTCTCCTTGATACTAGGTGCATAGTGTTGGGGATGTAAGGGTCATGTGACCTTACCCCCATATTCATATATATACATTATATATAGAACATTGCCTCAAGAGAGATCATTATGTGGGTTTTGAGGCTCCCATGCATCTGTGCGCACCTCTTCTCGTCTTCTATCTCCCTTCATCTCCTCCTTCCTCCTCTTGTTGTGCACACCAATCCCTTCATTGGTATCCGATCATGTTGAAGGCTTGTGTGCAAGAAGCTTCAATGGAAGCTTAGCTCACAAGAGGTGAAAGTGCACGTCCGCATCTCTCAGTAGACGTTGATTAGAAAGCTCAGATTGATGTGTTTTAAAGTTTTTTATGTAGCTAACACAGAGAGCTACAAGTTTATGGAAGAGCGCAGAAATTACTGTGAAGTTTAAAATTGCTGAAAATTTGAAAATTGCAGACTAATGTAGAAGACAAATCTACAATCACTTGGACAAGAGTTCAATATTTTGGGTATAATTCTAGTTTTACAAATCTAAATGAGATGATTCAACTTCGTATGCATAGCTTGGAATAACCTCTAAAATCTAGTATAAGAACACAACTCCAAATTTTGAGTAATAGGTCACCGAAATTACAGAGTACAGAGCAGCAGTGTGGTAGGTGAAGGTGAAATTGACAGCTGATGTTGTTTTGTGCATATCTTGAGCTATGCACCTTTGATTGGGGTGTTCTTTATCTCGTTACGTAGTGAAGAATAGATCTCAAAGTTTTCTGAAGAGCAAAAGTTCAGATCGAGAGGGTATCACCTGTGAAACAACAAAACACAAAGCATCATATTTTTTCCATAAGAACCCTAATTACTCTTGGAGGTTGAATTTGCTTTGGAAATTCTTTGAGAGAGAATTTTTGGTGTGCAAGCTCTTATTCTTAGAGCTTGAAGGCATTATCCATGTATGATCACTATGGTAGCTCCTTCAACTAAGAGTAGAGCATAATCTTATCATGTGTTTGGCATGTGAGATGACATTGTGGTATACTCCTCTTGAGGTTTATGTCATCATAAGTTGGATCATGGATGTATAGTGGCATTGTGCTTTATGTCTTGCTCATGCCACTTGGATATGGAATTACTTGCGGGTTGCACATACTTTTATGAGAGTTGATTGTGGATCTTCGTTGATATTTGTATCTTTGTTCTCTTTGCAGGTACATGATCTAGATTGGAACCTTAGTTACACATTCAATTGTCACCGTTATTAGCATTTCGTCATTGATTGATATGTATTTGCCAGTGTGATTCTTGGCATATGTGGATGCTGATTCCCACATGGTTTATTTGGTTCAGAGTACATTTTATAGAGAAGATGTTCCCGAAATTTGGACAGCTTTTATGCTAGAAGAGATAATCTAGTAGATTCTTTATGCTTGTGAGATAGCTTCGGATCATTGCTTATCTCCATTCATTTGGACTTGGCATAGGTTATTTGTGAGAGGTTGAACCATCTTGCAAGATTTATTCTTGAGGGGGAGGTGTATAACCATTGTATTGGCATGTATTGCTATAAATTTTTTGGCACATATATTTTCCATTATCTTAGGTTGGATGAGTGATAGGTGGTGACAGGCTATTCATTGTTCTTTTGTTATTGGTTATTGTAGCGGCCGTCTCTCTCTCTCTCTCTCTCTCTCTCTCTCTCTCTCTCTCTCTCTCTCTCTCTCTCTCTCTCTCTCTCTCTCCCTCTCTCTCTCTCTCTCTCTCTCTCTCTCTCTCTCTCTCTCTCTCTCTCTCTCTCTCTCTCTCTCTCTCTCTCTCTCTCTCTCTCTCCCTCCACCACCACCCCTGCATCTTTTCCTTGCCACCCCCGCTAACCACTCCACCCGCCACAGTCGCAGATCCCGCACTCTCCGCCTTCTCTCTCTCTCTCTCTCCCTTGTTGATGACTCCACCCACCACAGCCGCATATCCCGCACTCTCCGCCTTCTCTCTCTCTCTCTCTCTCTCTCTCTCTCTCTCTCTCTCTCTCTCTCTCTCTCTCTCTCTCTCTCTCTCTCTCTCTCTCTCTCTCTCTCTCTCTCTCTCTCTCTCTCTCTCTCTCTCTCTCTCTCTCTCTCTCTCTCTCTCTCTCTCTTTCTCCCCAGCCTCGCACGGATCATCCATCGCTCTCTCTCTCTCTCTCTCTCTCTCTCTCTCTCTCTCTCTCTCTCTCTCTCTCTCTCTCTCTCTCTCTCTCTCTCTCACCCCCTGTAATCCCCACCCCCCAGTCCCTCCCTCCCCCGCCCTGCCAGTCCCTCCCTCCCCCACCTGCAGAGCCTGCAACCCCCATCCCTTGTGCAATGCCCCCCACCCTCTGCCTGTTCTCTCCCTCTCTCTCTCTCTCTTCCCCCACAACCCCCGCCCTAGTCCTTCTCTTCCTCGCCCCGCCAGTCCCTCCCTCCCCCACCCACTCCCCGCGTAGTCCCCAACCCCCCGCCTCTTCTCTCCCACCACCCCTGCTCTCCCCTCATTTCATACTGGCATAGTGGTTGACCAAGGAACTAATGTCATTGACAACAACGACAAGATTAGCGGTGCTTATGGAAAATTTACCGGATAGAGAATTTTAATGTGGCGAAATCTGGCCATTCATGTTATTACAAGTAGAGCATTTTCTAGAAGAGTCAAGATAATCTTGATAAATTTCTTACCATTGCAAAAGTATTTCAAAGGTTGAAAAAGGAATGGCCTGGAGCATATCTTAAGCTTCATCGAAGTCCCAACATCTTGAGATGATTATTCAGCAACAATGAGACCTCTCCAAACATCAATGATGGACGCAAGGATGGACATGCCTTGAATGAACCTTTTTTTGGTCCTCATTCATCTATCAATGATAGTGGCAATCAATACGATTAATGAGAACGAGTGGCTTGTTTTAGATAGACCCGGTGCCTCATTCAGACAGAACAGCGACCACGGACCTCAATGTGGATTTCACATACTTTATTCTGGATCCTAGAAACCACACGAAAAGTTTCTAAGTAGTTCCAAAAGAAGATCTTGGAGTCCGAGTCCGTCTATAAGAAGGTGTTTGTATTGTGTGAAAACATTATAATCATAATTTGTTCCTAGATATTTGGCAACACAAGTCCTCGAATCAATCTAAGGTGGGCATACTTGTTGACCAAGTAGTAAAGGCCATCGGTATGGAAGCCATGACACAACCTTCCTTATCAAGTGTTTCAGTCAAAAGGGTTGGGATATGTAGTGCGTAGACCATCCGTTTCTCTCTCTCTCTCTCTCTCTCTCTCTCTCTCTCTCTCTCTCTCACCCCTGCAACCCCCACACTCACCTCCACCACCACCCCCTCCACGCCCTCATCTTTTTCCCAACAACCCCCACACCCACCCCCACCACCATCTCCACCGTCCCCCTCCATCCCCCTCCCACCACCATCTCCACCACCCCCTCCACCCCCTCATCTTTTTCCCCTCAACCCCCACACCCACCCCCACAAGCATCTCCGTTGTCCCCCTCCATCCCCCTCCCACCACCATCTCCACCACCCCGTCCATGCCATAATCTTTTTCCCTGCAACCCCCACACCCACCCCCACCACCATCTCCACCAACCCCTTCACCCCCTCATCTTTTCCCCCACAACCCCCACACCCACCCCCACCACCATCTCCACCTCCCCCTCCATCCCCCTCATCTTTTTCCCCACAACCCCCACACCCACCCCCACCACCATCTCCACCACCCCCTCCAACCCCCTCATCTTTTCTGCCACAGCCCCCACACCCACCTCCTTCTTTCCCCCCTCCATCTCCACTACCTTCGCTCCCATCCTCTCTCCACACCCATGTTTGATAAACTTCAGATGACTCTCCCAAGAGAGATACTTTTCGAGTGTGAAGAATATGACTCTTCCAATTAAAGAATATATTGGGCTCTTAGATTGGTGGAGTAGAATCAACTCTCCATCCCTCCATCCACACCACCATCTCTTACACACAATAGATGAAGGTCAAAAGCTATTACAAGAATTATCTGAAGGATGTGCTTCTGAGAGTCATTCAAATATTGCGGGCGACATGTAAATGAGGATCTCATCTTGCATGCAAAAGTGATAGTAAAAGTGTAAGTGGTAAAAGTGAAAGCGGAGAAATGTTTCTTGCCGCCAACCATTCATGATGACTACCTATTTTGGAGGATCCAATTCAAATCTAGTGGCATATTTGATCTACGCCTCCAATTTTGGGGCAATCAATCGGCGCATAATAAGTGGACGTGAGGAATCGGCAAGGCCCTCTAGGCCTATTGGAGCCTATAAAAGCAATGGACTTGTGTTCATTTGGGATGAACATATACATATGTACGTATAGGGGTCCTCTCTTTCCACTCTGTGGCTACAAGCCTACTGTAGGAAGTCACTCTGCGGTGAGGATACAAAGCGTGGGCTTCCCAATGGAGGGCTAATAGCACTATAGTGTGAAGGAAGTAACTTGTTTTGTCATTCATTGTGAGTTAGTGGTAATTTTGGTGTTAGTGGTATTTTTGTGCTCTTCCCCTTGGAGCAAGTCTTCACACTTTGTACTGATCAGTACAAGTGTGCATCTATTTGTGTTCATTATACGGATTGAATGAATCTCTTGTATTGATGCTGCTTAGTTCTGAGTGGCATGTTAGCACAGAGCATCAACTTTTGAGCATTTCTTTTGCCGATAGTGTAATCATCTGTGTGGACTAAGGAGTGGTTTTGTCCTTTACTATTGCCATTGTCATTGATCTTCTCTCTGAGCGTCTACATTTACTATACAATTATTGCCACCTACCTGCTCACAGAAATGTTAAAGGGTATACTTCCCTAAGGAGGAGCTCCCTTGAGTAGACGGAGTATTGGAAGTGCATATTTTCTGCTCTTGTTAAAAGTAGATACCCCTGTACCTCCTCTATAGTTTGGTGATCACGGTGGAACACTTGCATTTCTGAGAGAGGCCCTGAGGATACTAAATAGACCTCTTTTTCAGTATTTTTGCCCTATTGCATTTGCAAGTAGGTACATACGCGAGCAGATAAGGAGCCTCTTCGTGTACGAAGGAGCCTTAACAAGTCAGCTATATCTTCGACTAGTGAACCTACCTCCCCTCTACCCTCGTTGAATTTATCTATTGATTTGGGTGCGACACCACTGTCAAAGGAGAAGCATAGGAGAACATTAGAGTTTTCCTCAGATTCATCAGAAGAAACACGAGTGCAAATGGAGGATCTCTCTCATTTACTCTCCAGACTCAATATTAAGTTCCCTACCTTCAAAGGACAAGCTTATGAGGATGCTGATGATCATATGAGGAGGTTCATCTCCTTATGTCGGGGATGAGGTTTGCAAAATAGAGAGGATGCAATGCTCGTACTCTTCCCATCCACATTGGAAGGCCTTGCAGACAAATGGTAGAGTCAATATGCAGATGTCCATGTTGCTACATGGGAGGCTTTAAAGATGGCGCACAGACATTTCGACCAAGTGACTCCTCTAAAAGAGCTCTAGATCAGCTAGAGAACTTAAGGCCGAGACCAAGTGAATCCTTTCATGAACTTCATACTAGGACAAAACCACTTGTTGCATGTCTTCCACATGCTCCAGGTGATTTCTTGGTTAAAAAATGGATAGAAAAAGCTCTTCCCAACTCATCTCAGCAGAAGCTACGTGAGTCTCTTAGATTGGATGCAACCGTCAATGATTTTGTTGCAGCAGGCTCTCGCATTGAAGAAGCTAGGCAACATTTGGAAGGGGATACACAATCAATTATGCTGCAAAACTAGACCCTATTGGGCAACTAAGGAAAGAACTGGAGGCATTGAGAATGCAACAAAATCGGTAGGAAGAGAAGGTCTTGCCACCACTACGTCGCACTGATGATGAAGTAGCCCAACCTCGCCGTGAGTTAGAAGATTTGCGGGCTACTCAGGATATAAGAAGGCAGATTTAGTGCACAATATGTAACAACAATGGAGATTCCAATGCTAATTGTCCTAACAAGGTAAGCTATCAATTTTGTGGAAAGGATGGCCATGAAGCTAGAGACTGTTACTACATCAAGGGTACACAGCAACAAGGTAACTCTCAAGCTTTGTATTCATATTATGCTAGTACTTCAAATGCACCTAATAGAGAGGAGAACAAACCAACGAAGCCCAGATATAATAGGCCTTTGATGTGCTACCATTGTGGTGAGTATGGCCATATGCAAAGTAGGTGTTCCCTTCCAGAAGATGCACCTCCTTGTCAGCATTGTCCAGAGGCTAAAGATCACTACACCAAAGATTTCCCAAGAAGCCGTCCTACTCCAATCCACATGATTGTAGTCTCTCCACAAGAGGAAGGTATGACCACTCAATCTTATGCTGTTTCATCTTCTTCGATGCCCATGATGACTAGAGCCAGACAAACGACAGCAACCCGTAGAGAGGAACAAGAGGGACTCCAAGATAAAGAGGAGGAAAAGAAGGTTGATGGAAGGACCAAGCAAATATTGAAGGAGCTTATGAAAGGATGGCTACTTCACTAAAGGATCAAGCAACAAGTCTGCAAGAAGACACATATGAGGTAAATATTGAGCAGATCTTGAAAGGTATTGATCACAAGGTTAGTCTATACGAACTCATAAAGATGGATTCAAAAATATGAAGTGACCTATTAAAGATTGTACACTCTTCTTACTTGAGCCAACCACCTAGCATAGATGGTTTCATGGTTGATTTTCCCCCTGTACCCCTGGCAGACTACCAAAGCTCAAGGTTATATGTTCTTATAAAGGATGAAGCTCTCACATGTGTGATTATAGATGGAGGCTCGGGCGTCAATTTGATGCCAGATTTCACAATGAAGAAACTGAATTTGAACCCCACCAAGATGGCACCATTCACAGTTACACTAGCAGATCAACATCGGGTTGCGCCTCTTGGCATTATTGAAAAGGTACTGATGATAGTACAGGGTTGTCACTTTGTTCTAGATTTTGTTGTTATTGCACTTGCACAGGAGACTTCTTATCCGTTACTCCTGGGAAGACCTTGGCTAAGGCAAGCAAAAGCTTTGCAAGATTGGGGAAAAAACAAACTATGGATTTCAACAAGCACCAATAGCCAACTGCAACTACATTTGGAAGAAGGATTCGACTCAGGGAAAACTATTGGGTATACTATGGACACTCAAGTAATGCCCTCTCTACCCTAAGAAGAAGATACATTATTGAATTGGATGATGGAAAGTGCAGAGTGTTGCACGGTGGAAATCAATGAAATAGAGGAAGAAGTTCTAGATGAAGGAGTTGCAAGAAAAAGCCATAAAATTCACAAGGAGTTGGAGAACGAGAGTTTGCAAGAGAATACAAACTTTGAAGAGGCAACAAACATAGAAGTATCTGGGAAGGAAAGTTGTGAGCCTGAGTGCAGAGAAGATCTTCCTTTTTTGGATGTACCTGAAGGATGGACCAGAGAACATATTGCGGAATATAAGCTAAAGTCCACTCCCGCATACAGTGGAGATGATTTCTCAAACAAGACTAGTCCTGAAACACTGGTTCAAGAAGTAAATCTAGGGGATGAAGAGAACCCTCAAGTATGGAGAGGCGGTAAAGTTGGAAATTACAAAACTAGAAGAAGCACATATAATTGTTCCAGTAGAACATTCCAGGTGGCTTTCTTCTATAGTTATTGTACCCAAGAAAAAAAGTGGAAAAATAAGAGTTTGCGTTGATTTTTGTGCCTTGAATAAAGTAACTGTTCAAGATGGATTTCCTCAGCCCTTCAAGCAAGTACTTGAGGAAGTAGCTCGTCACACTTTGTATAGCTTCTTGGATGGTTTTAGTAGCTACAATCAGATAGTGATCCATCCTGATGATAGGGACAAAACAACCTTTGTTACTCCGTGGGGCACTTATGTCTATACTCACATGGCTTTCGGCTTGAAGAATGCACAAGCTTCATTTAATAGAACAATCTATCTGATATTGGGCAAGTGGTAAACAACCTTTTTCGCATTTTCATGGATGACTTTTCAGTGTTTTCAGGCACAGATAGAAGAGCAGCAACTCAAGATTTCCATGATCATTTGGAAAATCTAAAGGAAATCTTTGAGCAATGTCTCAAAACAAGTTTGAAATTAAATCCTGACAAATGTCACTTTCTGGTCACTAAGGGCACTCTTCTTGGTCACATAGTATCTGTTGAAGGGATCTCTCTCTCTCTATCTCTCTGTCTCTTTCTCTCTCTCTCTCTCTCTCTCTCTCTCTCTCTCTCTATCTCTCTCTCTCTCTCTCTCTCTCTCTCTCTCTCTCTCTCTCTCTCTCTCTCTCTCTCCCTCCCTCCCTCCCTCCCTCCCTCCCTCCCTCCCTACCTCCCTCCCTCCATCCCTCCCTCCCTCCCTACCTCCCTCCCTCCCTCCCTCTCTCTCTCTCTCTCTCTCTCTCTCTCTCTCTCTCTCTCTCTCTCTCTCTCTCTCTCTCTCTCTATCTCTATCTCTCTATCTCCCCGCAATCCCTGCCCCTAAGTCGCTCCCTCCCCTGCCCCACTAGTCCCTCCCTCCCCCACTGGCAGAGCCCGCAACCCCCACCCCCCGCGCAATTCCCCCCACCCTCCACCTGTTCTCTCCCTCTCTCTCTCTCTTCCCCCACAACCCCCGACCAAGTGCTTCTCTTCCCCGCCCCGCCAGTCCCTCCATCCCCCACCCACAGAGCCCGCAACCCCCACCCCCCGTGCAGTCCCCAACCCCCCGACTCTTCCAATTAAAGAATACATTGGGCTCTTAGATTGGTGGAGTAGAATCAACTCTCCATTCCTCCATCCACACCACCATCTCTTACACACAATAGATGAAGTTCAAAAGCTATTACAAGAATTATGTGAAGGATGTGCTTCTGAGAGTCATTCAAATATCGCAGGTGGCATGTAAATGAGGATCTCATCTTGCATGCAAAAGTGATAGTAAAAGTGTAAGTGGTAAAAGTGAAAGTGGAGAAATCTTTGTTGCCTCCAACCATTCATGATGACTACCTATTTTTGAGGATCCAATTCAAATCTAGTGGCATATTTGATCTACCCCTCCAATTTTGGGGCAATCAATCGGCGCATAATCAGTGGACGTGAGGAATCAGCAAGGCACTCTTGGCCTATTGGAGCCTATAAAAGCAATGGACTTGTGTTCATTTGGGATACACATATACATACATACATACAGGGGTCCTCTCATTGCACTTTGTGGCTACAAGCCTACTCTAGGAAGTCACTCTATGGTGAGGATATAGAGCGTGGGCTTCCCAGTGGAGGGCTAATAGCACTATAGTGTGAAGGAAGTGGCTTGTTTTGTCATTGATTGTGAGTCACTGGTAATTTTGGTGTTACTAGTATTTTCATGCTCTTCCCCTTGGAGCAAGTCTTCACACTTTGTACTGATCAGTACCAGTCTGCATCTAGTTGTGTTCATTCTAGGGATTGAATGAATCTCTTGTATTGATGCTGCTTAGTTCTGAGTGGCATGTTAGCACAGAGCATCAACTTTTGAGCATTTCTTTTGCCTATACTGTAATCAATTGTGTGGACTAAGGAGTGGTTTCGTCCTTTACAATTGCCATTTTCATTGATCTTCTCTTTGAGCGTCTACATTTACTGTACAATTATTGCCATCTGACTGTTCACAGAAATGTTAAAGGGTATACTTCCCTAAAGAGGACCTCCCTTGAGTAGACGAAGTACTCGAAGTGCATATTTTCTGCTCTTGTGAAAAGTAGATACCTTAGTACCTCCTCTACAGTTATCTTGTTTGATTGCTCAGTTTACAAGGGATACTCAATCGAATTTTTCCCAGGATTCTTTCACATCTACTTGGGCAGTTCAAAGACTTGGTGAGCATACTTATGCTTGTGTTTTTATATACATGGTAGATGCATGGTTATGTGATAGGTGGTTCACATGTTTTCTTCTCCAGTGCGGCATTTGTTATGTGAGTCATGCATATGGATATGCAGGTGTAATCCTATTGAGGATAAAGTATTGTTTTTAGTCTTTTATTACATTGCTAGTCTCTTGGATTGCCAGCATGGTCTCTTCTCGGTTTGATGGCACTGACTTTACGAGATGGAAAGCTGAGATGTGGCATACATTGGTTCGTGCAGGGTTACACATGTATGTGCATAGAGATGCACACAGGCCACGTGACATGTCTGACCACGTATGGATGGATATGGATGCATTGGCGAGCTCCACTATTCAGTTACATCTTGTGGATTCTATATATGAGTCTGTTATGTATGAGAAGACGAGTAGTGCATTGTGGCAAGGACTACATGATTTGTATGCGAGTCCATTGACTCATGTGAGACATAGATCACACTATGACTCACAATCATTATCCTTACTTCACTCTAGGTATTGGATTAAGACGCTTGTGAAATTTTGCTTTAGTCCATGTCTAGAATTTGACTTTCACTCTAGCTGTAGCTCTAGAGGTTGACTTTCACTCTAGGTTTTGATTTTAAGTTTTGCAACTTTACCCTCACTTCATTCTCTTTTTTATTATCACTTGGATCTTGATTTTTTCATTTTACTTTCTTATTTGTTCACTCTCTTAATGCTTTCTTTGTCTATAGCTTATCTATATTTCATTGCAATTTAACATTCTTTTTTCTTTTCTTTTTATTTTTTCCATTCTTCTTTCCTATTCTAATATTTTGTTTTGTTTTTTAATTAAGTATCAATTAAAGTGGTCCTTTGAAATACGTTTTCTTTTGCTTATATGAATTTTCTACTTTTTGATTTTTTTAGGATTTTATTATTCTTTTGTGCTTTTTATTTTTATCAAAATTTGAATAAACAATTCCAATGTTTGCTATCTAGAATAAGTGATAGAAGTTGCACATCATGAATTTCTAACCTAATTTAGAATAGAATGAGTTTTTGCAAGCAATCAAAAAATCCTTTCAATTTCAGTGAGGGTTTATTATGAAGATATTGAAGAACCTTGAAAGTGAAATTAACAAGAAGTTTGCTTTGATATAAGGATCAAATTCAAGTGTAGTGAAAATTAAATTTATATTTGACTAAAACAAAACCTAAATACAAACATAACTTAGTATGTCATGTGTTTCACCTTCAAAGGATTCTAACAACAATCACTAGATTATCGTGGAGTGTCACGTCGAGTTCAAAGTGGCAGAAGTAACATGCAAAGGATTCTAACACACAATCACTAGATTATCGTGGAGTGTCACGTCGAGTTCAAAGTGGCAGAAGTAAGGAGGGGAATGAAAGGCCGGGTGGATAAGCTCTTTCCATCTTCCTATCACGTCATCACATGTAGGGTTCTTTCTTAGCATAGGGGGTAGAGCCCCTCATGCATTTCAAGAGGAGTGATGGATGAGGGAGGAGAGATTCGAAGTTGAAGGAAGTGAATACATGTCCATTTCTATGGAGTAGTGTATGCATCATAACATCACTTGGAATGGAGACAGTAGAAGGGACAAGTGAAGATACATAACTTCCATTACTTTCAATGAGCAATACAATCAATGAATACAATATGAACTAACTCTCTAGAGATTAATACAATCCAACTAACAATGGTACAATTGAAAACAATGATGCAATCATGTCAGCTAAAATCAATCAAGCTAACTAAAAATATCTAAATCTAACTCTAGTAGTGGAAAAGGAATCCTTGAAGTCAAAGTGCCCATTGTGGCTCAGATCGAGAAAAATCCATCCTACCTCAATCTTTTAAGAGTCTTTTCCAACTTTTCAAATCAGCTACTAACTTCCAATCCCATGAGAAAATCTTCAATCAAACACTCAACAAATTCAAATCACTTCCACAGTTTTGTAGAAAAGACAATAGAAAAAAATTAGTACACTTTGTGAAATTCATAACACACTGATGATCTTTTTTTTATTTCGTTCATTCATATATACCTTTATTCGAATTTACTATTTTCTTTCCTTTTTCATTTATATCATTATTTATCAGATTTTCTATTGAATTTAATTGTTCCTTTTGTTTGAATTACTTCATAATCTACTCCTAGACTTTTTATATATATTTCTTATTTTATTTTTGTCTATTAATTCCTTGTATTTACTTTTTCCTTGTATTTGTTTCTATCATTTTCCCGTTACTTCGTTTTCTTTCATCTTTAAATTTTATTATTCTAATCCATTAATTTCTTTCAGCTAATTTATTAATTATAAATTCCACTTTTAGTACAATTTCAATGAAATGTAATTAATAGTTTGTAAGTAAACAATAAATAAGAAAATGTTTATTTGCTGTGCCGAATTTATTAAATAAAAACATTAATATTAAAAAGAAAACAAAAGTGCGCTCTCTCTCTCTCTCTCTCTCCTCTATACTGAACTTATTCACTCTCTCTCTCTCTCCTCTAACATCGAATATGTTGAGCACTACTACCAACCTTGATCTTTATCTTTGTGTCTGATTATCCTTCTTTCTCTCTCTCTCTGTATATATATATATATATATATATATATATATATATATATATATATATATATATATATATATATATATATATATATATATATATATTATATGTATATATATATATGTATATGTGTGTGTGTGGGTGTGTTCACATTGTCAGTGTACTCAGCAAAGCCACATGCATCTCCTTTATGCATCCCCCATCTTTTCTCCCTCTCTCTCTCTCCGTCTCTCTCTCTCTCTCTACATTTAGCCCAATGTGCCTGGTTTACACCATCCATGCATGAGATTGAAACTGCAATAAAACTAGCATTTCTCTCTCTCTCTCTCTCTCTCTCAGTCTTTCTCTCTGCCTCTCTATCGCTCCTTGGTGTCACTCTACCTTAACAAAAAAAATAGAAAACATTATCTAGATGAACATCATATATATACAATCAAATACCCACACGCTGTAAATCATATAACACACCCATGCACATCGAGGCTCACACACACACACACAATCATACACACTCATTCTTCTCACACACAACACACCTTACTTAACCATACACATGTATACACGTGTCCTCACTCACACACTCTTTAACGACACTTACATATAGTCACTCACACATTTTTATTGTATTTTTCCTCTTTTTTGTTTTTAATTTAATCTTTTATTTTGGTACGTTTTCTCTTTAAATTTAAGATTAAGGTTCTATTAGAATACCTAATATATATTCACATAGACACGCACAAACACATCCTTAATCACATTAACTTATACAGACATATGGATCTAATTTTAAGTACAAACTCTGATCATGACCACATAA
The DNA here is from genome assembly GCA_020310875.1 of Ceratopteris richardii. NCBI lineage: Eukaryota > Viridiplantae > Streptophyta > Polypodiopsida > Polypodiales > Pteridaceae > Ceratopteris > Ceratopteris richardii. Next base: position 3,564,521 of record CM035435.1, on the reverse strand, counting down.
TTGGATATTCTCAAATACATATCAATGTGTATTCCGTATGCAGAAAATTCATCATGCCCACACTAAAACACATACATAAATACTTACATAGATACATACATAAACACTAGGTATTAACATAGACATTATTATACACATATACAACAAACACATAACATATTCAATTGAGGCATACATTTATACCACATATGCAATTACATTCACATACTCACATACATAATCACACACAAATTACATAACACTTAGGGTATTCACATGTGCACTTACATACATAGAAACATAAAGAATCAACGATATATTTATTATACTTACACCTCCACATACAGATACATAAATGCACACATAATATCCACAAACACATATACATTAAGAAACACATATACGTATAAACATATGTACCTACTTTCACACAAACACACAGATTAAATCATACATGGGAGCACATATAGAAAAAAAAAACAAACACATAGACCCATATATTTATACATAGACACCACACATATAAACATGAAGACATGCATATAAACATATAAAACCCACAGACATATACACTTCCAGCATAAGAACATACGTAAGTGTCTATATAACATAAACGCTCATAGAAATCAACACACACACGCAGTCAAGCACATACACATATACATTAAGACAGTCACATACTAACATACCCTTACACATGAACACACAAAAGTCACATAACACTTAGGCTAGCCACAACACATTTTGCGTTTACTTGCCTGTACTCTTTGCATGTATGTCGTTCGTCCTCCAATATGCTCTAATACGATTGGTGTACATCTAGAACAATGGAGGTGTTTTCTTATAATCACATTATATTCTTTCTCTGAAAGAGGATCAATTTCATGATGGCATGGTCGAAATTGACCCCAATAATGAGGATTTACATTAAAACTATAGATACAATCCCCATGACATGAGCGATCGAAATAAATCAGATCAAGAAAAGAAGAGAGTCTAAGAAAAGGTTTAAAAAATCTACCTCTGACATAGCAATGGACAATCTGTCACTTAAATTGATAGATGTTGGACTACGCAAATTATGACTGCAAAACATATGTTCAACAATGGATTTGATGTTCCCACAACATATCTCCGATAAAAGGAGATGGGAGATTTGTTTAGATCTTTTATGCTAAGGAAAACAAAAATGAAGTGGACCAATGATTATGGAGTATGTAATAAAGTAATTCTATGGTATAAGGGTCCGGTCTGTTCAGACGGATCTGAAATCGGACATCGTTTGGTCATCCGTGTGTATGACCAAAGATCTCGAGTTTAGACTTCCTAGGAGTTTTTGTGCTCTTCTGAACAAGTGATCCAGTTAGCTTATTGGTTAAGTCTCATGGATGTGAAGGCAAAGGTCTTGGGTTCAATCCCCATGGGATACATGGGAAGAGTATTTTGCCCACAATAGATATATAGCTCTATTTTTTAGGATGAAAATATTTTCCAAGAGGGAAAGAATGTAATAAACTAAGTCTATGATCTAAGGGTCCATTTAGTTCATATGGATCTGAAATCGGACACGGTTAGGTAATCCGTGTGTATGACCACAGTTTAGACTTACAAGGAGGTCTTCTGCTCTTGTGAACAAGTGATCCACTTAGCTTAGTGGTTAAGTCTCATGGATGTGAAGGAGGAGTTCTTGGGTTCAATCCCCATGGGATACATGGGGAGAGTATTTTTCTTACAATAGATATAAAGCTCTATTTTAGGAGGAAATTATTTTCTAGGGGGAAAAATGTAATAAAGTAATTCTATGATCCAAGGGTTCGACCGGTTTAGACAGATCTGAAATCGGACACCGTTTGGTCACCTGTGTGCATGATCAAAGATCTTGAGTTTGGACTTACTAGAAGGTCATTTACTCTTGTAACCAAGTACTCCACTTAGCCTAGTGGTTACGTCTTATGGATGTGAAGGAGGAGGTCTTGGGTATAATCCCCATGGGGTACATGGGGATCATATTTTGCCCAAAGAGATCTAGAGTCTTCTAGAAGCATCCACTTGAGTTAACTCCGGTTAAATGGCACACGACATACACACAATTACATGGATGACACATGGATGGTTAGTATCCACCTGCCCAAGAAGGAAGTCCCCTAGAGAGAGCTATATATAGAGGCATTTGGTTGGGAGCAGAGTCATCTCTCTAGAATGTGGTGGTCATAATCTTGCATCAAGTGGATGCTTCTAGAAGGCTCTAGATCTCTTTGGGCAAAATACTCTCCCCATGTAGCCCATGGGGATTGAACCCAAGACCTAGTCCTTCACATTCCTGAGACTTAACCACTAGCCTAAGTGGATTACTTGGTTATAAAATTAAATGACCTTCTAATAAGTCTAGACTCAAGATCTTTGGTCATACACATAGGTGACCAAAGGGTGTCCGCTTTCAGATCCATTTGAACTGGTCGGACCCTTGGACCATAGACTTACTTTATTATAGAGTATCACAAAGGCAATGATCAAGAAGATCATATTTGATTTATAATAATTACTTCGTTTGATTATGTTATGAGTGAACTTGAGCTATCCTGAGACATAGTTTGCAATTGACACAAACATATCATTAAAATAGTAATGGAAAATCTTATCAATCAATATGTGCTGCATCGTAAGATATCAACCTCGTACCAACCATTTATTAATTAACTTTTCGTGACCTTTTGTTTTGCATTAGAAAGCTCTCTCTTTCTCTCAATAATGGGAGACTTTAAAGGGCGTGTTAAGAATGATCCTACACGGACAAGAATATCCGATGAAATTTTCTTTAAAAAAAAAGGCGTAAGGATCCTCAGGAGTCACAAAGAATATTCAAGTTCTTTTCTGGCATACCGCGACAATCAGATCTCGGAAAGACAATGAGAGACGGAAAGAGAAAGGGATGCCTTTGTCGACGATGAAAAACGTGAAAAGAGGACGTGTATTTTTTTGCTTTACCGAACAATCGAGTATTGTACCTTTTTTCTTTATCAAAGAATCTACATTTTTTATTTTTTGTAGGGACTACAATAAATTGAAAACACACTCACACACCCACACCCAACGTTGTATGATAAGGGCACCATCGGTGACAAACTCATTGATACATGTCAAGAAAACACTCAAGGCGTCAAACCATTTGAACTCAAAGATTCCTCAAGGCGTTATTGATACATGTCAAGAAAAGACTTGAACTCAGAGATTCCTCCTTAACACTCTCAAGTCCTCAAATCACATGGTTAAGCGGGCTTCGACGAATCTAATATTTTTTTCTTATCATTCATGCACAAAAATATATTTTGTTTCCTTCATTCACTCGTCTGTTCATCTCATGGTTTCGTGTTTCTAGAATCAAACCAATAGTAGTGAAAATGTATTTCTTACTTACTACTCGCAGTCAATAGTGCAGTAGTAGTCGTTCCGGAAAGGAGATATACAAATTGCGACAGACGTTCCTACGAACGATAATGATTGACGAACTCATGACTCTCAAGATTTTTCGCTTCTCACAACATTCGCAACATTTGCTCGGGAATCATGGACAAGTACAATAGGCCCATCATTAACATAATTTTAAGTGACTTCATTTAGTGAATGCTTTTTATCCGTGCTTGAGCGATCCAGACTGTATGCGGGATCGTTGTAGGCATGTGTTGGACAATGAAAAAATGTGCTTTGTGAATGAGATGTTTATTGATACTTGCTTCTGTAAAGAATAACATAGCAAAATAAAAGAATAAATAATAATCCCCTTCATCCAGGCCTTTGGAGACATCAAGGCCCTTGCTAATAAAACCATTTGTATGTCTGACCACTTACCCTTACTCATCTGCTTGAGGAATCCCCCCTCCCCACAACTTTAAGGCAGGTTGACCTCACTCGGACCCTACCCTACTTAGCATCCCTTGTGTCATCAAGCAGACCATGGGAATATTTCTAAGATACTTAAGGGCGTGCCCCCACCCTGCAGTTGCTTGGTCTAAAGCCGTTAAATAAGTGCAAACTCATTTCACCCACTATAAGAACCTCAGAAAAAACATTAGGTAGAAGAAGGCAGCAAATCACTAAAGAAATAGACTCCATCCTGGCCTCCAAAGGACCCAACTTTATGGATAAATTTTTATGCCTTCAGAAGAGATTAAAATATGAGGAGTACCTTGAGGCTAGTAGCCTTTTCTCTGCTTCAAGAGAATTTTGGGCGGGGCAACTTGACCGTCCCAATCAGTTCATGTTTTCTCTACTCAAGAAGAAGAAGTGTAAGGAGTTCATTCCGATGCTAATGAAAAAGTCTGATGTTGTTGCTATCAGTATGGAGGAGAATTTGCAAGAGGCTACTCGCTTCTTTACGGATGTTTTATGTAGTTCTGCCAAGTGGGGGGAGGATATCCATGGAGCCAGAGCTATCCTTGCCTTAGAGAGCAAGAAAATTGTTCCTCCCCACCTGGCTGCCTTGCTGGACCTGCCCTTCACTGCGAGGGAGATTAAAGAACCCATGCGTAAATTGAAACCCTGCAAATCTCCTGTTCTTGATGGTATTCCCAATGAGTTCTTCATTTCTCCTTATGATTTCTAGACCCCCTTCATTCTCTTGGTGTGGAAAGAAGCTATTAGGAAAGGCACTCTTCCTATTGAGATCAACACTAGAGTTATAAAGTTAATTCATAAGAGAGTACCTAAAGAGGATCTTAACAACTCGAGACCTATTAATTGCTTGAACTCTATCTATAAGACCTTGGCTAGAAGACTCAGTCCCCATATGAAAGATTTTATCTTGCCTAAACAAAAAGTTTTCATCAAAGGCTGCTTCATTTTCGATGCCATTATCTCCCTATGGGAAGGTATTGACTTTGCTCAAGAATTCAACCAACACTTCTATTTTTTCAAAATAGACTTTGAGAAAGCCTTTGATAGGATGGAATGGGACTTTATTCTCCAATCCCTCCATGATATTGCGCTTGGAAAGCACTTCATTAGAGTTGTGAGTACTCTTTTTGGCAATGCCCATTCTAGGGTCTCTTTAAATGGCACTCTCTCTCTCTCTCTCTCTCTCTCTCTCTCTCTCTCTCTCTCTCTCTCTCTCTCTCTCTCTCTCTCTCTCTCTCTCTCTCTCTCTCTCTCTCTCTCTCCCCTCACTTCAAACTTAGGAAATCCATCAGCCAAGGATGCCCCCTTGCCCCCCTCCTCTTTGCCATTGCTAGTGACTCCCTTGGGTGGCTGCTTGGTCCAACAACAAGCTTGAAGGGATTTCCAGTCCACGGTCCTCCAATCAACTCTACCTTCAGGGCTTTGCTGATGACACAAACATTTTAGTTAAATCTTAGCCCAAGTAAGTTGAGTGTGTGCTTGACTGTCTAAATACCTTCTGTCTTGCTAGTGGTTCCCATATAAACCATAGTAAAACAGACTTTAAAGCTTCCACCAATAAAGTGCCCCCTCAATCACTTCTTTGGGCTATGACATAATTAAGGAACGGGAAACTTTCAAGCTATTGGGTATCCCCATGGGGTTTTAGGTGTCCCTCAACCAAAGGTGGGACTGGATCATGAGCAAGTTTAGAAAGAAGATTTTTCAATGGTATTCCTGTCAACTCTCCCTCTCCCATAGAGTCTTTGTTATAAACCACTACATTTTTCCCTCCCTTGTGTACTTTCTGTCATGGTGGATGCCTAACAAAAAAAAAAACTTTAACTTGGTCTTTGCTCTCTCAAGAAGGTTCTTGTGGGGAGGCAACACTCACAAAAATAGAATCCCTAAAGTGGCATGGACCACTTGTTGTATCCCTAAAAAAGAGGGCAGACTTCTTATCTACTGCCCTATCAAAATGGCCATAAACCTTTTAGCCAAATGGATAGTTATAGCTGTTCAATCCACAGACTTTTTGTTGGTGTAATTCACAAGCCTACACATTTGACTTGATGGATACATTTAAGTCCATACACATATGGAAAAGCATAGGAACTATTGCTAGTGGTTAATTACCACTTTACCTCTTTGTAAAAGTCAAATTGACTTGGAATCTTTGTAAACACCTACCAAAAGGGATTCCTGGAAAAATGGTTACCTTTGATTGTTGGAATATCTCCTAGGATATAGGATCTTGATCATAGGGAGCCAAACGTTTGAATTTTAATTCAAACGTTTACTCAATCACTACAAAAGTGTTCATGGAAAAGTCGCAGGTAAGACTCATTATTCCCGAGCTAATTATTGTTAGTTCTGAGTGTGTATGAGGCCTACACTCTAGCACACACATATCTACACAATCAGGCAATGATCTTGATGCCAATGGATTTGTATACAAGTGTTCATTAATACATATATCTTCATAGTTCATTTCTGAGTTCTTTGTTATAGTACTTGAAAGTCTATCAACTTGTGGAATGCATATCTCAGTCATTTCTCCACCAAATTCAAAGGTCTAAAGCTTGTTGAAACCAGCTCAATGTTTTCTACATGCTATCAAAATTTGAAGAGATTATATTGATCCATTTCAGAGAAAAGCTCATCGAGGTGATCATTGGTCATTGTCTGCAACAGTCCTAAAAAATCGGGGGTAAAGGTTTACTTGCTAAATTGATTTCTCTTAGCATAGTTTATCTTTTTATATCATTCCACTTGGAATAGTTAGCTTACCAAGCTAATTAGATACCCCTAAAAGGAAGTTTTCCAATTCCTACTGTGCTGATCATACTGAGCAAAAGCTCTAGCCGGTGTCAAGACAAAAATAGAAGGTTTTCTTGAGATCTTCAATTCCAAAGTTATATGTTTTGATTCAATATTTACACACATCATTTTAAAAGTACATAGAACATTTTATGGTATCATTGGAAAGCTAAGGTGGTCCACTTATCAACTCTGAAGCTTCAAAGGGCTGGAATAAAGCAGGATTTAGCAGTACCTACTCAGTCTATTGGAGTGTCCATCCATTTTTGCCAACAGTGGTATCAGAGCAAATTAAGGTAAAATGGGAGATGGTTTTCCTTCATTTATTGATAAATTGGACAAGAACAACTATCAGGCATGGTCTCTAAGGATGAAGACATATCTACAAGGAAGGAGTCTCTATGGATACATCTCACGAGATGAGGAATTGCCCTCATTCAAAACAAGAGGATTGCCAACAAAGGAAGAACATGAAAAGCATGAAGCAACCTAAGCAAGCTGTTTCAGAGTTTGTGACCAAGATTAAAGATGTAGCTGATCAGTTAGCAAGCATAGGAGAAGAGATTGAAGAAGAGCAGATTGTAAGGCAAGTGATCAATGGGATCAAAGCTGATGACAAATGGGAAAGCTTCACCATTTCCATGGACCTTTACATGGACATGCAGATTCGAGACCTTACCACTCTCATGGGACAATTGTTCACTCATGAAGCCAAGCTCAACAATAATGGAGATACATCCAAAGGTAATAGTTCCTCTGCTCTATATACTGATAAAAAGTCTAAAGATAAAGGCAAGAATAAGAAGGTAGAATATGAAGGCTCTACCTCCCAAGCAAACTATGTAGGGAAAGGTAGATCTTCAAGAGGAAAGGGCAGAGGAGGTAAGCAAGGTAGGGGGAGATCCTATAACTCCTCACCATGCAGCATTTGTGGTTTATCAAATCATACTACAGATGAGTGTTTCAGGAATTACAAGAATCAGAGAGGAAGAGGATACCAAAGAGGTGGAAACTGACAGTCAAGAGGTAGATTCAACCATCACCAAGGCTACAACAACAACTACAACAACAATTACAACAACAACTACAATGGCGACTACCAAGGAGGATTCAAATCTAGAAAGGACTACAACAACAATACAGAAGAGCAAGATGACTCTCTTTTGATCATGAACATGACTTCAAAACCAGGTACAAATGATAACCACCTATTCTACATTGACTCAGGATGCTCAAATCATGTGGCTGACAATGTAGCACTACTCTCTGATCTTAAGGAACCAAAAGGTAAGCACCAAGTACAAACAGGTGATGACACAAAGCACTCAGTAGTTAAAATTGGAAATGTTAAGACTTGTGATGGAAATCAGAACTTGTTGAGTAGGGTACTTTATGTACCAACCATTACCAAAAATTTGATGTGTGTTGGACAGATTGTGGAGAAAGGTTTGCAGGTTAGATTCAATCAATTTGGAGCATTTGTGGAGGATCCTAAGCAGGGGTTCAAGAGGATTGCTAAAGGAGAAAAATCAGGTAGACTTTTCACTTTTGAGCTAGAAGACACAAAGAATATTGCACTATATAGTTATAAGGATCAAACACTTTCAGAGCTTGAGATTTGTCACAAAAGATTAGGGCATGTAGGAGAAAGAACCTTGAAATAGATATGCAGGGATCAATGTGTTATTGGAATACCCAATGTTTCCAAACAACACATGATATATAAATGTAGTGCTTGTCAATTTGGGAAGTCTCATAGGTTACCCTTCTCAAGGAAAGGCTACATACATGAGGAATACCTAGAACTTGTACACACAGACGCATGGGGACCAAGCAAAGACCCCTCAATCTCAGGATCAAGGTACTATCTATCTTTTATTGATGATTATAGCAAGTGGACTGTATCGTACTTCATGAAGCACAAGGATGAAGTATTTAATTGCTTTAAAAAATATCTTGCACTAGTTGAAAATCAGACAGGAAAGAACTTGAAGAGACTAAGGTCAGATGGAGGAGGTGAGTACTTCTCCAATGAATTTGAAGACTTCTTGCAGGAGAGAGGCATCAAAAGAGAAACCAACACAAGGTATACTCCTGAACAGAATGGGGTAGCTGAGAGAAGAAATAGGTTGATTGTTGAGACAGCTAACTCTATGTTGAATGAAAAAGAGTTACCTAACTATCTATGGGTACAGAGTGTTTCTACTGCCACTTACCTCATAAACAGGTTACCATCTAAGTCCCTTGAGGGGATGACACCCTATGAAGCATGGCATGGGAAGAGACCCTCACTTGACCATTGCAGGATATTTGGATGTGTAGCATATGTACACATTCCTTCTCAGATAAGAGGTAAGCTAGACCCTAAGGCTGAGAAGTGCATCTTTATTGGATATGATCTAAATAAAAAAGGGTACATGTTTTATAACCCTTCCAATAAGGGATTCATGGATAGTAGAGATATTGTCTTTGATGAAAATGATTCTTGGTATGAGAATGAATGAAAGAAGTTTAAACTACCCTATGACTTGGAAGAGGAGTTTCGAAGTCTTGCAGAGGAGGAACCTACTCAGAATGAAGACTCAACTTCAGATGATGAAGATGTTATCAATCTTGAAGAGTTCAAGGCATGGAAGTCCAAGGGCAAAGTCAAAATGAAGAATCTTGAAGATATACCTAAATCTTCAAATCAATCAATCAGAAGATCACAAAGAGAGAGCAAAAAACCTATCAGATATGGGTATGATACATCTCTAGTTACTAAACACTCTGTTTATCTTGGCAAGATTTGTCAATTGAAGAACCAAGATCATATGAAGAAGCCATAACCAAGACAGAATGGAAAGAAGCTATGGATGAGGAGATTGAAGCACTCAAGGAAAGTGACACATGGGAACTAGTACCAAAGAAGGACTCCATGAAGGTAATAGGATCTAGAGGGATCTATAAACTCAGGAGAAATTTTGATGGGTCAATCAACAAGTATAAAGCCAGACTAGTAGCCAAGGGTTTTGCACAAACCCAAGGCATTGACTATGAAGAAACATTCTCTCCTGTGGCCAAGATGCCAACCATCAGAGTGTTAGTGAGTGTAGCTGCATCAAAAAATTGGAACATGTACCAATTGGATGTCAAGAATGCTTTGTTGAATGGATGGATTTCAGAGGAAGTATATATGTCATAACCTCCTGGCTATGAAGACTCTAACAACGTAACATATGTGTGCAAATTGAATAAAGCTTTATATGGATTAAAGCAGGCACCTAGGGCATGGAATCACAGATTGACCACTTACCTTCAAGACCAAGGTTTTGTCATGAGCAAGGCAGACACTTCTCTATTCATCAAGAGAAGTAATTCAGAGGTAATATACCTATGTGTTTATGTTGATGACATCATACTTACAGGTAATGATGTGATTGGAATCAGACAAATCAAGAGCTCCATGATGAAGGAATTCAAGATCAATGATCTTGGTCTACTAAAGTACTTTCTTGGGCTTGAGTTAGTTTATACTAACTCTGGAATATACATTACTCAGAAAGGGTACATACACGATATGTTGAAGAATTTTCACTTGCAGGATGCCAAAGTGGCAAGTACTCCAATGGAGGTAAACCTAAAACTAAGTGCCCATGAAGGTGATGAAATTAATGATATTATAGGTTATCAAAGTATGGTGGGTAGCTTGAACTATGCTACCTTAACAAGGATAGACATTGCAATATGGAGTTAGTGTGCTAAGTTAGTTTATGCACAAGCCAAGGATACCTCACTTAGAGGTTGTCAAGAGAATCTTGAAGTATCTCAAGGGTACACAAAATCATGGTTTGTATCTTCCTTACACTTCAGACATTGATATCAAGATCTATTCAGATGCAGATTGGGCAGGATGCAAGGATGATAGGAGGAGCACTTCTGGATACATTTCATTTGCAGGTGATAAGCCAATATCATGGACTTCAAAGAAGCAACCTACTGTTGCTTTGTCTTCTTCAGAAGCAGAGTATAGAGGACTAGCTAATTCCACACAAGAAGCCATATGGACCAAGCTTTTGTATACAAAATTGGGTTTATATGCTAGGCCACCAATAATTTTTGGAGATAATACAAGCTCACTTCACCTTGCAGCTAATCCTATCTATCATGCTAGGACCAAACATATAGAGGTCAATTACCACTATGTAAGAGAGAAGTTATTAAACAAGGATATTCAACTAACCTATGTATCAACCAACATGCAATGTGCAGATTTGTTGACTAAAGCTTTGGATGGAACCAAACTTTGCAGATTCAAAGCAATGATTGGATTGCAGGATATACATGAAGGTTGAACATGAAGACCAAGCCAAAATAATTGGCTTCGGGGGGAGCTGTGGTGTAATTCACAAGCCTACACATTTGACTTGATGGATACATTGAAGTTCATACACATATGGAAAAGCATAGGAACTATTGCTAGTGGTTAATTACCACTTTACCTCTTTGTAAAAGTCAAATTGACTTGGAATCTTTGTAGCTTTTCCCAAAGATTTTAGCTTATTTCCAAGCTAGGATTGATTTGTCACATCTTGTATGTGTTCAAATCATTCGCTCTAGGGGGGGTGTTACACTTATGTGCTCTTCAAATAGCTTTAATGTGAACCATTTTCCTATACATGGGCCCTCTTTGCTCTAGTGTTGGCTAGAGGTTTTTCCCTATTTTACCACACACATGATACACTTATATCTAATGGTACTTTACACACATGATACACTCATCTTTGATGGTACTTTATATGTAGGGATATTATTTAGCTCTTATTTTGTTTTGTTCATAGTCAATGGAGAGAGCTATTCCAACCATCTATTTTCTGTGTGTATTGCTATAGTGCTCCATGTGTGTGCTTCTTGTGTGCCTCTCCCACTTCTACACACACCCAATACAAACACTTAGCGTATCTATTTGTTTGCATTAATGTATGGGTTGAATTCATAGATTATTAACTACCTGCATTCAAGTCTATCTTTTTTCTATATTCTATGTGATCAAATGTATGTATATTTTATATATGTGTAGAGGTGTTTTTCAAAAAATGTGTGTATTTGAAAATTTAGCTGCCTAGTTAAGAATGCATGTACATGCCCATTTATGTTTGTTTTTATGAGTGCACGAGTATGCATAACTATATATGTGCATATTAGTGTGTGAGCTTTCATGTGTACGTGTAATGTGTTTATAAATGTGCATTTGTATGTGTGCAAGTAAATATGTAAAGTATATGTGCGAACTCATTCTTGTGTATGTGTAAATGCATATATATTTATGTGAGTGAATACATGAATGTCCATTCTCATCTGAATATGTGCGTATGCTTATTGCATGTGTAGTTGTCCGTGTGAACGCATGCTTACATAAATATGTATTTTACAGTTTTTCTTGCGTTTTTCTAGTACATGTAGATTATGTGTAGCAGACCATACACGAATGTCCATTCTCATATTGTTTGTGTGTATATTCATTGCATGTCTAGTTCTGTGTGTGAACCCATGGTTACATAAATATATATACAATTTTTCTTGGGACTTTAGGACGTGCACCTCGTGAGGGGAGATTTAAAGATTTTTTTTTTTTTTTTTTTGAAGAAACAAGAAATTTAAAATTGATGCAAGAGAAAGTACAGGGCAGTGTTCCTTCCAATAGGAAGGAGACACTTACAGTATAAGTCTTTCAATATGCCACCTGATAAATGTGACCATATTATCTCTAGATACAGAATGAGCTTGAAGTAATTTGGACCGCCACATATTACAAGGATACTTTTTGAGCAAGGTATGCTGGTTAATATCACCTAAGCCATTTTTACTAGAGTTCCTGAAGCACCAATCTAAAAGTCTAATCATTCCCAAATTACAAGGGTATAAATGATCTTTACAATGTTTATCAAAGATTTTACTATTCCTATCTTTCCATATAGCCCACAGGATGTGAGCTCTCAGCAACTGCCAAATCACAATATCCATTCTGTTAGCTTCTCCAAGAAGAAGAGCTCTGGAGTTAGGGGGTTTAGTTCCAGCAGTTTGACAATACAGATAGAACACCTTCCAGTATCTGGCAGAGTTTTTGCATTTGAAAAAAAGGTGATCCAAATCTTCAAGCTTGCCACAGAAATGACAGTTTCCTGCATCAATTTTAAATTTCTTGGCCTTGCTGCCAGTCCATATTCCCCTGTGAAGAATCAACCAAAGAAGGAAGGAGTGTTTAATGGTCAGAGGAAAGGCCCACACACATTGAAATCTGTATCTCCATTGATGAGTGGTCCAGGTTAGGGACCACTTCCTGTTGAGTCTTTCAAACAGCAGCTTACTGCTGGTGCCATTCTTTTTGAAGTTTTTGAACATATCCTGAGATACATCAGCAATATATACAGGTTTCTCCCACATGTTATCATCCAGCTTTTCCATCAGCACTTTCTTTTTGTCTTGTAGGATCTGTTTACAGGCAACAGACAAGGAGTCATTGTTTAAAATTTGACTATCATCAATAAGATTACCATTGTTCATAAGATCCTTCCAACTGCTGAATCCCTTCCTTCTACATTTGTTCCTCCTGATAGGTGAAGAGGTATTGTTTACTTTGTCATGCCAACCTATCCAAATAGAATCCTGCAATAAGAAGGAGAAGTTAAACTGAAACCAAACAAGAAGTTTGTACTCCCTTTTAATTGTCATCCAGGATTTCCAAAAATTACAGATAAGTAAACTTCCTTTTGGAACAAAAATAGCAGGAGAAACAACTACATCCCAGATATCAAAATTCGTCCAACATTTATTATCTGCAATCCAAAACTTAGGAATATTCCTTTTGATGAGACAAGCCCAAAAATCATTAGATGAGACAGCTCTACAAATCCACTTAGCAGCCATCTGAGTAGCCATTTTGGAGGGACAAATTAAACCCAGACCACCATCAGACTTCCTCATGCAGCAGATCTTCCAAGCCACCTTAGGGATCTTGTTATCCCCCCATAAAAATCTTCTAGCAAGAGCGATAGCATGAGACAGCTGTTTCTTATTAGGATGCCAACAAGACAAATAGTAAGTTAGGCAAGGAAGAATGTAATGCTTGAGAACAAAGGCTCTTTGAGCAGTATTATTCTGAAAATCAATCCACTTAAAAATTTTTTCCCTAAATTTGTCCAGGACCCAGTTCCATCTTTGATCTTGAGTAATTTCAAAACCCATTGGGATGCCCAACAACCTGAAAACGGATCCTCTTTTTATGATATCACAACCTGCCAATTTAAAAACACATTCAGGAATACAGCCATTAGAGGAATAAAAACCAGTTTTTGCATGATTAACCACAGAGCCACTTGCCAAACAAAAAGTATTAAGACATTGAAGGAAGGCCTCAGCAGAAAGATCCTCAGCTTTCATAATAAGATTAGTATCATCAGCAAAAGTTTGAAGACACAAGGGGGAATGGGCTTGGGGGATTTCAATGCCCTTGATACAATTTTGATTAATAGAATACTTAACAAGCCACCCAAGAGCATCAGCCGTGATAGCAAACAGCAGGGGAGCTAAAGGACAGCCCTGACGAACAGATCTACACAACCTGAAAGAAGTAGAAAGCTGACCATTCATAGCAACTTTAGAATGAGCATTACCAAATAAAATGCTGGTGTACTTAATAAAACTTTTGCCCAAACCTATGTCATGAAGGGATTGAAGAATAAAATCCCACTCAATCCTGTCATAAGCCTTGTCAAAATCAATTTTGAAAAAAAAAGTGTCAGTATTCATCTCCTTGGTATACTCATAACCTTCCCACATGGAAATGATAGCATCAAGAATAAACCTACCTTTAATAAAACCTTTCTGCTCAGGAAGAATGATACTATCCATCAAAGGACTCAACCTTCTAGCAAGGGAGGAGGCAAAGATTTTATAAAGAGAAGTCAGACAAGAGATAGGTCTCCAGTTATTAAGATCTTCTTTAGAGCCTCTTTTATGAATCAGCTTAATAACACCAGTATTAATGAAGGCAGAAAGAGTTCCTCTCCTCATGGCTTCTTGCCAGATCCAAAGAATAATGGGCACCAAAATTTCTTTGAACTCTTGAAAAAATTCATTGGGAATACCATCATGACCAGGAGACTTACCAGGCCTCAATTTACTAATGGTTTCTCTAACCTCACCAGCAGAGAGGGGGAGATCAAGGAGGGAGACCAAGCCAGGAGGAACCATTTTCTTCCTTCTCTGGGCAATGGCAGCTCTTGCACTCCAGATATGGTCCCCTCTCTTGGGAGGAACAGAGAAAACATTGGTAAAGAAGCTAACAGCCTCCTGAAGGTTTTCTTCTAAAGAAGTAGCAAAATCACCATTACTCTTTTTAACCAGGGGGATGAAGTCCCTGGTTTTTTTCTTCCTCATAAGATCAAACATATTCTTGTTAGGCCTATCCAATTTACCAGCCCAAAATTCTCTGGACATGACAAGGGCACCATGAGCAAGAAGATAATCTTCATGCCTAATTTTTTCCTGGTACTCAAGGATCTTCTGATTTTTCATTTGGTCAGGAGTTTTAGAATTCTTCATGTTCTCCATCTCCTTAATAATCATCATCCTTCTCTTATATCTAGAAAGTTTAGCCTTTCTTTTATACATAGTAAGAGCACACTGCACTTCTTTAATAGCCTCCTCCCAGGCTTTGAAAGGGGAACATCCCTTGATAAAGTACTTCTTAAAAATGAGGCAGATGTGATCTTTCACCAAGGGGATTTTAATCAAAGACATATCAAGGTGAGGCCAGCCAGCTCTAAAGTTAGGGCTATTGCTCATAAAATTAGCAACTAGGGGAATATGATCAGACAGCTGCAAGGAAGGGTCAGCCACACACTGGTAATTCCAAAAGGACTGAGCCCTATTAGCACTCATATAAATCCTGTCCAGTCTAGAAGACAAATAATTACTATAATTTCTATTATTCCAGGTATGCCCCGTGTTGACAGATAAGTCAATGAGATTATGTTTAAGAATCATATTGAACCAAACATTTTTTTCATTGCCAGAAATAATGTTATTTATGTTACCGTTCCTGTCTCCCGAGTTGGTGACCATGTTGAAATCACCGATGAGAATGATATCTCCAGAGAGATTGCCGATCTCTTCCCAACACTTGGTTCTAATAGAAGAACAATTGTCAGCATAAACACAAACAATGGTGCTATTCAAGGGATCTTTACATCTAATAGCAATCCATTGATTGGTGTTACTAATAATAACTTCTTCAATCAAATTACACAGATTGGAATTGATTCCTATAGCAGCACCACCCTTACCAAGGTGGTTGGTATGAAACCAAGAGGAATAACTGCTCACCATTTTTAAATTAGCAGTAAGAAGGTAACCATTACTTTTAATTTCCTGCAGACAAATAAAGTCAGGCCTCAAGGAGGCATCAGTTATCCATTTACTAAGAATTTTACTTCTGACAGGGTCTGTCAGACCTTTGGTATTAAGGGAAATTATTTTGAGACAATCCATAAGAAAACAAAAAGAAAGAAGTTACTTTTTATGGTTCTTGAGAGGTTTAACTGCCGAGATGGAGTTTCTTACCACCTCCTTTCTTTTGGATTTGATCTTTTCCTTAGCAAGAGGACTGTCAGATGCCATTGTCACATCCATATTTATAGTCTCTAATTCATCCTGCAAGAACACTTCATCTCTTTTGTTCAGTTGTTCAACAAAAATATCATCACTGGATTTCGGAATATTAGCTATATCTTCAACCATACAATCATGGGAAGGGGGGATACCAGAAGATTTGTTACTACCTCTTTTACTCACAACAGTCCAACCTGCTTCTTCATTATTATTACCCTTTTGGACCGGAGAGGTACTACCAGAGATTTCCTTGCCTGAATCCGACTGATCAGGCAAAGAATCGTTATTATTTTTTTGTAAACCTGCAGCTTCTAAGTTCTCAGTCGTATCAATAAAAGACTCATCAAGAACCTGAAAAGGATTGTGAATAACCTTAACAAGAGTTTCTGGTTTAAGACCAACCTGAAAGGCCTTCCTTCTGTTTTTACCTACCTGTTGTCAGGGGAGCACTAGATTGTGCTCTCTGACTACACAAGACAAGATTTCGGAAACACAGTTCTGATTACAAGAATACCCACGAAGGGAAAATGCTACAAGAATATACGATCGATACAAGATGTCCCACAACCCGGGACCAATAGGTATGGAAAACTCGACTAGAGATGATACAGGAGATCCCACAACCCGGGATCGTAGGTAGGAAACAAGATATCTCGATTACAAGAAATCCCCTCAGGGATATGAACTGGATACAAGAAATAACTAGAAAGGATCTCGTACTACGAGATTACAATAGGACAAGAAAGGATGTCCACAATACAAGACTAGACAAGACTAGAGCTAGAAACAAGACTAGAACTTGAACTGGAACTTGAATGTACTTACTTGGAGGTCACGACTCCTTGAGCTCCCAAGACTGGCATTGGCAAGACTGATTATGAATGTGGCCAACCCCTCCTTATATAGGTTTTCAAGGGCGGTTCCCAAGGCGGTTGCGAACTGATGATGTCATCATGATGTCATCGATTTGTAACAAGACCTCCCAATGTCAGAATTCAGCGAATAGACAGTTGATCTTGGGGTTTTGGCACATTCCGGACGCAATGGAAGCATTGGTTTCTCCTAATTCTGAACCAATCATGAGATACAGGGTTCACATGGAATCTTAGGTTCAGGATGGTTTCCTTCGTCCATGACATCACCTCCCCCTCAAGCGACGAGTTCCACGAGGAGCGGTCATGTTATCTGGTCTCGGCTTCGTTGGATTTTTCTTATGGAATTCTCGAACCTTGATTGGTGCTCTCTGAAGGTTTTCTGCAGGTTCCCAAGTACGATCACTGATGTCATACCCTTTCCAATGAATAAGGTATTCCAATCTTCCCCGGGATATTCTGGAATCTAGGACATGCTCGACTTCAAATTCTTCATGATCATCAATCTCAATAGGTGGTGAAGGACTAGGTCTCTCCCCCCTCAATGGTGAAATCTGATATGGTTCCAACATGGATACATGGAAAACTGGATGTATTCTCATGGTACTCGGTAACTGGAGTTTGAAGGTGACTGGATTAATCTTGGCCAAGATGGTAAATGGTCCAAACTTTTGATGATCTAACTTTGCACAAGGCCTTGAAGTTTGTAAATTGTTTCGGAGTAACCATACTTTATCCCCAATTTGATACGATGGATTCTGGACACGATGTTGATCTGCATAGTACTTATATTGTTGTTGAGCTTTATGGATCTCTTCCTTCAGTTCTTTGTGAATGTCCATCAGGTACTGGGCCTTGTCTCTGGCAGCTGGGTTCTTGACATGATTTGAGAGTTGTATATCCATCCTTGGATGTTGTCCATAGTTTGCAAAGAAGGGAGTTTGCTTAGTAGATGCATGAACACTATTGTTATAGGCAAACTCTGCAAAGGGTAACAACTCAAACCAGTCATTTTGGTGATAGTTGCTAGTGCAACGGAGATATTGCTCCAGGACTTGATTCACTCGTTCTGTTTGTCCATCAGTCTGTGGATGATTTGCTGTAGATAGTTTAACTTGAACACCAAGGAGCTTGCAAAGACTGTTCCAAAAGCTGGATATGAACTGTGGACCTCGATCACTGACAATGTCATCAGGCAATCCATGAAGCCTAAATATGTACCTAAGAAAAAGTCTGGCAGTGGCTGCACCTGTGATTGCCTTGGTAGTTGGAATGAAGTGTGCCATCTTTGTAAATCTATCCACAATAACAAGAATGGCATCATACTTATCTGACTTTGGTAGATCTGTGATGAAATCCATCGACAATGAAGCCCATGGCCTTTCTGGAATAGGTAGAGGTTGCAAGAGGCCATGAGGTTTATGTCGGGGTACCTTAGATCTATTGCAAGTATCACAGGTTCGAATGTATTCTTTGACTTCCTTCCACATCTGAGGCCACCAAAAGTCCCTTGATATGAGTTCTATTGTTTTATTTACTCCAAAATGTCCTGCTGCAAGGTTGTCATGGCGTTGTTGAAGTACTTGGATCCTGGGCTTTCCTGGAGGGACATACAATAGGTTCTTATAGAGTAGTAAACCATCCTTTTCCTGAAATTCGTTTACTTCTTGGAATTTTCCTTCTTGAGCTTTCTGCTTAACGTTACAAAACAATTCATCCTGTGGTAGATTCTCACGGATCAACTGATTCAAGGCTGAATCTTCATGATGGCTTGAAGAGATAGCTGCTAACTGGAGATGCTCGGGCTTGAGTAATACACTCTCTTGTTGATCAAAGGCCTCTTCACCCTTCTTTGGTGCAAGGTAAGATCTTCTGGATAGGGCATCTGACTGACATTGATGACGTCCTGGACGGTATGTGATGACAAAGTCGAATCTGGATAAAAAGTTACTCCATCGAGATTGCCTTCTATTGAGGATCCGGGTGGTCATAAAATACTCTAGGTTCTTGTGATCTGAATATACAATGACTTTATGAGCTGCTCCTTCTAGATGGTGACGCCAGGTATCAAACGCGTCTACTATGGCAAGGAGTTCTTTATCATGAATTTCATAATTAATTTCTGGAGGGGAAAACTTCCTTGAATGATATGCAACTGGATGTAGTTGTCCATCATCTCCATATTGGGAAAGAATGGCCCCTAGAGCAAAGTCCGATGCATCTGTCTCAAGGAAGAAGGGCTTACTAGAATCAGGATGAACTAGGATTGGAGCAGTAGTGAATGCTGATTTCAAGGTCTGAAAGGCCTTCTCTGCTTCTTCGGTCCATGAGAATTTGGAGTTCCCTGTAAGCTTGGTAAGAGGTGTCACTATCTTGGAGTAATCTCTGATGAATATCCTATAGAAATTGGCAAACCCCAAAAAACATTGTACATCTCGAACACATGAAGGTGGTTGCCAATCAAGGATTGTCTCAATCTTCTTAGGGTCCATAAAAATTCCTTTATCTGATACTATGTACCCTAAAAATTCCACTTCTGTCTTATGAAAAGAACACTTCTCCAATTTCGCATACAATCCTTTTTCTCTTAGTTTCTCTAGGACTATCTTTACATGATCTTCATGATCCTCTAGATTTTTTGAAAATATCAAGATATCATCAAGGTATATTACAACAAAATCATCTAAATATTCTCGAAAAATATCATTCATCATATGTTGGAAGACAGCTGGAGCATTTGTAAGACCGAAGGGCATAACTACATATTCAAAATGCCCATACCTTGTTCGAAATGCTGTCTTCCATTCGTCTCCTTCTCTGATCCTGACAAGGTTGTAAGCTCCTCGAAGATCAATTTTCGTGAAGAATTTTGCTTTTCCAAGGCGTTCCAAGAGCTCTGATATGAGTGGTAGAGGGTATCTGTTTTTTATAGTGACTTTGTTCAATCCACGATAATCTACACACATCCGGAGAGTCCCATCCTTCTTCTTTACAAATAGAATAGGAGCTCCTGCTGGAGACTTCGAGTGTTTGATAAACCCCTTTGCTAGATTCTCATCAATGTTCTTGCGTAGTTCTGTAAGTTCCTCTGGAGATAGTCTGTAGATTGGTCCAAAGGGTGGTTGTGTTCCCTCTTGAAGATCTATGGGACAATCATAAGGTCTATGCTCTGGAAGGATATCTGCATTCTTCTTTTCAAAAACATCTTCAAAGCCGTTGTACTGATTGGGTAGCTGTACTGGATCATCTTTCTTGGATTCTTGAGCTGGTATGGCATAGATCATATATGTAGGTTCCTTCCTTACTGCATGTATGAAGGCTTTAGCTCCAACATATGTTGGGTTCTTCTGGATATCTCGACGGGTGATTTTATTCTTTTCCCAATTAATTTCTGGATTATGTTTCTTTAACCACGGCATTCCGATGATAACCATATTTGCTGGACTCGATATTACATTGAAACATATGTGTGAATCATGGTCACCAAGGTGTACTCTTAGTGGTATGGTTTCCATGGTTATATTCCCCGATGCTAGAGGCCGTCCATCTACTACTTCGGCTACTACTGGTCTGTTCTTTCGAAGTACTGGAATTCCATGTTTCTTAACGAGTCCTTCATCAATGAAACATGAGGACGCTCCTGAATCTACTAGAGCTATGAGGGAAAGGGTCTTCTTAGACAGGATTAACTTGACAGGGGCAAGACATGTTTCTACGGGTGTGGATGGAATTATGAGACCCTTTCGTATATCATGGTCCGGCTGTATGGTCTCTTTTACAACTGGACTTCCTCGTTTCCCTGCTCTACAAGGGTGGCTGCGACTTTGGAGTTTGTTCTCTTGTTGGGACAATTAACTGCAATGTGGCCAGGGTTTCCACAATATAGACATAATTTGTTATCCCTCCTTCTTTGTTTCTCTTGTGGTGTTAGAGGCTGGAACCTAGTTACATCTATCTGCATAGGTTCGGGCATAGTGTCATCTCTAGGAGTAGGCTGGAAAGGTTTCCATTGGCGAGGTCTTCCTTCTACTTGTTTTTCTTGTTTCCTTTCAAAAAGACGGTTATCACATTGAATGGCTTGGTTGATGTATTCATTCAATGTCTTCACCTCTGGCATCGTGAGTAGAAGGTCCTTCACGTCATCCCTTAAGCCCCATCTAAATTGGCTAATGAAATAATCTTCATGCCAAGTGAGGTCACATATCAATTGCCTAAATTCTGATGCATAGGTAGAGGCAGGGCGGTTACCTTGACGTAGCTTTCGAAGTTTTGTTTCTGCCACTCGACTCGTGTCTGCATCTCCAAATGTGGCGACAAGCTCTCCAAGAAATGCCTCATAATTATGAAGTACGGCCATATCCTTCTCCAAGATTGGGGCGAACCATGATAAAGCTTGACCATAGAGCAAGGTTCCAATAAAACCGACCTTGGATGCATCATCAGGGTATCTATCAGGCTGCATGCGAATGTACAATTTGACTTGTTGCAAGAATCCTCGAAACTTTGTACGATCACCATTGAACTTTTCTGGCATGCAAATCTTGGGTTCCTTCACAAATGATGTACTGGGCCGTTGGTTCACTTGAATACTCCCTTGATTCGCTTGAAGACTCCCGATTCGTTCTTGTAATTCTTGAAGGAGTGTACCTACATGCACTGGATGTCCCATCTCGACTTGTGTCTGTCGACGACTTAGGTCTTCGACTTGTTGTTGGAGACTCTGAAGTGATGCTACGATCTGTTCATAAGCGTTCTCCATGATGTCTGGTCTTGGATAGAAGATAGTCTTGCCAAAATGTCAGGGGAGCACTAGATTGTGCTCTCTGACTACACAAGACAAGATTTCGGAAACACAGTTCTGATTACAAGAATACCCACGAAGGGAAAATGCTACAAGAATATACGATCGATACAAGATGTCCCACAACCCGGGACCAATAGGTATGGAAAACTCGACTAGAGATGATACAGGAGATCCCACAACCCGGGATCGTAGGTAGGAAACAAGATATCTCGATTACAAGAAATCCCCTCAGGGATATGAACTGGATACAAGAAATAACTAGAAAGGATCTCGTACTACGAGATTACAATAGGACAAGAAAGGATGTCCACAATACAAGACTAGACAAGACTAGAGCTAGAAACAAGACTAGAACTTGAACTGGAACTTGAATGTACTTACTTGGAGGTCACGACTCCTTGAGCTCCCAAGACTGGCATTGGCAAGACTGATTATGAATGTGGCCAACCCCTCCTTATATAGGTTTTCAAGGGCGGTTCCCAAGGCGGTTGCGAACTGATGATGTCATCATGATGTCATCGATTTGTAACAAGACCTCCCAATGTCAGAATTCAGCGAATAGACAGTTGATCTTGGGGTTTTGGCACATTCCGGACGCAATGGAAGCATTGGTTTCTCCTAATTCTGAACCAATCATGAGATACAGGGTTCACATGGAATCTTAGGTTCAGGATGGTTTCCTTCGTCCATGACACCTGTCTTCTAAATACCCCATCTTCCTTGGAGCTTTCAACTTTCTTACCCTCAGGTCCCTGTATTCCTGATTTGTCCTCTATTTTTTCCTTTTCTTGCTTGATCTCAAGAGAGGGACAGTCCTTAATCAAATGCCCCTACTTATAACAATGAAAGCAAGCATTTGGTAAATTTCTGTATAAAACTCTTTGTTCATGTAGCTTACAACCTTCAGAATTTTTAAGAACCAAAGACGGATTAATACTTTTAGAGATATCTACTTCAACTAGCATCAGAGGATCCCACTTGGGATTAAAGCCATTTCTTGGTTTTTGTCCAAGAACTTTACCTAATAATCCCCCAAGTTTGTCTATCCAAGGAAAAAATTCCACAGGCAAATCAGGAAGTTCAACCCATACAGGCACCTTAGTTGGCTTTGGGCCCCTAGGGTTGAAACCAGGGTACCATTTAAAAAAGGATATAGGTGTATTTCTGATTAACCAATGACCTTCAGCTATCACTTGCATGGCATTATTTCCATCCTCAAAAAAGAAAAGAAAATAGTTATTTGGCAGATACTGAATGTGTTTAGCAAATAAACCTCTACTTTCCCAGTTAACCTTCATCCAATTCTTTAAAATGTCCTGAGCAGGTCTAATACCATGACATAAACCTATTACAACTTTCTCAGACAAATGGTTATTCCATTTTTCCAGAGCCGTGCTATCAATGACAAGAGTGGCGTCATCTCTGTCAACATCCTCGGGGTCCAGATTCAACTGATGTTCTGGACATGAGCTAGGCAAGGTATCAACCTCCTCTAAGTCCACATCCAGTTTACCTTTTCCTTTAATGCCTCTAACAGACGACTGAGGAGGAGACATACCTGAGTATCCAAGCAAGTTGAACATTGATAGGTGATTTTGCTGAGGAGTTTGTAGAGCACCAGCGTACGACAATGCATTGGTGCTTTGTTGGGCAGCCAAAAGTTTAGTAAATACCTGTTCTCTGTTGACCCCCTGTGGAAATCACAGAACCAGAGCGCCCATGAGATTGATTTAAAGATATTTCACGAGAAAGAGAAGAAAATTTCCAACTGTTGAAGGGTTTCGGAAAGTAGGAAACATCGAATCGAAGCACACCTGGAACGGATGGAAAGAAACATTGAATAAAGAAAGTGGCGTCTTAGAAGCTCTGTCTAGAATCTCGGCAAGTGGTTCTTGTGGCAAGGTATGACTAGTAGAGATCGATGGTAAAGTTGGGATAGAGAGGGCTTAACCATATAAAAGCAACATATAAAAGAACAACTGGAGTATATACTCAGGGTTTATCGATCTCCTTCACTCCGTGTGTCCTTAGCCAAGTCGTTTCTTGTAGATAGATAAGAAATTTCGGACCTTAAGTATCATGAAGTTTTTCTTCTCCAAGGACATAGGAGATTCATTGGTAAACAGTATAATGAACACTATTTTGTTGAGTCAATTGAAGAAAAGCCAAGACGTTATGCGAGGTCTTGTACATAAAATAATCGATTTTTTTTGGGAAGCTCAATCATCAACGTACTCTGCTTGAAAGATTGAAAAGAACAACACATGTGCGTTAGACATCCCAATATCCTCGACCTCTCGCACCGTTTTGGGATAGAGAGGGCTTAATCATTCAAATGCAACAGACTTCTTTGCGAAGCCATGAGAAGACTATTTACATTGGAGAGGAAAAATGCCACTTTCAATAGCCTGTACGTTGAATTGACACTAGAGAGCTCGCAAGAAAGACAAGACTCCGAAGAAGGCTCAAAGTTGTGTTGTGTAGGCTACAATTGGTTAGTTTCTTTACTCGTGAAATTGGGGTCTTTCATGGTCAGTAAATCATCAAAGAACAATTGGAGTATATATTCACGGTTTATTGATGTCCTTCACTCCGTGTATCCTTAGCTAAGCTGATTTTTTATAGACAGATACGACTTTTGGACTTTAAGTATCATGAACTTGTTTTTTTCCAAGGACATAGGAAATTCATTGGTAAACAACATATCAGCATTATTTTTTCTTTTTTTGAAGAGACAAGAAGTATATTAATAAAGGCATGTAAAGATGTACAAAGGGCAGCAATGCCCCCACAATAAAGCTAAATCAGGCCAACACAAGGCCAATCAGAGAGTATCACATAAGGGGTGAGTACAGATAGGCCATAAGAACATCATTAGCTACACAATACAACCATGTCCAGTCTAGTGGGTGAGTATATAGTCAAGAGTGTGCTTCTCCATTTTTGGGGAGCATTATCAAACAGATGCCTTCTCAGAGAGAAATCAGCAGTAGGGGAAGTAGACATAGAGGCTATACACTGTTGCAAAATTCTATTGAGGCCCTTGTAGCAAGAGGCAAAAAAAGATCTAGAAACTCTGTTGTTAAAAGAAGCTTCATTCCTACTCCTCCATATGTGTCAGAGGATGTGAGCTCTCCAAATACTCCATAGAACAAAGTCAAATTTGTAACAGCAACCAAGAACAATCCCTTTGTAGATAAGCTTAATATTGTGCTTCAAATAGAAAGGACGAAGAACCTGCCAATAGGTTTGAGCATGCCTGCAATTGAGAAAGAGATGGGGGACATCCTCCACTTTGTCACAAAATTTACATACACCAGTATTAATATTGTACTTCTTGTCATTGCCGCCACACTAGACTGCATTGTGGAGGATAAGCTAGAGCAAAACTGAGTGTTTGATGTTATAAGGAAGATTCCAAATACAGAGGATTCTATGACACCATTCTTCATGCTTCCAATTGACTTTCCATTTATTCTTGAGCTTAGGAAGGATATGTAGGATGGACCCTCGTTTCTTCTTATACTTCAGTAGCATGTTATGTGCAATATTAGACAGCAAGATGTTCCTTCTCCTCAGAGAGATGTTAGCCCTGTCCACCAGCATTTTCCTATGCTTGAGGAGGACATGCACACAACCAGGAGAAGCATTAGTACCCATAATTTGCTCTTTAGATAGAATCTCACCATTGCTAGTTAGATCTTTCTAGGTGGTGAAACCAAGCTTATAACATTTATGTTCTCTGATCCCAACATGTCCATTATTCCAAAGAGATAGCTAGCCAATCCACAAGCTTTCTTCTAGGAAAAAAGGTCAAGAAAATTGAAGAAACAGTTATCTGGGAAAACTAATTTTTTTACATCCATCCAAGCATTCCACATCCTTCAACACAGGTTTGAGCCTCTGGGGAGGAAGGAGTGGGGGGAAACAACAATATCCCAAACAGAATGATTATTCAACGCTTTGTAATTAGCCAACCTAAATCTCTGAACAATCCTTTTTATTAAGAGAGCCCAACAATCCTGAGAATCCAAAGCGCTAGCTATCTATTTAGGAGACACGGTATAGGACATTTTTATAGGACAAAGGATCCCAAGCCCCCCTTCTCTTTTAGGTAAAGAGCACATTTTCCAAGCAACTTTAGGGATTTTATTGTATAAAAGACTCCCCCCCTCCCCCCCGAAGGAACCTTCTGGAAAGGCCAATAATCTGATTGATATGAGCTTTATTAGGCATCCAACAAGAAAGGAAATAAACAAAAATAGGCAAAATGTAATGGTTAAGCACAAAAACACATGTGAAAGAGAAGATTGATAAGCGTACCAAGTAAAAAGATTTTTTTCGAACTGATTCATAAGACACTCCCACCTTTGATTTGAAGAGACTTGGGAACCCATAGGTATGCCAAGAAGTCTGAAGATTTCACCCTCTTATCAATTCACATCCCAGATTGCTAATGCAATTAGGCACCAAATTATTAGAGGCATTGAAGGCAATTTTCTTGTGATTTATGTGTGAACCACTGGCCCGGAAAAATGTGTTGAGACAATTTGAAATACAATTAGCATAATCATCATCAGCTTTAGTGAGGATTTTTGTGTCATCAGCAAATGCATGCAAACAAAGTTTTTTTATGAGAACGAGGCAGACTAATACCTTCAACTTTTTTTTCTTCAATTGTATCCTTTATCAACAACCCAAGGGCATCACTAGCAATGGAAAAAAAAGGGGGGCTAGAGGACAAACCTGAAGAATAGACCATCTCATTCTAAAATGAGGGGAAAGGCTACCATTTATAGAAATTCTAGAGTGGGCATTTCCAAATAGAGTACCAACAGCTTTAATACAGCTCTTACAAGCACTCATGTCATGAAGGGATTGGAGAATGAAATCCCATTCAATCCTGTCATAGGCCTTGTCAATATCTATCTTGAAGAAATAATAATGTTGATTATACTCTTTGGCATAATCCATCCCTTCCCAAAGGGAAATAATAGCATCAAGGATGAGCATACCTTTAATGAACCCTTTTTGTTGAGGGAGGATGATGTCTTTCATGATGGGGCTCAATCTTCTAGCAAGAGTATAAGCAAAGATTTTGTAGATGCTTGTCAAATAGGTAATAGGTTTCTAGTTGTTCAAATCCTCTTTAGTTCCTTTCTTATGGATCAAATTTATAACTCCAGTGTTAACTTCAATAGGGAGAGTGTCTCGGCTAACAAAATCCTTCCAAATCAACAGAATGTAAGGAGCTAAGAAATCTTTCAAAGCAATGAAAAACTCATTAGGAAGACCATCAAGCCCAGGAGTCTTGCAGGGTTTCAATTTACCAATGGTTTCTTTAATCTCACCGGTAGTGAGGGGCATGTACACCATCGCAGCGAGGCAAGGAGGAATAGTTTTTCCCTTTTAAGAGCAATGAGGGCCCTGGCTCCATGGATATCCTCCCCCCACTTGGGAGAACTAGAGAAAACATCGAAGCTAGTAGCCTCCTGCAAGTTCTCCTCAACAGAGATAGCAATTCCACCATTTGTTTTCTTAAGGAAAGGAATATAATCCTTGATCTTTTTGTTTTTCGAAAGAGTGAACATACGTTTTGTAGGTCTGTCAAGATTCGTAGCCCAAAATTCTCTTGAAGAGATAAGGATACTACTAGCCTCAAGGTACTCTTCATATTCTAGCTTCTCGTGAAGGGATAAAATCAGGTCCATTTTATTAGGGCTTTGAGAGGAAGCTAGAAGATCTATTTTCTTGGCAAGATCTTGTCTTCTTTTGGCTCTAGCTTCTCTTCTCAACTTCTTGAAGTGTGTGAAGAGAGCTTGAATGTCGCTAATAGCTTTAGCCTGTAAGGAATTGAACTCACAACCTCTTGGTTAGGAATGTGATGGGCTAACCACTTGCCCCAAAAGCCATGGTTGAGGATTACTTCCTAATCCTCTCTCTTAGAGCGTGGTTCAACCATCTCCTACTAGGATTATGTTACATTCTTCCCCCCTTGGTCGATCATTGTCCTCAATGATCTACTCTTGTATCCCTCTGGCCTCGGTGATCAACCCCTTGAACTCCCTAGGTGCCCTTGAATTGATGTCCCTCAACCTCGCATAGTTTCTTGAACCTTGTTCGCAACCTTGGTCTCTTGAACCCTTGCTCTCAACCTTGGTGTCTTGAACCTTCTTGTTCGCAACCTTGGTGTCTCGAGCCCTTGTTCTCAACCTCAGTCTTGAACCTTGTTCTCACCCATGCTTGGTATCTTGAACACTCAATCAAGTGCCACCCAAGTATTCCCAAGGAATTCACACTTCCAAGCTAGCTCATTGGAAAGTTCGTTCCGAGAGCTTTCCAACGGTATATTACATGCCTCAATCCGACCTACGGATTGAGAGATACACCCCAATCATTGTAAGGTCCATCCTTGAAACCGACGCGCGCGCCTTCCACAATTCCTACCCTTTCACATGGAGGATGCCCAAGCGCCTTTTTTAGAGGCCATTGCATCATTCCACCTTGCCCAAGCCTACTTCCTAGGCTCTGATACCAATGTAAGGAATTGAACTCACAACCTCTTGGTTAGGAATGTGATGGGCTAACCACTTGCCCCAAAAGCCATGGTTGAGGATTACTTCTTAATCCTCTCTCTTAGGGTGTGGTTCAACCATCTCCTACCAGGATTATGTTACATTCTTCCCCCCTTGAATTCCTAGGGAATGTACCCTGACCAGCTATGGGACTGGCAGGATGTACCCTGGATGTACCCTGGCAGGATGTACACTGACCAGCTATGGGACTGGCAGGATGTACTCAATCAAGTTCCATCCAAGGATTCCCAAGGAATTCACACATTGCAAGCTAGCTCATTGGAAATTTCGTTCCGAGAGCTTTCCAACGGTATATTACACGCCTCAATCCGACCTACGGATTGGGGGATACACCCCAATCATTGTAAGGTCCATCATTGAAATCGACGCGCGCCTTCGACAATTCCTACCCTTTCACATGGAGGATGCCCAAGCGCCTTTTTTAGAGGCCATTGAGTCATTCCACTTTGCCCAAGCCTACTTCCTAGGCTCTGATACCAATGTAAGGAATTGAACTCACAACCTCTTGGTTAGGAATGTGATGGGCTAACCACTTGCCCCAAAAGCCATGGTTGAGGATTACTTCCTAATCCTCTCTCTTAGGGTGTGGTTCAACCATCTCCTACCAGGATTATGTTACATTCTTCCCCCCTTGAATTCCTAGGGAATGTACCCTGACCAGCTATGGGACTGGCAGGATGTACCCTGGATGTACCCTGGCAGGATGTACCCTGACCAGCTATGGGACTGGCAGGATGTACTCAATCAAGTTCCATCCAAGGATTCCCAAGGAATTCACACATTGCAAGCTAGCTCATTGGAAAGTTCGTTCCGAGAGCTTTCCAACGGTATATTACACGCCTCAATCCGACCTACGGATTGAGAGATACACCCCAATCATTGTAAGGTCCATCATTGAAATCGACGCGCGCCTTCCACAATTCCTACCCTTTCACATGGAGGATGCCCAAGCGCCTTTTTTAGAGGCCATTGAGTCATTCCACCTTGCCCAAGCCTACTTCCTAGGCTCTGATACCAATGTAAGGAATTGGACTCACAAGAAGAATGTAACATAATACTAGTAGGAGATGGTTGAACCACGCTCTAAGAGAGAGGATTAGGAAGTAATCCTCAACCATGGCTTTTGGGGCAAGTGGTTAGCCCATCACATTCCTAACCAAGAGGTTGTGAGTTCAATTCCTTACATTGGTATCAGAGCTTAGGAAGTAGGCTTGGGCAAGGTGGAATGATCCAATGGCCTCTAAAAAAGGCGCTTGGGCATCCTCCATGTGAAAGGGTAGGAATTGTGGAAGGCGCGCGCGTCGGTTTCAAGGATGGACCTTACAATGATTGGGGTGTATCTCTCAATCCGTAGGTCGGATTGAGGCATGTAATATACCGTTGGAAAGCTCTCGGAACGAACTTTCCAATGAGCTAGCTTGGAAGTGTGAATTCCTTGGGAATACTTGGGTGGCACTTGATTGAGTGTTCAAGATACCAAGCATGGGTGAGAACAAGGTTCAAGACTGAGGTTGAGAACAAGGGCTCGAGACACCAAGGTTGCGAACAAGAAGGTTCAAGACACCAAGGTTGAGAGCAAGGGTTCAAGAGACCAAGGTTGCGAACAAGGTTCAAGAAACTATGCGAGGTTGAGGGACATCAATTCAAGGGCACCTAGGGAGTTCAAGGGGTTGATCACCGAGGCCAGAGGGATACAAGAGTAGATCATTGAGGACAATGATCAACCAAGGGGGGAAGAATGTAACATAATCCTAGTAGGAGATGGTTGAACCACGCTCTAAGAGAGAGGATCAGGAAGTAATCCTCAACCATGGCTTTTGGGGCAAGTGGTTAGCCCATCACATTCCTAACCAAGAGGTTGTGTGCAACAAAATCAAAAGAGCTATGCAAGAATATCACAAGAAATAGTCCCTGATGATTTGGTCTGCTGAGGTCGACTTGATTCTAGCCGAGAGTGCTAGAATTATGACGAAGTTAGGCCTCCAGATCTTCACTCCACAACTCCACTTCCATCAAACTCTGTGACAACTGAAGCAGAATACTTCTCGGGTTCGGCAATTGATTTGGCTCCTTGAATGGATGAGAATTGGGCTATTACTTCAGCTCTGCTTCCTGCTTCTCTAAAATTTGCTCTGCACTATAGAACAAACAATCGGGCTGGGCGCGTGGCTATATCTTCTGGCTCCTTTCCAACCCGTCTGGGTTCAAGTCCCGGCTACAGCAGCGCGCGGCACGTCCTTTTGTTCTCTGATTGAAGCTTTCCTCAACGTCAGATTCTAGCAGAAGACTAGTTTTTTGCAGACTACCTCTCGTCAATCGGTTGTCGCCTTATGGATAGGCGGGCATCCTCTAGCTGCGGGGGCGGGGGTTCGAGTTCCCTCTGCTTCACCAGAGATTGTATGCTTTTAGATCTTCAAATTAAGTTCTTCAGCGCCGGCTTCGATCAGTAATGTCTGCTACGGACAAGTCTTCACGCGGGCGGTTCTCTCTTGTGGTTAGAGCAGAGCGCTCCCAACAAATGGGCGGGGGTTCGAATCTCACGGCAGCACACAGAGATGATTACTCCTTTTAGTACTCTTTTGCTCTAAGTTAAAGCATGAGAACGATTGCGACACGCATCTCAATGCGGGCGGGGGCAGAATTCGCACGCCAAAAATCCGAGCAAGAAGATGAAAGCTATGGAGATGGCTCTGATACCAATGCAACAGCGTAACGACTGCAAATGCTCATGAATGAATGAATGACTCTCCTCCCAACCTTATGCCTGTATATATAGCTGCTTGAACTAATGAGGACCACAAATGTAACTAGAGTCCACAAGTGCATGTGCAGCTATTGGTGGTCTAGGCATGAATGAGGATGTTACTAAAATAGGAACAGAAACAAACACTGACGTACTAGTAGTACTCGTAAGCGAGACGTGGCTAGAAGTCCCCTCCATCGCACACAAAGCGTTATTAAACTTACTAAGTATTCCTAACGCATATCCACTCCTTTCATATCCACCACTAGAGTCTATTAGTGGCTGGAGTGATCTCGACCACTACTTTAGTACCTTCCACTAGAGTCCACTAGTGGTTGTTGTACTCACCTCTTGAGTTAAGTCCACTGGACTCAAGTTAACTCACGTTAACTTGAGTTAGAAGGCTCTAGAGCTCTTTGGGCAAAACTCTCTTCCCATGCTCCCCATGGGAGTTGAACCCAAGACCTCTTCCTTCACAACCATGAGACTTAACCACTAGGCTAAGTAGATTACTTGAATATGAGAGCACATGACTTATGCTTGAGTCTACTCTTGAGATCTTTGGTCCTACAGACGAGTGACCAAACGGTATCCGATTTCAGATCTGTCTGAAGCCATCGGATCCCTAGATCATAGACTTACTTTATTACATAGCCCAAGATATACTAGGGTTGGCAAACTTCTAGAAGTAGTGGGCGATAATAACCTTAGCTAAGCTTATCAATAGCACAAGGGAGTTTAAGCAAAGTAGGGTCCAGGTGCAGCCAACCCACCCTAGCATGCGGTCTATCTTGCTTGAGCACCACCCTTAAGGGGGAATGGTCAGAAATACAAAGGGTCTGATGTATCTCATAATTGGTATTACTAAATTGTTGTAGGTACTGAATATTACCATATGCATGGTCCAATCTAGCAGCACAGAAGTCGGGGGACTTCTGCTTATTGCTCCACGCGAAGCTAGTGTGGGAGGAGAAGCCAAACAAGTCATGAGTGGTGGAGAGCTTAATCCAGGTCTTCAATTCAACACCCGAGATATTTTTCACCTTCTTGTCATGTCCATCCCTAATGGTGGTTACCATATTAAAGTCTCCCACCAAGATGATTGGGTCTTTAAGACTGTTAAGCTCTTCCCAACATTTAGTCCTCTGACTAGAACAATTAGAAGCATAGACACTTATGATGGTACACTCATAAGGCTTTCCAAGGGTGACACGAGTCTATTGGTGCCACCTATTATTTATTTTGTCAACAATGAAAGGAATGAGGGGGTTAGCCACTCCTAAAGCTACACACCTCTCCCATGGGGGTGATCCGTGTAGGACAACTAATGATTATTGGACACACAGTTCAAGTTAATAGGGAGTCTAGAGCTAGCTAGCTTTATTTCTTAAAGGCAAATGATATCAGACAAATAACACAGATCTTGCATCCACTAGCTAACACATTTGGCCTGAACACGGTCTGTGATGCCTTTGACATTCAATGACAGAATGTTAATGTTATTCATGATAAAGGTGAAAAAAGCAGACAAAGCTAAACAAAAGACAAACATTATTTCTTAGTGTCTTTTGTAAACTTATTCACTACCATAGAGTTCTTTAATATATCCTTTCTTTTGTTTTTAGCTCATGAGTCCTTTTCTTTGCCCTAGAAACCTGCTGTCCCAAAGGGGCAAAGTTTTCCTTTTGACAAGACAAATTATCCTCTACTTCAAAACCACTGTTTTGGAGACCATGAATTTTAGCCTCATCAACTTTATTAAGTTCAACCACAAACCTCTAGTTATCAAAAGGTGCAGGTAAGTTATCACCTGAAGTTTTTTGCGATCCATATTGGTCAACATCCCTAGGAGTAGGCTGAGGAAATTGTTTCCTGTTGTGCACCATAGTCCACCCTTCTTGTGAGCCATCATTGATTTGTTCAGAACCACAAATAATATGGATGTTATGTAGATCATCGAGACTAGTAGCGTTTTTGGACTCAGACAGGGAGTCGATCCTCCCAACCATCATATTACCTGACTTATCAAGAGGGTTAGAAATCCCTTCCAACAATACATCATAAGTATTAACCTAGTTTCTATCCTTTTTTTTTATTTGTTTACCAACCGATTTCTTGAGGGAGTTACTTGGTGGGCATGTGGTTGGAGGAGGATCATCCAACTTCTTACCATCAGGGATTTGAGTCTCTTTGAACAGGGGCCAATCCCTTATCCAATGTCCCAGCTTATTACACTTAAAGCATGCATTGGGTAAATTTTAATAGATCACTTTCTGTTCATGCAAATAGTTACCATCAGAGTCGTTTATTTTCAAGGATGTCTTAATAGGCTTGTTAATGTCTATTTCAACCAGAACGTGTGGGTCGCACCTTGGGTTGAGGTTCAATCCATGGAAAAAAATCAACTCGGAGTTCCTGCAGTTCAACCGACACATGAATTTTGAGGGCTTTGGACCCCTCATATTAAAACATGCATACCATTTATAGAACAAGACCGGTGTGGACTTTATTATCCGTTGTCAGGATGAAATCCCTCAGGGAAGTGTGCATGAGTTTTTTTCAAAGTTCATTGATTTGATTATGGAGTGATGTTTTGATCGAAAGAGGTGTATATTTTGTGCATGATATGGCCGAATTTGATTGATTGTGAGATGGGAAACCATGTTAAATATGTACATTAGACCTGTGTGTGTAAATAGCTAACTTTTGATTTATAAACCTCTAGGTTTGATCCTTGAAAACCCCTAAAAATGCGAGTTTACCCCCATGAAAATCGAACCTAAACCCTTAGAAAAACCTAGGATTCTTGCCTGTAATTGTAAATAAACCCTTGAATTGACATGCGCAAGATTAATCGTAGGAAAATCCTAATCTCTTTGACCAAAAACCCTAACATGGACCCTTGAATTTGGCTTTTATCTTAAGTCCAAACCCTTAGATTAATTAATCTTGTATATATATAGTGTGAAACCAAAACCTTAGTCTAGGAAAAAAAAGGAGCAAAATAAAGAAATATAAAGTATGGGTGTGATTTTCCCAAAAATAGCAAATGACCATGCAAGATGATTTTGGAATTAGAAAGTTGAGTTAGGAGGTTAGAAGCTTCTAGAGAATAGTCCCAAGGGGAGAAGGGGGGACCTATAAATAGGGGGCCAAGCCTCATTCTTTTTTCCTCGTGGATCTTCTTTGTGCAACTACTCTCCAAGTACGGTTTCTTAACCCTTTCTTATTCATTTTCCTGCATGATGTTAGGAGACAGAGATCAAGTTCTAAGAGCTATGTCTATAGTTCTTGGCTTCACAGAAACATCCAAAGGGGTATGGAGATATTGACAGTATAGTTTCGAAATTTTGTGAAGAGTTACTTCCCTGTTTCATAGAAGGGGTTTTTCTCTTCCATGTATTTAACACCTGGTGTAGCTCTAACCTCCATACCTACCAATGCATTTGATGCGGAAATATATTGTCCATCGAACCACGCTATTTTTTCACCTTGCCATATCCATTACGTGAACACAGAGATAGGGGTGTGGGGGTCTGTCGCCTGCTACACATCACAGAGACGACCACGTGGTGGCATGTAGGTAGGATCACGGGAGAGAGAGAGGTTTGATTGGCTACTGTCGGTGCTGTGTGAAGCAAAGAGAGAGAGTCGAGAGATTGTGCTCTTCGATGCGTGGTCATAGATGGATTCGTAGAGAGACAGATGGTCCCCCGTTTTGATGGCTACTGTAGACGGCGCTGATGTGGCTGGCAGAGAATCAGTAGAGAGAGAGGAACTCCGTCTAGCTACACGCAATAGAACGCGGAGGAGAGAGTGATTGTAGGCACGTAGACTGTCAGGACTGAGAGAGATGTGCATCTATAGTGGCGCTGCAGAGATTCGCAAGAAGAGGTTCCGAGAGAGAGAGAGAGTGAGAGATTACGTGGAGAGAGGAGGGGGAGAGAGAGAGAGATAGAGAGAGAGAGGGTGGAGTCAAGCAATAACAGCCAGACGTAGAGGGGTTATCAGACCTGCACAGAGAGAGTGAGAGAGAGAAGATGTTTTGCGGCCGACACGTAGATAAACATGGCCAGTAGATTGGGAGTTTGCACACCATAAGGAAAGAGAGGGGATTCAAGCTAGAGAGCGATGCGTAGAGAGAGAGCGTACAGAGAGAGAAGAAGATGGCCTCTTGCACGCTGTGGCGGCACTGTGGAGCCACGTGGAGAAGATAGATAGGGGCTTTTCTGGCGGCAGACTGACACACACACATAGAGAGAGAGAGAGAGAGCGAGACGAAGCTCGATCTCCAGCGATCATATTGGTCAATCAAGGATCTACTAGCCGCATTCCCACAGGAAGACATGAGTTCGGTGTTTGATAGCTATGAAAGACAATATTGCGAACTCTCTTCCGAACCCACAGGAAATGCACCAACATTTTTTTTTTTTTTGAAAAAACAGAAAGTTTAAAATTGATGCTGGAAGAAAATACAAGCAACGTATCAAACTCTTAAGTGAGAGTGAAACAAATACAACGAGGCAGCATTAGGAAAGGCCTCAAATCAGAAAAAGGTTTACATAATCAACAATCAGAGTGATCATCTGCAACCTAGGCTTAGAGTACATCTTTAGGAGTTTAGATTTCCAAACATTGTAACGATTATTCCTAAGAATTACAAAGGGATTTTTATCTTCCGAATGAGAAGCACAACTGTCGGTGAAGCAAAGATTGAGAATTTTCTTCAAGCCCACCAAAAAGGAGAAGAAGTAGTCCTTCCCCTTCCTATTGAAGATGGCACTGTTCCTGGTCTTCCATATAAACCACAAGGAGTGGATTCTGATGAACTGCCACAAGAGAATGTCCATACCACGAGCTTCACCCAGCAAAATGTCTTTACTGTTAGGAGCATTAAGACCTTTGTTCTGACAGAAGAACCTCATACCAAACCAGAATCTGGAGGAACTTTTACAATGGACGAACAAGTGATCCAGGTCCTCAACTTTACCACAGAGCTTGCAATTTCCAGCATCAATTTTATACTTCCTAGCAAGTTCCCCAGTCCAGATGCCTTTGTGAAGAATGAGCCAGTTAAGGCAGGACTGCTTGTTGGAGAAGGGAAAAGCCCAAGTGCATTGGAATCTGTACTTCCACTGCAAGGGGGACCATTGAAGATCCCACTTCTTATTGAGTTTCCCTGTTATTTCTCTGATACTTCTGCCACTCTTTTTGTAGGATTTAAGAATATCCTCAGCTACTATTTGAAGGGAGATCTCCTTCCTCCACAATTGTATTTCCAGCTTTTTCTTCAGAATTTCCTTCTGGATTGAGAGGACCTGTTTGCATTGACCAGAGAGCCCATCAAACCCTGAAATGACAGTGTCATTAATAATGTTACCTGCATTTAACAAGTCCTGCCAATGTCCAAATCCCTTCCTTCTGCATTTATTCCATCTAATGGGAAGAGAAGGGGAGGGAACAGAATTAGTCCAACCAAACCAAATGGAGTCTTGAACTAAGAATGTCAGGTTGTGAGCAAAGTAGACAGGCAAATTATACTTAGCTTTCACAGCCATCCAAGCTTTCCATAAGGAGCATATAAGCTGACTGCCTTTGGGCACAAATTCAACAGGAGAAGTAATAACATCCCAAAGAAAACGATTGACCCAGCTTTTATTATGTTTAATGTTGAATTTGCTAACATTTCTTTTAATTAAACAAGCCCAGAAGTCATTAGAGGAAATAGATCTGAAAATCCACTTAGCAGCCATTTGAGTGGCCATCCTGGAAGGACAAATGAGCCCAAGCCCCCCCTCAGCTTTTCTCATACAACAAATATCCCAAGCAACTTTGGGAATTTTAGAGCCTCCCCACAAAAAATTCCTAGCAAGAGATATGGCCTGACCAAGCTGCTTTTTACTAGGCTGCCAACAGGACAGAAAATAAGTAAGGGAAGGGAGGATATAATGCTTTAGAACAAAAGATCTTTGAGAAATACTTTGCTGCACATCAGACCATTTAAAAATTTTAGCTCTAAATCTATCAAGCACCCAATTCCACCTTTGCTCATTGGATATACCAAAGCCCATGGGAATACCCAAAAGCCTAAAAATACTCCCTTTCTTGATGATATCACAACCTGCAGCCAAAACACAAGCTGGAATCTTATTATCAGTGGCAAAAAAACCTGTTTTTTGATGGTTGACAACAGAGCCACTAGCAAGACAGAAAAGGTCAAGACAGTTAAGAAATTGCTTAGCAGATTTTTCTTCAGCAATCATCATCATGTTAGTGTCATCTGCAAACATCTGCAGCCCCAGGGGAGAGTGAGCTTGGGGAATATTAAGACCAGAGATGGTCCCTTGACTGAAGCTATCCTTGACAAGCCAACCCAAAGCATCACTAGAAATAGCAAACAGGAGGGGGGCCAGGGGACACCCTTGTCTAATAGACTTGCATAACTTAAAAGAGTTAGACATATTACCATTAATAGCAACTTTAGAGAAGGCATTACCAAACAAGATACTGACATATCTTATAAACTTTTTGCCAAAACCAATATCATGAAGAGACTGAAGAATGAAATCCCATTCAATCCTGTCATAGGCTTTATCAAAATCAATTTTGAAAAAGTAAGTGTCTATATTAAGCTCTTTATAATACTCAAGACTTTCCCAAATGGTAATAATGTTATCCAGTATAAATCTCCCTTTGATAAAGCCTTTTTGCTCTGGCAGAATTATACTATCCATTAAAGGACTCAGCCTTCTGGCAAGGATGGAAGCAAAAATTTTGTATAGAGAAGTCAGGCAGGAGATGGGTCTCCAATTGTTTAAGTCATCTTTGGGACCCCTTTTATGTAAGAGCTTAATCACCCCTGTGTTGATAAAAGGAGAAAGAGACCCCCTTCTAGAGGCTTCTTGCCAGATCTTGAGAATTATGGGCACCAACAAATCCTTGAACTCCTGAAAAAACTCATAAGGAAGACCATCAAGACCAGGGGATTTACCAGGCTTCAATTTGCTAATGGTTTCTCTCACCTCACCCTCAGAGAAGGGCATGTCAAGGAGGGAGTCCATTCCCTGAGGAACCATTTTCTTCCTACAAAGGGCAATGGCAGCTCTTGCACTCCACACATCAGCCCCTCTCTTGGGAGGCAGAGAGAAAACATTGGCAAAGAACCTATGGGCAACCTCCAAGTTATCCTTCATATTAGAAGCTAAGAGACCATTACTGTCTTTGAGCAGAGGGATGAAGTCCCTAGCTTTTTTCTTTCTCATAAGATCAAACATGTGTTTATTAGGCTTATCCACTTTACCTGCCTAGAATTCTCGAGACGTGACAAGGGCACCTCTAGCAAGGAGGTAATCAACTTTCCTCACTTTTTCCTGCAACTCAAGGATTTTCAGCCTTTTGGTATTAACATCAAGCTTAGAGGACTCCAGAAGATCCAGCTCCTTCAATATCATCATTCTTCTCTCATACCTAATATTTTTAGCTTTATTCTTAAAGTGCTTAACAGTAATTTGGATTTCTTTAACAGCCTCTTCCCAAGCCACAAGGGGAGACCTATCTTTATTAAAATGAGAAATCAGAATATTAGAGATTTTCTCCTTCACAATAGGAATTTTAAACAAGGTAGAATCCATGTGAGGCCAACCAGCACGATACGAGGGGTTGTTCAAGAACAACTTCACAATCAAAGGCGCATGATCAGATAAAACCAAGGACCTATCAATGTCACAATTATAATTCCACAAATTATTGCTCCTACCAGCATGCATGTAAAACCTGTCCAATCTGGCAGACAAAAAATTAACTTGATTTCTGTTGTTCCAGGTATGACCTGTGTTAAGAGAAAGATCAAGCAGGCTGTGCTTATTAATCAGATTAAACCAACAATTCTTCTCACCCCCAGAGATAATATTATCATTGTTGCCAATCCTATCACCCAGATTAGTGACCATGTTAAAGTCACCAGTCAGCAGCAAAACATCATTAATTTTAGCAATTTCTTCCCAGCATTTAGCTCTTTGAGAAGCCTGATTAGCAGCATAAACACACACTACAGTACAATTAAAAGGCTCTTTACACTTGACAGCAATCCACTGGTTAGTACTACTCTTGTACACCTCCTCAATAAGATGACACACTCCATTAGCCACCCCAATGGCAGCACCACCTTTACCACAATGATCCGTATGAACCCAATGGTAAGAATTCGAAACAGTTTTTAAATTCAACAACAGAGTGGAACCTCCCACCTTCAGCTCCTGCAAACATATAAAGTCAGGAAAAATAGAAGAATCTTTGATCCAGTTGTTGATGGACTTGCTCCTGATAGGATCAGTGAGCCCCTTAGTGTTAAGAGAAATTAGCTTAATACAATCCATGGACAAAGGAGAGAGAAGAAAACTTACTTCTTAAGATTCTTACCAGGCTTAACTGCAGAAACCGAATTCCTGACCATTTCCTTTCTTTTGGTCTTGATTTTACTTTTAGCATTAGGTGACAGGACATTGGACATATGAACATCTTGGTCAATGCTGGGACTAGAGCTCACCTGATCTGTAGTAAGTTCATCAAATTTATTGATTTGATCCATAAACATTTCATCACAGTTACTTAGGGAATCTTCTTCAGACAAGACCGCAACAGGTGTTGAGCCCGTATTAGGTCTGGGAACCGATTCCCCCCAAACAGTTCCCCTTCCTTCACAAACTTTGTGAGTTTCCAAACTAGTCTTACTTACCTGAATCTTTAGCTTCTCCGACTCCCCAGCCTTTGAGTTGTGCATGTTGACTTCAAAGTTATGACTTCCTTGAAATTTATTCTCAACAAAGTCTTCAGAGGACGAAGGAAGATGATCATCGTTGGTAGCTTCTTCGAGAACCTGATAAGGATTGAAAACACCTTTGTAGAGAGGTTCAGACCTGATCACAGAGCTAGGGTTTTTCTTCCTTTGCTTGACAGTAACTTTTTTGAACCCTGATTCATCTTTGGGAGGAGTTTTAACATTAGGGGCAGCAACTTTGGTGCCCATTTCCTCACCAACATTCTCTTTAGACTGATTTTTACCAAGCAAAGGACATTCCTTTATTAAATGACCTTGTTTATAGCAGTTAAAACATGCATTAGGCAAATTTTTGTAAAAAACTTTTTGAGCATGCAGCCTAAACCCCTCAGAGTTTTTAATGAGAAGCTCAGTTTTAATACTTTTAGAAATATCGACTTCAATAAGCAGCTGAGGTTCCCATTTGATATTGAACTCTTTTTTTTGCTTTTGCCCCAGAACTTTACCAATGAGAGAACCAAGCTTATCAAGCCATGGGTAGAATTCAACAGGAAAATCTGGAAATTCCACCCAGACTGGAACTTTAGTTGGTTTGTTACTTCTGGGATTAAAGCCAGGATACCACTTGTAAAAGGAGAGAGGAGTATTTCTTATTATCCAATGCCCCTCTGCTATAACTTGCAAGGCACTACTAACATCATCAAAAAAAAAAGAGAAAGAAATTGTTAGGAAGGAACTGCACATGCTTAGCAAAAAGCCCTTTGCTTTCCCAATTCACACGCATCCAATTTTTAAGAAGTTCCTGCGTTGGCCGAGGACCATGACAGTGAGCAATCACAACCTTATCTTCAAGGTGCACATTCCACTTATTTAGAGCTGAACTATCAATGACCAAGGTGCATTCTTCCTGTTCATTAGATTCAAGGTCAATGTCGATGGAATGCACACCCTCCTTATCATGAGAGGAACAAGCTAACCCATTACCCTCCATGATCTTGCCTTTACCTTTGGTATCAATAAACAGAGAATGAGGAAAGATATTACCTGTAGACTCCTGATTTGAAAACATTGAGTAAAACCCTTGCCGTTGATTCTGCAAGACCTTGGCGTAAGACGCAGCCCCATGCAAGGATTGAGGAGTGAACTGTACACTCTCAGTTTGCGCACCATTAATCTCTTCTTGTCTAAGCTTATCACCCGACACAGAGACAGAACCTGCAATACCTTCGAACACAGGATTAATCATAGAACTAATGTTACTGTTGTTACCTTCCCCCTTAGAGACAAGTAGACCAACAGGCAGCGCCTCGTGTAAGGCCATGGCAGCACTTTGAAGTACAGCACAGCCCGCAGGAAACACCAGCCGACAGAGCAGAGCGAGGTCCCCCTCACTGCGAGGGGGACTAGAGAAGGACGCGCAAAGAACCCTCCCCGCCGAGGGGGCGAGCAGGCGTATCCCCAAAAACCCAGAACCCTAGGTGCATTCAAAGTCCACTCCTCCACGACCGGCTCACGAGCAGCAGTTTTGAAAGATCGGAAGCCAGCTTTGCCCTGATAGCCCCTACTAAATCTGATCGAAATGCACCAACATTGCTCTTCTCAACGGAGAGAAAAGGAAGAACTCTCTCTCTGAGCTGAAGTCTGGAATTAATGAAGCCGAGTCACTGATCAGGAGAATGGACCTGAAAGCACGAAGTCTACACCCAACAGAAAAGGCCATCCTCTATTCAATCATCTATGAGGACGGTAGTTCATGGCAATGGCGTGCGTAGTGGTGTAGTGGAGCCTTTATGACCCCGCTCTAGGGTCTGAGGGTTCACCTTCCCCCCTGTGAGTCCCTCCCCTCAGTCGGGAGGGCGCTCGCCTTCGTGCTCCGCCCCTATGGGGGGGCCGCTCTGTCTGGTCCGGCTCTGTTATCTCTGCCTCTGCACTCTCATGGCGCTCTTCGAAGCGTTACGCGATGGAATCTCTGTGGTTAGTGCTCCAATGAACGGGGGAGTAGAAGTGAACGCTCCTGCTCGGCCTAACTCAATGGGAAATCAACAGGTAAGTGCTTGCAACTCTGGTTTAAAGGATTCACCCATGGTAGATGCCCCTGCTGGCAACCTGGCGGTTCGAACAAGTTCTGTCACTCGCTCTCCTCAGAAGACTTACGCGGACTCCATTAAGCGCACAGGTAATCTCTTTTCTTCTCCTGTCATTCCTGTTCGAGGCGGTAAGGACATTGATAGGGGTATTGGGAGAGTAGAATGCTCGGAAAATCCGCATAAATTACTTGTAGATGACATCCCTAGTGAAGACGATGAAGAAGACTCGTTTATAATAGACAGGACCTCCTTGGACAGTTGGCAAGAGCATCTGTTAGGTAGGGTTGTCATAGGGCTTTGTCACGGCCCTAGACCACCGCATGATGTTCTTAAGAATTGGATAAAAACCCACTGGGAAGCTAGGGGGCTAATGGTTAAGCACATTCAGTATTGCCCAAACAACTTCTATCTTTTCTTCTTTGAAGAGGCTAACAGCGCTCTGCAGGTTATCAGTGAAGCCCAATGGCTTATCAGGAATATCCCCATGTCTTTTTTCAAATGGCATGTTGGCTTTAACCCCAAGGGCCCAAAGCCTACTAAGATCCCTG
The DNA here is from genome assembly GCA_020310875.1 of Ceratopteris richardii. Lineage (NCBI taxonomy): Eukaryota > Viridiplantae > Streptophyta > Polypodiopsida > Polypodiales > Pteridaceae > Ceratopteris > Ceratopteris richardii. The sequence goes on along the minus strand of CM035435.1, from coordinate 3,521,775 downwards.
TGTGGGTTGAATTCCCAGAACTGCCCATAGACTTTTACCCATGGATTGAGCATCTTGGAAATATGATAGGTAGAGTTCTGGGGCAAAAATCCAGAAATAGTATCATTAATACTAAATGGGACCCTCAGGTGCTAATTGAAATAGATGTGTCCAAAGAAATCAAGACTCAAATAGTAATTAAGGATTCCCAGGGTAAGAAATTACACACCCAAAGGATTATGTACCGTAATTTGCCTAACGCCTGTTACAACTGTTATAAGCAGGGCCATCTAATTCGGGATTGTCCCCTCATCATTTCGCGGAACGAGGAAGGTAATCAAGATAAACAGGTATTACCCACTGCTACTAGTAATACCCCCAATGTTCCGGGGAAAAAGCATGTTCAAAAATCTAAAAAAAAGACTTTTAAGTCAGATAACCCATATGACATTTTGTTAGAGGACATCTCTAATCCTTTTGATGACAATAACATTGCAGGTGGTTCTCCTATTGTTGTAGAACAGGATGAAAATACTAATCCCAATATGGATGTTACAGGTAATACCAAGTCTGCTCAGGCAGAAAAAGAAGATCATGGCTCTACAGAAAACTGGAAAATAATTGGGAAAAAAAACAAGGTTCTTCATGAACCAGCATGTCTAAAGGATAACCCTTGCTTCTCCCAACAGGTTAATGAAGTGCCCCCCCCTTCTATGGAACATTTCAGTCATGAACTTGATGCTATGGATCAGGACTCAATCAAATGTATGGACGAGGAAGGGGAACATTGTGAAATTGTGCCCATGTCTCAGGATGTGGACTCATGCATTGATTACACTAAAGTAAGTAAGCCTAAAAGGAAAGAAACTGTCAGGTTATCATCCTCTGCACCCAAGCCGACTAAAAATAGTCGTAAATAACCTGTCTTTTTATGATGTTTGATCTTAAAATTATCACCTTAAATGTTAAAGGGCTGACTGATGTAGTCAGGCCCAAAATGATTAATTGCTGGCTTAAGTTGCTTCCCATCATGCCTGATGTTCTCTGCTTGCAGGAAGTCAAAGTTGGAGGAGATACTTTGCATAGGCACTTAAACATTCTGGCCTCTAATTTCACTTGGTTCCACACCAGCCACCCTAGTGGCAAAGGCGGTGCTGTGGTTGGTTTGTCTAATTCTATTTCCAAGTCTGTTAAGGATGTGGTTCATATTAACTCCCACCAATGGTGTGCTGTTAAGCTGGGGGACCCTTATAATTGTTCTATCATTTCGGTGTATGCTTCTAACCTGTGTGCTGAAAGAAAAAGCTGCTGGGAAGAGTTATGTTTTTTTGACAGTCCTGTTATCCTTGCTGGGGATTTTAATATGGTAACTTCTTTGCAAGATAGATGGGAAAGAAAAGGTAACTGTATTTTTGGCACTGAAAAACATTCCTGGTTCAATTTATGCAACCACTTGGACTTGTCTGACCTTTCTTGTAATTCGGGGTTTTTCTGGTCTAATAAGCAAGTAGGGGTCAACTATAGAGCGGCTAGGCTTGATAGATGTTATGCGAGTACGGAGTTTACTCAAGAGTGTTGGGATATTAGCAGCAAGATTGATCATACTCTTTTAGTTTCGGATCACAAACCCCTTTTTCTGACCTTCAGGAAAGGCAGTCCTAATTATAGAGCTGGTCGGCCTCACATTGATTATAGTCTTCTCAAGATTCCTAGCATAATGGCTCGTACTAAGGCTATCATTACCTATCACTTCAAGGTTGATAGTTCCCCTATTGCTGCTTGGGAGCATGCTGTTTCTGGTATTCAAAAGCTTTTCACTACTTATAGGAAGCATGCCTTGGATTTGAGGACTCAGAGGAGACTTTCGCTTATGAATCAATTAAATTCCCTTGATGTTAACTCTCAAGAGTATGTTGACTGCTCTGTGAGGTTGTGTAAAGAGAGGTACCTGGAAGCTAGGAGCTCCCTTGCTATTTCAAGAGAATTCTGGACTGAGAACATGGATCGGAACAATAAACATATGTTTGCTCTTATGAAAAAGAGGAAAGTGAGGGACTTTGTCCCCCCGGTTAAGAAAATTGATGGGAGTGTTACCTCCAATATTGAAGAGACTTTACAGGAGGCCAAGAGGTTCTTTATGGATGTTTTCTCTGTTTCTCCCAAGTGGGGGGAGGACATTCAGAGGGCCAGGGCTACTATTGCTTTGAAAAGGAAAAAAATGATTCCTGATAGCTTGGTTCCCATTCTGGACCAACCCCTCACTGCTGGTGACATCAAAGAAACTATCAATAATTTGAATCCCTGTAAATCTCCTGGGATGGATGGTCTGCCTAATGAATTCTATATCATTCTTAAGGATTCTCTCACTCCTTACATTCTCTTGATATGGGAAGAGGTTTCTAGTAAAGGATATCTCCCTTGTTCTATTAACACTGGGGTTATCAAGCTTATTCATAAGAGAGGTCCCAAAGAGGACCTTAACAACTGGAGGCCTATCACCTGCCTAAACACCATATACAAAATCTTTGCTGCTACTCTTGCTAGGAGACTTAGCCCTTTGATGAACCAGCTTATTCTCCCTGATCAAAAAGGATTTATTAAAGGTAGGTTTATTCTTGATGCTATCATCTCCCTTTGGGAAGGCATGGATTATGCTAGGGAGTCTGGTCAAGATTACTACTTCTTTAAAATTGATTTTGACAAAGCCTATGACAGGATTGAGTGGGACTTTATTTTGCAGTCCCTTCAGGACTTAGGATTGGGAAGGAGATTTATTAAATATGTGAGTACTCTGTTTGGAAATGCTTTTTCTAGAGTTTCTATTAATGGGCATATGTCTGAACCCTTCAAGTTGGCTAGATCTATAAGACAAGGGTGCCCTTTGGCCCCTCTTCTTTTTGCCATTGCTAGTGATGCTTTGGGTTGGCTAGTGAAGGATGCTCTGACTGATGGTAATATTAAAGGTGTTTGCATTCCTAACTCCCCTGCCCCTCTTTGTCTGCAGATGTTTGCTGATGATACCAATGTTGTCTTAAAAAATGATCCCCAATCCCTTACCAAGTTTTTGGATTGTCTTGATGTTTTTTGCTTGGCTAGTGGCTCTAGGGTCAACCACAGCAAAACTGGCTTCAAAGCCTCTAATAATGTTATTCCAGGCATTATTTCCCAGCTTGGTTGTAGTATTATAAAAGAAGGGGTGATATTTAGGCTTCTTGGGATCCCTATGGGTTTCAATGTCTCATTTGATCAAAGGTGGGATTGGGTTTGTGACAAATTCAAAAAAAGGCTGGCTCTGTGGTATGATTCTAATTCCTCCCTTCCTCATCGTTCTTTTATTCTTAATCATTATTTATTGCCTAAACTTGTCTACTTCCTGTCTTGTTGGACTCCGTCCAAAAAGCAGCTTAATCAGGTGATCTCTCTGGCCAAAAGATTCTTATGGGGGGGATCGGCCAACAGAAAGAAAATTGCCAAAGTTTCTTGGGATATTTGTTGCATGAATAAAGAAAAAGGGGGATTGGGGGTGAGGTGCCCAAAAAAAATGGCTGACATCTTGTCTGCTAAATGGATTCTTAGAAGCATTGGCAATAATGAGATATGGGCTACTCTTATTCAAAGATCTGTTAACAAATTCTTTCTGACTAACTACAGGGCTTGGAATAATCTTAATCTTTGGGACATTATTACCTGCCCTCACCCCATTTCCCCTGTTGGAAGTCCTCTGATCTGTAGGTTCCGGAAATCCTGGTTCAAAGCTAAAAGTGTTTTTGGTCTTACTGACAAGTTGTCTTTCATGGCTCAATTCTACTTACAGGAGTCACCCTGGCTGGGTTGGCTGGCCCATTGGAACAATGGGAGCATTTCTATCAAGGAACATAAATGTCATAAGAAGCTTGGATTCAAAACTTGGAAAGATTATATGACCAATGGGAAGGTAAGGTCTGATTATGATTTGGTCAGTATGACTAATGCTTCTGCTGCCTGTTTGCAGATACTGCTGAATCACAAGGAGATGCTGGCAGAACAGCTGACACAGTGCAACTGGAAGGAAATAAAACTTCATGAAGTTGCTGAGTTCATTTACAAGAACTTCAAGAAGAAGAAAGACTCGATGGATAGTATCACTCCTCAATTAAACAAAATGTGGAATCTGAGCTCGTCTTCTGCTCAGTGGTCCTATAGGTTTAAAGCTCTGTGGGCTTACCCAGAAAGCAGCAAACAGTCTTGTCTTCAGTGGTTGATAATTCATCAAGGGCTTTGGGTGGGCCCCAGAGTCAGGAAAATATTTATTGATGGTGGTAAATGTGCATTTTGTGGCAGGGTGGAGGATGTTTATCACCTCTTCTTTGACTGTGAACATGCTAAGCCTTACTGGAATTGTGTTGATAACTTTCTTCACTCTTGTAAAGCTCCCAAGCTTCAAAGGATGGATGCTTTGATCGGATGTTGCAAAAATATGGATATCCTCCTTTGGAATACCTGGCGTGGCCACATCCTATGGGCCATATGGCTTAGTAGAAATAATCAAGTTTTTGGCAATGGGAGAAAGAATTTTCTGATTCCCCTACAACACACTCTGAAAAGAGTGTCTGATAATTGTATCAAGAGAATCACCAAACCTTCTCTTCCCTCTCATGATCTTCACTGTATCCTAGCAGCCCACCACTTCACAAGATGGAAAGTGATATTGAGCCAGTTGTATTCCCCTTGCAGGTTTGCAATGGTGGCATCCTTGTGACTCTGTGAGTTTCAGGTGCTCCTGCCCCCTGCACATATGTAATTTACCCCGTTAATTTATATTTTCCTGTTTTTCTCAAAAAAAAAAAAGAAAAGAAAAGGCCATCCTACCGTAAAAGTTGAGAGAATATAAATCTGATTTAAATACTTTGAGAAGAGAACAGAAGAAGCTGTCTTTGTATATACAAGTTGCGATTGAGAAGAGAACAGAAGAAGCTGTCTTTGTATATACAAGTTGCGAGCGATGATCTTCTTGAAGGAGGCCTCTTAGCTCCAAGAAAGGCATCTTCTAATCAGAAGGATAGACTATCATTGTCGACTGAGAGACTTAATAAATCTGGTGAAAGGATTAAAGAAAACAAAAGAATGCGTTTGGAGACAGAGGAGCTTGGTGTTTCAAATCTTGCAAGATCTTCATCAATAGCGACAAACAGTTCTTCATATACAAGACACACTTATGGATGTTGATGACAACATTGGTAGGAGCAAGAAGATTATTTTATCTATGAGCCGGAGGATGAGTGGGAGTAAATGTATAATGTGGGTCTTATTGGTACCCTTGTCGTTGTCATACTCTTTATCCTATACGTAAAACTTACAGATTAATAAACCAAGCTTACGCTTATATATGATTGGACATTAAATGCATGTATTTTGTGTAGATGTTTTTGCAAGAATGATGTGGATGCGTCTTATCGTCCTATCAGTTCAAATGTTGATTGATGAACGGCTAGACTCTCACATTTGTATTCAGTATGCATTTAAAGTGATATGCTTGGATGTGTGTTTTGCCCTTAAGATTGTTTGCATGGATTCTTAAACATTCTATGTTAGAGTTATCCATAAGGTAAAATTGATGTATAAAATTGATTTAGAGTTATCCATAAGGTAAAATTGATGTATAAAATTGATGAGTGAGTATGGGATTATTTCTTTTAGTGAGTTTTATCTATTTGCTTTTGAATGGTACTAAGGATTGTTTTGACTCCTTGTGGATCTTCTTTGTGCATCTACTCTCCAGGTCTAGGTGGTTTCTCATGATCTGAAGAACATTATATGAAGTAAAGTTGAAGAGTTCTAAAGACCCGAAGTGAAGCATTATTACCCCCATGGAAATTTCTACGGATCTTCTTTCCAGGTTGTGGATGATTGTTGGACATATTATATGAAGTTACTGCCGATTATATGAAGTAAAGTTGAAGAGTTCGAAGACTGAAGTAAAGAGTACTCCTTATGGAGATTTTTATGGATCTTCCCTTGAGGATTTTTGCGTGATTGGAGGCTACTGTGGATTTTAGAGAAGACTTGAAGTAAAGCATTGGCCGATGATCGAGGAAACATTGTGGGCACCTTCTCGCACTGTAGCCGGAAGTCTACATTATATTTGACCGATTTGCACTGTAGCGGTAGCATGTTGTATCACCATTCTGCACTATGGCGGTTTGCTGTATCACCATTCTGCACTGTAGCGGCTTCCTCTATCACGGACCCGCAGTGTAGCGGGAATCATTGTATCACTGAGATTTTATTGGACGACTTCAGTTACATTTTCATTGTATCATTGAGCTTTGTCTGCACATTGATCCGATGACTTCCGTGTTTTAGCTTGGTATTTGGATTCTTCATTGCTGGTGCCTACAGTCTTACCCATACGCACATTCGCTCGTCTCTTTTGAGGGGCAGGGACCTACGATGATCATCATACCAAAGAGAGGGCCAGGCGTCCAACACGTAGACGTCGCTCGCTGGACATGGGAACGGGACACACAGGGGCCTGATCCAACCCTGCGCCAGCTCTTCCCATCACCTAACTCCTTCCCGATACCTGAACCCGATGTGAAATGAGCGACACGCCACCCACTCCTTGAGAAGAGAAAACAGGAACCTTGGCATCGTACAGACATTCCGGGTACCAGCATTTCAAGTTCTTTGAATTTATTGCATTGTTTCACGTACTTTTAAAGAGAAAAACTGATTTGATTGCCTTAGTCTGAGCATTCACGATCTTCACTTGATTAGATCATACGTGCGTATACTTTTTTCCTTGCTTGGATTAGAAATCTATCATTTTCATAGCTTAGATCGTATAAAGAAGAAATTAAAATGAAAAAATTGATTGAAGAGCAGTGTAGGAAATACAAAGAGCGATTTAAAGAAATGGAATCTAACACAAATGAATCTCTAAAATCAAAGTTTGGTATCATCATGACTCTAATGCAAACAATAAATGCAATATTTGACACTATCTAGCTAATGGGCATAAGTATTAAAGATGTAAGAAAGGAAATGGATTCTGAGATTTCTGAATCCAAACATAAGATTGAGTTATTGACCAAACAAGTTAATCACGTACAAGTATTGAAATGTGATAATGAGCATGAGGTAAAAGACCAAGGTATATCAACATATAAAGAGTCATTAGGTCTTAGAAGATCCATGCCTAGAATGATACCTAGGAAATCAAGTTGGGCTGAGAAGAGACCTATACGATGTTTTTGGTGTCATCAATTTGGACATATGTTTTGGGATTATCTAGCATATGAGAGTGCATGCAGACACAGAACTGTAAGTGAACATGAAGGTAAAATTTATAAGTTTTAGGATTGATTACCTTTTACATTTGAATGTAAGAAAAGGTGGGATGAAGGAATATTTTGAAGAGACTAAACCTAGATCAAAGTCATTTCGAAAGATGTGGAAACCAAAAAGACTTGAGAACAGTAAATCTGATGAAGAAAAGCGCCTGCTATCTATTGAGATTCAAGAGAAACCTATTGAAGGAACCTAAGGTAGACAGATAAAGGTTGAAAAATAAAATATTGAGCAGATATTGAGAGAACAAATGGAAATTGATCATAAGAGAGAATCTGATAGAGAAACTCAAGAGAAATCAAGAAAAGAACAGGAGTTATATGTTTCGTTTGATCCAAACCTTTTGACTAATGACAATCTATTCAATCAAGAAAAAGTTGTGAAATTACAATCCCAAATAAAATTTGATAAATAGATTGAACTAGAAAAGAGTAAAGAAGAGACTCAAGAAGATATAAAATGTAATAAATGAGTTAACAAAGCAGAAAAACAATTTCTTGATGATATTATTAAGCAAATCGAGAGGAATCCAGAGACAACTTCAAAACCTTCTAAGTCCTTGAAAAAGAACAAGAGAAGTAAAACTCTAATCTTTCAAGATATATTTGCGAATATTGAATGATGATTGAAGAAGAATGATAATGAAAATGTATGAGAATGATCAAGAGCTATTGAATGATAAAGATTGATGATTATGCATGATGGTGATTGATGAAAATGATCATGAGGAGTATGATGATTGATAATGATGGTTGATGATGAAGATTTATTATGTTGATTGATTATGATTATTGATTATGATGATAAAGATGATTGTATGATGATACTCGAGGATACTGATGATGTTGAGGCTGATGCTGATGAAGAACGATGGATCATGAAGTTGAAGAAAAGCTAGATCAATCAATGATGAAGATGAAGCAATATGATGAGGTGAAATATTTCCGATTTGAATTTCGTTTTCTTTTCGATAGAGCAGATGCATTGCATTTATGTGTATGATAAAGAAATGTATGAATTTAAGAAAATCATGTAGAATGAAGATAGCAAGTATCTATTGTGGTTTTGCATGAAGCATGAATGGTGAGAAATTATGTGAATGGAATCAGTTAGCAGACTAGAGACTTTTGAGAGTGAAAGCTTGGTAATGTGATGACATGCTTAGATTGAGTGCATGTATACGCTGATTGATTTGAATGCTTAGTGAGTGGAATTCTTTGCATCCTACTATTTGTTTCCTCTTAGATCTTACCTCTATATGGATCATGATTTATGAGAAAAACTTCATACTCAAGCGAGCTTATATGTGTGTGCATGTTGTTAATGCGTTGCGATGGGCTGGTAGGTGGGTGGAACCACCTTGGTCGGGTAATCAAGGCCATGAGCTGATGCTAGTTTCATCGTAGGCCTGACCTATTTGTTGTCATGCACCTGCATGGGTCGGTAGGCGGGTGGAGCCACTCTGGCTTGGTGGTCAGAGCCACGAGCTGACGTCGATTTCATGTACAACTGACGTTGTGTATGTCGTGCGCTATGTCCGGTCGGCAGACACGTAGGATAAACTTGACCCAGCGGACAAGTCCATGAGTCGCACATGATTTTGACACAGACCGATTTGTGAAATAAAGATAAAAGAGAATAAATGTTGAGCTGAGATGAAGTGAAAAATAAAAGAAAAAGAAAAAGAAAATTGAAAAAGATAAGAAAAGAAAAGATCTGATAGAGAGTCGGACAATAGGGAATAAATAAGAGAAACAGGACATATTCTACAAACTGAGCTAACTTAGTTTATGCTAGTACTTAGGATAAGTTACTAAATCTCAACGAGTTGAACAAACAGAAGATCTAGAAAGTAGACGGTTTATTCATAAAATTACTTCTCTGATTGCTAAAGTGAAAACATAGTATGATATTTATGAGGCTTGAATCAGCTTAATTTTCTAAAATTTGTACTAATTTTTTTAAAGCTGCAGAGCGCATGAGATCACGCTTTGATTTTGAAAAGAAAAATCTAAAAAGTAAAAAGAGTTTCAAAAGAATCCTGACACACATCTGTTGGATTTTGTAGGTTGGCCCATCGGTATGATGTGCAGGTTTAGTGGGGGCGAATGTCGAGATGAAATCCCTCGGGGAAGTGTGCATAATGTTTTTCAAAGTTCATTGATTTTTGATTATGGAGTGATGTTTTGATCGAAAGAGGAGTATATTTTGTGCATGATTTGGCTGATTTGATTGATTGTGAGATGTGAAATAATGTTTAATATGTACATTAGACCTATGTGTGTAAATAGCAAACTTTTGATCCATAAATCCCTAGGTTTGACCCTTGAAAACCCCTAAAAATGCGATTTTTCCCATGAAAATTAAACTTGAACACTTAAAAAACCCTAGGATTCTTGCCTGTAATTATAAATAAACCCTTGAATTGATATGCTCGAGATGAATTGTAGGAAAATCCTAATTTCTCCGACCAAAAACCCTAACTTGGACCCTTGAAATTGGCTTTTATCTTAATTCCAAACCCTTAGATTAATTAATGTTGTATATATATATAGTGTGAAACCAAAACCTAAGTCTACAAAAAATAAAAATAAGAAAAATAGAAAAATAGAAAGTATGGGTATGATTTTCACAAAAATAGCAAATGATGATGCAAGATGATTCTGGAATTGGAAAGTTGAGTAAGGAGGTTAGAAGCTTCTAGGGAATAGTCCCAAGGGGAGAAAAGGGGGAACCTATAAATAGAGGGCCAAGCATGATTTGTTTCTCCTCGTGGATCTTCTTTGTGCATCTACTCTCCAAGTACGGTTTCTAATCCTTTCTTATTCTTTTTCCTGCATGATGTTAGGAGAGAGAGATAAAGTTCTCGGAGCTATCTCTATAGTTCTTGGCTTCACAGAAACATCCAAACGGGTATGGAGATATTGCTACTATAGTTTCAAATTGTTCTTAAGAGTTACTTCACTATTTCATAGAAGGGGTTTTTTTGTTCCATGTATTTAACACATGCTGTAGCTCTATCCTCCATACCTATCAACGTCTTCTGATGCGAAAATATATTGTCCATCGAACTACACTATTTTTTCACCTTGCCATATCCATTAGGTGAAGAGAGAGATAGGGGCATGGGCATCTGCCACCTACTACACATCACAGAGACGACGCATGGTGGCACGTAGGCAGGATCACGGGAGAGAGAGATTTCATTGGCTATTGTCGCTGCTGTGTGAAGAAAAGAGAGAGAAGTGGGAGATTATGCTCTTCGATGCATGGTTACAGATGGATTCGTAGAGAGACAGATACTCCACCCTATGGATGGCTACTACAGACGGTGTTGATGTGGCTGGTGGAGAATCAGTAGAGAGAGAGGGACTCTGTCTGGCTGCACACAATAGAACGCGGAGGAGAGAGTGATTGTAGGTGCATAGACTACCGCGACAGAAAGAGATGTGCACCTATTGTGGCACTGCAGAGATTCGTAGGAAGAGGTTCTGAGAGAGAGAGAGAGAGAGAGAGAGAGAGAGAGAGAGAGAGAGAGAGAGAGAGAGAAAGAGAGTCAGAGAGAGAGAGAGAGATTACATGGAGTGAGTCCGAGAGAGAGAGAGAGAGGGGTGGAGTCAAGCAACAGCAGCCAAACGTAGAGGGGTTATCCGACCTGCACAGACAGAGAGAGAGAGAGAGAGAGAGAGAGAGAGAGAGAGAGAGAGAGAGAGAGAGAGAGATGTGTTGGAGCCAAAACGTAGATAAACGTGGCCAACAGATTGGGAATTTGCACACCATAAGGAAAGAGAGAGGATTCGGGCTAGACAGCGATGCGGAGAGAGAGAGAGAGAGAGAGAGAGAGAGAGAGAACGAAGAGAGAAGAAGATCGCCTCTTGCACGCTGCGGCGGCGCTGTGGAGCCATGTGGAGAAGATAGATAGGGGCTTGTCTGGTGGCACACTGACACACACACACACTGTCTGGTGGCGATCAGATTGGTCAATCAAGGATCTACTAGCCGCACTCTCGCAGGAAGACATGAGTTTGGTGTTCGACAGCTTTGAAAGACAATATTGCAAACTCTCTTCCGAACCTAGTGGAAATGCATCGACATTGCTCTTCTCAGCAGAGATAAAAGGAAGCACTCTCTCTCAGAGCTGAAGTCTGGAATTAATGAAGCCGAGTCACTGATCAGGAGAATGGAACTAAAAGCACGAAGTCTACACCCAATAGAAAACGTCATCCTACTGTAAAAGTTGAGAGAATATAAATCCGATTTAAATACTTTGAGAAGAGAACAGAAGAAGCTGTCTTTGGATATACAAGTGGCTAGGGATGAGCTTCTTGAAGGAGGCCTCTTAGCTCCAAGAAAGGCATCTTCTGATCAGAAGGATAGACTATCATTGTCGACTGAGAGACTTAATAAATCTGGTGAAAGGATTAAAGAAAACAAAAGAATACTTTTGGAAACAGAGGAGCTTGGTGTTTCAAATCTTGCAAGATCTTCATCAACAGCGACAAACACTTCTTCATATACAAGACACACTTATGGATGTTGATGACAACATGGGTAGGAGCAAGAAGATTCCTTTATCTATGAGCCGGAGGATGAGTGGGAGTAAATGGATAATGTGGGCCTTGTTGGTACCCTTGTCGTTGTCATAATTTTGTCCTATACGTGAAACTTACACATTAATAAACCAAGTTTACGCTTATATATGATTGGGACTTGAAATGCATGTATTTTATATGGATGGTTTTGCAAGAATAATGTGGATGCATCCTATCGTCCTATCAGATCAAATGTTGATTGATTGATGAAGGGTTGGACTCTCACATATATCAGATCAAATGTTGATTGATTGATGAAGGGTTGGACTCTCACATTTGTATTCAGTATGCATTTAGATGTGATATGCTTGGATGTGTGTTTTGCCCTTAAGATTGTCTGTATGGATTCTAAAACCATCTACGTTAGAGTTATCCATAAGGTGAAATTGATGTATGAAATTGATGAGTAAATATGGGATTATTGATTTAAGTGAGTTTTATCTATTTTCTTTTGAATGGTACTACCGATTGTTTTGACTCCTCGTGGATCTTCTTTGTGCATCTACTCTCCAGGTCTAGGTGGTTTCTCATGATCTGAAGAACATTATATGAAGTAAAATTGAAGAGTTTTGAAGACCCAAAGTGAAGCATTATTACCACCATGGACATTTCTACGGATCTCCTTTCCAGGTTTCGATTGATTGTTGGACATATTATATGAGGTTAGGGCCGATTATATAATTTAAAGGATTTTTGAAGATTGAAGTAAAGAGTACCCCTCATGGACATTTCTGTGGATCTTCCCTCCAGGATTTCTACATGATTCGAGGCTACTGTGGATTTATGGAGTAAAGGAAACAATTAAAGTAAAGCATTGACCGACGATCGAAGAAAAGTTGTGGGTGCCTTCTCGCACTGTAGCAGGAAGTCTACGTTATATTTGATCGATCCACACTGTAGCGGCAGCATATTGTATCACCATTCCGCAGTGTAGTAGTTTGCTGTATCACCGTTCTGCACTATAGTGGCTTCTTGTATCACTGACCCGCATTGTAGCGAGAATTATTGTATCACTAAGATTTTATTGGAAGAGTTCAGTTATATTTGCATTGTATCATTGAGCTTTGTCTACACATGGATCCGATGACTTCCGTGTTTTAGCCTGGTATTTGGATTCTTCATTCGGGATGCCTACAGTCTTACCCATACGCACATTGGCTTGTCTCTTTCGAGGGGCAGAGGCCTATGACGGTCTCCATACCAGATAGAGGGCGAGGTGCCCAGCGCATAGATGCCGCTCGCCGGACTCCTTCGCGATATTGTTGACCTTCTGTAATGACCCTAAGGGCACTAATGGTATTCTCGAAAAAGAAGAGGAAGAATCCATTAGGAAGGTACCAAACCTGACGAGCGAAACGCCCTCTCGATTCCCAATTAGTTCTAATGCATTGTTTAAGCACCCCTAGCTGGGGCCTAGGGCCATGGCATAGTCCAATGACCACTCTTTAACCCAAATGCTTTTGCCAATCCGAGTATGCTATTTTGTCAATGATGAGCGTGGAACCCTCATTGACAGAAGATTTAAGCATGATTTCTTTAAAGAAACAATCAGGTGTTCTGACCAAAGGAGCTTTTTCTTTATCACTGGTGTTTATCGGACCAAATGAGACATTCTTGTGAAGAGAGATGGTGGATGCAATCCAAAGATGAGTTGGTGCTGCTACAACCGGCTTCACACCAGCCAACTGAGACTTCATAGTTGATTAGTAGACCCTTTGAGCTTCCTAAATCCACCAAAATATCAGCCAAGTACTTTGGAACATGTATCCCAAAAGTTTAAGTCAAGACAGACTAGTTGCGAAATGACTAGCTCCCAAAACTTGCTATTTTTGGACATACATCTCCTGGAAAAAATGAACAGTGCTCTTAACCTGGTAGGAATTAGATAAATTCCTTTTGGGCATAGAAAATAGACTTAGCAATCTTCCCAATACAAGTTAAAACACTTCAAATGATGGACTGAGCACTGAGAACAAGATTTATCAATTTTTGGAACATGCCCACCATTCTCTAGGCTCTGCAGAGATAGACCAGTGAGCAGTAGAATGCAGATATCTCCAAAATTGTAAGTCCAATGACCTTGAAAATGTATATTCACAAAGAAGACAGTAAGAGCTATCCAAAACACGTTAAAACACTGAAAAAGGTTGCGTAGAACGCGCGATAAGACCTTCTGAAGGTACTACTCTGAGTGAGTATAACAGAGAACAAAACAGAGAAGTAGATGATGATAAATGTATAGATTCACATATGATTACAACCACATTGGCAATGAATCTTTGCACAATGGGAGTAGAATGATAGAGCTATGGAGTAAGCTCTTCAATCTCTACAAAATGACATGAAGTGGTCACATACAAGGCTTGCTAATCATCTCTTCCTTCTTGCCCTTTTTATAGCTATTCTTGGAGGGAGTTTTGAATTCGAATTCGAATGGCTCCACCTAAAAGTGATCCACAAAGTTAGGAGATATTCCCTCAGCTCAAAAATTCATGGTTTTAGATAGTTAGACCCACGAATTTGCTTTTACATCATGGATGAGGTAAGCCATCTTTTTCCTTTTTCCTTTTTCAATTACAAGAGATAAAAATGAACTCTTTTACAAGAGGTGTTCACATGACTACGCATGTGACTTACAAATGAGGATAATATCAAGCATATCAAGCATGTAGGCTTGAGTAAAATGCACCAACAGCTCCCCCTCAAGCCTAAGATGCTTGGCCTCCAAATAAGTCTTCAATTGTCCTTGATTTCCTACAAGCCAATCATCAACTTGAATCTACTTAACTTTGTACCATCAAAAGCTTTAGTCAACATGTCGGCACATTGCATATCTGTAGAGACATAGGATAGTTGAATATCCTTGCTCATTAGCTTCTCCCTTACATAATGGTAGTGGACTTCAATATGCTTGGTTCTAGCATGGTGTACCGGATTAGCTGCTAGATGTAGTGAGCTTGTGTTGTCACCAAAAATGTGAGGTGTTCAGGATGAAGTCCAAGATCTGTGTACAAAGACTTTAACCACATGATTTCTTGAGTTACATTAGCCAAACCTCCCATGACCAGGAAATGATTTTTGAACATGCAAACGATATATACCCGGATGTGCTTCTTCTATCGTCTTCTCGGCTTATGCATAAACTCACTCAATATGCTAACACTATAGCATATATCCACCCTTGTGAGAGTTGCATAATTCAAACTTCCAACCAATCTTTGATAGCTTGTGATGTCTTCAATTGGCTCTCCTGCATAAGCACTAAGCTTATGATTTTGCTCCATAGGTGTACCTGCACACTTGGTATTTTCCATCTTGAATTTGACGAGCATGTCATGCACATACTTCCTTTGTGTGATGTATATACCTGAATCTGTGTAGATTAACTCCAATCCAAGAAAATAAGTGAGTGGTCTGAGGTCAAAAGACAACATCTCTACTGAACATGCATCCCTTGTTAGATGGATTATAAAACCTGTATCCTTTGTTATTTATATCATACCCTATGAAGATGCACTTCTTTGCCTTAGGGTCTAGCTTACCTTTGATTTGAGATGGGATGTGTACATAAGCAACACATCCAAAGATCCTACAATGATCAAGTGATGGCCTTCTACCATGCCATGCTTCATATGGGGTCATCCGATCAAGTGATTTGGATGGAAACCTCTTAACAAGATAAGTAGGAGTAGAAACACTCTCTGCCCACAGATAGTTTGGTAGCTTTTTTTCATTTATCATTAAACCTAGCTGTTTCAACAATTAGCCTATTTCTCCTCTCTGCCACCCCATTTTGCTCAGGGTTATACCTTGTTGTAATCTCCCTTTTGATTCCTCTATCCTGCAAGAATGCATCAAACTCATTTGAGAGGTACTCACCTCCTTCATCTGACCTTAGTCTTTTTAGGCTTCTTCTTGTTTGGTTCTCCACAAGTGCAAGATACTTCTTAAAGCAACTAAACAATTCATCCTTGTGCTTCATAAAATATAAAATAGTCCACCTAATGAAAGATACATAATACCTTGATCCAGAAAATGAGGGATCCTTACTTGGTCCCCGTACATCTATATGGACAAGCTCCAAGTAATCCTCATGCATATATCCTTTCCTTGACAAGGGTAACCTCTGAGATTTTCCAAACTGACAAGCACCACATTCATAGATCATGTGTTGCTTGGATACATTAGGTTTCTCAAGAACACATTGATGTCTACATATTTGCTTTAAGTTTCTCTCACCAATATGCCCTAATCATTTATGCCAAATCGCAAGCTCTAATAATGTTTTATCCTTGTAGTCATAAAGTGCAATATTCTTTGTCTCTTCAAGTTCAAATGTAAATAACTTACCTGTCTTTTCTCCCTTGGAAATTATCTTGAATCCATGTTGGGGATCCTCCACAAATGCTCCATATTTGTTGAACCTAACCTGCAAACCATTTTCCACAATCTGCCCAACACTCATCAAATTCTTGGTGATTGTAGGTACATATAGAGCCTTGCTCAAGAGATTTCTATTTCCATCAGAGGTTTTAACATTTCCTACCTTGACCATTGAGTGCTTGGTGTCATCACTCTTTGTACTTGATGCTTTCCCTTAGGTTCCTCAAGATCAGAGAGAAGAGCTACATTGCCTGCCACATGGTTTGAACATCTTGAGTCAATGTAGAAGAGATGGTCATCATTCATACCTTGCTTTGAAGTCATATTCATGATCAAAAGGGAATCCTCTTGTTCATCTGTGTAATTGTTGTAGTCTTTCCTTGATTTATAGCATCCTTGGTAGTTTTTGTAATTGTTATTGTGATTGTTGTTGTATCCTTGATGATGGTTGAGCCTTCCTATTGATTGTGTGTAGCCACCTCTTTGGAAACCTCTACCTCTCTGATTCTTGTTCGTGTAACACTCATCTGTGGTGTGTTTTGATAAACCATAAATATTGCATGGGGAAGAGTTAAAACGTCTCACCCTACCTTGCTTACCTCCTTTGCCCCTTCCTCTTGAGTTTCTACCTCTCCCTGCATAGTTAGCTTGAGAATTAGTACCTTCATCCTAAATCTTTTTGGTTTTCCCTTTCTCTTTATACTTGCCTTTATCTCTGTATAGGGCAGAAGAGATATTACCTCTTGATGAATTGCCATTTTTGTTGAGCTTGGCTTCATGGGTAGAGAGTTGCCCCATGAGTGTGGTAAGGTCTGGAATGTGCATGTCCATGTACAAGTCCATAGTAGTTGTGAAGCTCTCTCATTTGTCATCTACCTTAATACCATTAATTACTTGTCTCATAATTTGCTCCTCTTCAATCTCCTCTCCTATGCTTGCCAATTGGTCAGCCATATCCTTGACTTTCGTCACATACTCTGCAATGCCGTGCTTGCGTTGCTTTCTTTGAGTGGTAAACTCAATCCACAATTGGTTTTTCCTAGCCCTTGTGTTGGAAGAAAAATATGATGACAATGTATCCCTGTTAAGCTCTATGCTCCCCACATAGTAGGAATTAGAAAACTTCCTTCTGAAGGTATGTAATCAGCTTAAAGAGCTAATGCTTCCAAGTCGAATCACTTAAAATGATTTACTATACATAGAGCAATGAATATAGCAAGTGTAGCATTACCCCTGATTTTTTAGGACCTCTTTAGAGAATGACGAGTAACCACTTCGAGGCCCTTTTCTCCCAATCCACGAAATGGAATGTCTTCAAATGTTTTTCCAATGTAGTAGATGTAGACTGAATGCAACAAGCCATAAAACATTGAAAATTGTGGAGTAATGATTGCGATATGAGCAAGACAAGAAACCTATTTTGAGTGACAATGAGAGAGAGACCAACAAAAATACTGAAAAATGTATATGTATTATGGAACATGAAATTACAACATCATTGGCAAAGGAATAATGCCTAATGATTATAAGGTGAGTGAGAAATGGAGTGTGCTACTCAACCTCTACTAATGATCAAATGATTGGCTCTCAAAGGGAGTTATTTGACAACTGGATTTCAAGGTGTTTTTATAGATGCTATCTTCAAATTTGAATTTGAATTCAAATCTTGGCTCTCTCTAAAAGTGATCTTCTAATCTAGGAGACATTCCATCCAAATGAAGGAGTAGCTTTTGATTCTATCTAACTCCATGAGTTTAGTGGATTTATAAGAATCTTCCAAGTCAATTCACTTTTACAAATGGTTAAAGATAAAAAACTCCAGAGCAATGGGTCTCATGTGCCTTCAATTATTTGCACATAAAGTCTTCTTCAAGCCTATCCAGGTGTGTAGGCTTGGCACTTGCACCAACACTCATGAACCTCATGTAGTGTAGACATATGATCTTGTGAAAAAGCATCAGCCATAGATATGTTAGTTTGAGTGATAGTCATGGGAATGGGAAGCTTTTTACCATAGAAAATTTCATATGGTGCACATTGAATATTGCTATGTATCGTGTTATTATATGCGAATTCTAGTAAAAGAAGTTTCTCATCCCAATTACATGGATTATCTAAAGAATAACAACATAATAAATCCAAAATAGTGCTACTCATAGCTTCACTTTTCCCATTACTTTTAGGATGAAATGTAGAGCTTAAGTTTATTTTGGAACCTAAATTATGAAATAATGCAACCCAAAAATGATTACAAAAATGAACATCTCAATCTGAAAGAATAAATTTTGGAAAACCATGATGTGGAAAATCCATTTAACAAATAACATACCAGTTTGAGGTGTAGAAAGAGACTTTTTATAAGGAATTAAATATTTCTGTTTACTAAACCTATAAAAAATTATCCAAATCATATCATTATGAGATGAATTTCTAGGACGACCAATAATAAATTCCATAGAGATTCGCTCCATGGTCCATTAGGTATGGGAAGTGGCATTAATAGTCCAAGTGCTTTATCATGATGTCTTTTCACACATTGACACACAATGTAATGGGAAACATATTGATCAATATCCTTTTCCATATGTGGCCAAAAGAATTTTTTTTTGCATGTAGAAATAGTACTTTGTATGTCCCTGTGACTCATATATGCTGGTTTATGCATCTCTTTCATAAAAAAATCTTTAATACATTATGTAATGCACAACTTGTGTTGGAAATACAAGAATCCATTATGATAAGTGTAGTAATCCTCACTAAATGTTGTAGAATTATTGAAAGCATTCCATGTTTGTGAAAAATACGAATCAGATGCATAAGTAGGAATCATGTCATGAAATGAATAAATATCAAGAGTAGAAATATTATTAATCGAAACAGTGTCTGTTTGTGGGGATGGGAAACGACTACGGGCATCAGTTACACATTAGCTTTGCCAGGTTGATATTGAATCATAGGCTGAAAATTTTGTATGAATGAAGCCCATTTAATGTTTTCGTCAAAAGTCAATGGTTGATTTAATAAATGCTTAATAGCTTGTTGGTCTCTTTTGATTATGAATTATGAACCCATAAGATAATGTTTCCAAATTTTTAAAGCATGCACAATAGCTAAAAGTTCCTTATCATATGTACGATAATTCTTTTCTAAAGGATCAAGTTTCCTACTTTCAAATGCAATAGGATGGTCATTTTGCATTAATACAGCACCTGTACCTAAACCACTAGCAAGTGTAACTACATGGAAAGGTTGTAAAAAATGTGGTAATTGCAAAATAGGCACATGAGAAAGTGCATGTTTGAGTTTTTCAAAAGATCGTTGTTGTGCTAATCCCCATGCAAATGTTAACTTTTTGTTCAATAATAATGTCCGTGGGAGTACTAAATAAGGAAAAACTTTTACAAAATTTCTATAAATACTAGCTAATCCTAGAAAAGAGCAAACATCATTCACAGATTAAGGTGTAGGCCATTCTTCAATTAGTTTAATTTTCTTTGGATCTACATGAACACGTTGACTAGAAACAATATGTCCTAAATACTCTAATTCTTTTTGGAAAAAGTAAATCTTTTCAAGACTGGCATAAAAGTTGCTTTTTCATAAGAAATTAAAAACTAGTACTAAATGCTATTGATGGTCATCATTATTCTCACTATAGACAATTATATCATCAAAGAAAACAAGAACAAAATCTTGGGATTCGAGAAAAATGTTATTCATCATGCATGCAAATGTAGCAGGTGCATTGGTAAGTCCAAAAGGCTATACCATGAATTGAAAGTGATTATTTTGAGTTCTAAAGGCAGTCTTATAACTGTCATTTTGTGTCATTCGTATCTGATGATACCCAGATTTAAGATCAATTTTTCTAAAAACACGTGTTCCACAAAGTTTATCTAGCAAATCATCTATCCTAGGAATAGGATATCTATTTTTAATTGTGATCTTATTGAGCAACTTATAGTCAGTGCACATCCTATAAGTCTTGTTCTTCTTCTCTACCAAAAGAAGAGGTGCTCCAAAGGGAGAAGAACTAGGTCTTATTAGTCCTTTATGGAGTAAATCCTTAACTTCATTAGCTATTTCTAGTTGATATAAAGGTCCATGCCTATAAGCTTCTTTATGGGGTGGAGAATTACTACGAGTTAAATCAATGATGTGGTCAAGAGATCCTCTAGATGGTGGTAGCTTAGAAGGAAAATCAGCCATAAACAAATTCTTATAGGAGTCCATAAATGATTTATGTGCATCCGAAAGTGTATGTGTATAATCAATTATGTTATTAACAAAAAAAGACATGAATTGTAGCCTTTTCTAAATCCACATTTGACTTGAGTATGAGTAATTAATGGAAATGGTTGGAAGTCATGCAGTGGAGACAAAAAAATATCTTGATGGTTAAACTTAAAACTCATTGTGTGTGTGTGTGTGATAATCAATGCATGGATTATAATGGTAATGAAAAGGAATACCAAGCATAACATCATAAGACTACAAAGGAGCAATTAAGAATGTGCATTCATCTATGTACAGACCTATACAAATCTGAACATTCTGCGCTTTACTTGCAACATTATATCTATTTCCTTGAAATCGCAACTTTAACTTTATACATAGAAGGAAGTGGGTTTAAATTAATTTCTTGCACTAATGTATGACAAATAAAATCATGAAAACTACCATCATCATGTAAAATCTTAACAACTTTACCATTAATAGTACCTTGCATGCAAAGTAAAGAATGGATAGAAATTGTGTTACCCAAGGTACTTAGCTCCTTTTCGAGTTCTTCTTCACTCTAGTCAGGTTGAATATCTTCAGAAACCACCTCCATGTTGTGTACTTGAGCTCCAACAGGCTTCATGTTGTTAGTTCAGAACTTACATTTAGCTTTAGTATGACCAACTTACCACAATATCCGCAAGTGATATGGGACCTATTTTCTTGAGCACCCATCATTATAGTTTGAAGGTTGGGAGGTATTGTAGGTTAAAAAGCAGGTGTCTTGATTACTGGTGAGAAATTGGATTGAGGAGGGTGTTGAAAAGTAGGTGGGCATTTAAAATACTAGTGAAGGGATGCTTGAAAGGAAAATTGGGCTTGATTGGTGGTTTTCATTCACGTGTTTGTTGTAAGTGAATGGACTTCGTAATAGATTGAAACTTCTTCTAAGAATCATGTGCGAAAGAAAAAACTTCATAGAGGATGGTGGGATGTAGTGAGTTGAGGTTGCCTTTGATTCCCATCTCCAAACCATCTTCGTATTTCCATTGCAGGGTATCTTCAAGAATCATTTCAAGCGAACGAATAAGTAATAGTCATTGCCAAAAACATTGAGTATAGGTAGACATAGTATCTTCATCTTTCCATCCAAATATTATCCATGATCGACATGCATGTAGGTTGAAATGAGGAGGAAGGAAGCACTTCTTGATCTTTTCTTGAAATGCTTTCCATGTGGTGGGATGATTGGTGCTATGGCGCAAAACATTCCACCATAACTCGGCCTTACCCACCAAATAGTTGGTTACAAAGTTCATTTTTTCACTTTCAGAGTATGATTGATCAAAATAGAAGTAATCAAACTGAGATAGCGATGAAAGAGAAAATTGGCCATTATTTTGCCTATCGAATCGTGAAAATAAAAAATTTTTAGCACCAACCTTGGACTGCATACCTTGTTTTTGAATAGTGGTAATGGACTTCAATACCCTAACTAGATTACTATCATCACTTTGCAGTTGCTCGAGTGTAGCATCCTGTTCCTTAATCTTGTTTTGGGCACGTTGGAGTTTATGCTGCAAAAGTTCTTATTGTTGCTTGATTGGTACCTCGAGTAGGGGTGAGCAACCAAAATCATCGGTAGTATGGCTAGGGTCCATGGCCTTATGTAGAGAATAAAAACCTAGTTTTGGACCGGACGGTTGAGACAATTATTGATTAGTGAGAAGATGCCAAGAATCATGATTAGAAGTCAAGAAACCACCTTCCCAGATGTGCCTTGGCTCTGATACCACTGTTGATCTTCGCATTCTGCATACGCATGTATGTAGAGGAAAGTAGAGAAACAAAATCTCACAAAAGTACTCAGAGAATAGAAAGAGACAAGAGATTAGACACCAGATTGGGTATAATCTCCCCCTACATACTCTAATGGATGAGTCTATCAGAGTATGTGTATTTATAGGTATTTCTCATTGTAGAGGAGGTACTGGGGTGGCTTCTTTTAACAAATGCAGGCAATATGAACTTCCAGTAGTTCGCCTACTCAAGGGAGGTTCTCCTTAGGAAAATATACCCTTTAACATTTCTATGAGCACACAGAGAGCAATAATTGCACAATATTGTAAATACTCAAAAAGAAGATTATTGACAAATGACAATAGTGAAGGATGAAACCAATCCTTATTCCGAACAGATGATTACAATGTAGGCAAAAAAAGTGCTTCAAAAGTTGATGCTCTGTGCTAACATGTCAATCTAGAACTAATCAGAATCAACACAAGAGATTCGTCCAACCCAATGAACACAAGTAGACGAAGTCTTGCTTTGATGAGTACAACCATATGAAGACTTGCTCTATGGGGAAGAGCATAGAAACACCATTGATTCACCGAATGAAAAAACCAAACCAAGGTGCTTGTTCACACTAAAAAGCTATTAGCCCTCCACTAGGAATTCCACACTCTGTATCCTCACCATAGAGTGACTTCCTACAGTAGGCTTGTAGCCACAAAGTGCAAAGAGAGGACCCAAAGAGATGCCCGAAATACGTCGTGTACGTGTATCCCCAATGAGTTCTAGTCCATTGCTTTTATAGGCTCCAATAGGCAAAGAGGACCTTGTTGATTTCCCAAGTTCACTAAATATGCGCTAATTGATTGCCCCAAAATTGGAGGGCTAGATCAAATATGGTACTCGCCACCAGTTCTGAATTGGATCCTCAAAAATAGGAAGTCATCATGAATGGTTAGTGGCAACAGTCATTTACCTTTTTACCTTTTATGGTCACTTTTGAATACAAGCTGAGGTCTCTCTCTTAACAAAACAAATCACTTGGATTGGACATCTCAGTTCATTTATGAGCTCCTCAACAAAGATTGTTTGATCGTCATTATGTGCCACCCGTGACATTGTAATGACCCTTAGAAGCACATCCTTCACATAATTCACATAATTCTTGTAGTAGTTTTTGACCATCTGATCACCAAAGAAATCATCTTTTGATGTCCTGGAAGCTCCAACATCATCTTTTGTCTATCTTACATATTGAGTAATGGAAGGTGGTGAGTGGTGTGGGTGGGGTGGGGAGTGGTGGCAGGTGTGTGAGTGGTGGGAGGTGGTGGGTGGTGTGCGTGGAGTTGAGGGTTGGTGGAGTGGAGCGTGGTGCAGTGGAGGTTGGGTGGAGCGGAGGGTGGGTGGAGTGGAGGGTGGGTGGAGTTGAGGGTGGGCGGAGTGGAGGGTGGGTGGAGTTGGGGGAGGGTGGAGTGGAGGGAGGGTGGAGTTGAGGGTGGGTGGAGTGGAGGGTGGGTGGAGTTGGGGGGAGGGTGGAGTGGAGGGAGGGTGGGTGGAGTGGAGGGTGGGTGGAGTTGAGGGTGGAGGGTGGGTGGAGTTGAGGGTGGGTGGAGTTGGGATTGCCATGGGTGGAGTGGAGTTGAGGGTGGGTGGAGTGGAGGGTGGGTGGAGTTGAGGGTGGGTTCCGTTGAGGATGGCGGAGTGGAGGGTGGATGGAGTGGAGGGTGGATGGAGTGGAGGGTGGGTGGAGTTGAGGGTGGGTGGAGTTGGGGTTGCCATGGGTGGAGTGGAGTTGAGGGTGGGTGGAGTTGGGGTTGCCATGGGTGGAGTGGAGTTGAGGGTGGGTGGAGTTGAGGGTGGGTGGGGTTGAGGGTGGGTGGAGTAGAGGGTGGGTGGAGTGGAGGGTGGGTGGAGTTGGCGTTGCCGTGGGTGGAGTGGAGTTGAGGGTGGGTGGAGTGGAGGGTGGGAGGAGTTGAGGGTGGGTGGGTGGAGTGGAGGGTGGGTGGAATGGAGGGTGGGTGGAGTTGAGGGTGGGTGGAGTGGAGGGTGGGTGGAGTGGTGGGTGGTGTGGGTGGAGTGGTGGGAGGTGGTGGGTGGTGTGGGTGGAGTGATTGGGGGTGGTGGGTGCAGGAAGGGGAGGTGGGGGCTATGGGGAGGAGTGGGTGGGGGTGGCCGCAGGCGGATGCAGGAAGGGGAGCAAGAGACGGATTTCCATATATCCTCTTGAAAGCATACCTCACCTTGTCAAGGGTGATTGCTAGATTTTGAAGCCTTGTATTCAAAACACCATCTACGTGTGACGTAAAAAACAACTTCCTATATGCATACATATGGATGGCCACATATAGAGCTTAGAGGATCCTTGCACAGTTCATCCCTTAGCCAAAGAAGGGACTGCTGCAAACTTTTTCAATGTTCCCTTCTTGAGATGGTTCATGCTCACGTATTCTACACTCAAATTCTTGCAGATCCTCTTTTGAGATGAACTGAGACACTCCGGCAAGAAGATCTGTCACAACTGAATTGTCCTACTTCCATATCAAACCCACAACATCTACAGGCTTCAACATCCGTAGAGGGGGGGGGGTGGTAGCGGGGACTGTGGGTGGGAATAGGAGGGGGTGGTGGGGCTGCGAGGACTGCGAGTGGGGCTATGGGCGGGGTAGTGGGGGGTGTAGGAAGGGGGTGGCAGGGGCTGCGAGCGACTGCGGGTGGGGATGGCAGTGGGGAATGCACGTGGGAGTAGGAGGGGGTGGTGGGGGAAATTGCGGGTGGGAGGGAGACTAGGCAGGGGTTGGGATTATGAGGTTGCACAAAGAGAGAGAGAGAGAGAGAGAGAGAGAGAGAGAGAGAGAGAGAGAGAGAGAGAGAGAGAGAGAGAGAGAGAGAGAGAGAGAGAGAGAGATTCCAAGCAGTTTTAGTGGAAGACAATCTTCCGCTTTACACCTGCAAAACAAATGATATGGCTATATATAAAACACTATTTCAAACACAAATCATATGAGGTTTATTGAATTGCCATGGACCATTTCACATCACATTCACTTGTCCTGAAGGTGCATAGTTCAGTGGATCAATTCCAAGTGCCAATTTTCCAAATGACTGTGCATGGGAGGTGCTCTAAATAATGTGAGGTGAATTGCAATTACATTTGGCTAGCAAAATTCTAATAGTGATGGAAGCAACAGGTCAAAGACAAACTCTCAAATTAGCATCCATTTCAGATTCTAGATTTGATTCTACACATTTTGGATATGAAATAAAACAAATCACGACATACATCAAACAGTTGCGAATATATTACCTTTACATTAAGAGATAATCTTTCAAACCTTAATCTCAACTCGCCATGAAGTTGTACATATCCAAGCACACCCATACTTGATGTATTTACCTCTGCAATAAACACTTTTGCGCATGAGCCTTTCCCAATACAAGTATCAGCCATCGAACTTCCAACGCTGCTAAATGTAATTGTTTTCTCTGAATTCTTCTCTTCGCTACTAGAAAACTATTTTGTTTCTGATAAATTATTTTAAGCATCGTAAGGTGCAAAAGCTTCGAAACGATAAACACACGCATCCAACGTCTCCTTATGATAGTATATGGTGCACTCGGTTCATTTCTGGTCAGCTCTCATAAGGATTTGCACATTCACAATCGATGTCTCCTACAATTAATGCGCAAACGTCAATATGATGATAAGACCTCATGAATTTCCAATGACATGCGTAGCGAAAAGGGATAATAATCGTATATCAGGAAGGATTCTGCTGCTGTCTCTCAGTATTTCTAAGATGGACTCCTTGACCTTATTCCATTATAGCTTCCAATTTAATAAATTTTAACAGCAAAGAATGAGAATGGAAACCACTTATCTCCATCTGTTTGATCTTGCCCTGAAGAGATATGCTTCAACGAAAAGGGGAACAAAAAAATATCTGATTGTAGCTCAAAAGCTTTCCCCTCTTCTTAAAAGATGAACCTTGTTGATCGACCAGGATGTCCTCCTTAGGGCCTTCAATTCTAATGGTTTCCTTCTTCACTCATGAAGACCAGAACGCCTTAAGCCAAAGAAGCAAAAAAAGGAATTCGTCACCAAACTAAGAGAGATCTCCACATGCTTTGTGTTTTTTCTGCATATATGATCGTTTTGTGATCTTCACCGCACTATCTCTCTTTGTGTGTTGCTGCAAAAAAATAAAACGGCAGCTATCTTTCCCCTCTTCACTTTTAATGCTTCCGTCTGTTGCGCCAAATCAATACGAAAGTGTTTCCTTCCGTTGTTGGAGCCAAACGATGGCAGAAGTCTGAGCTGCTACCACTATCTTCATCAACCATGGACTTGCCAATTCCACGAAGCCAGGATTGCCCAAATCCTTTATGAAAATCCTTTTACCATTTCTTCATCGAAATCATTAAAAATCTTCAGTCAAATTCATAAGATCGGAGCACATATACCTCTATATTTCTGATCAGCCCGAAGAAGAAGCGTTAGCGGAAAAAGAAGATTAGCTGCCGACACAATAGTGCACTTCTGCATGTACCTGCAAAAAACACATGCACACACAACTGATCACTCACTCTGCACTCAGACATGACACACACACATTCCATGCAGCACGAAAATGCAAACACACACACACACGCACACACACACAAACACTTAAGACCTACTCGTTTGTATTTATTTGTCTTTTATTTTTGTTTACTTCTTTTACTTTTGAATTTTATGTTTTCTTATTTCTATTTTTCTAAGGTTCACATACACTTAGTTTTAAATATACACATGTATGTTTGCACATAATTGCATTTAAATACATCACACGTTCCCATTTGAGTGCACACATATTCTCACTTATAATTGATATGAGAGTTGCACTAGCACAAAACTACCACTTGATTACCCGGTTTCCTTTGAACCATGCATATATATGAACATATGAGTTCATTGATTATCATGCATGCACATTGGTTCGTATGTACATATTTACACGCAAGAGCACATTTTCATATGATATCCACAACTGAACTCACACCTTCGTGTTCATTTTCATTTTCGGGTATACGTTCAAGAAGAAAGCTCTAATGACTCTTGTCAACCAATCCCTACTTGCAAAAGTAAATATTACAAATGAATTCATCAAATACACATCGTTTCAAGACAATTCGTATGATAAATAAGAGATTTAAAAACTCTTGAATTCAAGGTTTTGTCATCTTTCATCTAAGTAATGGAGAGAGAATCTCTCCAACCATGCTCTACAACACCATTTTGCAAAGGTGTATATGGCATGGTACACTGGTGTCAAATTCCTCTTTTACAAAGAAAAGCATTAAAATCATGTGACATGTATTCCTTGCCACGATCTATGCAAAGACTCAAAAGCTTGTTTCTAGAAAATGTTTTAGCCATAGCTAAAAATGCTTTGAAGAACAACAATACGTCATTCTTTGTTTTCATAGGACTATCTTTTTTTGTGCTATTTGTCTGACTATCTTTTGGAAAGGAAGCATGATGCATTTTCCAAGATTGAAATCCTACATGCATGGTTTGCAATGTACGTAAATGTTAGCCAACCAATAACCATGTCCTTCTTTTGCAATTAAACCAAACTATTGAAGTCCAAGTCACCTAAACAAGCATGCCAAAGCTCCATTTCAGCCATAAGGGAACTATGGGCAACCAAGGCATTTGAGGCAGCCCTCTTGTATGTATCCAAGTGATACAAACCACTGAATATTTTATCTGACATCAAGATAGTATCACTATTTTTGAAATCATGAACCTTAGACATATCATCAACATAGTTTACATGAATTCCATCATTGACAATAAAAGGAATAGTAATTAGGTTCTTCTTGATACTAGGTGCATACAGTGCAGTTTTGGAAAGAATGATAGCTCCGTTTGTAGCCATAAGATCAATTTCTCACACTCCAATGATATGATAAGATGCATTGTCTGCCCATACCACATATCCTTTTTTGGGTGCATCTTTTAAATATGCAAAAAAAAAGCTTTTCCATGAATCATGTGCTTTGAAACACCACTATTAAAGAACCAATTCAAATAACTCTCACTCACAACCATATATTTAGAATGACTGATGCATCATAATGATAAGTAACAATACATACCTAAAACTTTCAAGCCATTTTGATGTGATTGTTCAACAATACACATGCTATATCCCTTCTTCTTTTAATTACACTTAACAAGATTTCTACACTCATCAATAGTATGCTAGCCTTCTTGCAATAACTGTATCTCTTCTTCTTCTACAAATCAACATCATTAGAGGAATGAGTGGAGTAAAAAGGTTGAGGCTTTGATTTTAATGAACCCAAAGTTGAGACCTTCTTGCTTTTCCCTTTTTGTGAGAGAGTAAGTGCTTGTGGTGCCTGAACCAAACCACCGCTATTCACTCTAGATTTCTCTTCTTGCAAAAGAAGAGACACAACCTCATGAAAGGCATATGAATTTCGATTCCATTTTGCAACCGAAAGGATTGTAGTGGCAAAGCTTTTAAAAGAATTTGGTAATCCTTTCAACAATGTAGAAATGAGTGATGCATCCGGAGTCATCTCATCTATGTTTTCAATTTTCTTTCTCAAGTCCTTGATATCTATCACATACACATACACACAATGGTTTTCAACCACATGCACATCCTCAAGTTGCTTCCTCAAGTATGCAACAATTTCTGCATTATGCATGACATAAAAAGAAGTAAGAGTGTCCCATTCTTGTCTTGATGTAGAACATGACGGAACTATATGACCCTTCACGAAAAGGGCAATCAAACCATAAGCTTCAAAATCTTTGCAATCCCATCTATGTTTGTCCTATGTAGGTTGAGAAGGAGTAACCACTAGAGTTGAAAAGAAAATGCTCCATTTGTGATAGTAGATTCTGAAGTAGATGAGCTTAGGGTCTTGCATCTATATCTTCCACTATGTTCCTTAGTTGTTTTGCAAAAAGAATATGTTTCATCATGTAAAACCACATTGAAAATTTGGTCCCATCAAGCTTATCTTCAACTTGAAGCATGCCAAACAAGTCATTCTTGCCTACCATTTCACTAAAGAAAAAGAATGGTACATGATATTTATTTCAATGGAAGCTGGAATTAATGCCAAAATTTCAGCTCACCATCCTGATGGAAGTTTGTACTGCAAAAACGACTTCACATTGGGGGTAAAGATTTAGCTCAACTGATGGAAATGCTTTCTAAGCCATGAAAATCATCACTGCCAAAAGTGCATGTGTGCTCTTACACAAAATGTATTGGACAAAGGAGACCATCCTAAATCTCACATTTGATGTGACTTCTTTATCTCTTGATTGGTTGAGAATTCGGAGAAACTAATGCTTTGATTGTGCTCAGAACATGTCAAAACCCTATGATTGAATATCTTCTTGCTTAATTCTAATATCGAGATGTCATGTTTTGAATTGATGATATCATCTATGACATCATGAGTCTGTAACCGTCATTGATGAACAAGAGGGGTTAGCCACATACATACTCAATCTTGCCAATGCTAGTCTTGGAAGTGCAAGAAGTCATGATCACCAAGTACTCTTAAAGTTCTAATTCGAATTTTAGTCTTGTCCTTGTTCTAGTCTTGTTTAGTCTTGTATCTTTGACATTCTATTTTGTCTTGTTGTATCTCATATATGGGATCCTATTCAGTTATTTCTTGTGTCTAGTTCATCTCGCTGAAGGGAGTTCTCAATCAAAGGTTTTGAGTCTAGAGTCTTGAACAAAGATCTAGGATTTTTTGATATTATGTAGTCACGTTTACCTTTACAATCAAGGATTTTTGAAACTTTAGCTAAATTTTAGTTTATAGCTTTTTTCACTTTATAGCTAATGAATTTTGTTGAATCAATTCTTATCTCTATGACTCAGAATCATTATTCTTACTTCACTCTAGGTATTGGATAAGAACACTTGAATTTCAAACTAGGACTTAGAACAAAATTCTTGATTCTCACTCTAGAGTTCCAAAGGTAGAGTTGGATTCTTAATCTAAGGTTTGAATTTTACTCTAGTGTATCTCTAGAACTTTACTCTAGTGTATCTCTTTTTGCTTGTCACTTGGATCTTAATTTTTTCTTTTTACTTTCGTATTTTTTCACTCTCTTAATGCCTTCTTTCTCTAAAGCTTATCTATATTTCATTACAATTTAGCAATTCTCTTTCTTTTCTATTTAATTTCTCTATTTTTCTTTCCTACTCTAATATTTTGTTCTATTTTTTAATTAAGTACCAGTTAAGGTGCTTCTTTGAAATATGTTTTCTTTTGCTTTTATTGAATATTTGAGTCTTTTAAGATATTATTATTTTAAGGGTTTTGTACCTTTTTTTAATCAAAATTTGAATAAACAATTGCAAAATTTGCTATCTAGAATAAGTGATAGAAGCTACACATCATGAATTTCTAACCTAATGCAAAGTAGAATGCGTTTTTGCAAGCAATAAAAACATCCTTTCGATTTCAATGAGGGTTTACAATGAAGATATTGAAAAACCTTGAAATTCAAATTAACAAGAAGTTTGCTTAAATACAAAAATAACTAAGTATTGCTAGTATATGATCAATGTCTACCCCTCATGATTGTATACACATTTTGTAAGGCCCCCTTTATGAGGAGAATCCAAGCGTGCATTACCCAATTGATGGGAATCCCAACTTGAATGTTGGATGAAGGTCATATTGGACCATGTAAGCTATTATAAGGAAAGGGAGTTACCAGGATCCCCAATTGTGGGGTCCAAGGGGGCCAGCGGGCCCCCTGGCTGGGGGTCCCAGGGGGCCAGCGGGCCCCCTGGTGGGGGTCCGGGGGCAGCGCCCCCGGCGCGACGGTAAAGGGAATATTCCATGGAATATTCCCTGTCAGAGTCAGAAATCATTTATATTTGTTAGGTCGGTTCAACCAGTCTAAGCCGTGTATGGCAATTACGCGGCCGGTGGCCGCCCACGCTCTAGTGCCCATGTATAGCCGTCCATGGCAGGCCACCCATGATCCTATATATACATGACTTCTGCACTACCTAAGACACCGAGTTGATCCAGCATACCTCTACCTTGTATCTCCCTATCTAGAGTTGTCTAGATCACCATTTAAGCTCTACCTTGAGAGCGCACGGGTGCACAACGCTATCATCTTTGTACTTGCTGCTAGTAGAAAATTGTTGAGATTCTCGTATATCTGTTATCTTCTCTGCTATTGCTCCTGTGTTATATTGCGTAACTATTGTCTTACATGGTATCAGAGCTGTAAGGTTCGAATAGCTTGAGAAGTATCATTATTTTAGCCTACTAGCAGACTAGAATATCAGTAGATTATTCGAGTGATTACATGATGGCTTCATCGTCGAACAGTAGTCTTGGTGCTTCAGCTAATGTTAATGCTGCACCTATTGGAATTCGTCCACCTGCATTCACTGAAGGGAAGCTGGATGGAACCAACTATACACTCTAGAAGTTCAAAATTTCTACAATTTTGGACTCCTATGAATTACTTGACACTATCATGGGACCGATGGGATTGGATCCAGAGCCTATACCAGTTGAAGATCCAACAAATTCAAGATTGATGATTCAGCCAGATCCAGATCTTCTACGAGCTTGGAAGAGGCGGAATGCTGATGCATTATGTGCGATTGTCACTAGTGTAAGTGATTCTGTGCTTACTTTAGTTCAACATACTACTAAAGCACATGAGGCTTGGGGCATATTGGCTCGACAATATGAGACCAAGAACCACACTAGGATACAGAATTTAAAAAATCAGTTGGCAAATGAAAAGCATTCTGATTCTGAAAAGGCTGAAGATTTTATCAAACGGATAAAGCATCTTCAAGATCAATTGGTTGCAGTTGGTGTTGTTATAACACTAGAAGAGCTGGCTCGAAGATCTGTACGTGTTCTTCCAGCAAAGTATGATGGACTAGTAACAGCCCTTAACACTCAGGTAAGGCCAACTCCTCTTACATTTGAAGAGTTTTGTGCCATGCTTTTAGAAGAAGAGATGCGGCTGAAGAATCAGCAAAGTACAACTGATGCTGCATTCTCAGCAAATGCAAAAGGTAAAGGCTCTTCAGAGGGATCAAAGAAGAAGCCAAAGAAGAAAAAGTTCACAGGAAGTTGCTTCTATTGTGAAAAGAAAGGCCATGCCATCAAGGATTGAAGAAAGAAGCAAGCTGATGAACGGAATGGGACTATAAAATCATCATGGAAGAACAAAGAGTCTGCAAACAACAAAGAGCTGGAACTTTGGGTAGCTATTGAAGAGGTATGTTCATCTGCTCAAGCTCGTGTTGATGAGCCATGGATTTTAGATAGTGGAGATTCTCGCCATATGACTAGTAAAAAGGATTGGTATAGTTCCCTAGTGCCTCTGCTGGAATCCATCAATGGAGTGGTGGGAAATGACTCCAAGTGTCCAGCTGAAGGAACTGGAACCATCTCTTTTATCACTTCTCCAGGCGTTGAGAAAAAGTTATCCGATGTTCTCTATGTACCTACACTCAAAAGAAATTTGTTGTCAGTTTCTGCAATAACAGATCATGGACTCGAAGTTCACTTCAATAAGAGTGGTGCGGAAATCATGGATTCATCAGGTAATGTTGTAGGTAAAGGCATACGATGGGATAACTTGTATGAGTTAAGTGCTTTAACTGCTACAGAAGATAAAGATGTAAGCAGGTTATGGCACCGACAATTTGGGCATCTCGGATTTGCAGTTTTGAAGGAGATGCAACGAACAGGGATGGTTGCTCATATGCCTGCATTTTCAGAGTTGCAGGAACCTTGTGAAGATTGTATGATGGGCAAGCAACAACGAAAGGCATTTCCAAGAGAGACCAGCAATGGATCTCAAGCTCCTCTAGAGTTGGTACATGCTGATCTCTGCGGTAAAATGTCTACACCTGCTTTAGGAGGATCTTTCTACTTCTTGCTGTTAGTCGAGGATTATAGTAGAAAGATGTGCGTTTATTTCATTCGAGAGAAGGCTGATGCTTTTGAAAAATTTAAAACGTGGCATAAGTATGTAGAAAATGAATCAGGAACGAAACTGAAGAAATTTAGAACAGATAGAGGAGGTGAATTCTTGTCAACAGAATTCAATAATTACTGTAAGGAGCATGGTGTGAAAAGGCAACTTACCACAGCTCATACACCCCAACAAAATGGCGTTGTTGAGCGTAGGAATAGGACAGTAGTTGAAATGGCTCGTTGTATGTTGAAGGCTCAAGACATGCCTGATTCATTCTGGGCAGAAGCAGTCAATACAGCAGTCTACATCCTCAATCGAAGCTACACAAAAGCATTGAAGGGGATGACTCCTCAAGAAGCATATTCTGGTAAAAAGCCTTCAGTTTTTCATTCCAAAATTTTTGGTTGTTTCTGTTATGCACATATTCCTGATTCAACAAGATCAAAGTTGGATTCAAAAAGCAAAAAGTGTGTCTTCCTAGGATATAGTGAAGAGTCTAAAGCATACAGGTTATGGGATCCTGAGGCAAGGAAGATTTTTGTCAGCCGAGATGTGGTGTTTGATGAACGACCACACTTAGTAGAAGATAAAGGTAAATCTACTATCTCATCGAGCGGAGAAATATCTCACCTTGTGCCTATCAAAAGACAGGTTAAAGTTGAGGAGGAGGAAACATCTGATGGAGAAATTTCCTCAATAAAAAGCCAACCAGTTGTAGCTGCACAGTGTAAGCCACTACCAAAGTGGGCACAACAGCTCTTTGATGATCACAATTCACATGTAGATGTACCAGAATCATCATCCGATGGATTACGAAGATCAAAGAGAATAGAGGAGCAAAGAAGAGCCTCAGAACACATTGTTAACATGGCTCTAATGGCAGATATCATGGGTTCGATAAAGGAACCTACCACCATTGAAGAAGCCATTGATGATCCAGATTGGAGAGCGGCAATGCAGTATGAGTATTATAGTATACTCAAAAATGATACATGGGATCTAGTCGACTTGCTGCCAAAGAAGAAGGTAATAGGTACTAAATGGATTTGGAAAGCTAAGTATAAAGCTGATGGAACATTAGAAAAGTATAAGGCACGATTAGTTGCACAGGGTTTTTCATAGATTGAAGGATTTGATGTTCAAGAAACTTTTGCACCAACAACGCACATGAAAACTATTCGGACGGTACTTGTAGTAGCTGCACAAAAGTCTTGGCCTATTTTCCAGATGGATGTCAAATCTGCATTTTTGAATGGTCACCTCAAGGAGGAGGTATATGTATCTCAACCACCAGGTTTTGAGGTGCCCAATTCAGAAAATAAAGTTTGCAGGTTGAAGAAAGCTTTGTATGGACTTAAGCAAGCTCCACGGGCTTGGTATCAACGAATAGATCATTTTTTCAAAAATATGGGTTTTGAAAGAAGTACTTCTGATGCTAACTTGTATGTAACGAAAAGGGATAGCAAGCTAGTTGTTGTCATTGTATATGTAGATGATTTGATCATTACAGGAGATCATCAGGAACTCATCAATCAAGCTCGGATCAGCTTGGGAACTGAGTTTGAAATGATAGACTTAGGTCTACTCCATTTTTTTCTGGGAATTGAAGTATGGCAAAGGAAGGATGGCATTTTCATCTCACAACAAAAATATTCCAAAGAAATTCTCAAGGCATTTGGAATGATGGACTGCAAACCAACTAGCACACCTATGGAGGTAAATCATAAGCTATCTATGGATGATAACATGCTTGATGTAGATGCTAAGAAGTATAGGAAGCTCGTTGGAAGTCTTATTTTTCTCTGCAACACTAGACCAGACATTTGCTATGCTGTTGGAGTGTTAAGCAGGTTTTCCAACAAACCTAAGGAGAGTCACTGGAATGCTGGAATGCAAATTCTAAGGTACATTGCAGGAACCTTGGATTTTGGTATTTTGTATACCACAGGTGATACACTCCAAGGATATTGTGATTCAGATTGGGCTGGAGATTGTGATTCTAGAAAATCAGTTTCTGGATATTGTTTCTCACTTGGTTCAGGAATATTTTCTTGGGTAAGTAGGAAGCAACCAACTCTCGCACTCTCCTCCACTGAAGCAGAGTACAAAGCAGCTTGTTTTGCTTCTTGTGAGGCAGTCTGGTTAAGGAGAATTCTTGCAGATCTAGGCTTTCCATCAAATATGCCAATTGTACTCAAGTGTGATAATCAAAGTTGTATGGCTATTGCAAAGAACCCAGTATTTCATGCTCACACCAAGCACATAGAAGTACAGTACCATTACATTCGTGAGCTAATTGAAGATGAAATTGTGGAGCTAGAATATTGCCCAACAGAGGCAAATTGTGCTGACATATTCACTAAAGCACTTGGAAGAGAGCAGCTCAACAAGAATCTTCAACAGATGGGCATAGGACCGAGACCTACTTGATTTATCATCGGTAAACATTGAGGGGGGGTGTTAGTATATGATCAATGTCTACCCCTCATGATTGTATGCACATTTTGTCAGGCCCCCTTTATGAGGAGAAGCCAAGTGTGCATTACCCAATTGATGGGAATCCCAACTTGAATGTTGGATGAAGGTCATATTGGACCATGTAAGATATTATAAGGAAAGGGAGTTACCAGGGTCCCCAATTGTGGGGTCCGGGGCAGCGGTGAGAAGCCCCGGCTGGGGGGTCCAAGGGGGCTAGCGGGCCCCCTGGCTGGGGGGTCCCAGGGGGCAGCGCCCCCGGCGCAACGGTAAAGGGAATATTCCATGGAATATTCCCTGTCGGAGTCAGAAATCATTTATATTTGTTAGGTCGGTTCAACCAGTCTAAGCCGTGTATGGCAATTACGCGGGCGGTGGCCGCCCACACTCTACTGCCCATGTATAACCGTCCATGGCAGGCCACCCATGATCCTATATATATACATGACTTCTGCACTATCTAAGACACCGAGTTGAGCCAGCATACCTCTACCTTGTATCTCCCTATCTAGAGTTGTCTAGATCACCATTTAAGCTCTACCTTGAGAGCGCACGGGTGGACAACGCCATCATCTTTGTACTTGCTGCTAGTAGAAAATTGTTGAGATTCTCCTATATCTGTTATCTTCTTTGCTATTGCTCTTGTGTTATATTGCGTAACTATTGTCTTACAAGTATGTCATGTGTTTCACCTTCTATTGAGGGTGTGGATGACACACAAAGGATTCCAACAACAATTGCTAGATTGTCGTGGAGTGTAATGTCGAGTTCAAAGTGTCAAAAGTAAGGAGGGGAATGAAAGGCCGGGTGGATTAGTTCTTGCCATCTTTCTATCACGCCATCACATGTAGTTCTAGGCATACGGGGTAGATCCCCTCATGCATTTCAAGAGAAGGAGTGATGGATGAGGGATGAGAAAATTTGAAGTTGAAGGAAGTGAATATATGTGCATTTCTATGGAGTGTATGCATCATAACATCATTTGGAATGGAGACATTAGAAGGGGCCAGTGAAGATACATTACTTCCATTACTTTCAATGCGCAATACAATGAATGAATACAATATGAAGTAACTCTCTAGCGATTAATACAATCCGACTAACAATGGTATAATTGAAAACAATGATGCAATCGTGTCAGGTAAATTCAATCTCTCTAACAAAAAATATCTAAATCTAAATCTAGTGGTGGAAGAAATCCCTGAAATCAAAGTGCCCATTGTGGCTCAGATGAAGAAAAATGCCTCCTACCTCAATCTTTTAAGAGTCTATTCCAACGTTTTTCAAATCAACTACTAACTTCCAATCCCGTGAGAAAATCTTCAATCAAAAACTTAACAAATTCAAATCAGTTCCATAGGTTTGTAGAAAAGACAACAGAAAAAAAGATTAGTACAAGTTTGTAAAATTCATAACATACATGTTTTTATTTTATTTCGTTCATTCATATATACTTTTATTTGAATTTACTATTTTCTTACCTTTTTCATTTATTTCTTTATTTATCAAAATTTCTCTTGAATTTAATTGTTCCTTTTGTTTGAATTACTTCATAATCTATTCCTATCTTGTTATATATGTTTCTTATTTTATTTTTGTTTTTTAATTCCTTTTATTTACTTTTATCTTGTATTTCTTTTATCATTTTCCGCTTACTTCTTTTCCTTTCATCCTTAAGTTTTATTATTCTAATCTATTAATTTCTTTTAGCTAATTTATTCATTCTAAATTCCACTTTTAGTTCAATGCCTATGAAATGTAATTAATAGTTTGTAAAAAAAACAATAAAAAATAAGAAAATGTTTATTCGATGTGCCTAATAAATTCATTAAATAAGAAAATTAATAGTAAAAAGAACACAAAAGTGTGCTCTCTCTCTCTCTCGTATACTGACCTTATTCTCTCTCTCTCTATCTATCTATATATATATATATATATATATATCTATTTTCATATATATATATATATATATATATATATATATATATATATATATATATATATATATATATATATATATATATATATATATATATATATATATATATATATATATATATGTGTGTGTGTGTGTGTGTGTGTGTGTGTTCACATTGTCATCTGTCCTGAACAAAGCCACATGCTCTAATACGATTCGTGTACATCTAGAACAATGCAGATGTTTTCTTATAATCACATTATATTCTTTTTCTGAAAGAGGATCAATATCATGATGGCATGGCCAAAATTGACCCCAATAATAAGGATTTACATTAAAACTATAGTTAGTATCCGCATCACATGAACGACCGAGATAAATCAGATCAAGAAAAGAAGAGAGTATAAGAAATGGTTTGAAAAATCTACCTCTGACATAGCCATGACCAATCTGTCACTTAAATAGAGAGCTGGAAATTGGAAATTTGTTATCTAAGGTCGCTGGACCAAGCAGGCAAACAATAACGAAGTGGGCCAATGATTATGGAGTATCACAAAGGCAATGATCGAGAAGATCGTATTTCACTTATAATAAGTACTGCGTGACAAAAGGTACTTCATTTGATTATGTGATCAGTGAACTTGAGCTATCTTGAGAGATAGTTTGCAATCGACACAGAAATATCATAAAAATAGTAATGGGAAATCTTATCAATGAATCTGTGATGCATCCTAAGATATCAACCTCGTACCAACCATTTATTAATTAACTTTTCGTTATCTTTTGTTTTGCATTAGAAAGCCTTTTCTCTCTCTCTCTCTCTCAATAATGGGAGGCTTCAAAGGGCGTTCTAAGAATGATCCTACACAGACAAGAATATCCGAATCAATTTTCTTTATAAAAGAGGCGTAAGGATTTTCAGGAGTCACAAACAGTATTCAACTTCTTTTCTGGCATAAAATAATGAGTCTGTGCTCTACCAAAACATAACGACGATCCCATGTCTGGAAGCTTGTGGCTCCGCGAGATGAGGGAGACAATAAGAGACGGAAAGAGAAAGGGATGCCTTTATCGACGATGAAAAAACGTGGAAAGAGGACGTGTATCTTTTTGCTTTACCGAACAATCCAGTACTGTACTTTTTTTTAATAAAAAAATCCATTATTCTTTTTTGGAGGAGTACAATGAACTGAAAACACACACACCCACACGCAACCTTGTAAGGTAGGGGCATCCATGTGTGAGAAACTCATTGATACATGTGAAGACAACACTTGAAGTCACAAATTCCTTCTTAACACTCCAAGGCGTCAAACCACTTGGTTAGGCGGTCTTCGATGAATCTTCGATTTTTTTCTTATCATCGATCCACAAAAATATGTTTTGTTTCCTTCGTTCACTCTTTTGTTCATCTCATGGTTTCGTGTTTCTAGAATCAAACCTACATTGAAAATATATTACTTATTTACTACTCGCAGTCAATAGTGCAGCAGTAGTCGTTCTGTAAAATAGATAAACACATTGCGACAGACGTTCCTAGGAACGATAATGATTGAGGATCTCATGACTCTCAAGGTCTTTAACTTCAGGCATTAATCCTTTCAGTTTTACTTTTCTTTTCCTTTAATGAATACAAGTCTGAGAGAGTAGGCCGAACTTCTTTTATTAAAAAAAAAAAGAGATCTTTCAAGTTTCACTTCTCACAAAATTCGCAACACTTGCTGGGGAATCCTGGACAACTACAATAAGCCCATCATTAACATAGATTTTAAGTGACTTCATTTAGTGAATGCTTTTTATCCGTGCTTGAGCGATCGAGACTCTATGCGGGATCATTGTGAGCATGTGTTGGACAATAAAAAATCCTGCGTTATGAATGATATGTTTGTTGATAAGGGCTTTTGTAAAAGAATAACACAGAAAAATAATAAAATAAATTTACATAACCTTTTTACAAGAGAAAATGATCAAAGAGCTCATGAGATTTGATTGGAAATCACCAACGATTACAAGAGGGACATCAATCAGCATAAAGAGCAGTGATCTGATCTTTATGCGGGATGATGGCGTTTAGCCGCGACAGAGTTATGCGGGATTGTTGAAGGCATGCGTTGAGCAACACCACGTCCTGCGATATGAATGAAATGTCTGCTAATATCTTTTCCGGGAGGGAGAAAAACTAATGATGTGGCATTAGTAAAATGTAAAAACTAATGATGTGGCATTAGTAAATTAAAAGGCTCGCTACACCGCTATAGTGCGTGCAGCATTATCCAAAATTGTCACTATGTCTCTCTCGCTCGTCTCTGAGAATCATGACGGCGCCATAGCTGCGCAGGCTCTACAGAGTGGTATCAGAGCTTGTCTCGAGCCTTCAGAAGCTATGCGTGGAATGCACAAGGGGGCACAACCTTCCACTGATAGAATAAGTACCTGCATGCATGGTTCCAACATAACTCTCATCATCAACTTCGTCCGACTTTATCCTCAGCAACCTCAGGCTAAAAAGGAATCGGCAGTTCTGATTATGCGCAGTGCTATCATTTGCTCTAATGACATCGGTATTTTTGAAGCATCCGGCCATCTTTTATTACGCGAAATCCATTC
Source organism: Ceratopteris richardii (assembly GCA_020310875.1). Taxonomy (NCBI): domain Eukaryota; kingdom Viridiplantae; phylum Streptophyta; class Polypodiopsida; order Polypodiales; family Pteridaceae; genus Ceratopteris; species Ceratopteris richardii. The sequence continues at coordinate 3,481,463 of CM035435.1, read as the reverse complement.
GGACTCCCTGAGCTAATATCCGAGTAACTAACAACAGTAACAGAGCAATTTCCTCACAGCGGAAGTGTCCATGTCATACGAAAACCTCAGATAGTATCCAATGGATAGAGAAATGATGTCGACGCTATCGATGATGGCTTGTTTGAACTCCACTGCTAGAGATTAATTAAATCCTTCCGTCAAAGCTTTTGTAGACAGATTCAAAAATTCCCAACAATCTGACAAACTGAACCGATTCAGTCAATCAATTGCATGTTTACAATGCGAACAACCTGCAACCACTTCTAGGAGGTAGAGAGAATTTTGGTGTACATCAAGTCATGAGGAGTTCTTGAAAAAAGCAGCCATTGTTTTAAAAGTAGATTTAACGGGCACGTGTTTAGACGAACCTGAATTTTGTAGATTCATTGCATATATCAGTCCACACAACTGCTCCCTCGGAAGTTCAAAGAGGAAAATATTAAGAGTAAAAGTTGAAGAAAGCCTTCCACAACAGAGAGAGAGAGAGGTGTCAAGGTTGCAAACAAAGAAAAGAAAAGCTCATAAGCAAGAAAAATAAAGGAATTATTGAGAGGTCTTTTTCATTGTCAGGTACACATTTGGATTTTGTTTTCATTTCGATCACATGTGGCAGATGATGTCATGTATACTCTTGTGAGTCCTTGAATGGACACTAGTCATAGGCTGTGAGACGAATGTATGCATTTTGCGGGTCCTTAATGTGGACAACTCATGTGCCTTGTGAGGTTATATTACCTTGCTGAAAGCCATTGAATTTAAACAAAAACTAAGAGACATGGTGAGGTTTTAAGCTGAGGTATTCTCATCTCTTGGAGATACCCTGGTGGTATAGGTGGAAGGCCAAAGAGAAGGCACTCCAAAGACCTGATTCCTCCTCTACTTTTTTCACTGCTTTTCTTTTCTTTTTCTTTTGAATACCTTCACTTTCCTCTATTAAATTTATACTTATTAATACTTATGAGAGGTTCTTCTTTTCTTGGGTAAATACTCCTACATTTTCTATGTAGTTCTCCTCTTAGTCAAAGTAACTATCCATCACAATGGACTATAGATTGCTGCTGTCCTTGTCTTCTTCTATGACCAGATTAGAGTCACACTCTTCTAGGAAGAGATCACACATGAACAAAGAGATCTTATAGCCCTCCTCATCACAATGAGGCATCCACTCTTCTTCATTGACAACCCTATCCCTAGTGGCTATGATTTTTGCCCAACCACGAGGCTCAACTGCCTCATCTCAAAAGATCATTTAGAAGTAGGCTAGGCCTCTCAGCCATCTCGCTCCTTCAGAAGTTCCTTCTTCTCTCGCTTTTATGCATTTTTCATCTTCCTCTACGAGTTTTCATATCCACAAGTGAGTATCTTCATTCATCCATGATGAATCAAAAGAACTTATAGAATGCAGAGAGACTCAATCTTCTTGCACCTTGTGGATAGGATTCCACTTAGGGGTGGTACATCTTTGAAGGTATAATCCTTCAGATTGACCTTGGTTGTGACCCCTAAGTGATGCATGTTGTCGAAAAGATTTTATCACTCCAACTGGCATTCAAAAAAATTAAAACTTTTCTTCAAATTAGTTATCTCTAAACTCTTAGAGACATGCCTTGTATGAGCTTTTGAATTGATTTAGCTCTCTCTTGAGCATTTTTAGGTTGATAAAGATGGAAAAATCTTCTGACCATAACTAGGAAAGACACTTTAGAAGCACTCACTTTAGGAACCATCACTTTATACAAAGAGACCATTTGAACCCTTTTACTTAATCTTCATTCACACTCTTCATTGCATCCTAAGCATTAGTGTATATGTTTATGTGCATATCTTAAGGGTTAAGATTGTATGTGATTGTGATGATATGTGTAGGGTACCCCATGATTTTGATTATTCTATGATAAAGAACTTTTATCATGTGCCAATGGGCTTATGTATGCCTGGCATAATTGAGCATATGCCCATGTATATGCATATGTATTGATGTTCTATGCATGGGAAAGAATGAATTATGTTTATATATTTATGTGCTTATATGTTCTTGCCTGTTCGTGTTTATGTGTCTTATAACTAAGAATGTATGTTTTCTTGAATTTATATATGACTACTTGTGTATAAGAGTGCTATACACGTACCTATGTATAAATTTATGTTTCCCGAGAATGATCATGCACGTGTTATATATATATATATATATATATATATATATATATATATATATATATATATATATATATATATATATATATATATATATATATATATATATATATATATATATATATATATATATATGTATGTATGTATGTATGTATGTATGTATGTATGTATGTATGTGTGTATGTATATGTATGTGTGTGTCTATATATATATATATATATATATGTGTGTGTGTGTGTGTGTGTGTGTGTGTGTGTTTGTGTGTGTGCATGAATTAATAGATGATCCTAATTGGTTTGATGAATCATTATAAATGGTTAACAATTGAATTAATATATGTTAGGATATGTTTGAATAGATTAATCCTTTTTCATGCATTCTATTTCTCAAGGGGGTGCCATCTAACTCTCGTAAAGCATAGGTATCTATAGAAAAAATAGAAACAACAGAGTAAGGACCAAACCATGGTTTTGTTATTTTTCATGATGGATCATATTGGGTTTCAAAGATACTATCATAAATGAGTACCCAATCCCCAAACTCTATTGATCGTGGCCTAAGTTGATGTTCCTTATCGAAATAAATCTTATTTTTTAGATGTGAGTCGTTTACTTTTTTTAGGCTCGTTTTATATTCTCATTCCCTTGTTCTAATTATCTAATTCTTAAAGTCAATAAATCTTCTAGTGATGGACTATGTTTCCAATCTAAACTCATCCATTTTATTATTTGAGTATGTATAGGAAAAATCGGCTTTTGAAAATACATGGGTTCAGCTGGCATAAAGCCAGTTGTTCTCCTATACAACATCCTGTCGACCCACAAAGCAAATAGTAGATATTTTGGCCATTGCCCAATATCTCCATTGCATGCCTTTGAGATTTCCTTCACTATGGAAGGATGACCTCACTCAATCTTCCCATTCGCTTCTCGGTTGTAGGCTATCGTGAGAGACAAACAAACTCCATGGTGATCAAAGAATTCTCTTTCCTCTCTAGCATCTAGCTCACCTTGATCTGCCACTACTTTCTCAACATATCCAAATCTGGATATCAGTTCTTCTAAAAGGAATAGGTATACATTATAAGTAATGTGGGAGTGAAGTGATTGACTTTCTACATTATTTTTCAAGTCTTCAAGTGCAAGTACTATATATCTCATGTCATTATTGCTTTTAGGCATAGTTACAAGGTCTACTACCCACTTGTAATGAGTACAAGGTGGGCATGTCCGGTGTAAGGGATTTCTATGTTTGACTGAGGAATGTAACTAGCATGTGGCACAAGTTCTCACAATATCTTTCATAGTTACATACATCCTCGGCCACTAATAGGTTTCCTGAATCTTTTCATACATTGCTACAAAACCTTTATGATCATCCCATAGGCTTTCATCCATATCTCTTATAACTTGCACTTGTAAAAGTTTTAATCCTAATACTCTTTGTGGGGTTTTCACCTTCCCTTTAGCATGTCCCCAAAGATATCCATCTTTCAAAAAGAAGTGAAAAGACTTATTTTTCATATTCATGAATAGGCTTGCTAACCACCTTGGGACAGGTTGAAATGTACGTTCATAATAACCTATATCTTTCCATTCTCCCTCATATTCCCCATCTCTAAACTACTCATACATAAATTTAAGGTAGATGCATCATAATTAATCAAATTTATTCCTCAATTTGTTGCTTCTTCATCATCATCGAATTCTTCTCATGAGATCATATCAGCAACGATTTTATGATTTCCAACAATATGTATAAAGACTGATTAATAAATTTGATAAAAGAGATCCATCGTAATATCACAATGTCAGGAGATGAACACTTAGCAGTCATTCCTATTAATGGAAGATAATAAATTTCAACCATTACACTATCTCCAATAAAATATTCTTTATCTATTTTCAAGGCAGTAACTATTCCCCATATCTCTCTTTTAATTTGGGGATAATTTCTATGCATATCATGCAAAAGTTTCACACCAAAGCGAATTGGGTATCTTGGCCCTTTCTCATCATCCTAACCAATGACCCAGCCTATATCAATAGGACTAGAATCAATGGTTAGAATTACAAATTTATTTTTTGAATTATCAATCCTTTTCAAGATTGGAGCATTAATCAGCAATTGCTTCACTCTTCTCATAGTTTTACTATGATCCTCTATCAAGAAGAATTTCTTTCTCTTTCATAGTAGATCAAATAACAGGTTTGCAACACGAGCAAAGTGAGGAATCAAGATTACATAGAAGACATATGCTCCTAAGAATCTCCTCACTTCACTAACATTGCGACACACCTTTGAAATCCCACTTATGGCAGCAAATGTTTGTGGATATGGTCTATGACCATAATGTAAACATAGATGTTCAAGAATCGAAACTTCATTGACACCAAAAGTAGATTTTTCTAAAGACAAAGTCAGTCCAACCTCCTAGAATCTTTGAAAGATTCTTTCATAGTCAAAAATGTGGTTGCAGACAAACTTCCTACATCCAAACGAATCTAAAGTCAGATCCTTTTCCATTTCCACACACCCTTTTATCAGAATATCATCGATAAAAGGCATAATCACTTTGGAAATGAAGTCATGAAAGAACAACTTCATAGCATTCATCATGTGTGCCATGGAATTTGTTGCCCCTTGAGGTAAAGTACACATACGTACTAGATTGAAATGCATTTTCATCATGGTTAGATCTCTCCTTTCAATGGCTAATTGAAACTAGTAATATCTTGAGTACAAGTCACCCATTGAACATATGAAGTCCCGAGAAAATGCCTCTGCAAAGGCATCTACAATGGGTTTTGTTCCTACATTTCTGATACTTACCTTGTTAACAAGCTACAAATCCTAAGTGATGCGTAGCATCCCGTTCTTTTTAGGTACCGTGAACCAGCCATTTGAATATGGTGCTAATTACGATTCTAGGATTCTCATGGCAATCTTCTCCTTGGTATCGGTCGAAGATTCCATGGAATATGTGGTATGGTAAATATGATCATTGGAGCTACAAGCTTTGGATCAACACATCCAATTTCATGTGCGAGTAAGGAAAATGTGTTTCCATGATGCATGATCATCTTTCTAAATTGATCTTTTTCAAGTTCCCAAAGAAATTCTTCTCCAAACTTAATATATTTCATAGTTTCCCCAGTTAATGTATGTCCTATCTTAGATCCATCTCTAAGAATATGATCTTCAGAAACTCATCTAATTATTTCATAGCTCTCTTTAGGCAATGGATGGGCTACGGGTTTGATTGTCTTTTCTACTCTTTTATACTTAGTATCAATAATGACTTCATGATGTTCTACTAAGAAATTAACAATCAGCTAATATTCCTCAATAGAGTCAAGAATGATAAATTTTTATTCTCATTCTTCTTGAAGATCATTCTCATGTTCTGCTATCAAAGTAGAACATTTTGAAAGCTCAATCATGCATTTAATATTTTGTTCAAGTGAAATTAATCCTAAGTTTATGAAATATTCTTCAGTTCTTTTTCTAAATTTATTTTTAAGTGTTCCTTTTTTGATGAAGTGTAAACTAGACGTAGGGGTGCAAACTAAAAATCTCACAAAGACATATACATCAATCCATTGTCCACTATTTTCTCACTCAATGGTGGAATTTAACAAAAATTTCGATTGTAGTAGGCCCCGAATTTGCTCATAGGTGGTGAATCTTCACACACATGTTTGTAAGAGTCCATGGGATTTCTTCTTAGATTTTTCCTATTTCTTGAATGATTGGGACAAATCCACAATACTTGCAAGGAATCCACTCTAGATTTCGAACAGATTCTTGCATATGCTGATCCATCATTCATGGCTTTCGTTTCCATCCTCATTTTTGCTATAAATGGTTGTCTGAGAATCACTTCATACGAGCAATTGTCCTGCACAAAGAAATGAAATTCTTCTTGGACACCTCCTATCATAGTAGGTACATGTGCACATGCACCTAACAAGATTTGTAACCCATTATCGGTTGTTCTCGTTCTCCAACCATGTTCTTTGTCAATGGGTCATCTAAATTTATCGAAGAATTTCTTTGACATTATGTTGATCTCTGAGCCTGAATCAATTAGGGCCAAAGCTAAACATGAATCTTTCTCATCACCAATTCGAATTATAACTTCTGGAGTTCCTTCTTCCTAGAAAGTCGTATCAAATTGACTTTCACCTTTCATCATTTCATCATCAGGAAGAATTAGACCCAAAAAGTTTTTGTTTACAATTCTTGTTGTAATATCCTCTTCCTCATCATTATCATTATCACTTTATGTGACAGCCTCACTCATTGCTAGGGTTTCCTCTACCACATCTTGGATATCCTCATCCTGAGGAAATGGAAACCATCTTCTTCTAATAAATCTTATAAAGCTATCCTTGAATTCGGGTTTTGCAATAAAAAATAGTTGCTCAAGAGACATAGTAACTTGGCTTTTCAATAACATGTCATTTAGAATCTCTCTAGCATCATTCTTCTTCTCAAGTTTTGAGATCATAGTTGCTCTCAGAGTTCTTGGCACTTTCTTTTTCCCTTTTTGCTCTCCTTCTTTCTGGTCATCTTTTTTATCAATTTTATTATTTTGATTTTGATTATTTTTAGTTACATGTTTCTTTCTCTCATCAATAAATTTCCTCTTTTCTTCTTTAGTTGAGGAGCTTTGATTTTCTTGTATTTGAATATTCTCATCAAATGGTTTCTTACCTTCTTTAATAGCATTTCTTTTCTCCTCTTCAGTTAGGTTTGCAGTATCTCTAAATTGCACTTTCTTTTCATTATTGGTATTTCTCTTTTCATTTATTCCAGTTTTTCTTCTTGTCACTCTTGTATCTCCCTCATCTGCCTCGTCTTGCATGTCATCCCGTCTTCATTTCTCCTCAACATTGGCAATATGAGAATATATGGAGGATTGGTCGACAGGACATTTCCATGCAGTTTTACACATGATTTCATCTCTAGCTCTTACCAATGCCTCTATAGAATAAGGATTTTGACTTGATGCTGATTGATCCCATTCCTTGAATGGCTCAAATTTAGTTGCAGAGGTGCTCACAAATGCATTGGAGATAGTTAAGTTTTCATACAATTTTGTCATACCTCATTTGCCCCAATTAATGGACAAGGGAGGTCGCGTTCTAAAGTCACATAATTTCCTATCAAATTCAACTACGAGCTGACTATCCTTAGCCTAATTTAATTCTTCATAGGCATAAGTCGCATGATCTTGACTATCAGACTAGAGATACCTTTTACTGCCAGTTCCTCGTTTATTAGTATTTCTTTGGAAAGATGGCTGAGTAGTTGATTGAATAATCTGTTTTGATCCTTCCATGAGTGAATCACCTTCTAAATAACATATATGATTATTTATCTTCATTATCTAGCTAAATAGGCCCACTACACTCTCTAGCCATCATTTCAAGCAGGTGTGAAGCAAGATCTATCTACACCACTTGATCTCTTGTGACTGTCCACCATCTCCTCCAAGAATGGTATCAGAGCAACAACAATCAAGATGGGAGATGGATTTCCATCCTTAATCGACAAATTGGATAGGAACAAATACTAAGCATGGTCACTAAGGCTGCAAGCCTACCTTCAAGGGAGAAGTCTATATGGATACATCTCAAGAGATGAAGAGATGCCAATCTTCAGAAGCAAACATCAACCTACAAAGGAAGATCAAGAGAAGTTGACAACATGGTGTGCAAAGCAAACTCTTGCTAGGTAATATCTACTAAACTCAATCTCTAATTTCTTGTTTCCACATGTTAGGAATCACAAGACCTCCCAAGAGACTTGGGAAGTACTCTCATCATACTTCTCCTCAAACACGAGCTAGGAAGAATCAGTTGTGGATGGAATTTACAACCCTAAAGAAACAACCAAAGTAAGGAGTGGTTGATTATGTAACCAAGATGAAAGATGTGGCTGATCAGCTTGCAAGCATTGGAGAGGAGATAGAGGAAGAACACATAGTGAGGGAGATCATTAATGGAATCAAGGCTGATGACGAGTGGGTGTCCTTCACCATAGCAATGGACCTCTACATGGATATGCAAATACTTGATCTCAACACCTTGATGGGGCAACTCTTCACCCACAAGACAAAGCTCAATACAAATGGTGATGAATGAAGAGGTAAGGAATCTTTTTCCCTTTATGCAGATAAGAATAAAGCTACGAATAAAGGTAAAAGCAAGAAGAGTGAAGAAGAGGCTAGCACCTCTCAAGATAATTCTGTAGGAAGAGGAGCAGGTGCTAGAGGAAGGGGTAGAGGAGGAAAGCAAAGCAGGGGGAGACCCTACAACAACTCACCATGCAACATTTGTCGTCTTCACAACCACACTACATACGAATGTTTCAATAATACAAGGAACCAAAGGGGAAGAGGCTTCCGTAGAGGCAACTATGGACAATGAAGAGGGAGATACAACAATGGTGAAGGCAACGACAACCATAACTACAATCAAGGTTAGAACAACAAAAATTATCAACGAGGTTTTAGAGGAAGACGGGACTACAACAACTATACTGAAGACCAAGACGACTCTCTACTCATCATGAATATGACATCCAAGTAAGGTAAAGATGATGAGCATCGTTTCTACATTGATTCAGGTTGTTCCAATCATCTGGCTAGAAATGTAGCTTTATTATCTAAGCTTGAAGAACCCAAAGCGAAGCAGGAAGTACAAATGGGTGATGGCACTAAACACTCAGTCAACAAATTGGAAATGTCAAAACATCTGATGTTAGTATGAACATTTTGAGCAAAGTTCTGTGTGTGCCAACTATAACCAAAAACCTAACTAGTGTTGGACAGATTGTTTATAGGTCAGATTCACTAAGCATGGAGCATATGTGGAAGACCCTCAACAAGGCACATTTGAAATTGAAGACACAAGGAACATAGCACTATTCAATTATAGAGATCAAACCTTGTCTCAATTAGAAATAGGGCATAAAATGTTAGGACACATAGGAGAAAGAACTCTAAAGCACATATGCAGGGATCAAAGTGTGCATGGAATTCCCAATGTGACCAAGCAACATATGATATACAAATGTGGAGCATGCCAATTTGGCAAGGCTCATAGGCAACCATTCAATAGGACAGGATACATCCATGAAGACTATTTGGAGCTTGTAGACACTGATGTGTGAGGTCCTAGCAAAGATCCATCCATCTCAGGTTCAAGCTACTATGTGTAATTTATTGATGATTACAATAGATGGACAATTCTTTATTTCATGAAGCATAGGCATGAGGTATTTACATGTTCAAGAAGTACTTGGCACTAGTTGAAAGCCAAACAAGAAAGAGCTTGAAGAGTATCAGATCTGATGGAGGTGGGGAGTACTTTTCACATGAATTTGATGCATTTCTACAGGACAGAGGCATAAAGAGGGAAGTAACAACCAGATATACTCCTGAATTGAATGGAGTGGTAGAGAGAAGGAATAAGTTAATTGTTGAAGTTGCTAGGTCTATGATAAATGAGAAGAACTTACCTAATTATCTATGGGTAGAGGCTGTTTCCACAGCCACCTACGTGGTCAATAGGCTTCCATCCAAATAACTGGATGGTATGACACCCTATGAAGCATGGAATGGATGGAGACCCTCATTGGACCACTGCAAAATATTTGGGTGCATTGCTTATGCACACATCCCCTCACAAATCAGAGGAAAGCTTGACCTTAAGGCTGAGAAATGTATATTTATTGGGTATGACAAGAATCAAAAGGGGTATAGATTGTACAATCCCACTAACAAGGCAGCTATGGTTAGTAGGGATTTAGTGTTTGACGAAAATATTTCATGGTTTGAAGATGATTGCATGAAAGTCAAGTTAGCATATGATTTGGAAAATGATTTTCCAACCCTCACACAAGAAGATCAACGATTGACAGAAGATATCAATTTAGAAGATGAAGAGCAGATTGACTATAAGGCTTGGAAGTCAAGAGGCAAGTTCAAGATCAAGGAACTAGAAGACATACCAAAATCTTCAAATCAAGCATTATGGAGATCACAAAGAGAAAGTAAGAAACCAATAACTTATGGATATGACACATCCTTAGTCACAAAACTATGTATATCACTAAAGACTCTATGGCAAAAGAGCCTTCTTCATTTGAAGAAGCCAGGAAGTAGAAAGAATGGAGAGAAGTTATGCAGGAAGAAGTGGCAGCATTACAAGAAAATCACACTTGGGATCTAGTTCCCAAAAAGCGAGATATGAAGGCAATTGGTGCAAGGTGGATATACAAAATAAAACAGAACTCTAGTGGCTCTATAAACACGTACAAAGCAAGGCTAGTGGCTAAGGTTTTGCCCAAACGCATGGAGTAGATTATGAAGAAACATTTTCACCTGTGGCAAAGATGCCAACAATCATTGTTTTGGTAAGTCTTGGTGCTTCTTAAAATTGGAGCTTATATCACTTAGATATTAAGAATGCATTCTTAAATGGATTGATATCAGAAGAAGTGTCTATGGCACAACCACCAGGGTTTGAAGATGAAGATAAATCAAGTTATTTATGTAAGCTTAGGAAGGCACTCTATGGTCTCAAGCAAGCTCCTAGAGCTTGGAACCATAGACTTGTTACCTATTTGTAGGACCAATGCTTTGTGGCAAGGAAGGTAGATTCTTCATTGTTTGTTAAGAAGAACAAATCATAAGTTATCTACTTATGTGTCTATGTAGATGACAACATTATTACAGGGAATGATGCTAATGGCATCAAGCAGGTCAAGGCTTAATTTATGAAGGAATTCAAAATCAGTGATCTTGGTTTATTAACCTACTTTATTGGCTTAGAGCTAGTGTATACAGATTTAGGTATATTTATCACTCAACAGAGGTACATACATGATATGTTGGTAAAATTTAAGATAGAGAACACTAAAATTACAGGCACTTTTATGGAACCCAACCATAAATTGAGTTCTTATGAAGGTGAATTACTTGATAATGTTATAGGTTATCAACAAGTTGTGGGAAGCCTCAATTATGCTACTCTAACAAGAGTGGACATTGCCTATGCAATAAGTACATTAGGTCAGTTTATGCGTGCACCAAGGAAACCACATGTGGAAGCTGTAGAGAGAGTGCCTAAGTATCTAAAGAGTACAATTAATGAAGGGTTGTTCTATCCCTTCACCTTTGACATAGATATAAAGATTATTCTAATGTAGATTGGGTTGGATCCTATGATGATAGGAGGAGCAGTTCACGGTACCTATCCTTTGCAGGTTCAAAGATTATATCATGCTCATCCAAGAAGCAAAATATAGAGATTTGGCAAATCCAACTAAGGAAGCTATGTGGCTTAAGCAATTATATGTAGATTTGGAGATATATTCTTACACCCCAATAATCTTTGGAGACAATACTAGCTCACTTCATTTGCTTGTTAATCCTATATACCATGCATGATTAAGCACATTGGAATGTGTTATCATTGTGTTAGGGAGAAATTTCTTAGCAAGGATATTCAATTATCCTATGTATCAAATCATTCACAATGTGCAAATATACTCACAGAGGCATTGAATGCAATGAAGATGAACATGCTCAAATTGACGATTGGCTTGCACGAAATCAAGGAGCAATGAAGAACAAGCATGTTAGGCTTGAGGAGGAGCTGTTGGTGCAATTAAACCCAAGCCCACATACTTGGTTAACTAGCTTTTTCTTAATTTATTGTCATAACATATGAAAGGTTTCATATGATCAATCTCTTGTAAAAATACTTCACATGTATCCTTGTAAATGTGAATTACACCCATGAGTGGTTAGGAAGCTCTTAATCACGTATCACTTGATTGTTGAGCATTGAGAGAATCTATCCTATATGTTAGCATTCACCTTTTTGGTTGAAGTTTTAATTTGAATTCAAACTTTGGCTCCAAGCATGACATTAAAAGAAGGATCTAAAAGACCCGCGTGTATCTCAGGATTGAGAGATCATTTTTTAAGTACAGTCATTGTGACGTGGGAGCTCATCTCATATCTCACTCACCTCTCCCACATTGAGCAATGATTGATTGCCAATGACATTGTATTTGTACATGTTTAAAAACATATATGATCATTACATTCTCATCTCACTTCTCTGTTATAACTCCATTAGAAGAGTGATCTTGTTACAGCTTGTTCTCTATGTGTAGTTGATCATTTTCCATGTTTTAAAGCATAATAGAATCAGCATACGGTCTATTATATATGTACAAAGTTTCATTAGCATTGTTTGTGGTGATCACTTGATATTAACATATCATTGCTCATTGGTCTAATGACTATTGCAATGCGTGAGTGTTGGGATGGAGCTACGAATTGCTAAAGATCTTTCTCTCCATGTAGTCAATCATTTTTATGAAATCACTTATGACTGTTAGCATACTAATTTAGTTAGAGTTCCCCAAAAGGAATGAAGCAAATTGCTGTTGTGCACAGAGAATTGTTCAAAACACTGAACAAGTGTGTGAACTAAAATAGCAAGTTTTTGATCTTGGATTATCTTCCAATCCATCGGTTTTGATCCTTGTCACATTCCAAACAACATATATGATTATTTATGTTCCTTAGCTAGCTAAAGAGGCCCACTACACTCTCCAGCCATCATTTCAAGCAAGTGTGAAGCAAGATCTAGCTACACCGCTTCATCTCTTGTGAGTATCCGCAATCTCCTCCAATAGATACAAGAAAGTAACCTTATGTAATTCTAAGTGTAAGCTTACAAGACATGCTTCAAGTTTTCTTTTAATGAGGTAAAACATTAATGTTAAATGAAAGTAATATAAAAAACCCTATACAATTTAAGAAAATACAAGAGTTTTAAGTTCTAAGGCTAAACGTTCAAATTCTCATCTGCCGAAAGATCAAGGTAGAAGGTTTTGAGGGGCTGCGACTTCAATCTTCTGTGCGCTCTCTCCACCTTCCCATTTGTAATGCTTTTCAATATCAGTGCTCTTCTATATTCTGCAAAAAATCATTAGAAAGAAAAAAAACATAAGTTCATTTGTAAAACCATAAGACACACACTTCATTATTTTTCAATATATCTTTCATATATAAAATTCACTTGTGCTACATTCATCTCTCTTTTATGTATGATCATTCTCATATACATGTATACATACACTTTTTCATAAACATGCATGTACTTTACTATTGCAACATTTATACACATGCATACGTAATTGCAAACATATATGCGTGCATTTTAAATATGTTAATTAATCTAACATGATATATGATTATAATCTAAATAGGTTAAATGTGAATTTTAAACATGCTAACAAGATATATAATTGATTTAGTTACATTAAAATAATAAAAAGAAAATGAACCAAAAATAATAGAACATATGATTATTATTTTCTACCCCCCTTTGTTCTCTCTCTCTCTCATATGCATCTCTCTCTCTCTCTCTCTCGTATGCATCTCGTCCTCTCTCTCTCTCTATCTATCTATCTATCTCTCTCTCTCTCTCTATCTCTCTCTCTCTCTCTCTCGTATGCATCTCTCTCTCTCTCTCTCGTATGCATCTCTCTCTCTCTCTCGTATGCATCTCTCTCTCTCTCGTATGCATCTCTCTCTCTCTCTCTCTCTCTCTCTCTCTCTCTCTCTCTTTGGAGCCCATCTGCTTCCTGTGTGTGCATCCCCTTATATATGTAGTCAAGGCATCTTCTCCCTTTTGATTCCCCACTAGATCTACCATCAGATCGTATATCAGCTGCCTTGTTCCATACAACTATGCTCCAAATTTTGATGACTGAGAAACCATTACAAGATTATGAGCCTTAAATTTCTCTAACCCCACTACTATATTACGTCAATAATCTCTCCTTCACCCAATAATGAGCCAAACTATTCACCTATATTTAATTCATGAACCACAATTGAATGCAACCTTGGTCCTTGAGTAGAAGATACCACAACACCATTTGTGCAACTGATAGGAAGGCAGTCATCTTTCAAATAGTCAAAAGTCTCCAATCCTGTACATCTAAAAAATTGCTCTTAACCTTACATGCTCCCTCTATACTTCAGAGTGTAAGGATTGCTTTCAAGTGCATGGTCAAAATGACTGTGAACTTTGTGTGTTCCCTTTTTAGATTGATCAAGAAGACTAAGTTCAAAGAGGGCCCCGAGATGTGTGCCTTCGCTAATTAGGGCGATGAATATTGATACATAAATGGATTGGTCTTCTTTATTTTTCCCATGGGGTAGAAGTAGACGGCCCACTTGTAATCCCCTATGCTAAAGGTGTCACTGGCAATATACTTGCCCACTCCATGCCCTTTGCAAGAGAGTGTCCTTGAATGCTGAAGTGAAGGTACCCATTTATTGTTTGTGTTACAGAGCTAGATCTTGAAGGAGTTGGGCTAGTCACTGCACCATGGATAGGGAGAGTACCATTTGTTAATTGCCCTCCCATCGAATCAAACAAATCCATGAAATTATAGACAAGTTTTGGACTATCATCTGTATTTCAAAGCATCCACTTCGATGCTACAACCACAGAGAATGCCCACATGAGCAGCCAAAAGGTGTTTACACAGTTGCTATTGAGGATAGTACATCTGCATGTTCAATGGTAAGTGTGGATGTGTGTGCGGATATGGTGGGTCATGTGGGTGTGCATGTATGATTTTTTGTGGATATTGCTAGATTCGTTGATGCTATGATTGTGGTTGTTGTAACTGTGGAGTCTGCATTTGCACAGCAAGTCTGTCTGCGACATTGCTGCACTTGATAGTAGATTGTGTTCAACACCAGGGGAAAAACAATTATCCCAGAAATGTTGAGATCTCTATACTCTTTGGACCTTTTGAGGTGAAAATCTATGAAAAGAAGCTGATTGCATGGCTGATTGTACGTCTAGAGGAGTGAAAATTCCAGAACTCATGTAAATCATTGCTTCTACTCTCGATTATTTGGGGTCAGAGGTGCCGGCCTAGAGCCTGAACCGGGCATGTATAAACCATACTCTGATTGGTAAGAAGAAGAAGTGCCTAGGTGCCCAACTCGTGTTTGATCTCCTGTGCATCAATTTCTTTTGTGGATCTAGCATTGGTTGAATCCTTATGATTCATATCCTCAAATTCACAAGCCATGTGCCTCATGATCACATGTGGATGAGCAGCAAACTATTGGGTAATAGAATGATAATGTGTTGCAAAGAGAAACTGAAAGTAAACCAACTCTACTAGATGAAGAAGTACACAATAAGCAATAAAATATTCATCAAATGTAGATGGTTCTCTTCCAAGCTCATCTAGGATAGCCAATGAGTCTAGTGTTGCATATCTCAATACGGAAAAAGCTTCATTGCATTCTAGCATGAAAGAGCTTTCTTCTAACATGATTCTGTGCCAAGATGACCATTATACATGTTGCACATAGAAGTGTTGATTTTCCTCCCATGTTTGGTCCAATAAGAAGCATTACTCTATACGAATTAGATTAGCTACCAACCTCAATATTATTTCGCACAAATACACCAGTGGACTCTAGCTTTAATGCAAAAGGGTGCCAAAGATACTGGATCTTCAAAATCTCACCTTTTGAGAGGCCATCATTGCTTGAATTAAAGATCGGACAGCACGTTGACCATTTGCTCAATTAACACTAATTGCGAATGACTGAAGAACATTCACCCGTGCCAAACAAGCATATACATGTTGCCAACATTCTTGATGAATGTTGAGCTTGGATTGCAATCATCAACTAAAGAAAGTACATCAAGCCATCTAGTGGCATTTGGTTGATCTTTGTTACTATTTTTCAAAGTTTTGGCAAATTATCTCTACGAACGAATCATGCTAACGACTATTACAGCTTCCATGAAATTATTGTGAGGTTGAAGAGCAGTAAGCACAATCAGTCTGATGCCGTTAGTATAATAATTTCTCAATGCTTTCATGGTTTTATTGGACCGCCAACCTGATAAAGTAATTTTCGAGCTGCTACCTATATAAGCAATGCTCCTAGAGCTGAACGAGCACTATGATCACCTAGTAAACCAACGTAAAATTGGTTGACCCTTGCTTCTTAGGAGTGATTTAATTCAAGCTATAACTTCTCCTTTATCGTTAGGAAATGAACAACCCTCACTTTATATTTTCATCCATCGCAGTGGAAGGAGTTAGGACATGTATAAGCTTTCACTGCATAGTTGCAGCCAAACCTCTCTTAGCCTTTGCATGCTCTACCATTTCAACCTGTGCCATTGTAGGTCTTGATTTTTGGGAGATCATACAGGCATGTAAGAGCTAACTAAGTAGTTTTATGTCCTGCTTTCTTAGAAAACTAGCCTGCTAGTTTCGGTCAATCTCTTACATGACTTAACTTATGTCCTTCAGCATTGGCTTTATCCAATCCGCTAGCTTCACCTCTCAGGGAGGTTGATTATGTACTATTGTTTTAAGGCTAGCTAAAAGCTCAAGTAATACAACCCCCCAAACTTTAGGCCTCAATTCTCACTGTTAAGTGACCCGTAGCAAGATACGTGAGAGAAGTATAGCCATATGTTTCCATAACACGAGTGGAAACATGTGTATCATCTTCCCATAGGTCAATATTTTGCAAGCCCATAATATTTTGTAGCATCAAGTATAATCTTCATCCGTGTGACCCATGACATAGGTGGGATATGCTTTCCCTTGCAGAGTATATGATTCTATAGGCTTCCATGGCCATGAATTGATACACAGCAAATTATTATGATTTTTACTATAGAATCCATCAAGCTTAACCAAATTGGGATGATAAGGAGAACCACAATAATGCACCTCTTCCATCCATTCTCCATGTCCTTGCATTCCTTCCAATTTTAGTTTCTTTATGGCTTCTGACATTCCATGTTTTGGCTTTGCAGGAATTAAAGTCTACTCATCCAAGTAGCCTTTGTACATAACTTCAAACCCTCCTTCTCCAATTATACTATCAAGTCAAAGACTCTTTGTAGGTTCTTTCAAATCATTGAACAAAATCCCTTCAACAATCGCAAACTAACTTTGAGCAGTTGAAATTTGGAGATATTTTTTGATGGAGCAGTCTTGCTCAAGCCTTGTTCCATGCTTGATTTGTTTCTAGAAAAACTCGTAAACTTTGACATTGTACCTTGATGTATATCTACTTTCTCTCCAATAATTGATTGTTGGAATATCAAGATTACACTATTCTTGAGGTGGATTTGATCTACATCAAAAGTTATCACTTGGATTATGTCCAAAGAGTATCCATTGGAGAGTTCTTTTACGTATGCTCACTTATTGTATTTTTTTCATCGATTTCTTACCATTGTAAAAGCCTTGACATTTAGACATGTAAAATTAAGAAAGGAGAGCCCAAATTCCACAAATGTATGGTAGTTGAGTCGCATTTAATCAATCAATCAATCACCTAAAAATAGATCAAACTAGATCTTCACTTTTCCTAGATTGTAGGAAAGTGAACTGATTCCGTCCAACAACCATTCCTAGCTTCATTTGAGTTCAAAATCCACTTGTGGAAGTGGTGGATTATTTATAGAGTCTATATAAAGACTTCAAAATACTTGTACAATACATGGAAGCAATATACATACACTTGTGACCATCATTGTCTTGCTCCTTTATATTTTTGCATCATGTTCTTCACCAACAATAACCTTGAAGAGGCTGGTGCACTATTTATAGAGCTCCAAATTGGATGAAAGATGGTGCAATGGATATACACTAGTGTCTCGTCTATGCACCTAAAGATTCCTAGCACTTTATTCTGCTGATTGGGAGAAATCTCAGTTTTGATGTCTTCGTATCAATCTCTACATATTCCTAAAAAATAGGAGGTACCACTGTTGAGTGTCTGGTTCATTCCAATAGGATATTTTTCTTATTTGTTATACTCTTCTGCATTATGTACACTCAACCTTATGTGTATCACTCCCATAAAATGATGGTTTCTAATTGTAATCATGCTGGTCGCTATGAGCATTGGAAGTTCATTGTCTCTTCTAAAGATAATAAGTTTTTTGAGCTAGTCAATGTGCAAATTTATCTGTTTTATATCGTCTCTTTCTCCTTCATGCTTGAAAGTATGAAGTGAATTTTATTGCACTCATCGCATGCTCATAAGGTTTATTTGAGTCTCCATAAGCACAAGGATTGGTCTTGTGCTGGTTGGCTAGACCAAACTTCGTCGCTTCACAACTCATTTTCTACCTCCTAGAAGCTTTTCCAAGTTCCTTCAGTGGTATCCAAGCTAGATCACGATGGGTGATCAAATTCCCTCAATGATCAAGAAGCTTGATTGACACAACTATGTGGCTTGGCAAATCAAAATGGAGGCCTATTTGCAAGGTAGAAATCTTTATGGAATTGTAGCAGATGATGAAGCTATGCCTATTCCAAGATCTAAAGGAGGACCTACACAAGAGGAGATAGATAAGCTCACACTTTGGTGTGCAAGGGATATTCAAGCAAGGTCGTACATGCTAAACTCTATCTCTAACTTTCTATTACCGGATATTAGAGGATGCAAAGACATCTTAAGAGACTTGGGATGCTCTCGGGACTTTCTTTTCCTCTAGTACAAAAGCAAGAAATATTCATCTTTGGCAGGAGTTCAACCAAATGAAGAAGAGACCTAAACAAACCATCAAAGAGTTTGTTAGCAAGGTCAAGGAGGTTGCAGATGAGTTAGCATCCATTGGACAGCTAATTGAAGAAGAGCTTATCATGAGCCAAATTCTCAATGGGATCCGAAGTGACAAACAATGGCAATCCTTAACCATGGCTTATGATCTCATCATGGATGTGCAAACACTAGACTTCAACATCTTTCTTGGACAACGCTTCAATCAAGAGGCCAACAATAGCATAAAAGAAGGTAACTCCTATCGTGGTAATTCAACTAGTGCTCTATAAGCAGATAAGAAGGATAAGAAGCTGAAAGGCAAGAAGAAGGAAGAAGATGAAGAGGAGAATTACCAAGCCAACTTTGCAAGCAAGGGTAGGTGGAAAGCGAAGAAGAAAGGACCAAAGCATGACAAAACCAAAGGTCATAATGTTCAACATTGTGCCATCTGCGATAAGACCAACAACACCACTCAGAATTGGTGGTTCAATGGGACGAACCACAAAGGAAGTGGAAGATGTGGATATGGTAGGAGTAGAGGCACAGGTAGAAACAACTTCAACAATAACAAAAGAGGCTATAATAGAAGGGACTTCAACAATTGTTCAAAAGATCAACCACATGAAGACTCATTGCTTCTTATGAATCTAAGCCACAAAGAAGGTAAAGAAGATGACCATTTGTTCTACATAGATTCAAGATGTTTGAATCATGTTGCAAGAAACATTGCTCTTCTATCTAATATGGAAAGTCCAAAGCATAGACATGAAGTCTAAACATGGGATGACACAAAGCACAATGTGGAGAAGATTGGTAATGTCAAAGAGCTTCCCGTGGTAGGTCAAACATTCTAAGAAAGGTTCTCTATGTAAGAAAGAGCTTCCCGTGGTAGGTCAAACATTCTAAGAAACCTAACAAGTGTAGGCCAAATAGCTGAAATAGTCTTGTGAGTTAGGTTCACACAACATGGAGCTTTTGTGGAAGATCCATGTCAAGGCCTCAACAAGATATCCAGAGGCGGGAAGCATGGTAGGCTCTTTACTTTTGTAGGAGAAACGAGGAACATAGCTCTATTCACTTTTGGGTCTCAAACCTTAAGTGAACTTGAAGTGTGGCATAAGAGACTTGCTCATGTGAATGAAAGAACCTTGAAGGATATACGGAGGGATCAAAGTGTTCTAGGTCTGCCAAACATATTAAAGGAACACATGATCAACATGGGTGATGCATGTCAGATTGGGAAGTCACAAAGATAACCGTTCAACCATTGTAGGCACGAAAGTAACAGTTGTTGGATCGGTCAACCACTAGAAGTACGGCACACGGCGGGTGCTAGGAGCAAGCTCAGTTGCTGTGGAGACTCGACGAACTATTAGTAGCTCAATTGCAAAATTATTCATCTTATCTTGATATGCTTTAGAACTAAACCTTGCATTACTCTATGAATGTATGCATGAAATATTTGTATCAATTTGCATGAACTATCAATGTATAAACACAACACCTGAATGTTACATCATATGCTCTCAATTGTCAATTTTTGCACTCATTAGTCAAAATATCTTAGTAACCTTGATTATCTTAGAATCTCTTTCACGCAAGCATACTCTTAAACTAAGAACATATGCAGACCAAAGTACATGCTAAAGATTAAAGAATTCGTATTGTTCATTATGATTCATAGTTCTGTTGGTCGACATACTTTTCTTTTGAAAAGATTCACATCACAATTGAACATTATATGAATTCAATAACGTGATCAAGGAAGTGACCACATAAACATCCTCATCATGTGTTTCGATAAGCATCATCTATAGTCATTGTTATATCATATAAAAGGATTTATCTAACAAAGCACAATTTACTCTTCCTTGAAAGTACAATCAACAGAGAGTCAATTGTTATAAACTTCAGACTTTTAGAACCTTTGTTGGGATCAGTACGCTTAAGATTATCATGCACAGAAGATTCAAGACAAAAATAATTCACCTATAGTTCATCAAAGGAAGTCACACTATATATACTCTCATGTGCAAAAGATTCAACTTATAATATAACTACGGAGGTTTCCCTCTGATTTGACGGCAATTGTAGAATTCATCAGTAACAAATGATATGGCAGCCTATGTGTTGTCGTTAAATCAGAGTTTGAAGAGTGTAAAGATATGAGAAGCGCTTTTGTGTTATGATCCTCGAATATTGGAGAACTGAGTCGTTGAAAATTGGTTGGCATAGGGCATCAGATGTCAAAGCAAGGATGGAGTACTATTCAAGGAGAGCAATCACTGATCTGTCACTACTTCCCCAAAGTCCCGCGACACCATCGTACAAATCCTTATCAGCATAGTGTAGTCATATTAAAGTTATATTCAGATACGATTAATCATCAACGAAACACAACAATCAGAAATTGATTATGCGAACAGATTAAAACATGATTTGGGCCTTTCTGTAGTCGGATGCGGCAGATATTGACCTTCGTGTCCCAGTGATGGCCTGTAAAGATGACCGGAAAAGATAATATTGTCATCATTCCTTTCTCAGCAGTTTGGGTTCGTTAGAAAATTGTCGCCTCTAGATTAGGAATATAAAATTGGCCCTCCTTCTTCAGATCATTTGTGTTAACCTGTCGCCTCCACATTGTTCATCAGATTATCTTCCATATAATTGACCTCTGCATGCTGACGTCAGAGTAGCTCCTCCCAGATCATGTGCAAAAACTTCCAATAACCAATAGCAAAAGCATTCATCAGTCTCCTTTTGACAGATACCTGCTAGGTGATTGCCCTTAAGTGTCAAGAATTTCATGATTGCCCCTGAAAGTTCCGCCCCTAGACTGCAACGCGTTCCGTCCTTTCCTCTCTCTCTCTCTCTCCTATTAATCCGAAGGCCTCCTTTCTCTTTTTTTTCTCCTAGATAACCAAGAAGTGAAACTCATCCACTCTTTCCCATGCGCCACGGATGGTCAAACTCCCTCTTTGCATGCGTTCTCAAAACTTTCTCCCACGTACCTCTTTCCCTTCTCTTTTTGTATTAGCCTCCCATTTTCGACACAATTTTGTATCCTTGTGTTGTCGTGTAGAAGATCCGATGTCAAAGGTAAGCTAATAAATTGAATCCATGTCCACCCGCTTTTCATCTTCTTTTATATAAATGGAATGCTTCTAATTTTAGAGCTTCAAAAAGCGTTCATCATGAATAGAGATTCAGGTTTCCA
Organism: Ceratopteris richardii; assembly: GCA_020310875.1. Taxonomy (NCBI): domain Eukaryota; kingdom Viridiplantae; phylum Streptophyta; class Polypodiopsida; order Polypodiales; family Pteridaceae; genus Ceratopteris; species Ceratopteris richardii. The sequence goes on along the minus strand of CM035435.1, from coordinate 3,459,417 downwards.
TATTCATCATCATCATTACTTTGCGGCCTGCATATAACTTTTCATCACACATACACAACATCATACATTACTAAACTTCAAAAATGGTTGCCACAAGTATTGATCTATATATGATCACTTTCGTACATCATAACATTTCATTAATGAGTATTGAAAGTAGCTAGAAGCAATGGATATCTCCTTCCTCCATTAACTTTTAACTCCTTCATCAGATCCCTTTAAGAACTCCTTCATCATCACTGTGAATGATTTCCTTTGTATAATAGATTGCAAATAATCTCCTTTCATGTTCACGTCTGCTCTGCACTTCACTCCAATAGCCACAGTGTGTCGATTTGCATCAAGTGAAGGCAAAAGTACAGAGAGAATCTCTACGACACTCACCCCCTCCAAACCTGCACAGCATCCTCCATGGGCCAAATAACATGTTGCTTTGAAAAAAAATGCATCTCAAATATCAATTAATTGGTTTAAGTGCATGGGATCAGCAAAGAAGTGTCTATGCACGGCCTTATAGTGGCCCTATGCAATGCATAATTTGAAATGCATTAAAAGAAAATATATGGGGCAACCATTAAGGGCAAAAGGCTTCTGATGATTAAGCTTGTGCACTTCCCTCGCATACAATGGACGTAAAAATACACAAATCCTTACAAAATCACTCATAGTGCATAGGTAAGAAAAGTATTGTGCCTCGATGCAAAGTCATGAAATGTGACCCTATCACATGCATAATTTTCATGCATTGGAAAAAGTCATGGTGCATAGATAGGGTAATGGTTTTTGTTGAAGAGGCTTCATCTTGAACTTCTAACTCTATTCCTAACAATTTTAGCATGCATTTAATTACATTAGAGATATGTGCAAGTGCTCGTGCACCTAAGGGAATATAACATATGTGCTCTTACATTTTTCACATGCATACTTGGAATGCAAAACAAACTTCATGGTGGAAGAATTAAAGTTTGGTTTGGTTTCCTATACACTATTGCAAACTCAGTTCTGTATTCTAGCTTCTTCCATTCTCCTTGGACCTGAACATGCAACTTCGAAAAACTCAAAAAATGCAATCTTTCTCTTTCAACTAGAACCTATCTCAAACTTCAAAAAGAGAGTTAATCAAATGATTATAAACATCAAATTGCATTTCATGAATAGATAACTGAAATGAAAGTGAAATTCGGCTGGCTTCCCATGATTCATTCTTGACAAATGGTCTACCTTTACATGTGTATTACCCTTCTTTATTACCACCTCAAAATTGAACTCCATTAGTAGTAAAAACAATCTCACTAGCCTTCTTGCATTACATGGTTTGTTAATCAGGTATAATAATGCTTGATGATCAATAAAGAATTTAAGTTTGTTGTCTAGAAGGTAATGTCTAACTTTTTTCACCGCATAGACCATCCCTAAGCATTCTCATTGAGTACTAGTGTAGTTGTGTTCAGCTTCGTTTAGGTATCTACTTGCGTAGCTATAAGTTGATCTAATTCTCCTTTGTTTTGTGCTAAGATACATCCAATTGCATAATTGGATGCATGCACATGAATATGGAATGGCTTATTCCAGCAAGGAACTTTCAAAATTGGTCTTGAACTCAATATTCTCTTCAATTCAATAAAAGATTTTTCAAATTCTTCCGTCCAAACAAATTGATTCAATAACGCATACAGAGCTTGGAAATTATGGCATACATGTGGATGCGTTGTTGGTAATATCCACAATGTCCCATAAATGCTTGTACTTCCTTCATGTTCTTCAATCTTGGTAATTCCAAAATGATTTTCATCTTATCTTCATTGGTTGAGATGTTGTTCTTGGAGAATATGTGTCCCAAACGTCTACCCTGTTTGAATATAAAAAAACACTTTTCTAGATTCAGAAAGACTCGATATTGTGTACATTTATCAAATATTTTCCTTAATTCCGGTATATGAGCTATGAATTAAGAAGTAAGTACATAGATCATCCACATAGACCTCCATACTCTTCCTCAAAAACTCCTTGAACACATGACACATCAATCTTTGGAAGGTTGTTGGTTTGTTGGTCATCCGAAATGGCATAACTCTAAGACGTTATGAATTAAGGAATAAATGGAAAGAAGCCATGTCCAAATACTTAGAAAAGTGCACAGAAGATGATGATGATCAAGTGACCATGTTATGCACGAACCGAATAAAACCAGAGGAAGAGCCTAAAGCGGCCAGAACATAGGTTCAAGATCAAGACAAAATTATTACTAATCTAGAGGCCCAATCAACAAAGCAAGTGAATGTGGGGACACTAGTAGTTCAAAGCTCTTTTTGAAAGAGCAGATCTAATTTGGCGATGCAAATTTTTGGAGAAAAATCCTACATTGTGGGTGCACTAGCAAGAGGCATCATATTTATTATAGGTAAATCCTTCTTCTTGCCATGTACCATGATGAAGGCCATGGATGAGATTTTAGGAAGAACAACATCATGGCACGATAAATAATCAATGGCTCAATTTTCCATTATTATTGAGCCCACTGCACAACTATCTACCAACAAAAGATTATATGGTTCGGACTATCAAATTTTGGATATCAAGATATGCCTCAATTCCTGATATAGTGATAACAATAACAGAGAAAGTGCTTAACATGCTTCTCAATGTATTGAAAGTTTTCAGCACAATACTCATTTTTTAATTCTATCAACATTAATCAAGGAACATATGCTTTATTTTTTGATCTCTCTATCACGACAAGAACACTCACACTAATGAAAATCTATTTTAGATTAATGTTTTTTCCAAGTACATACATGGAGATTTTCGAGAGAAGCATTTTTGAAAAGGTTTTTTGAAGTGGATTCAGAAATGTTCTTGAAGATGTCGAGCAATTTAAATGCTAGATTAGTAGCATATGAATCAGTTTTTATCCCAAACATCGACAAGCACCAAACGATGGAATAAAACATTAGGGAAAAAAATGAACCCTGCATGGGCCTTGTAAGGATCCCTAATTTTTAGGGATTAAGCTTAATTCTATTCTTATTTAAGGGAACAAAGTGCATTTAATAGGGCACTTTTTAGTAGGCTTCAGTAGGCTTTTTTTAAGGCTTCAGTAGGCCTCTCTCTTTCTTCTTCTAGAGAGAGAGAAAGAGAATCTACTTTCCACATCATCAAACTCGTACATGTATTTGAATAAAAAAATGAATTTTTTAAAAAATTCTCATTTTAGTGTATATTAACTCAAAAGGACCTATTTCTTAATATATATGTCAGAAGTCACTTTTTTGGGCCTATTTTTTGAAGTTTCTTTTAGAAAAAGTATAATTCTCAAACTCCCTCCAAAAGTAAGTGCCATATCATCAAATCCGTGAATATGCTTCCCCCAAAAAATGACTTTTTTCAAATTTCATCATTTTCAGCCATACACTGGAAAAATATACTTTAACCCATACACATACAAGAAAACACATTTTTATGCTTTAAAGTCCCTTCCAACCAGTTTTTCATCTTTGTTTTTGATATTGCTGGTCATTAGCAAAGATGGTGTTGACATGTATCACAAACTTCACAGTAGAATGTCAGCATGATCCAACATCAAGAAGTATCCATGTTCGTGTGCCTAGAGAGTTTGCTCCAAATACACGATGCAAGAATGATGCCAATTCTCAAAATGAACGTCGTGCAGTTGGAGAAAAAAGTATTGATCTTTGGGCTCATGGTTCACTTTGTCCTCGTGATCCAATATCTTCTTACCATCCAACATTCCATAACCTCTCAACTTTACTTCAGTTCATTGGTGCGGGAGAAGTTGGACTATTAGGTTACTGCAAGCGATTATCTACACATTCACTTGCTACTGCTAAGTATTGGTTCCAACAATATCACATCCATCCTATGAGGGTGGTCACTTTAGAAAGCACAATCATATCTTTACAGAAACAACTTGAAGATTTGGAACACGATATTGAAGAAAAGAAAAGCACAATTTCAAAGTTAACTGCCAATATCTCGCAGTTGAAAGGGACTCCACTTGGTATGAGACATAGGAAAAGAGCATTGTCATCCTTTGAAGCTCTTTCAAAGGTGGTGGAGCACGCAAACGACCTATATATGCAACAAGGTGAGTGTTTGTTTTACTTTTATATGTTTTAATGAAGATTTATAATGGAATCTTTCATTGTGTAGGTCGTTTATTCAAGACATAACTGCTTCATCAACAATACAAGACCAATTCAAGCTAATGAATAGCTGTATAAACACCAAAGAAATCACTTCTGCTTTAGACTCACGCATAGAAAAACGTATTAGAGTTTTTGTTGAAGTTGAGTTTTCAAAGAAGTTAAAAAACCTTATCACAGTGCAAGATGTGCAAACAATATGTGACGAAGCGGGTATCAGTAGAAATGGGTATACCACAACGTACACCCTTATTAGGTAAGCGTACAATCACAAGGTATTTCTCAAAGTATATTTCCATGCCCATATAAAGTTTCTATCAATAAAAAAATCTCAAATGAGGATGTGACTCGTACTATTAGACAATATTTATTCATAGAAGAAACTATGCCTGCCTCTGTTTATCATCCAAATATTCCCAAGAAGCAATCAAAAATCCTATCTCCACAAGGATTTACTTACACTAAATTCAACAATATATTTGTGGATCTTTAGAAGCTTTAACAAGCAATGGATCACTTTTATAGTTCAACAATGAAAGGTACCCCTACTACATTTTATTTGGTGTTGAAGTTTTATTGCATTCAAGTGTCATATTAAGATAATGTTTTTTCTTTTGTGCAGACTATAATGTTAAGTTAAAGTTCCTACTGAAGCTTGATGAGTATCAAAGCATAAAGGGTCGACGACTAGAAACGTGATGAAACTTTAGGACGGAGGGACCATTTGACTTACAGTGTGCAATCAGAGAGAGATATCTGGTGGTTAGGTGCTATAGAAGTTCCCAAAGAAACAAACAATGTTATTTCATGGATTTTTAGTAGGACTCCATGGATTACAAAAGTAATCTCTTCTCAAATACATGGGCAAAAACGTTTTGTAGATGATATAGGTGATTTTGAGGTAGAATGGCATTTGGGTGGAGACCTTAAGAGTATAAAATGCATGTTAGGTTGTAAACAAAGAGAATCTTCTCTCTATCCTTGCCCATATTGTACACAAGGTTACAAAGGATCTAAGAGATAGTCTTAACTTGCAAGGGCATTGATGAGAGTTGATGACTATGAAGAAATTGATGAAACAGACTCATCAAATCACAGGGAACATGAGATATCACTTTTGAGGTGTCCAATGTTACAGGAACCGACTCGTGATAAAATAATCAATGATTGGAATCCCATTATCCCATTTCCATTAGTCAATGTTCACTTTTGTACTTTGCATGCATTCATGAGGATCTTTGATAGACTTTTGAAGCTCCATGTTGAATATGCATTTGCAATGAAAGCACTAGAGAGGTCTACAATAGAAATCCAAAAAATAGAAGATCTTTTGAATTCGATAGGTTGTCATGGTATCTTTAGTTGTTAAGAAGTATGGTGAGTCTCAAGAGATTTTACAACAAGTTTCAATGACTAGGAAGAAGGCAAGTCGTTTCTTTAAAAGAGATATGAATAGTCAAGATGATGGGAAATGGGAGCTTTGGAAGGACCTCTGTTCAATTACAACAGACAATGATAGTCACCTTAATCTCATTAACAAGTGAAAGAAGGTTTGGTCATCATTCGATCAATTGTTGCATTTGATGTGTTTGGTTTCCACTAATGCTTCACAACGAGAATTATTCCGAGTGACTTTGAAGGAGTTTACACAGTCATTCATCTTATCTTGGGGAGAAAGCAACATTCCACATTACATAGTAAGTTTTGCTTATATTTTTTGATTTGGTCTTAAACACTATGTGTATATCTTATTGACCAGATCATAGCATATTTTTTTTGCACATGGAGCATAGTTTATGAATCGATATGGGTCACTTGGACATTTTTAGTACACAAGGAATGGAGAAGTCACATTATAGGGCTAGAGGTGTTTACTTTAAAAACACTCGTCATGGGGTTGGTCTACTCTAATCAAACTATTTAGAAGAAATGTTCAATTGGTTTTTTCATGCGACATTCGCTAGAAAATATGTAATGGAATGAGCATGTGAGTCACGAATAGCAAAGATTACACGAAAGCTACAACATGATATTGCAAGAGAGAAGTGGATGTCATCATCAGGACCCGTACATCATGCCCAATGGCGTGCACGAAGAGTCCGCGAGGGTTCTGCTTGGAAATAGTTTCGAAACTCTTAAAATGCATTATTCTTTTCAAGGTTTTTATAACCCCTTTCACTTAAAATAAAATTTTACTGTTATTGTGAATATAGTTTTAATGTCTTAAAACTAATTTTTATCCATTTAAATGTGAACAGGACAATTCATAAGTGAAAGCTTATAAATAGAGGTGTCCTTCCTCATTTTACCACTTTACAACCTAAGAGAATGGCACGCACAAAGCAGACTGCTAGGAAGGATCATGTCGTCTACCCTAGCCATTGTGCAAGGTACTCAGCGCCCAACATGGATGACACCCCACAAGAAGTGTCGAACCACAAGCCACTCTTCGAGACGAAATTCGGATGCACGGACACAGTTTGGTAGCATTCCATCGTGGGTGGATGAGGCTTCACCAGAGAGAGATGTATCCCAAGAAATAAATTATTCTCTTCCCGCATTTGATGATGAGCCCCCAATCAGGACACCAATCAAGGCAAGGCCCAAACAACGAGGACATAGGCAAGTTGTGATTGAGACATTAAATTTATCAAGTTCCTCAAATGAAGAAAGTATAAATGAGCCACCATGGAACAATGATGATATCCCTGTGAACCATCGAGTAACACTAGGAGGCAAGACACTCCCCCCAGGACAAGGACGAAGACCAACCGATGAAGAAAGAGAGCAAGGTCGGGCAGAGGAAGTAAATGATGAGGCAGGACCATGTAGGCATCCTCCAAGAAGAAAGAAGAACTATCAACCACTTCGTAGACAACAATGACCACAACCCAACATCCCCCCAAATGCAAGAGCACCACAAAGGCACAGAAAGCAAACCAGAGCCTTTGCAGAGATTCGACACTATCAAAAGTCTGTGGAGCTTCTTATTCAACGATGGTCATTTGCAAGAGTTGTGAAGGAAGAGATCCAACGCTATTGCGCTGGACTTTGTATCCAAGGGATAGCCATTGAAGCTCTCCAAGAAGCTGAAGAGGCGTATCTTATATCAATGTTGGAGGACTCTAACCTATGTGTCATCCATGCAAAGAGAGTGACAATACAACCTAAAGATTTGCAGCTAGCTAGGAGAGTTAGAGGGAATAACCCTTAACAAAAATTTGTACTCCCTTGTTTGGAGAACCTTTTGTATATCCTGTATGATGAATATTTTGTAAATCCCAAATGATGAATATAATCTTTGTCTTCTCATATTTGCTCTCCCAAGTGTTTATCTCTTAGTGTACATGTTTTGGAGTTTATTTCTCCTATGTTTCTAGGTATCTTTTTCTAGTACCTCTTTGAAGTGTTTTTCATAGTTGTATCATTCTTTTTTCTGTACTTGTTGTAAGTGGTAATGCTATTTAATGCATTTCATGGCTTGGAAATGCCAAAAAAAGGCCTGCCATAGAAACGCGGGGATGGGCCCTTCAAGAGTTTTGTAGGGCCTATCCCCGCGTTTCTATGGCAGGCCTTTTTTTGGCATTTCCAAGCCATGGAAACATATGCCATGCACATTGGGGCATATGATTGGCATTGGCTAGAGTACACTGCATGCTAACCCCCTGACCAATAGCTAAACAATGTTTATGAACATACATGTACTTATTTACTACTGCATGCTTATATGCACCCAGAGGAGTCTTAACTTTCTCTAATTATTGCACATAAGAAGAGTCTTCCACAATTCCCCAAGTGATGGTGCTAATTGAGGGAGATAGACTTACAATATAGGTAACCTAGTGCATAGAAAGGCCCAAGAATGCAAAAAAAGGCCTGCCACAGAAACGCGGGGATGGGCCCTGCAAAAGTTCTGCAGGGCCCATCCCCGTGTTTCTGTGGGAGGCCTTTTTTTGCATTCCTAGGCCATTGCATGCATTTTGGGCAACACAAATTACAAGAAATAATGGAAAAAGACTGATTAAACTGTGCAAAAGTTATGAGATTGTCAAAACCATAAAGATATAATAGATTGAATGCAAATGGAAATTGTATAAACAATAATTGGTATTATAAAGCTTTTACAATTGGCTCTTGGCCTTGAGCCTCTCCACTACATTCTCTCTTCTCTGGAAATATAGTGGCAATTGGTAAGTCAAAACTGATTGGGATATTAATTGAGGGTCTGTCAATCCAAGACCTAAAGCTATTCCTATTTGACCTAATATTTTTCCTCTAAAATTAACTCCTAGGGTAGTCAGGGCAAGGGACTTCCTAACTAGAAATATACAATTGGTTCCTTGCATTAAAATGTTGCTCAAGGCCTTCAGACACCAAGTCATGAAGTGTCCTTGAGGGGAAAAGTCCTTGTGGATTATGACAAAATCTTCCTTTGGAAATTTTCCAATGTATTGTGCCAAGGAAGAGCCATGGCCCCGAGAAACACAATCAACACCACTCCTTGCTGCAAATTTATCCACTTCAATTGTTCCTCCACATAGACAATCATAAAATTAAATAGATACATCTTGTATGAATATGAGACAACCATAAGTGTCAGTAGAGACTTACATCTTTAAGCCTATCTTCATCCTCCCCTCTTCCCATTGCATCTAGTGGAATCGATGAATGGGCCATGCAACTTTGTTCCACAACAGGGGATATTGGAATCTTCTTCTCCAAACTTCTTTCCCTTGCTGCAGCCAGATCTTCTTTAGTGGCATCTTGGTTGGCATGGCTCAAAATCTCTTCACACACAAATGTAATGGTGTCTACAACTGAATCACCAAGTGGAATTGTTGCCTTTTTGATAATGTCAGAAGTGTTGTCCATGGGAACATGCGAGGTTGAGCAGAAAATACTAAGGCATTCGTTGAGGCGTATAGCGAATGCCTTCTCAAGATCATGTAGGAACAAAAATTCCTCTCTATCGACAAGTACAACTGAAAACATTTCCATCTCTACCTCTATTAGAGTGGGTTCCACGGGGTCTAAGTTGGAGGGTGGACTGTTCTGTGTACTGGCTTCCTTTAATTTGTCCACTACTCCTTGAGGAAATTCTCTGGAAATTTTTTGACTCTCTTCTAATAAGTTGAGAGCTTCTGTCTGGGGTTCCTTCTTGTCATCTACAAAACCCTCAGTAAGAAGATGGGGTAGGTCCATGGGTGAAGGTTCGGGCTCCTCATTGACAAAAAAGATGGTTGTTGCTACGTAGGAAATATATTTTCTTCCCATTTTCCTTTTCTTATTTAATTGTTTAATTAAGGGCACTGTTTCATCTAACAGGCACCCTGAAGCCTCTCAACAATATCCATGAAACGCCTTAGTGCTTCGCAAATGCCTCATCTGCTTTATGAATGTAGAAAAGCAGGTCACAAGGGACCCATTTACACTCATATGCTGGAATATCTATGGTATATCTTAATATATAGAATTCCATAAAATCTGTGATCTCATTGAACACATCCGAGTTCATGGCTATTGTCCTTTCAAGATTAGGGACTCTACAGACTAGGTAATACAAATCCGTACGACCATTATAGTCTGTAGTATCCAAAAACTCCATGAATAGATCTCGAGGATATTTCATGAGAGTGGCAGGGGAGCACTAGATAGTGCTCTCTGACTAGAGTAGACAAGATTTCGGAAATACACTTATGATTATAAGAACACCCACATAGGGAAAATAATACAAGAAGATGTAATCGATACAAGACATCCCACAACTCGGCACCAATAGGTATGGAAAACTGGACTAGAGATGATACAAGAGATCCCACAACCTGGGATCGTAAGTATAAGGCAAGATATCTGGATTACAAGAACTCCCTTCTGGGAGATGAACTATATACAAGAAAGAACTCGAAAGGGTCTTGTACTACGAGATTACAAGAGGACAATATAGGATGTCCAGGAGCTAGATTAGAACAAGGAACAAGACAAGAACTAGAACTGGAACTTGAAGAGTACTTACTTGGCGGTCACGACTCCTTGAGCTCCCAAGACTGGTATTGGCAAGACTGATTATGAATGTGGCCAACCCCTCCTTATATAGGTTTTCCAAGGGCGGTCCTAGGGCGGTTACGAATTGATGATGTCATCAATTCGAAGCATGGTCTCTAGATGTCAGAATCAAGCAAGAAGATAGTCGATCTTAGGGTTTTGGCACGTTCTCGACGCAATGCAAGCATTAGTTTCCTTAAATTCTGAACCAATGATGAGATATAGGATTCACATGGGATATGAGAGTTTCCTTTGTCCATGACATTACCTCCCCCTCAAGCGACGAGTCCCACGAGGAGCGGTCATGTTCTCTGGTCTCGGCTTCATTGGATTTTTCTTATGGAATTCTCGAACCTTGATTGGTGCTCTTTGAAGGTTTTCTATAGGTTCCCAAGTACGATCACTGATGTCATACCCTTTCCAATGAATAAGGTACTCTAATCTTCCTCGGGATATTCTTGAATCTAGGACATGCTCGACTTCAAATTCTTCATGATCATCAATCTCAATAGGTGGTGAAGGACTAGGTCAGGGGAGCACTAGATTGTGCTCTCTGACTATAGTAGACAAGATTTCCGAAATACACTTATGATTACAAGAACACCCAGGTAGGTTAAATGATACAAGAATATGTGACTGATACAAGATGTCCCACAACCCGGGACCAATAGGTATAGAAAAGTGGACTAGAGATGATACAGGAGATCCCACAACCCGGGATCGTAAGTATGTGACAAGATATCTGGATTACAAGAACTGCCTTCTGGGAGATGAACTGGATACACGAAAGAACTCGAGAGGATCTCGTACCACAAGGTTACAAGGGGACAAGATAGGATGTCCAAGAACTAGAGTAGAACAAGGAACAAGACAAGAACTAGAACTCGAACTTACTTGGCAGCCACGACTCCTTGAGCTCCCAAGACTGGTATTGGCAAGACTGATTATGAATGTGGCCAACCCCTCCTTATATAGGTTTTCCAAGGGTAGTTCTAGGGCGCTTTACAAATTGATGATATCATCGATGATGTCATCAATTTGAAGCATGGTCTCTGGATATCAGAATCAAGAAAGAGATATATGATTCATATGTCATCAATTTGAAGCATGGTCTCTGGATGTCAGAACCAATCATGAGATATATGACTACGATTCAAGATGGTTTCCTTTGTCCATGACATCCACCCTCAATGGTGAATTCTGATATGGTTCCAACATGGATACATGGAAAACTGGATGTATTCTCATGGTACTTGGTAGCTAGAGCTTGAAGGTGACAAGATTAATCTTGGCCAAGATAGTAAATGGACCAAATCTTTGGTGATCTAACTTTGCACAAGGCCTTGAAGTTTGCAAATTCTTTTTGAGTAACCATACTTTATCCCCAATTTGATAAGTTGGATTCTGGACACGATGTGGAATCTTCTTCTCCAAAATTCTTTCCCTTGATGCGGGCAGATCTTCTTTAGTGGCATCTTGGTTGGCATGGCTCAAAATCTCTTCACACACAAATGCAATGGTGTCCGGAACTGAATCACCAAGTGGAATTGTTGCATTTCCGATAATGTCAGAAGTGTTTTCCATGGGAACATCCGAGGTTGAGCAAAAAATACTAAGGCATTCGTCGAGGCGTAGAGCGAATGCCTTCTCAATATCATGTGGGAACAAAAATTCCTCTCTATCGACAAGTACAACTAAAAACATTTCCATCTCTACCTCTAGTAGAGTGGATTCCACGGGGTCTAAGTTGGAGGGTGGACTGTTCTGTGTACTGGCTTCCTTTAATTTGTCCACTACTCCTTGAGGAAATTCTCTGGAAATTTTTTGACTCTCTTCTAATAAGTTGAGAGCTTCTGTTTGGGGTTCCTTCTTGTCATCTACAAAACCCACAGTAACAAGATGGGGTAGGTCCATGGGTGAAGGTTCGGGCTCCTCATTGACAAAAAAGATGGTTGTTGCTACGTAGGAAATATATTTTCATCCCATTTTCCTTTTCTTATTTAATTGTTTAATTAAGGGCACTATGTCATCTAATAGGCACCCTGAAGCCTCTCAGCAATATCCATGAAACGCTTTATGTGCTTCGCAAACGCCTCATCTGCTTTATGAATGTAGAAAAGCACGTCACAAGGGACGCATTTACACTCATATGCTGGAATATCTATGGCATATCTTAATATATAGAATTCCATAAAATCTGTGATCTCATCGAACACATCCGAGTTCATGGCTATTGTCCCTTCAAGATTAGGGACTCTACAGACTAGGTAATACAAATCCGTACGACCATTGTAGTCTGTAGTATCCAAAAACTCCATGAATAGATCTTGAGGAGATTTCATGGGAGTGTCAGGGGAGCACTAGATTGTGCTCTCTGACTATAGTAGACAAGATTTCGGAAATACACTTATGATTACAAGAACACCCACATAGGGAAAATAATAGAAGAAGATGTATCCGATACAAGATGTCCCACAACCCGGGACCAATAGGAATGGAAAACTGGACTAGAGCTGATACAGGAGATCCCACAACCCGGGATCGTAAGTATGAGGCAAGATATCTGGATTACAAGAACTCCCTTCTAGGGAGATGAACTGGATACAAGAAAGAACTTGAAAGGGTCCTGTACTACGAGATTACAAGAGGACAATATAGGATGTCCAGGAACTAGACTAGAACGAGGAACAAGACAAGAACTAGAACTCGAACTTGAAGAGTACTTACTTGGCGGTCACGACTCCTTGAGCTCCCAAGATTGGTATTGGAAAGACTGATTATGAATGTGGCCAACCCCTCCTTATATAGGTTTTCCAAGGGCGGTTGTAGGGCGGTTACGAATTGATGATGTCATCGATGATATCATCAGTTTGTAGCATGGTCTCTAGATGTCAGAATCAAGCAAGAAGACAATCGATCTTAGAGTTTTGGCACGTTCTTAACGCAATGGAAGCATTAGTTTCCCCAAATTCTGAACCAATCATGAGATATAGGATTCACATGGAATATGAGAGTTTCCTTTGTCCATGACATTACCTCCCCCTCAAGCGATGAGTTCCACGAGGAGCGGTCATGTTCTTTGGTCTCGGCTTCATTGGGTTTTTCTTATGGAATTCTCGAACCTTGATTGGTGCTCTTTGAAGGTTTTCTGTAGGTTCCCAAGTACGATCACTGATGTCATACCCTTTCCAATGAATAAGGTACTCTAATCTTCCTTGGGATATTCTCGAATCTAGGACATGCTCGCCTTCAAATTCTTCATGATCATCAATGTCAATAGGTGGTGAAGGACAAGGTCAGGGGAGCACTAGATTGTGCTCTCTGACTATTGTAGACAAGATTTCCAAAATACACTTATGATTACAAGAACACCCAGGTAAGGAAAATGATACAAGAATATGTGACTAATACAAGATGTCCCACAAGCCGAGACCAATAGGTATAGAAAAGTGGACTAGAGATGATACAGGAGATTCCACAACCCGGGATCGTAAGTATGTGACAAGATATCTGGATTACAAGAACTCCCTTCTAGGAGATGAACTGAATACACGAAAGAACTCGACAGGATCTCGTACCACAAGATTACAAGGGTACAAGATAGGATGTCCAAGAACTAGACTAGAACAAGGAACAAGACAAGAACTAGAACTAGAACTTGAAGAGTACTTACTTGGCGGCCATGACTCCTTGAGCTCCCAAGACTGGTATTGGCAAGACTGATTATGAATGTGGCCAACCCCTCCTTATATAGGTTTTCCAAGGGCAGTTCTAGGGCGGTTACAAATTGATGATATCATCAATGATGTCATCAATTTGAAGCATGGTCTCTGGATATCAGAATCAAGAAAGAGATATATGATTCACATGTCATCAATTCGAAGCATGGACTCTGGATGTCAGAACCAATCATGAGATATATGACTGCGATTCAAGATGGTTTCCTTTTTCCATGACATCCCCCCTCAATGGTGAAATCTGATATGGTTCCAACATGGATACATCGAAAACTGGATGTATTCTCATGGTACTTGGTAGCTGGAGCTTGAAGGTGACTGGATTAATCTTGGCCAAGATAGTAAATGGACCAAATCTATGATGATCTAACTTTGCACAAGGCCTTGAAGTTTACAAATTCTTTCTGAGTAACCATACTTTATCCCCAATTTGATACAATGGATTCTGGACACGATGTTGATCTGCATAGTACTTATATTGTTGTTGAGCTTTATGGATCTCTTCCTTGAGTTCGTTGTGAATGTCCATCAAGTACTGGGCCTTGTCTCTGGCAGCTAGGTTCTTAACATGATTTGAGAGTTGTATATCCATCCTTGGATGTTGTCCATAGTTTGCAAAGAAGGGAGTTTGCTTAGTAGATGCATGAACACTATGGTTATAGGCAAACTCTGCAAAGGGTAACAACTCAAACCAATCATTTTGGTGATAGTTGCTAGTGCAACGGAGATATTGCTCTAGGACGTGATTCGCCCATTCTGTTTGTCCATCAGTCTGTGGATGACTTGTTATAAATAGTTTAACTTGAACACCAAGGAGCTTGCAAAGACTGTTCCAAAAGCTGGATATGAACTGTGGACCTCCATCACTAACAATATCATGAGGTAATCCATGAAGCCTAAAGATGTATCTGAGAAAGAGTCTAGCAGTGGCTGCACCTGTGATTGCCTTTGTAGTTGGAATGAAGTGTGCCATCTTTGTGAATCTATCCACAATAACAAGAATGGCATCATACTAATCTGACTTTGGTATATCTATGATGAAATCCATAGAAAATGAAGCCCATGGCCTTTCTCGAATAGGTAAAGGTTGCAAGAGGCCATGAGACTTAAGTCGTGGTACCTTAGATCGATTGCAAGTGTCACAAGTTTGGATATATTCTTTGACTTCCTTCCACATTTGAGGCTATCAAAAATCCTTGGATATGAGTTCTATTGTTTTATTTACTCCAAAATGTCTTGCTGCACGGTTGTCATGACGTTGTTGAAGTACTTGGATCCTGGGCTTTCCTGGAGGGACATATAATAGGTTCTTATAGAATAGTAACCCGTCCTTTTCTTGGAATTCATTTACTTCTTGGACTTTTCCTTCTTGAGTTTTTTGCTTAACATTACAAAAGAATTCAACTTGTGGTAGATTCTCACGAATCAAATGATTCAAGGCTGAATCTTTTGAATGGGTGGATGAGATAGCTGCTAACTGGAGATGCTCAGGTTTGAGTAATATGATCTCCTGTTGATCAAAGGCCTCTTCAACCTTCTTTGGTGCAAGGTACGATCTTCTTGACAAGGCATCTGACTGACACTATTGCCATCCTGGAGGATATGTGATGAAAAAGTCGAACCTGGAGAAAAAGTTACTCCATCGAGATTGCCTTCTGTTGAGGATGCGGGTGGTCATAAAATATTCTAGGTTCTTGTGGTCTTTATACACGATAACTTTATGAGCTGCTCCTTCTAGATGGTGGCGCCATGTATCAAAGGCATCCACTATGGCAAGAAGTTCTTTGTCATGAATTTCATAATTAATTTCTGGAGAAGAAAATTTTCTTGAATGATATGCAATTGGATGTAGGTGTTCATCATCTCCATATTGGGAAAGAATGGCCCCTAGGGCAAAATCTAATGCATCTATCTCTAGGAAGAAGGGCTTGCTCGAATCAGGATGAACTAGAATTGGGGCAGTGGTGAATGCTGATTTCAACTTCTGAAAGGATTTTTCTGCTTCTTCGTTCCATGAAACTTTTGAGTTTCCTGTAAGCTTGGTAAGAGGTGTCACAATCTTGGAGTAATCTCTAATGAATATCCTATAAAAATTGGCAAACCCTAGAAAACATTGTACATCTCGAACACATGAAGGTGGTTGCCAATCAAGGATTGTCTCGATCTTCTTACGGTCCATAAAGATTCCTGTCTCTGATACAATGTACCCTAAAAACTCTATTCTCTCTTATGGAAATAGCACTTCTCCAATTTTGCTTATAACCCTTTTTCTCTTAGTTTCTCTAGGACTATCTTCACATGACATTCATGATCTTCTAGATTTTTGGAGAATATCAAGATATCATCAAGATATATTACCACAAAATCATCTAAATGCTCTCGAAAGATATCATTCATCATATGTTGAAAGGAGCATTGGTGGGACCGAATGGCATAACTACATATTCAAAGTGTCCATACCTTGTTCGGAACGCTGTCTTCCATGCGTCTCCTTCTCTAATCCTGACAAGATTGTATGCTCCTCGAAGGTCAATCTTAGTGAAGAACTTTGCTTTTTCAAGGCGTTCCAAGAGCTCTGATATAAGTGGTAGGGGATATATGTTCTTTATTGTGACTTTATTGAGACCACGATAGTCCACACACATTCGAAGAGTTCCGTCCTTCTTCTTTACAAATAGGATAGGGGCTCCAGCAGGGGACTTCGAGTGTTTGATAAACCCCTTGGCTAGACTCTCTTCAATATTCTTATGTAATTCTTGAAGTTCCTCTGGGGAAAGTCTATACATTGGCCCAAAGGGTGGTTGTCCTCCCTCTTGAAGTTCTATGGCACAATCAAAAGGTCTATGTTCCGGGAGCATATCTGCATTCTTTTTTCAAAGACATCTTCAAACCCTTGGTATTGGTCAGGTAGCTTCATTGAATCATCTTTCTTGGGCTCTTGAGTTGGTATGGCATATATCATATATGTCAGTTCCTTCCTTACTGCATGTATGAAGGCTTTGGCCCCAACATATTTTGAGTTCTTCTGGATATCTCGACTGATGATTTTATTATTCTCCCAATTAATTTCTGGATTATGTTTCTTTAACCACGACATTCCGATGATAACCATGTTTACTAGACTCGATATTACATTGAAACATATGTGTGAATCATGGTCACCAAGGTGTACTCTTAGTGGTATTGTTTCCATGGTTATATTCCCCGATGCTAGAGGCCGTCCATCTACTACTTCAGCTACTACTGGTCTCTTCTTCTGAAGTACTAGAATTCCATGTTTCTTAACGATTCCTTCATCAATGAAACATGAGGAGGCGCCTGAATCTACGAGAGCTATAAGGGAAAGGGTCTTCTCAGACATAATTAACTTGACAGGGGCAAGGCATGTTTCTACGGGTGTGGCTGGAACTATGAGACCCTTTCTTATATCATGTTGTACGGTCTCTTTTACAACTGGACTTCCTCGTTTCCCTGCTCTACAAGGGTGGGTGCGACTTTGGAGTTCGTTCTCTTGTTGGGACAATTAACTGCAATGTGGCTAGGGTTTCCACAATATAGGCATAACTTGTTATCCCTCCTTCTTTGTTTCTCTTGTGGTGTTAGAGGTTGGAACCGAGTTACATCTATCTGCATAGGTTCGGGCATAGATTCATCTCTAGGAGTGGGCTGGAAAGGTTTCCATTGGCGAGGTCTTCCTTCTACTTGTTTTTCTTTTTCCTTTAAAAAAGGCGGTTATCACATTGAATAGCTTGGTTGATGTATTCATTAAATGTCTTCACCTCTAGCATCGTAAGTAGAAGGTCCTTCACATCATCTCTTAAGCCCCATCTAAATTGGCTTATAAAATAATCTTCGTGCCAAGTGAGATCACATATCAACTGCCTAAATTCTGATGCATAAGTAGAGGCAGGGCGTTTGCCTTGATGTAGCTTCCAAAGTTTTGTTTCTCCCACTCAACTCGTGTCGGCATCTCCAAATGTGGTGATCAGCTCTCCAAGAAACCCCTCATAGTCATGAAGTACGGCCATATCCTTCTCCAAGATTGGGGCAAACCATGATAATGCTTGACCATAGACCAAGGTTCCAATAAAGCCGACCTTGGATGCATCATCAGGGTATCTATCAGGCTGCATACGGATGTACAATTTGACTTGTTACAAGAATCCTCAGAACTTTTCTAGCATGCAGATCTTGGGTTCTCTCATGAAGGATGTACTAGGTTGTTGATTTACTTGCATACTCCCTTGATTTGTCTGAAGACCCCCGATTCGTTCTTGTATTTCTTGGAGGAGTGCAGTTACATGCCCTCGATGGCCATCTCAATTTGTGTCTATCGATGACTTAGGTCTTCAACTTGTTGTTGGAGACTCTGAAGTGATGCTACAATCTATTCATAAGCATTCTCCATGATGACTGGTCTTGGATGGAAGCTAGTCTTGCCAAAATGTCAGGGGAGCACTAGATTGTGCTCTCTGACTACAGTAGACAAGATTCACAAATACACTGATGATTACAAGAACACCCACGTGAGGAAAATAATACAAGAAGATGTAACGGATACAACACGTCCCACAACCCGGGACCAATAGGTATGGAAAACTGGACTAGAGATGATACACGAGATCCCACAACCCAGGATCGTAAGTATGAGGCAACATATCTGGATTACAAGAACTCCCTTCTGGGAGATGAACTAGATACAAGAAAGAACTCGACAAGGTCTCGTACTACGAGATTACAAGAGGACAAGATAGGATGTTCAGGAACTAGACTAGAACAAGGAACAAGACAAGAACTAGAACTAGAACTTGAAGAGTACTTACTTGGCAGTCACGACTCCTTGAGCTCCCAAGATTGGTATTGGCAAGAGTGATTATGAATGTGGCCAACCGCTCCTTATATAGGTTTTCCAAGGCGGTTGTAGGGCGGTTACGAATTGATGATGTCATCAATTCATAGCATGCTCTCTGGATGTCACAATCGAGCAAGAAGACACTCGATCTTAGGGTTTTGGCACGTTCCGGACGCAACGGAAGCATTAGTTTCCCCAAATTCTAAAGAAATCATAAGATATAGGATTCACATGGAATCTGAGAGTTTCCTTTGTCCACGACAGGGAGTGGAATTGCTAGCAGCCATTGCTTGTGCGCGAGAATTCTAGAGGCTTGTAGTTTCTGCTTTCTTGCTCTTTGAGAGTGCAAATGTGAGAAATGAGCACATAGAACCATTTTCATAGCACTTTCAAGTTTTTAAAATAATTGGGCCCACTTATAAAAGTATAGAATAAAGAAGTGTAATTTCAAAAAATGTGTTGTTGATGACAAAATAATGCACAGAAAAAAACATGAGCAACCACATTTCGAAGTAGTGAACAAAATTTTTGACATTCCAAAAGTTTTGAAATTACCATTGCAGAGAAGAAGGTACATACAATATCTAACATGAATCAATTATCCTACTTTTTACAAGGTTCTTGAAAGTGCAAAAACCATTAGATACAATGAGTAGGACCCAAGAAGTGACATTATCAAGTTGTAAAAGAACTATGACAATGAGAGTTTTGTTCCATCTTTGCTCCAATCCACAGTGACTTTCATTTTGTATTCCATTCTTCTGCCCACCTGTAATCAATTTGCAAGAAGTTGAAGTCATTAAAGTAAAATAAACAATAATGAAAAGATTACTTTAACAAAAGCATGAAACATTTCTCACCTTATGTCCTTGAATTTTGAATTTGGATTGAGTTAGTCCTTCAAACCCCATAATCATCAAGTGTTCTCTCAGATTAGCCAAGGTCCAATGATTATTCACTAGAATAGTTTTTGTTTCATTGTTGGGCAATCTAAGCTTTATTTCAAATGAATGCAAAGATCCCTCTGAACTTTGAAATGGTCTCCATCTGCCAAGTTTGCACATCAAACGATCTTAGTAGAATCTGATGTATAATGAAGTACGTTGTTTCAAATATCGAAATCCTATACTTGTTCCAATATTTTACAAAGATATTTAGCACCTTTTGCAATTCCTTCCATCAAACCCCAATTTTCACCAAGAAGACTTTCAACTTGCTCCTATGTGATATCTTTACACATGAACATGGTGAAAGTCTCTTGGAATGAGAATCCTACAGTATTCCAAACTTGGTCATGCCGCCTACAAAATCCTATTGGGGATGAAGAACTTTAGGCAAAGGGATGTGCAGAGGGAGAACCTAGCAAGAGAAGACAAAGAAGGAAATCCAAATACAAAGTAATGCGGTAAAGAAAAAGAAGAAAATCTAAATACAAAGTAATTCAATAAAAAAAAGGGACTAACCCTTTGCTCTAAGCCTCGTAGGGGCATGCATCAGGCTGCAACATGATCCAAGGAGGACTAGAAGAGTGAAAACAAAGAAGTTAAACAAGGTCCTCCCAACAACCATATGAAGAAGTCTAGTGAAATGTGACTAAATAAATGTCACTCTACTCACTAGTTGCATGTGGTGAAAAGAAATATTCAAGCGAAAGAAAAACCAGTAGGCCAGATAGAAG
Source organism: Ceratopteris richardii (assembly GCA_020310875.1). NCBI lineage: Eukaryota > Viridiplantae > Streptophyta > Polypodiopsida > Polypodiales > Pteridaceae > Ceratopteris > Ceratopteris richardii. Next base: position 3,438,945 of record CM035435.1, on the reverse strand, counting down.
GACAACACACCTCTTGATGCAAAGTGAGCTAGCATAACAAAAGATGAAAGCATTGGACTAAGGCTCAAGCAATCTAGAACATTGCCTCCAAATCTTTAAGGCCTCCTCAATGGCTGGTGATGGACAATTAAACATGCAACATAAAGTTAAAAGGAATAAGTGGGCGAAAGGCATAGGAGGTTAACAAGCTTCATTTGCCATATGTATCGTAGGTTCAACCACATTGCATGCCAGAGAAACCTGCAAAAGCCTCTCAAGGGACGACAAAGACTAAAAAAGGGAGAGTGTTGCAAAAATGAGAAGTGAAGAAAAGTGAACCGCCAAAAATTTCATATTCTTAAGCATATTTTCTTCAAAAATCCTTTGTAAAACATCAAAGAGCCATGTAAATGTTGTAGAGGAATCCTCTAGAGGCATGATCCCTGAACACTGTAACATTAGTCTTGTAAAATAGTAGGGACTTAGTGATTTTCAATAAAAATATCATTCTCTTGTGTCAAAGGAACATTTATAGGGCACATGTATATAAGTCACTTTGTGACTCTTTGTAAGGAATTTTTACCATTGTGAGTAATCAAGCCGAAAAGTTTCAAATTTGCTTCTTCCTTCTTGCATATCTTCTTCTTCAAGAGCTTGCATGTGTGTTTGGTGCTTGAAATGTGAGCCTAGTAGTGTTCTCTACCCCTTCCTCATATGTTTTATTCATTGTAGTGTGTGTGTGAAGTTTGGTGATTTGTGAAGCAGAGTTGGTGTTTCTCGCCACTTAGTATTTTGCTAATAATGCGCAGTACCTTTGTCAAATTAGGTTGAAAATACCACCATTGGATGCATCTCATTAATAGCTTTCAACTGAACATGGTATTAACCACATTTGAGTATCGAAGCTGAGAGGAAAGGTGTATTTTGTGCTTACTAGTTTAGCAAGTATCACGATGTACACTTTCAAGTAAACAAGTGACTTGAGAGGTTCTTCTACCTAATTTGAATGCATTTTTTGCACATTCAATCCGTTCACAGTTACGTTGTCGAGCAGTTCATGGAAAGGAGGGGAATAAGAGAATGAGGAGAACAACCCGCTGAAACCTTGAAACTAGCCTAATGAAGGTGAGGCAGAATCAGTTCAAATGTTTCCAAACTTGAGGCGGTTGTCTCCCTTGATCTTTTTCTATAGTCAAGGTTGAGCTTTCCCCCACTTTCTTGGAAGAGCATTCTTGAGATATTACTACTCTTCATGACTAATTTCTTTTAATCAATTTTTTTTTTTACTAATTATTTTCAGGCTACCTTCTTCCAAAGTGCACAAGAAGAATAACAAAGAGATTTCTAATGTGTTGAGGGAAACGAAGTGAAGCACAAAATGAAGACTTAATGAAGATGTGCAAACAGTCCTGCTTCCTCCAATCTTTCTAGAGCTCTGTAAGGAATGACTAACGCAGACTTCAGTATTACTAGTATCACAACAACATCAGTAGACTGGGTCATTTACAGAGGAAAACGCGTCTCTCTTATTCGCATGTGGATTTCTTTGTAAGTAGTAAGCATTAATGGAGGCAACGATTTCTGATTCAAAGGTCACTGTATGAGTTCCGCGTGTTGCATCAAGCTCAGATAAGACCACTACCTTGATCTAGTTTCCATGTATTTCTTTAAAGAATTCTTTATTATGATTGCGTGCTCAGTGACTCCGTATGATAAGAACAAACAACAAGTAGCAGCGAGGCTCGATTTCAGATCATAAGATCCTGACATTAAAAGATGGGTTCTGACGACTCTCAACCTTCATTATCATAAACAACCATGTGAATAAGTATATGAGAAAGAAAGGGAAAGAAAAAAAACCCGATATGCCTACAAACATAACCCACATAGCATAACGCGCACGTTTGACAACGACCGTTACATGTGTGATTTTGTTCAAGAAACACACATCAATATATACAAAGGTGAGCGCATACATACTCAACATGATTTTTGTTGATGCAAAATGAAATAAATGAAGTTGCGAAAAACCTCGTTTGAATGCATTGCGAGAATTCACGCGAAAGTGAGAATCATCTTTATTGAGCGACTGTTGATGCATTTTTTTTATCGTTCTTTCTGTGATGCAATTTTTCATATGGAAAATCATATACCTACGTACATAGGCAAAACAAGTATAAACCTTTAAGTCGATTCAACTTACATTGGACTGATTAAAGTCATGCCTCATAGATTCATCTATTTTTACTCAAGCCTCGACACAAATTTAAGAGTGGAAACATTATTAGGAAACAGCGAAGCAGGGAAACGCTTAACTCTGTTGATTAAAAACCTTTATTTAAGAACATACTTCCCATGTTTGTGATCAAGCTGAGACACACAGCTAATACTTTCCATTCAAATCCTTTCTGCGAAATGGAAAAACTTCAATTCGTAATACTGCAAACAGTTCTATACATAGATCACCGAGTGGACGGATCAATAACAAAATATCGACAGTAATATGAGAAATTTGGTTGTTCTAATGAATCTATCTTAAAGTAAATTCATAAGCAAATAGTAGAGCAGAAAAATTACTTGTAGCTCGATTCCACGATCCGTTCATCTTGCATTGGTGCTGAACTGCTTCGTTTCTGAGGATCGATTAACCCATGTTCAATTGTTGCTCACATGGGACCTTTGTTCAGTCACATGAATGCCTCATCCCTTTTTCAGATGCTCTTCTTTTACCCCTAAGTTGTGGCTGACCTCCACAGTCAACAGATAAGTAGCCATTGGTGCTAAACTTCTTACTATCATTCTTGAATTCAAATCTAGACTGTGCATACACCTTTTGAGCATACACACTTAATTAATTAAGATGATAAGTGAGGGATAGAAAGAAAGAGATCTTGAGACAAGGATAGAGAACGTAAGCTGGATGCTTACTCACTAAAAAATAGATATCCAAATTACAACATGGAGTACTACTCAACAATATAATGTGGTGCACTAACTAATGGAAGAATATCCAAGAAGATGATGATACAAAATTTAGATTATGTTGAGATAATCTAAGTGTGTGAAGTGATTGAGCAACAAAGCTAACCTTATTCTCACAAAATAGAGTAACAAAATTGTAAATCAACCAATCCTAATTTTGAGATTACTTTGGAGAAACCTTAAAAACAAAATATAAGGTTAACTCACAAAAGATAGTTACCACCACCTTGTAGAAGACTTCTTGCTCCAAGAGAGTAGCCTCTCCTTCACCAAAACTCCACCTCCAGAGCTTCAGAACACCAAGAGCTGGCTTGATCACCTCCTTTTTGCTTGATGAGTGATGTCTCAACAATGAGACTATGCTTCTTTATATAGCTTGTGACCTCCAATTGAAAAGCACTTGCGAAACCTCCACGAATAAAGCAAACACAAAAAAAAACAACTATCGCTAAATCAGTCACCCATAAAAAGCTACGCCAAAATCAATGACATCGCCCAAAAAGCTTGTGTGATTTTTAACCAAAAAATATCCTTATGCTATGCGCTGTTGAAAGCAGGATTTGAACCCGGGTGGGAGATTTGAAAGCATGATGTCCTATCCATGTCACGCATCGTGGCTTCTTTAAGGAGTTTTAATAAAACATAAACATATGTTGTGGTTCTACGACAGATCTAGGACTTTTAAGATTCAACTTCTAAGAAAGCTATTGGACCATATGATATTTACTCCAACGATCCCTCCTTCAATGTCATATTGGTACAAGCTTCAGTAGCCTGCAAATCTTCTCATGACTGTCTCTGGTCAATGCTTTGGTAAAACTATCTACAACATTCTCACTAAAAGGGACATAAACTAGCTCAATGTGCTTCTAAGCTATCTGCTCTCGAATATAGTGGTAGTGTACCTCTATATGCTTTGTCCTTGCATGATGCACTAGATTCTTTGCTATAGCTATAGCACTCTGGCTATCTGAAAACATCTGAATGGGTTGATGTACTCTTACATTAAGATAACTAAAAATATTCTGCAACCAAATTGACTCCAGAGTAGCTGTAGATGCTGCAAGATATTCAGCATCACACGATGAAGTGGCAATAGTGTGTTGTCTCTTCGAAAGCCATGAGATCAGACAATCTCCAAGATAAAAACAAAATCCACTGGTACTTCTTCTTGTGTCTCTATCACCTGCCCAATTAGAATATGAAAATCCTTGTAGTAACAAATGTGTAGATTTCAAAAATACCATAGCAAAATTTGAAGTTCCCTTCAAATATTGAAAGATCCGCTTTATTGCTTTCCAATGTAACACTCTTGGATTCTGCATGAACCTTGATACTTGCAAAACTGCAAACTGTATATGAGGACGTGTATTACAAAGATATAGCAAGCAACCAACTGCTTGACTATATAGAGTAGCATCAAATGGCTCTACATCTGCTATCATTTGTAAAGACATGTTCTGATCCATAGGTGTTTGCATAGGTTTAGAATCATCCATCTGGAACCTTTCTAAAAGTTTCTCAATGTACTCCTGTTGTGCCATATAGATACACTCATCTTGAAACAGAAACTGAATCCCAAGATAATAATGCGAAATGCCTAAATCATTCACATCAAATGTTTGCTTCAATTGATCTTTGAACATTTGCAAATCTTCATCTCTGTGACCTGTGACTATAATATCATCCACATAAATGATTTCTATAATCATCATACCTATTTCTGCTTTAACATAAAGAGTTGGAGCTCCATCTGAGTCATGGAAATCAATGGACAAAAGATATGTATGTATCTTTTCATACCACACTCTAGGTGCCTGTTTTAAACCATATAAAACTTTTATAAGCTTACACACTAAGTGTTCTTTACTTGTCTCTTCAAAACTAGCTTCTAAATATACACATCCGCATGTAAATCACCATTTAGAAAATCAGTCTTAATGTCAAGTTGATATAAATGCCAACCAAAATATGCTACTAAAGCAAGTATTGACCTAATAATAGTCATTGTAGACGTAGGAGCAAATGTCTCATCATAATCAATACCTTTTTGTAGTGCATATCCTTTGACAACTAACCTGGCCTTCTATCTATCAATAGTACCATCTGCTTTCCTTTTTGATTTTGAAGATCCCTTTTACACATCTAGCCCTCTTTCCCTTTGGTAACTCACATAGCTGCCAAATTTGATTCTTATGAATAGAATCAATCTCTTCTTGCATAGCTTTTCTTGAAATAAGAATGTTAAGTTCATTTTTAACACACGCATCTTCAGCTTCAACTGTCGTAAAAGACAAAATATCATGAATCTCAAAGTCCGTACCAAAACTTACATGATCGTTCTGTTGTTGTTGTCTAGTGTGACTTCTTGTTCTTACATGATCTTGTTGTTGTTGTCTAGTTTGACTCCTTGTTCTTCCAGTAAAAGTCTTTATACCACTATCTTTCCAAGTCTAATATAACCACGTAGGTATATCCTTAAATAGTGGTGAAACTCTTTCTAAACTTTCAGCTTCCATAGGTTCTAGAACTTCTCCTGTCAAGGTACTAGGACTTTCTAGAACTTTAACTTCTTCTATTTCTGGAACCAAAGTCTCTTATGGAACCGACTCTGTAGAAGGTTGTGAAATTCCTCTTTCTTCAACTTTTTCTTGAATCCTAGGAATTTTAACTCCCTCCTGATATGGTTGAACATGTACATCTAGAATATTTCTAAAAAATCCATAGTCATTTTCACTAATGAACTCTGGAGTTTCTGCTTCTTTATCATAAACCTTATTTTCAATAATATACGCTTTACGAGAAAGAATATTTTCACCTGTCTTTCGAACATAAAACCTATATCATTTACTCTCAACAAGATATCCAATAAAAACAGCTTTCTTTGCTTTTACATCCAGTTTGCCTTGGTCCTTTTTCTCAATATGTACATAAGAGAATGATCCAAGCACTCTGAAGTAACTCACATTAGGTTTTCTACCATAATAAGCTTCTTATGGTGTGATTACCTTTAAAGCTTTTGTAGATGACCTGTTCAAAATGTGATTAGTTGTATGTAGTGCATCAAACTACGACTTCGGTGAAAGCTTCTTGGATGCCATCATGCTTCGCATCATCCCAACAAGTACTCTATTCTTTCTTTCTGCAACACCATTCTGCTAAGGAGTATAAGAAATAGTAAGGTGTCCAGTAATACCTTTCTCATCAAGAAATGTTTGAAACTCATTTGACAAGTATTCTCCACCGCTATCACTTCTGAGAATCTCGATAGTTTCCTGACTTTCATTTTCAACCATAGCTACAAAACTCTTGAACATAGGAAAGACTTCTAACTTCAACTTAAGACCATAGATCCATGAGTATCTCATAAAATCATCCACAAATAGAAAAAAATATCTAAAATCCTGAATACATTCTGCTCTCATAGGTCCATTCACATTTGAATGAATAATCTCCAATTTCTTGGTAGTTGTAATATGACCATGTTTCTTGAAAGGTAGTTTACGTATTTTACCTTCAAGACAATCTTCACATATATTTAAATCATCTGGTAGCTCAAATGAGGGTAAACTCTCAACCATACCTCTGTCTTTGATACTTTTGAGAGATCCAAAACTAATATGTCCAAATCTTTCATTCCATAGCTTCATATCTTCCACCGATAACAAAGATTTGAGCGCATATGCCTGACTGATTTTTGACAAAAAAAAGATCCCTCCTCTATGCTCACCTTGTAAAATACACTTGTTGTCTTTCTATGATAAGAAAGATGTCTCTCAAATACAACTTTAAAACCATCACCTAAAAATGCAGATATAGATAGTAGATTCTTCTTCATTTCAGGTATGTATAAAACATCTGAAATCTAAAAATCACCACCTTCTCTTGGCTTTAGGGTTACTATATCTATTCCCACAACATCCAAATCATTGCCATCTGCAATAGTAACTTGTCTATCTAAAGAATAAGAAAGGGAAGAAAACACATCTCTGCAACGTGTCATATGCTTTGTAGCACTTGAGTGAAATATCCAAGGACTTGTTGAAAAAAACTTGTAAAGTTGCCTGATCAAAGCTACTTGCTCAATGGTGATAGAGGCATAAGAATCACCTTGCAATTTCCCTTTTTTATCATCTTCTGCAACATTACTTGATGCCTTTTTCTTTTCTGATGCTATCCTTTTATAACATGCCGCTTTTAAATGTCAAGGTTTCTTGCAGTAAAAACATATTACTTCCCTCTTCTTAGAAGACTTCTCTTTAGATGTAGTAGAAAGAGAATCTGAAGTAGAAGTTGAAAGGGACTTACTTTCCATCTTGGATTCTTTTTCCTTCTTCTCCTTCTTCTTCTTTTTACCCTTTGATGAAGATAAAAGTGCTTCTTCATTCTAAGTCTTCAAATGTAACCTCTCTATCTCTTGTGGTAAGGGTAAGGGTGGTTATAAAAGATCGATATGAAATAGGAAGTGAATTAATCAGCATATTTACCATTTCTTCATCTCACATTTCAACTCTACATTTAGAAGTTGATCTCTCAAGTCAATGAGTCTCGTAATGTGGGTTTGAATTGGCTCACCAGCTTTCATCCTTGTGTTTGCTAGTTTTCTCCTCAAGTGAGCTTTCCTTGCAAGATTACTGCTCTCAACAAGATTCTCAAGCTTCAACCAAGCTTCTCTAGAACTTTTGCAAGATCTCATCTGTGGTAGAATATGCTTTTTGACACTCATTGCTCTGAATGAAAGTGCTAAAGCATCTCTAGCATCCCATCTTGCCTGATCTTCAGTAGGAGGAACTGCAGGTAAAGACCTATCTCTGACTCTAGATGTCTAAGTAGTTACCTCTTCTTCAGTTGGTTTTATAATAATAACTCCAGTACCTCTTGAAGCTGCTGTGGCTCCTTCTTCGCCTTCTCGTCTTGGTCTTGTTAAGCATCCATTGACGATACTCCATAAATCCTTTGTCACTAAAATATTCATCATCATGAAACTCCACATGGGATAATTAGAAGATCCATCCAACTTATCCTCAATCTCAATTCTAATCTCACTCATCTTAACTAAGTGTGCCTGTCAATCATGCTCTGATACCAAGTGTTGGATTTTGGGATCCAAGAATCATTCAAAACTAAAACTTTTTGAGCATACACACTTAATTAATTATTATGATAAGTGAGAGATCTAGATGCTTACTCACTAAAAAATAGATGTCCAAATTACAACATGGGAGTACTACTCAACCATATAAAGTGGTGCATCCACTAATGGAAGAATATCCAAGAAGATGATGATACAAAATTTAGATTATGTTGAGATAATCTAAGTGTGTGAAGTGATTGACCAACAAAGATAACGCTATTCTCATAAAATGATGTAACAAAATTGTTAATCAACCAACCCTAATTTTGAGATTAGGGTAGAGAAACCCTAAAAATAAAATATAAGGTTAACTCACAAAAGCTAGTTACCACCACCTTGTAGAAGACTTCTTGCTCCAAGAGAGTAGCCTCTCCTTCACCAAAACTCCACCTCCAAAGCTTCAGAACACCAAGAGCTGGCTTGATCACCTCCTCTTTGCTTGATGAGTGATGTCTCAACAATGAGACTATGCTTCTTTATATAGGTTGTGAACTCCAATTGAAAACCACTAGAAAAACCTCCACGAATAATGAAAATATGAAAAAAAACAACTATCGCTAAATCAGTCGTCCATGAAAAACTACGCCAAATTCAATGACGTCACCCAAAAATCTTGCCCGATTTTTAACAAAAAATATCCTTATGCTACGCGCTGTTGAAAGCAGGATTTGAACTTGGGTGGGAGATTTGAAAGCATGATGTCCTATCCACATCACCGATCCTGGCTTCTTGAAGGAGTTTTAATAAAACGTAAACATACATTATGGTTCTGTGGCAGATCTGGGACTTTGAAGATTCAACTTCTAAGAAAGCTATTGGACCATATGATATTGACTCCAACAGGTTTGCCCCACTTGCCTATCAACCCAACATAGTGCACGACGCACAAGGTCAGCCTCATGCGAAATCGACGTCGGCTCGTGGCTGTGACCACCTGGTCAGAGTAACTCCACCCGACTATTGACCCGCATAAGCACATGACCACATATAGGTTAGGCTATACAACACAACTAGCATCGAGTCATGGCCCTGACCACCCGACCAGGGTTAGTGCACCTACCTACTATGTCATCACAGTGCCTAACGACACAAGCACATATCCATATATATAATCGGTTGGTATATGAAGACCATTTCTTCTCTAACCTTAGTCTTTCTGGAGCTTTGATCAAATGAGAGATCAAAAGTAGAGTCAACTAGATCTCACTCATGAAGCTTTCCAAAGTACAAGTATATACATATACTTAGTTTAGGTTTCACTTCACTTTCCTAGGCCTTGTTTTTGAAAGTACTAATTTGCTTCTTAATCCTACTTGTATAATTCTAACCGTTCATGCATTATGCCTAAACTCAGTAGATGTATGCAATTCTTGGCTCACTCGAGTCTCCTAATACTTATTCACTCTTTCATATATCACATGTTTATTTATTTAATGCATACTTACATATGTACATTTATACAAACAAGAAATAGATTTGTAAAAGAAAGTATATCAGCATTAGGGTTTTAAAACTTGATGATCACTCTTCTTCAAACATCTCTAACTAGATAATCCTGGATAAAACATAAGTTTATATCACAAGAGTTTATATACAAACAGTTACTCAGAAGGAAAATATTACCTGGGTTTGCTCACGTACATTGGTAATTGACCCCTTGTTGACTTCTGAAGATCTCTTGTGGTTTTATTCTTCATAGAAAAACCTAAGTTGTTTTACAAAAGAAATAGTATTTACACATACTTTAATAAAATTTTTTAGTTTATCTATGAGATGGCTCCCCCCCTCACGTTCCCTACGGAACAAGGCAAAACAACGTAAAGTCTCTGCATAGCTTGCTAATTCGCAACTATAAATAAAAAGTTCTCTTGGGTCCATTGTCACGAAATACAGTTCACGATCCATTGAAGTGTCATCTTCTCCATATGGTTGCGCCGCTTGATACCTGGACACATGCTCCTCGTGTGATGGTTAGATCAAAGTCTCACTCGTAACATGATCTTTAGCAAACTCCTGAGTAGGCATCCTTTCATCATTCTCAGGCATAGGGAGTGAGTAGATCGATATGAAAGTGTCATCTAAGGTTCTTCCTTCAAATACGCTTTTAGGTGTATCCCTAAATCTATCAGGAAGGCTACCCTTTGGTATGGATGTATCATTAGTATCTTCTCCCTCCATTTTAGAATCTAAGATGGTCAAACAGTCCAATCAAGTCCAATGGATTGCCTACTATCAAACATGTTCACAGATCTGCGTCACTATCCTGCAAAGAACAAAAAATTAATAGAAGATCATAAATACATTAAACACATATACTTATTCTATTTATTAGTCTCTTCATTTCTTATATATATATGTATGTATGTATGTGTGTCTGTATGTATGTATGTATACTTATGTACGTACATTATCCTATAATATAATTTTTCTTTGTCATTTTCTTTACCAATCTCTTCATTTTCCTCTTCTTCACTTTCTTCTTCTTCATTTTTAATATTTCTTTCTTCCATAATTTCAAATCCTTCATGTTCCCTCTGTTTAAATAGCTTAATCTGCTTTCCAGGGACTAAGCCTTTTATTTCTATTCCATCCAACTCCCTAAGTGCATAAGTACCATTATTAAATACTTTACTCACAACATAAGAACCAAACCAACTCTTAATCAACTTTCTTCAGGCCACTGCATATCTAGAGAGCTATCATAGAATTATATCCAGTCACCTTCTACCACACATAATCTACATGTAACTAAAAAACTCACGAAAAACTGTAAAATACATATTTATGTAAGCATGCGTTCACACACACAACTACACAAGCAATAAACTACACACATATTAATATGAGAATGGACATTCATGTATTCACTCACATAAATATATATGCATATACACAAGAATGAGTACACGCATATACATTACATATTTACTTGCACACATACAAATGCACATTTATGAACACATTACACGTACACATGAAAGCTCACACACTAATATGCACATATATAGTTATGCATACTCGTGCACTCATAAACAAACATTATTGGGCATGTACATGCATTCTTAGCTAGGAACATAAATTACTGAGAAATTATCAGCTATGCGATATAAAGGGGTCCTTTGTTCAGCTAAATGCATATGCAAGCTAATTTGCGGTGTGGCAAAAGGTAACGATAAAAATAAATCATCAAGGTTTACTAACTCTGACTAGTATACGATCACAAACTCACTAGGAAATATATGAATACCTGATGGAAACTCTAAAATTAACCTGATCAGAAGTTCAGCTTATAACATTCTCATGGACATTTCATGCTCTTCAAGAGATAGCATCAAGTGTTGAGGAGATGGGCACCATTAAATCGGAGAGTTCTGCAAAATTATATAGTCGCACAAATACGAAGTACGCTAATAATATAGTTCATTAAGTACAACTGACGTTTTCAAGCACAAACCAAAAGCTAAAACAAACTATAAAATCTGAAGCGGATGTGCCTTGTACTTCTAGGCAGATGGCCAAGGTTCAAGTCCCACTCCGGGCTGGATGTCTTAGAGTTCCCCAAGATGGGTGCCTCTAGAGACCTTACAAGGTTGGGTGTGTGTGTCTTTCCAAATTCATTGTACTCTAAAAAAAAAAACTATAAAATCTGAAGCGGAATGATAAATTGAGTCTTTGGTGGGTTGTATATCTTAATGGTGAAGATTTCACAATGCCACATTCCTCCCACAGATCATGAATAGACAGTATCCAGCATTTATACACACAAACCAATGAGACTAGTCTCTAGTTACTTTGCGTTAGATACTAATTACTGTTCGTGAGAATACATTCACTCTGTATGTATGGGGAATATGATAATATATGTTACCACACACATGATACACTTATATCTGATGTTACTTTAGACACATGATGCACTCATCTTTGATGATACTTTATATGTAGGGATATTATTTAGCTCTTTTTTTTTGTTCATAGTCAATGAAGAGAGCTATTCCAACCATCTATTTTCTGTGTGTATTGCTACATTGCTCCATGTGTGTGCTTCTTGTGTGCATCTCGCACTTCTACATACACCCAACACAAACACTTAGCGCATCTATTTGTTTGCATTAATGTATGGGTTTAATTGATAGATTATTAACTACGTGCATTCAAGTCTATCTTTTTTCTGTATTCTATGTGATTAGGTGTATGTATATTTTATATATATGTAGAGGTGTTTTTCAAAAAATGTGTGTATTTCAAAACTAATGATCCTAGATTTTCACATCCTTAGGTAAATTCATAAGTAAAGAAGAAGAAAAAAAAGCACCCATTAGTATACATTAAGTTTGAACGCATACATGACCAATTCTAAAATTCACATCGTTTCTATGATAACATTATGGATCAGTTAATAAGTGTTTTTCTTAAATTAATTAGGTATGCAAGATTTCAAAATGACTGTAAGAATGCAGGAATAAAGTGTGTGGCATTCTTGGTTAGAGATGAAACTGCTGATGCTGAAGAGGATACTCATCAAACGTCACAAAGTAAATGGACTCTTTCCACTATATTACTTAAGGCTTAGTGATGAGATCTTCATGTTTCGAAACTCCTAATTCCATCCGCAAAAGCAACACTATGAAGCATAATTAGAGAATAGTTAGGTATGTGGGAAGAAATTGGGTTACATATATCTCATCTTTCATACATATATCCATGCTCTCCATGCGCTTGGATCTGCTTTTCTCCCTCCCGGAAAAGATATTAGCAGACATTTCATTCATATCGCGGGACGTGGTGTTGTTCAACGCATGCTTACAACAATCCCCCATAAAGATCAGATTATTCTTTCGCGGCGAAACACCTTCAACTAATTCAGATCACTCATCTTTATGCTGATTGATGGCCCTCTTGCAATCGCCGGTGATTTAGAAGCAAATGTTACCACATTTTCTACGCAAAAACCCATTGTTGGAGATCTTTGATCATTTTCTTTTGTAAACAGGTATGTAAATTTATTCTTTTATTTTGCTCTGTTACTCTTTTACAGAAGCTGATGACGTGGCAATATGCCAAAACATATGTAAAACGAAAACCACAAAACTGATTAAAAATATAGACACGCGTGCTCACCGCCGATGCGAAAAACTCTTTCCAGAAATGTTTTTCTCTGTCTCTGTCGTCTTCTCTGCATATTATCGAAGAGCGCCATAGTTGCGCTATCAGTGTTGGTATCAGAGCCTGCCTACATCAGAGCCACAGCCACAAGCGAGGAGCAGGAAGATTGATCCCCATCGTTGCCGCAGTGCTTGCGTGTATTCTATCAATGCCATAATGTTGACTGCACCACTGGCGGAAAGGCCCAGCATCTAACTGAACTATGGCTGACTTCACAAGCGTCTGGGTTCCCACAAGCTCATTGTTGGAGGTGTTGTAAACAACATCCAAAATACGAGTCCTCGTAGTGGCCTCAGATCCCCATGAATAGTTGCCGGTATTAAGGCGCAAAGCACAAAACTTAAAGTTTCCGCCACGCACACGAATTTTTCTTACTGTTTTATTACTGGATAGCTTCGTCATGGCCGGCTGCCGACCAAGCTCCTATTTTCTCTTGAACTCTCCTGTCAGATGACGCTTTACAAGGATCAGAACTGAGCAGAGTAGCATCTTCATTTTTTGCCGTTCCTTAATAGATGCTTTTTGAAATACCAACATCTGGGCACCTACAGTGCAGATATTTCTAAATTAAAAAAGAGAAAAAAAAAGTGAAGCTTTTAAGGAATAGAATTTTGGAATTATGAAATAGCGAGGTACACATTTCATTTTGGGTTTTTATTTTGAGTGCATGTGGTAGGCGACGCCATGCATATTTCTTGTGGGTCTTGAATGGACAATACTCACACGCTGTGAGACGAATGTAAGCATTTTGCGGGTCTTTAATTGGACAACTCACGCGCCTTGTGAGGTTTTATATTACCCTACTGAAAACCTTGAATTTAAACAAAAACTGAGGGATATGGTAAAGTTTTTAACTAGGGTATTCTCATGCTTGGAGATACTCTGGTGATATAGGTGGAAGACCAAAGAGAAGACAGTCCAAAGGCCTCGTGTATCGATCACGGGATGAATGTATATTTTTGAGGCCTCCCATCAGAGATTATTTGCTTACGTTATGGACTCTTATTGATGCTTTTACCCAAAGTTTTGGTTTTTGGAGTGGATTGACTACATTTGACTTGGCTTATATACACTTTGGAGAAAGGAGACTCTACCAAAATTATTTCGGAGAGGTAAAAATTGAGCACATAAGTGCATAGAGACACAAGGAGTGCTTAGAACAAGAGGAAAACCATTGAGATTACTTGTGAAGATTCAACTTTTGGTGCATATATTAAGAAAAACACTCGAAATGCTGCCAAATTTTTTCTAGGTCGTGCCATAAAATTACCATAGCATAGAAAAGTGCTTAAATTGCAAGGATGGGTGATAATATTGCGTAAATAGTTGGTGATAAGCTGAATAAAGATAATTATCACATATGATCGTATAGGATGGAAAATTTCTTGATGGGAAAATATCTTTGGGGATTAGTGAATGGAGAGAATGAGTGTCCTGAGTTGCAGAGAATCTGAATGTAGAAGAGCAAAAAGAATATAAAACATGGATAGGAAAATCTAGAAAGGTTCTCCATTCGATTTCGATATGTATATCAGAGAGCCTGATTCCACATATTATGAAACCTAGCACACCAAAGGAAGCTTGGGATATAATCCATAAGATATATGGTACGTCGACAGAAGCTAGAAATATTCACTTAAAGAAAAAGTTGCATAGCGTATGGCGTGGAAATAGGTCCATAACGGATTATGTGGCTGAAATTAGGAAGATCACTGATGATTTAGCTTCCATAAATTGCAAAGTCGAAGATGATGATATGGTTTCAGTCATGCTAAATGATCTAGGACCGCAGTACTAGAGCTTAGATAACTTCTATCTTAGTGAGAGGCACTATGAAAGATTTTGATGAGCTAGTAGCTCTTTGCATGACAGAAGAAGTAAAACTTGGTTTGAATGCATCGGGAAGTGGCAATTCGAGAGATCATGCATTCTTTCAGCATAGAGAAAGAAGTTCTAGTCGTCGACGATCATCTTCTAGAAATGCAAATACAGTGGATATGCAAAGAGGTAGAGGAAGATCATACTCTAGAGGTAGAGGAAGATCACATGCACCTTGGAATTGTTAGCATTGCGACAAGTATGACCATTTTGAGAAAGATTGTTATTATATGCAGAATAGTCAAGAAGTCATTATGCGATCATGTACCTAGCATTACAAAGATCCTAGTTTTGGTTGGTCAACTTGCGGATCAAGACATGGAAGTTATTTTCAACAAGCATGGCTATTTTATAAATGATTTTAAGTATGAAAAAAGAGAAAAATTACTTGGTCATGGAAAAAAGATGGGTAGATTGTTCACATTTGACATGGGTACACTCTTTTATGAGAACATGTATGCCAAAAATAAAAAGTATTTAGATATAGCTAAATTATGGCATAAATTAATTGGTCATATCAATTTGAGAAAATTAAAATCTATGGAAAAGAAAATATTAGTGCATGGATTATCAAGATTTGATCATTTAAACTTTGAAAGAATTTATGAAGCATGCGCATTTGGAAAACATCAACGAATGAAGTTTCCAAGAAGAGAAATGCACAGGAGGAGACCTCTAGAGCTAATCCATAGTGATGTGGTTGGACCTTCTAGAACAAAATCAATTGGTGGCTCACTATATTTTTTTATATTCGTTCATGATTATAGTCGATATACATGGATTTACTTCCTGAAGCATAAGAGTGAAGTTTTTGAGTGTTTTGTGAGATTCAAAAATATGGTTGAAGTTGGGAATGTATATAAAATGCCTACGATGAGATTCAGGGGGAGAATATATCTCAAGAGAATTTGATCAATACCTTAGTGATCATGGAATCAGAAGACAATTATCTTGTAGATACACACCACAACAAAATGGTGTTGCAAAACGTAAAAATCATGTCATTAAGAAAGTTGCTAGAGCCATGTATGAATGAAAAGAACATGCCAGATATGTTTTGGGAAGAAGCTTATCATATGGCTGTGCATGTTATAAATAGAGCTCCCACATGCATGGTTCATGATCACACTCCTTATGAGAGGCTATGGAAGCATAAGCCTAATGTTAGCTATTTACGACTTTTTGGAAGTATTTGTTATGCGCATGTGCCTAGTCAGTTGAGACACAAATTTGAGGTAAAATTTGAAAAGTGCATATTTATTGGGTACTCAGAAGAGAAGAAAGAGTATCGATGTTATAATCATGTTAAAAGAATGTATAGTGAGTAGAGATATTATATTCGATGAAAAAGCATCATGGTACGCACCCAAAGACATGGCTGTGATAGAGAACAATATAGATGATTCTATGTATAATGTTCATGATGAGCCAGGAACAAGTCATAGGAATTTTGATCATGAAGAGAGTCAAGACTATCGTTCATATGAGTTCCCTACACCTGAAACATCATGAAGTGAAAATGCAAAAGACTATGCAAGAAGAAACAAGAAAGGGAAAGATACGTACATGTCTGATTCAGATATTGAAGATGAGATAGTTACACCTGGCATGTTTGAAAAATTATGAAGGAGAAATATGTTCTCCCATACGAAAGCAAAGAGACATATGAAGAAACACCTTTGAGACGATCTACAAGAGTAAAACATCCTGTGGATAGATGGAACCTATACAATAAATCTATGAAGCTTCATTATGCATACATGACTGAGAGAATCAAGCATGACGAACCAAAGAATTTTCATGATGCGTTACAAAGTGAAGATTGGTGCAAAGCAATGGATGATGAGATAAATGCATTGAAGAAAAATGATACATGGGAATTAGTGAAATTGCCCCTGAGTAAGAAAGCTATTGGATGTAAATGGGTATACAAAGTGAAGTGCAAAAGTGATGGTTCATTGGAAAGATTTAAAGCGTGTTTAGTTACAAAAGGATATGCACAAGTATATGGATTGGATTATGATGAAACGTTTAGTCCAGTGGTGAAAATGACAACGGTGAGAAGTGTGATTGCATGGGCTGCTATGAACAATTGGAAATCGTATCAAATGGATGTTAAGAATGCATTTTTGAATGGCAAATTGCATGCAGAAGTCTATATGCAACAACCTGAAGGTTATGTGCATCCAAAGTATCCTGACTATGTATCCAAGTTAAAGAAAGCACTTTATGGTTTGAAAGAAGCTCCAAGAGCATGGTGTGAATGATTCACTAAGAAGTTGTTGGATTTGAAATTCACATATTGATTGATAAGATTTCCCATTACTATTTTATTGATATTTCTGTGTCAATTGCAAACTATCTCTCAAGATAGCTCAAGCTCACTGATTACATAATCAAATGAACTACCTTTCATCATGAAGTAATTATTATAAATCATATACGATCTTCTCGATCATTGCCTTTGTGGTACTCTATAATAAAGTAAATTTATGATACAAGGGTCCGACCGGTTCAGACGGATCTGAAATCCAACATGATTTGGTCACTTTTGTGTATGACCAAAGATCTCAAGTCTAGACTTACTAGAAGGTCATTTACTCTTGTAACCAAGTAATCCACTTCGCCTAGTGGTCAAGTTCCATGGATGTGAAGGAGGAGATCTTGGGTTCAATCCCATGGGGTACATGGGGAGAGTATTTTTCCCAAAGAGATCTAAAGCCTTCTAGAAGCATCCACTTGATGCAAGATTACGACCACCACATTCTAAAGAGATGAATCTCCTCCCAACCAAATGCCTCTATATATAGCTCTCTCCAAGGGGCTTCCTTCTGGGACAGGTGGACACTAACCATCCATGTGTCAACCATGTAATTGCATGTACGCCAAGTGTCCGAGTTCACTAGAGTTAACTCAAGTGGATACTTCTAGAAGACTCTAGATCTCTTTGGGAAAACTACTCTCCCCATGTAGCCCATGGGGAATGAACCGAGACTTGAACACTAGGCTAAGTTGATTATTTGGTTACAAGAGTAAATGACCTTCTAGTAAGTCTAGACTCAGGATTGTTGGTCATGCAGAGAGGTGACCAAATGGTGACCGATTTCAGATCTGTCTCAACTGGTCGAACCCTTGGATGATATAATTACTTTATTACATTCTTCGCCCCTTGGAAAATATTTATTGTAGGCAAAATACTCTCCCCATGTACCCCATGGGGATTGAGCCGAAGACCTCCTCCTTCGCATCCATGAGACTTAACCACTAAGCTAAGTGGATCACTTGTTCACAAGAGCACAAGACCTCCTAGTAAGTATAAACTGGAGATCTTTGGTCATACACACGGATGACCAAATGATATGTTTGATTTCAGATCTGTTTGAACCGACCGGACCCTTAGATCATAGACTTACTTTATTACATTCTTCCTCTCTTGCAAAATAATTTCTTCCTCAAAAATAAAGCTATATATCTATTGTAGGCAAAATACTCTCCCCATGTTCCCCATGGGGATTGAACCCAAGACCTCCTCCATCACATCCATGAGACTTAACCATAAGCTAAGTGGATCACTTGTTCACAAGAGCAAAAGCCCTCCTAGTAAGTCTAAACTCGAGATCTTTGTTCATACACACGGATGACCAAACGGTGTCTGATTTCAGATCCGTCTGAACCAACCAGATCCTTAGATCATAGAAATAACTTTATTACATACTCCATAATCATTGGCCCACTTCGTTATTGTTTACCTTAGCATAGAAGATCTAAACAAATCTCCTTTTATCAGAGATACGTTGTGGGAACATCAAATTTGTTGCTTAACATATGTTTTGGAGTCCTAATCTGCATGGTTCAACGACTATCTATTTAAGTGACAGATTGTCCATTACTATGTCGGAGGTAGATTTTTCAAACCTTTTTTTAGACTCTCTCTTCTTTTCTTGATCTGATTTATTTCGATCGCTCATGTCATGGGGATTGTAACTATAGTTTTAATCTAAATCCTCATTATTGAGGTCAATTTTGACCATGCCATCATGAAATTGATCCTCTTTCAGAAAAAGAATATAATTTAATTATAAGAAAACATCTCCATTGTTCTAGATGTACACCAATCGTATTAGAGCATATTCGAGGATGAACGAGATACATGCAAAGAGTCGAGGCAAGTAAACGCAAAATGTGTTGTGGTTACCCTAAGTGTTATGTGACTTTTGTGTGTTCATGTGTAAGGGTACGTAGTATGTGAACGTTTTAATGTATATGTGTATGTGCTTGACCTTGTGTGTGTTGATTTCTATGTGCGTTTATGTCATACACACACTTATGTACGTCATATGCTACAAGTGTATATGTTTGTGGGTTTTACGTGTTTATATCTATGTGTTCTTGTGTATGCATGTTTATGTTTCTGTATATATGAATGTGACTGTGAGTGTGTGGATAATGGTATATGTTTGATGTCTATGTATAAATATATGGGTCTATGTGTTTGTTTCTTTTTCTATATGTGTTCCCATGTATGATTTAATGTGTGTGTTTGTGTGAAAGTACGTTCATATGTTTATAGGTATATGTGAGTCTTAATGTATGTGTGTTTGTGGACATTGTGTGTGAATATATGTATCTGGATGTTTAAGTGTTATTATAAGAAATATATAGTTGATTCTTTATGTTTCTATGTATGTAAGTGCACATGTGGATACCCTAAGTGTTATGCGATTTGTGTGTGATTATGTATGTGATAATGTGAATGTAATTGTGTATATGCTATAAATGTATGCCTCAATTGAATGTGTTATGTGTTTGTTGTATATGCGTATAATAATGTCTATGTTAATATCTAGTGTTTATGTATGTATCTAAATTTGTATTTATGTAAGTATTTATGCATGTGTTTTAGTATGGGCATGATGATTTTTTTTGCACACGGAATAGGCATTGATATGTATTTGAGAATGTCCAATTATGTGATGATGAGAGTGTGTACTTAAAATTAGATCCATATGTGTGTATAAGTTAATGTGATTAAGGATGTGTTTGTGTGTGTGTGTGTGTGAATATATATTAGGTATTCTAATAGAACCTTAATCTTAAATTTAAAGAGAAAACTTACCAAAATAAAAGATTAAATTAAAAACAAAAAAAGGAAAATTACAATAAAAATGTGAGTGAATATATGTAAGCGTCGTTAAAGAGTGTGTGAGTGACGACACCTGTATACATGTGCATGGTTAAGTGTGGTGTGTGAGAAGAATGAGTGTGTATGAGTGTGTGTGTGTGAGAGCCTCGATGTGCATGGGTGTGTTATATGATTTACAAAGTGTGGGTATTTGATTGTATATCTATGATGTTCAACTAAATAATATTTTCTAATTTCTTTGTCTAGGTAGAGTTGCACCAAGGAGGGATAGAGAGGCAAAGAGAAAGGCAGAGAGAGAGAGAGAAATAAAAAAATGCTAGTTTTATTGCAGTTTCAATCTCATGCATGGATGGTGTAAACCAGGCATAGTGGGCTAAATGTGTAGAGAGAGAGAGAGAGGGAGATAAGGTGGGGGATGCATGAAGGAGATGCACGTGGCTTTGTTGAGTACACTAACAATGTCAACACACACGCGCACACACACACACGCACACACACACACACACATATATATATATATATACATATATATATATATATATATATATATATATATATATATATATATATATATATATATATATATATATATAGAGAGAGAGAGAGAGAGAGAGAGAGAGAGAGAGAGAGAAAGAAGAGAGAGAAGGATAATGAGACACAAAGATAAAGATCAAGGTTGGTAGCGGTCTCAACATATTGGATGTTGAAGGGGAGAAAGAGAGAGAGAGAGAGAGAGGGAGAGAGAGAGAAAGAGTGAACAAGTTCAGTATAGAAGAGAGAGACAGAGCACGCTTTTGTTTTCTTTTTAATATTAATTTTCTTATTTAATAAATTTATTAGGCACACCAAATAAACATTTTCTTATTTATTATTTATTTACAAACTATTACTTACATTTCATAGAAAATGAACTAAAGTGGAATTTATAATTGATAAAATAGCAGAAAGAAATTAATAGATTAGAATAATAAAATTTAAAAATGAAAGAAAAACAAGTAAGAAAAAATGATAAAAACAATTATAAGAAAAAATTAAATAAAAGGAATTAATATATATATATATATATATATATATATATATATATATATATATATATATATATATATATATATATATATATATATATATATATATATATATATTAGGAATAGATTATGAAGTAATTCAAACAAACGGAACAATTAAATTCAATAGAAAATTTGATAAATAATGAAATAAATGAAAAAGGAAACAAAATAGTAAATTAAAATGAAAGTCTATATGAATGAACGAAATAAAAAAACGATAATTAATGTGTTATAAATTTTACAAAGTGTACTAATTTTTTTTCTATTGTCTTTTCTACAAAACTATGGAAGTGATTTGAATTTGTTAAATTTTTTATTGAAGATTTTCTCATGAGATTGGAAGATAGTAGTTGATTTGAAAACTTGGAAAAAACTCTTAAAAGATTGAGGTAGGATAGATTTTTCTTCATATGAGCCACAATGGGCACTTTGACTTCAAGGATTTGTTTTCCACTACTAGATTTAGATTTAGACATTTTTAGTTAGAGAGATTGAGTTTAGCCGACATGATTGCATCATTGTTTTCAATTGTACCATTATTATTTGGATTTTATTAATCTCTAGAAAGTTAGTTCATATTGTATTCATTGATTGTATTGCTCATTGAAAGTAATGGAAGTAATGTATCTTCACTCGTCCCTTCTAACGTCTCCATTCCAAGTGATGTTATGAGGAATACACTCCACTCCATAGAGCTGGACATGTATTCACTTTCTTGAACTTCGAATCTCTCCTCATCGATCACTCCTTCTCTTGAAATGCATGAGGGGCTCTACCCCGTATGCCAAGAAAGAACCCTACATGTGATGATGTGATAGGAACATGGCAAGAACTAATCCACTCGGCCTTTCATTTGTCTACTTACTTCTAACAGTTTGAACTTGGCATGACACTCCATGATAATCTAGCGATTGTTGTTGGAATCCTTTGCATGTCACCCACACCCTCAATGATAATATAGCGATTGTTGTTGGAATCCTTTGCATGTCACCCACACCCTCAAGAGGTCAAACACATGACATACTAAATTATTTTTGAATTTAGGTTTTGATTTAGTCAAATATAAATTCTATTTGCACTACACTTGAATTTGAAATTGATCATCAAAGCAAACTTCTTGTTAGTTTCACTTTCAAGGTTTTTCAATATGTTCATTGTAAACCCTCACTAAAATTGAAAGTATTTTTATATTTCTTGCAAAAACTTATTCTATTCTACATTAGGTTAGAAATTCATGATGTGCAACTTCTATCACTTATTCTAGATAGCAAACATTGAAATTGTTTATTCAAATTTTGCTAAAGAAATAAAAAACACAAAAAAATTGTAAAATCCTAAAAAAAATCAAAAAGTAGAAAATTCATAAAAGCAAAAGAAAACGTATTTGAAAGGACCACTTTAATCGACACTTAATTAAAAAATGAAACCAAATATTAGAGTAGGAAAGATAAATAGAAAAAATAAAAAGAAAAGAAAAAAGAATGTTAAATTGAAATGAAATATAGATAAGCTATAGGCAAAGAAGGCATTATCAGAGTGAACAAATAAGAAAGTAAAAAGAAAACATCAAGATCCAAGTGATAATAAAAAAGAGAATGAAGGGAGGCTAAAGTTGCAAAACATAAGATCAAAACCTAGAGTGAAAATCAAGCTCTAGAGCTACAACTAGAGTGGAAGTCAAATTCTTTACATAGACTAGAGTAAAATTCAAACCCTAGATTAAGAATTCAGCTCTAGAATTGAAACCCTAGAGTAAGATTCTAACTCTAGCTTCGGAACTCTAGAGTGCGAAACAAGACTTTAGTTCTAAGTCCTAGTGTAAAATTCGAGCGTTTTAATCCAATACCTAGAGTGAAGTAAGGATAATGATTGTGAGTCATAGAAACAGGAATTGATTCAACAAAATTCATCACCTAGAAAGTGAAAAAAAACTCTAAACTAAACTTTAGCTAAAGGTTGAAAACTCGTGGATTGTAATGGTCAATGTGACTACCTAATATCAAAAATCCTAGAGATTTGTTCAACAGTCTAGACTCAAAACCTTTGATTGAGAACTCCCTTTAGAGAGATGAACTAGATGCAAGAAGTAACTCAATAAGATCTCATACATGAGATTACAACAAGAAAAAATAGAATGTCCAAGATACAAGACTAGACAAGACTAGAACAAGGAGAATAGTAAAACTCGAATTAGAACTTGGAGAGTACTTACTTGGTGGTCAGGAGTTCTTGCACTCGCAAGACTAGCATTGGCAAGACTTAGTATGTATGTGGCGAACCCCTCCTATTCATTAATGGTGGTTACCGACTCATGATATCATCAATGATGTCATCAATTCAAAACATGACCTCTGGATATTAGAATTAAGCAAGCTGAAGATATTCAATCGGGTTTTGGCATGTTTTGAGCACAATGGAAACATTGGTTTCTCCAAATTATGAACAAATAAGGAGATATAGAAGTCACATCGAATGTGAGATTCAAGATGGTTTCCTTTGTCCATGACATTGTATGTAACAACACACGTGCACTTTTGATAGTGATTATTTTCATCCCCTAGAAAGCATTTCCATCGGTTGCACTGTATCTTTACCTCCAATGTGAAGGAGTTTTTGTAGTCCAAACTTGTTGGACTTAGAGGTCTACGGAAGCACACAAACAGCACAACACAGAAGAAGAAGCTTGGAGCACAACACACAATACTGAATGTATTACTAGAGACTGCATAGAGATAAGTAGCCCATTACGGCAACAAGCGTATATACAAGATGGGAAAAAACCTCCTAAAGAGGGAAAAACATGCCCCGGTAGTCCTAGAGTGTTCACACACATCACTACCTAAATATATGAACAAATCCCCCTTGGGAGTGATGCGGTGAACAAGTGGTTGGCACTCATGTACAAGGAAGTGCCAAGCTATGTGGAAATCACTCCACCGAAGGAAGTAAGCCAAAGCTTTGCGAAAAGCTTCAACCTTCTCCCTAGGTAGAGCCTTCGTGAAAAGGTCTGCAATGTTCTCCTGCATGGGCACATATGCCAAGCTGATCTCCCCAGAAGAGAACCTCTCCCTCACATAATGATAATGCACCTCAATGTGCTTAGTGCGAGCATGGAACACAAGGTTCCTCGCAACTACCAATGCACTCTAACTGTCAGTGCAGATGGTGGTGGCAGAAGACTGACCAACACCCGAATAAGCCATAGGGCGTCTGATCCACACACACTCAATAGTCGCTATGAAAGCTTCCCTATACTCAGCCTCACAACTGGAAGTGGCTGCAATAGGCTGCTTCTTGCTCAACCAAGATATACATGAGCTACGAAGCATGAAGCAAAAACCACTAGTGGACACATGAGTTTCATAGCAACCAACCCACTCAGAATCATAGAAAGCATGCAAATATGGTAGTGATGATCCCCACTTGGGATAAAACAAACAAAGTAGCCAGGTACCACTCAAGTAGCAAAAAATGCTTTTAACAGCCTGCCATTGTTTGACTCTGGGCAATGTATAAACCTCCTCATCTGTGAGACATAAAACTGAATATCTTGGTGAGTAATGCATAAGTGAATCACACATCCAACACCCTGCTGATAGAGCATAGCATCAAATGCATCTCCAACATCATTAAGACTTAATCGTAAACCTTTCTCCATACGAGTGCCAATAGGCTTACAATATTCAAGGCCAAAATGCTGCAATAATGTGTCAATTTATTTCATTTGACACAAAGGTATTCCACAATCAACTTGCATAAGAAGAATGTGCAAATAGTGAGGCGAATGCCCCAAATCAGAAATCTCAAATTAATCATGCAAATCAGCTTTAAAATCAGCAATATGCTTCTCAATAAGACCAGTGAGCAACATGTCGTCAACATCGACAACAACGATCAGAAGCACATCATTAGCACCCTTAACATATAAGGTGCTTTCAGTTGGACTGTTCTCAAAACCATGTGCAATCAGATAGCCATGTATCTTCTCATACCAAGCACACGGTGCTTGCTTTAAACCATATAATTCCTTCTTTAACCTACGTACCTCGTTCTCATGCCCTTTTTGCAGAAAGCAAGGGGGCTGAAAAACATACACTTCTTCATGCAAGTCACCATCCAGAAATGCAATTTTAATGTCCGATTGATGTACATTCCAACCATGATGGGCTACAAGTGCACACATGCTTCGAACAGTAATCATACGGCATGTAGGTGCAAAGGTCTCATCAAAATCAATGCCTCTTTCCTGTGCATAACCTTTTGCAACAAGCCCATCCTTATACCTCTCAACTGTTCCATAAGGCTTACGCTTTAGCTTGTAAAGCCACTTAGTGCCAATGGCCTTCTTGCCAGGAGGCAAGTCACATAAAGACCAAGTACCATCCTTGATTATAGCATCATATTCAGATTACAAAGTAGCCATCCAATTTTCTGAATTTTGTGCTTCGTCAAATGAAACACGCACATTCTCATCACAGAGACTAGATGCAACCACAACATAGAAAGTTGATGCAAAAGAGGCACTATGAGAGCCTGATCGAGTACGATGTGACAAAGGTGCATCTATTTTCTATCACACAAAGTCTGCACCAGCCATTTTGGCATAGTCTTTGCCTCCTCGATGTCAGCTTTCTCGTCAACAAGTACATCATGTAAATCTGCATCAGAAATGGGATGATTTGCATCATCACATGAAACCTGCAAAGGCTGAGAAGTTGCCTCATTAGGACTAGTAGTAGACTGTCCACCTGTAAAAAGAGGCGACAAAGTATCATACATGTCTTTGGAGCTAACAAATGTGTCCTTAGTACATGAAAGCAATGGTTGAATAGCATCTTCCACAAAAACAACATCACGGCTAACCAGAATGCATTTATTTTGTGGATATTACAGTCGATCCCCTTTACATTCAGAACTATACCCAACAAAAGTACATTTTACTACTTTATCATCCAATTTTTTGCGATGTTGTTCAGGCACCAATGCATATACCAAACAACCAAAAACACGCAATTGAGCAAGAGATGGCTTGTGATCATGCCAAGCCTCATATGGAGTGATAGACTACAGCACTGTAGTGGGACACCTGTTAAGTACATATACTGCACACATGACAGTCTCAAGCTAGAAACTATGTGGTAAAGCTTGACTCTTGACCATACACCTCGCCATCTCCATGTGTGACCTATTCTGTCGTTCAGCAACTCCATTTTGTTGAAGTGTATATGGCACTGTACACTGGTATTTTATCCCACGTTCAGCCAAAAATGCATTAAAACCAATAGACATATATTCTCCCCTTGATCAACACGGAAGGTGCCCATTTCACATGCCGACATATTTTCAGCCAAAACCAAAAACTATTTAAAGTACATGAACACTTTGGACTTTCCCTTCAATGGATATACCCATGCATGCCTACAAAAATCATCGATGAAAGTCACGAAGTAAAGATAATTTTGAAAAGAAGATGTCTACATAGGACCACATACATCACTATGTACAAGCTGCAATTTCTGAGTCGACCGAACTCAACCATCTTTTGGAAAGGAAGAACGTTGTTATTTTCCGAAAATACAACCTTCACAAACATGTTTTCCAGGTGCCTCAAGATTGGGCAAAGAGGACACCATTTCAGATTTCTGCAGGCGTAGCAAACTAGCAAAATTTAAATGACCAAAAGGTGCATGCCAAATCTCTGCATCTGACATAGCCTAAGAATCATGTACTGCACATGCCAAATCATTTAGAGAGAAAAGGAACTAAGGAGAAAATGATAAAAACAAATACAAGAAAAAATTAAATAAAAGGAATTAAAAAACAAAAAAAAGAAATATATATATAAAGTTTAGGAATAGATTATGAAGTAATTCAAACAAACGGAACAATTAAATTCAATAGAAAATTTGATAAATATTGAAATAAACGAAAAAGGAAAGAAAATAGTAAATTCAAATGAAATCATCCATTAGGGGAAAAAATGAACCCTGAATGGGCCTTTTAGATTAAGGAGTGATTAGTGATGGACCAATCAGAAGAGGGTGTTGGCCACACTCTATGCCCTATAAAATTCTAGGCTGAAGGGGGGAGAAGGGACATATTTCTCCCTTATTTAATGAGGTACCTCTAGAGAGAGAAGGAATCTCGTAACTCAGTTGGGCCCAAAAATTCAAAATTTTTGAAAAGTTAAAAAACTCATCATAACACCTAAAAATGGACCCCCCCCATTACTTTCTAGGGTCAAAAGTACTCTTTTTGACCCCAAATTCAAAATTCATGCATGTTTTGAGCTGAATAAAATGGATGTTTTCAAAAATACTAAAAAAATAGGTATTCCCCTCCTAAACCTCACATTTTCATACCCAGATCCCAAAAAGTCATCTTTTCCCACTACTTTCACTCTGTAGCACACCATTGAAGCTCCTGTTTCTACACTCCAACCTACGTGCATCTCCTATCTCGAATTACTGTTGTAGCTTGAAGACCTTTAGCTTCAATGGCAACATCTAAAACTCCAGGTGACCAAAAGATGAAATCCTCACATTAAGATGTCACAATATCAAAGCCAGAGATGGATAGTGGCTATCACATGAGTACTTCAAAGGTGCATGGGTCTACATGCAACCCTCTAGAGTTGGGCCTCATCGAGTTAGAGATCATGGAAACTTAGATCTTCATTGGAAGGGAAAGTTACTTGGCTTCAAGAAGCACAAAGACAATGGGATGGTTGCTATTGTACAACATGTTTTTAGAATGGCAACTATGAAACTTCAAAACTCTAGTAGTATGAGATATCCTGTGAATTGTAAGTATTACTCTACAATATTTTATGTTTTCTTGTGTGGGATATATTTCTGAACTATTTAGATATGTTTTTGTTTGTTTTAGATATATTTCCTTCTACTTTGGTGGAAGAGCAACCACTTCATAGTCTTACAGGTACTTTCTAGACATTGCATGCAGATGTTGGTGCACTAGTCTTTCCAAATATATCTCCTGCTCAACTTTACCATGATAGAGTTTTCTTTTACACACATAGATATGTTGTACCCTCTACAATGAATGGTTTTGGAAGGTTAGAGAGAATTAATGTACACTCTCTTCTTAGCTTGGAGTGGCCAAAACCTGATATATGGTCCGTATCATCTTTGAAGCAAAAGATGGTAATGGATATACATAACTCTTTGAAATTCACAAAGGTGTCTAGGTCTGTAGGTTTGTAGTGGTCTTTTCCCATTCATTTTTTTGTATATTTATTCCAAGGATTCTCATTCCAAGAGATTTCCAACATGTTCATGTGTAAAGATATCACATATGAGCAAGTCGAAAGTCTTCTTGGTGAAAATTGGGGTTTGATGGAAGGAATTGCAAAAGGTGATAAATATCTTTGTAAAATAGGTGGAACAGGTATAGGATTTCGATATTTGAAACAACGTTCTTCATTATACATTATATTCTACTATGATCGTTGGATGTGCAAACTTGGCAAATGGATACCATTTCAAAGTTCAGAGGGATCTTTGCATTCATTTGAAATAAAGCTTAGATTGCCTAACAACGAAACAGAAACTATTTTAGTGAATGATCATTGGACCTTGGGTAATCTGAGAGAACACTTGATGATTATGGGGTTTGAAGGACTAACTCAATCCAAATTCAAAATTCAAGGACATAAGGTGAGAAATGTTTCATGCTTTTGTTAAAGTAATCTTTTCATTATTGTTTATTTTACTCTAATGACTTCAATTTCTTGCAAATTGATTACATGTGAGCAGAAGAATGGAATACAAAATGAAAGTCCCTGTAGATTGGAGCAAAGAAGGAACAAAAATCTCATTGTCATAGTTATTTTGCAATGTGATAATGTCACTTCTTGGGCCCTATTCATTGTATACCATGGTTTTTGCACTTTCAAGAACCATGCAATAAGTAGGACAATTGATTCATGTTAGATATTGTGTATACCTTCTTCTCGGTAATGTTAATTTCAAAACTTTTGGAATTTCAAAAAGTCTGTTCAATACTTTGAAATGTGGTTGCTCATGTTTTTTTCTGTGCATTATTTTGTCATCAGAAACACTTTTGGATTTGCACTTCTTTATTCTATACTTAAAAGTGGGCCCAGTTAGTTTAAAAACTTGAAGCTGCTATAAAAATGGTTCTATGTGCTCATTTCTCACATTTGCACTCTCAAAGAGCTAGAAAGCACAAACTACAAGTCTCTAGAATTCTTGCGTGCAAGCAATGGCTGCTAGCACTTCCACTCCCATGAAATCTCCTCGAGATCTATTCATGGAGCTTTTGGATACTACAGAATACAATGGTTGTACGGATTTGTATGACCTAGTCTCTAGAGACCCTAATCTTGAAGGGACAATAGCCATGAACTCCGATGTGATCGATGAGATCACAGATTTTTTGGAATTCTATATATTAAGATATGCCATAGATATTCTAGCATATGAGTGTAAATGGGTCCCCTGTGATCTGCTTTTCTACATTCATAAAGGAGATGAGGCGTTTGCGAAATTCTTAAAGCATTTCATGGCTATTGCGAAGGCTTCAGGGCACCTGTTAGATGACACAGTGCCCTTAATTAAACAATTAAATAAGAAAAGGAAAATGGGAAGAAAATATCTTTCCTATGTAGCAACAACCATATTTTTTGTGAATGAGGAGCCTGGACCTTCACCCATGGACCTACCCCATCTTGTTACTGGGGGTTTTGTAGATGACAAGAAGGAACCCCAGACAGAAGCTCTCAACCTAATTGAAGAGAGTCAAAAAATTTCCAGAGAATTTCCTCAAGGAGTAGTGGACAAATTAAAGGAAGCCAGTACACAGAACAGTCCACCCTCCAACTTAGACCTCGTGCACGATATTGAGAAAGCATTCGGTCTACGCCTCGACAAATGCCTTAGTATTTCTTGCTCAACCTCAGATGTTCCCATGGACAACACTTCTAACATTATCAAAAAGGCAACAATTCCACTTGGCGATTCAAATGCAGACACCATTGCATTTGTGTGTGAAGAGATTTTGAGCCATGCCAACCAAGATGCCACTGAAGAAGATCTGGCCGCAGCAAGGGAAAGAATTTTGGAGAAGAAGATTCCAACATCCTCTGTTGTGGAGCAAAGTGGCATGGCCCATTCATCGATCCCACTAGATGCAATGGGAAGAGGAGAGGATGAAGATAGGCTTCAAGATGTAAGTCTCTACTGACATTTATGGTTGACTCATATTCATACAAGATGTATCTATTTAATTTTATGATTGTCTATGTGTAGGAAACAATTGAAGTGGATAAATTTGCAACAATGAGTGGTGGTGACCGTGTTTCCCGGGGCCATGGCTCTTCCTTGGCACAATACATCAGATAATTTCCAAAGGAAGATTTTGTCATAATCCACAAGGACTTTTCCCCTCAAGGACACTTCATGACTTGGTGTGTGAAGGCCTTGAGCAAAGTTTTGTGCCTATCTACAAGAACGCAAGGGACCAATTGTATATTTCTAGTTAGGAAGTCCCTTGCCCTTACTACCCTAGGAGTTAACTTTAGAGGAAAAGCATTAGGTCAAATAGGAATAGATTTAGTTCTTGGACTGACAAACCATGAGTTAATATGCCAATCAGTTTTGACTTACCAATTGCCACTATCTTTTCAGAGAAGAAAGAATGTAGTGGAGAGGCTCAAGGCCAAGAGCCAATTGTAAAAACTTTATAATACCAATTATTGTTTTTCCAATATTCATGTGCATTCAATCTATTATATCTTTATAGTTTTTGACAATCTCATAACTTTTGCACAGTTTAATCAGTCTTTTTCCATTATTTCTTGTAATTTGTGTTGCCCAAAATGATTGCAATGGCTTAGGAATGCAAAAAAAAGGCCTGCCACAAAAACGCGGGGATGGGCCCTGCAAAACTTTTGCAGGGCCCATCCCCACGTTTCTATGGCAGGCCTTTTTTTTGCATTCCTAGGCCATCCTATGCACTAGGTTACCTATATTGATGGTCTATCTCCCTCAATTAGCACCTTCACTTGGGGAATTGTGGAAGACTCTTCTTATGTGCAATAATTAGAGAAAGTTAGGACTCCTCTTGGTGCATATAAGCATGGAGTAGTAAATAAGTATGGCAATGGCATGTGCCAATCATATGCCCCAATGTGTATGGCATGGGTTTCCATGGCTTGGAAATGCCAAAAAAAGGCCTGCCACAGAAACGCGAGGATAGGCCCTGCAAAAGTTTTGCAGGGCCCATCCCCGCGTTTCTGTGGCAGGCCTTTTTTTGGCATTTACAAGCCATGAAATGCATTAAATATCATTACCACTTACAACAAGTACAGAAAAAAGAATGATACAACTATGAAACACACTTCAAAGAGGTACTGGAAAAAGACACCTAGAAACATAGGAGAAATAAACTTCAAAACAAGTAAAGTAAGAGATAAACACTTGGGAGAGAAAATATGAGAAGACAAAGATTATATTCATCATTTGGGATTTACAAAATATTCATCATATGGGATATAAAAAAGGTTCTCCAAACAAGGGAGTACAAATTTTTGTTAAGGGTTATTCCCTCTAATTCTCATAGCTAGTTGCAAATCTTTAGGTTGTATTGTAACTCTCTTTGCATGGATGGCACATAGGTTAGAGTCCTCCAACATTGACATAAGATATGCCTCTGCAGCTTCTTGGACAGCTTCAATGGCTATCCCTTGGATACGAAGTCTAGCGCAATAGCGTTGGATCTCTTCCTTCACAACTCTTGCAAATAACCTTCATGGAATAAGAAGCTCCACAGACTTTTGATAGTGTCGAATCTTTGCAAAGGCTCTGGTTTGCTTTCTACACCTTTGTGGTGCTCTTGCATTTGGGGGGATGTTGGGTTGTGGTCCTTCTGGTCTACGACATGGTTGGTAGTTCTTCTTTCTTCTTAGAGGACGCCTAGATGGTCCTGCCTCATCATTACCTTCCTCTGCCCAACCTTGCTCTCTTTCTTCATCGGTTGGTCTTTGTCCTTGTCCTGGGGGGAGTATCTTGCCTCCTTGTGTTACTCGACGGTTCACGGGGATATCATCATTGTTCCATGGTGGCTCATTTATACTTTCTTCATCTAAGGAACTTGATAAATTTGATGTCTCAATCACAACTTTCCTATGTCCTCGTTGTTTGGGCCTTGACGTGATTGGTGTCCTGACTGGGGGCTCATCATCAGATGGGGGAGGGGAATAATTTATTTCTTGAGATACATCTCTCTCTGGTGAAGCTTCATCCCCCCTGTAAAGGAATGCTACCGGATTGTGTACCTGCACCCGAGCTTCGTCTAGAAGAGTGGCTTGTGGTTCGACACGCTTCTTGTGGGGTGTCATCCATGTTGGGCGTTGAGTACCTTGCACATGTCTAGGGTAGACGACATGATCCTTCCTAGCAGTCTGCTTTGTGCGTGCCATTCTCTTAGGTTGTAAAGTGGTAAAATGAGGAAGGACACCTCTATTTATAGGCTTTCACTTAAAATTGTCCTGTTCACATTAAAATGGATAAAAATTAGTTTTAAGACATTAAAATTATTTTCACAAAAACAGTAAAATTTTATTTGAATTGAAAGGGGTTATAAAAACCTTGAAAAGAATAATGCATTTTCAGAGTTTGGAAACTATTTTCAAGCAAAACCCTCGCGGACTTTTTGTGCACGCCATTGGGCATGATGTACGGGTCCTGACGATGACATGCACTTCTCTCTTGCAATATCATGTTGTAGCTTTTGTGTAATCTTTGCTATTCGTGACTCACATGCTCGTTCCATTACATATTTTCTAGCGAATGTCGCACGAAAAAACCAATTGAACATTTCTTCTAAATAGTTTGATTGGAGTAGACCACCCCCATGACGAGTGTTTTTAAAGTAAAAACCTCTAGCCCTGTAATGTGACTTCTCCATTCCTTGTGTACTAAAAATGTCCACTGACCCATATTGATTCATAAAAATATGCTCCATGTTAAAAAAGAATATGCTATGATCTGGTCAATAAGATATACACATAGTGTTTAAGACCAAATAAAAAAATGTAAGCGAAACTTACTACATAGTAGTGTGTAATGTTGCTTTCTCCCCAAGATAAGATGAATGACTGTGTAAACTCCTTCAAAGTCACTTGGAATAATTCTCCTTGTGAAGCATTGGTGGAAACCAAACACATCAAATGTAACAATTGATCGAACGATGACCAAACCTTCTTTTGCTTGTTAATGAGATCAACCTGACTATCATTGTGTGTTGTAATTGAACAGAGGTCCTTCCAAAGCTCCCATTTCCCATCATCTTGACTATTCACATATCTTTTCAAGAAACGTCTTGCCTTCTTCCCAGTCATTCAAACTTTTTGTAAAATCTCTTGAGATTCACCATACTTCTTAACAACTAAAGATACGTGGCCACCATAACAACCTATAGAATTCAAAAGATCTTCTATTTTTTGGATTGCTATTGTAGACCTCTCTAGTGGTTTCATTGCAAATGCATATTCAACATGGAGTTTCAAAAGCCTATCAAAGATCCTCATGAGTGCATGCAAAGTACAAAAGTGAACATTGACTAATGGAAATGAGATAATGGGGTTCCAATCATTGCTTATTTTATCAGGAGTCGGTTTCTGTAACATTGGAAACCTTAAAAGTGATATCTCCCATTCCTTGTGATTTGATGAGTCTGTTTCATCAATTTCTTCAAAGTCATCAACTCTCATCAATGCCCTTGTAGGTTTAGACTGTCTCTTAGATCCTTTGTAACCTTGTGTACAATATGGGCAAGGATAGAGAGAAGATGCTTCTTGTTTACAACCTAACATGCATTTTATACTCTTAAGGTCTCCACCCAAATGCCATTCTACCTCAAATTCACCTATATCATCTACAAAAAGCTTTTGCCCATGTATTTGAGAAGAGATTACTTCCGTAATCCATGGAGTCCTACTAAAAATCCACGAAATAACATTGTTTGTTTCTTTGGGAACTTCTATAGCACCTAACCACCAGATATCTCTCTCTGATTCCACACTGTAAGTCAAATGATCGCTCCCTCCTAAAGTTTCATCACTCATTGCATGGTCCATAATTTCATTCATTAGCGTCACAAACCTTTCTAGTCGCCGACCCTTTATGATTTGACACTCATCAAGCTTCAGTATGAACTTTAACTTAACATTACAATCTGCACAAAGGAGAAAATATTATCTTAATATGACACTTGAATGCAATAAAACTTCAACACCAAATAAAATGTAGTAGGGGTACCTTTGATTGTTGAACTATAAAAGTGAACCATTGCTTGTTGAAGCTTCTGAAGATCCACAAATAGATTGTTGAATTTAGTGTAAGTAAATCCTTGTGTAGATAGGATTTTTGATTGCTTCTTGGGATTATTTGGATGATAAACAGAGGCAGGCACTGTTTCTTCTATGAATAAATATTGTCCAATAGTACGAGTCACATCCTTATTCGAAGTTTTTTTATTGATAGACAGTCTATATAGGCATGGAAATACACTTCGAGAAATACCTTGTGATTATAAGGCTTGCCTGAGAAGGGTGTACATTGAAGTATACCCATTTCTACTCATGCCCGCTTCGTCACATATTGCTTGCACATCTTGCACTGTGATAAGGTTTTTTAATTTCTTTGAAAACTCATCTTCAACAACAACTCTAATACACTTTCCTATGTGTGATTCTAAAGCATAAGTGATTTCTTTGGTGTTTATACAACTATTCATCAGCTTGAATTGGTCTTGTGTTGTTGATGAAGCAGTTATGTCTTGAATAAACGACCTACACAATGAAAGATTCCATTACAAATCTTCATTAAAACATATAAAAGTAAAACAAACACTCACCTTGTTGCATAAATACGTCGTTTGCGTGCTCCACCACCTTTTGAAAGAGCTTCAAAGGATGACAATGCTCTTTTCCTATGTCTCATACCAAGTGGAGTCTCTTTCAGCTGCTAGAGATTGTCAGTTAACTTTGAAATTGTGCTTTGTTTTGCTTCAATATCCTGCTCCAAATCTGCAAGTTGTTTTTGTAAAGATATGATTGTGCTTTCTAAAGTGACCACCCTCATATGATGGATGTGATATTGTTGGAACCAATACTTAGCAGTAGCAAGTGAATGTGTAGATAATCGCTTGCAGTAACCTAATAGTCGAGCTTCACCCGCACCAATGAACTGAAGTAAAGTTGAGAGGTTATGGAATGTTGGATGGTACGAAGATATTGGATCAAGAGGATATAGTGAACCATGAGCCCAAAGATCAATACTTTTTTCTCCAGCTCCACAACGTTCATTTTGAGAATTGGCATCATTGTTGCATCGTGTATTTGGAGCAAACTCTCTAGGCACACGAACATGGATACTTGTTGATGCAGGAGCATGCGGACGTTCTACTGTGAAGTTTGTGATACATGTCAACACCACCTTTGCTAATGACCAGCAATATCAAAACCAAAGATGAAAAACTCGTTGCAAGGGACTCTAAAGCATATGTTTTGCTCAAAAAATGTGTTTTCTTGTATGTGTATGGGTTAAAGCGTATTTTTCCACTATGTATGGCTGAAAATGATGAAATTTGAAAAAAGTCATTTTTTGGGGGAAGCATAGTGACGGATTTGATGATGTGGCACTTACTTTTGGAGGGAGTTTAAAAATTATACTTTTTCTAAAAGAAACTTCAAAAAATGGGCCCAAAAAAGTGACTTCTAACATATATATTAAAAAATAGGCCCATCTGAGTTAATATACACTGAAAATGAGACTTCCTAAAAAAACTCATTCTTTTATTCAAATACTGTATGAGTTTGATGATGTGGAAAGTAGATTCTCTTTCTCTCTCTCTAGAAGATGAAAGACAGAGGCCTAATGAAGCCTAAAAAAAAGCCTACTCCAGCCTACTAAAAGTGCCCTACTAAATGCACTTTGTCCCCTTAAACAAGAACAGAATTAAGCTTAATCCCTAAAAATTAGGGATCCTTATAAGGCCCATGCAGGGTTCGTTTTTTCCCCTAATGATATGAATGAACGAACTAAAAAACTGATCATCAATGTGTTATAAGTTTTACAAAGTGTACTATTTTTTTTTCTATTGTCTTCTCTACAAAACTATGGAAGTGATTTGAATTTGTTAAGTTTTTGATTGAAAATCTTCTCATGGGATTGGAAGTTAGTAGTTGATTTGAAAACTTGGAAAAGACTCTTAAAAGATTGAGATAGGATATATAGATTTTTCTTCATCTAAGCCACAATGGGAACTTTTACTTCAAGGACTCGTTTTCCACTACTAGATTTAGATTTAGATATTTTTAGTTAGAGAGATTGATTTTAGCTGACACAATTGCATCATTGTTTTTAATTGTACCATTGTTAGTTGGATTGTATTAATCTCTAGAAAGTTAGTTCATATTGTATTCATTGATTGTATTGCTCATTAAAAGTAATGGAAGTAATGTATCTTCACTCGTCCCTTCTAATGTCTCCATTCCAAGTGATGTTATGATGCATACACTTCACTCCATAGAGATGGACATGTATTCACTTTCTTCAACTTTGAATCTCTCCTCCCTCATCCATCACTCCTCTTGAAATGCATGAGGGGCTCTACCACGTATGCCAAGAAGGAACCCTACATGTGATGATGTGATGGGAAGATGGCAAGAACTAATGCACCCGGCCTTTCATTAGTCTCCTGACTTTTAATAGTTTGAACTCGACTTGACACTCCATGATAATGTAGCGATTGTTGTTGGAATCCTTTGCATGTCACCCACACCCTCAAGAGAAGGAAAAAAACATGACATACTAAATTATTTCTGTATTTAGGTTTTTATTTAGTCAAATATAAGTTCTATTTTCACTACACTTGTATTTGAACTTGATCATCAAAGTAAACTTCTTGTTAATTTCACTTTCAAGGTTTTTGAATATCTTCATTGTAAACCCTCACTAAAATTGAAAGGATTTTTTTATTGCTTGCAAGAACTCATTCTATCCTACATTAGGTTAGAAATTCATGATGTGCAACTTCTATCACCTATTCAAGATAGCAAACATTGGTTGGGAAAAAAATAAAAAGCACAAAAAAACTCTAAAATCCTAAAAAGTTCAAAAAGTAGAAAAATTCATAAAACCAAAAGAAAACATATTTCAAAGGACCACTTTAATCGATACTTAATTTAAAAATAAGAGAAAATATTAAAGTAGGAAAGAAAAATAGAAAAAATAAAAGAAAAGAAAAAAGAATGTTAAATTGCAATGAAATATAGATAAACTATAGACAAAGAAGGCATTAAGAGAGTGAACAAATAAGAAAGTAAAAAGAAAAAATCAAGCTCCAAGTGATAATCAAAAAGAGAATGAAGTGAGGCTAAAGTTGCAAAACATAAGATCAAAACCTAGAGTGAGAATCAAACTCTAGAGCTATAGCTAGAGTGGAAGTCAAACTCTAGACATAAACTAGAGTAAAATTCAAACCCTAGATTAAGAATCCAGCTCTAGAATTGAAACCCTAGAGTAACATTCTAACTCTAGCGTTGGAGCTCTAGAGTGAGAATGAAGACTTTAGTTCTAAGTCCTAGTGTAAAATTCGAGCGTTTTAATCCAATACCTAGAGTGAAGTGAAGATAATGATTGTGAGTCATAGAACCAGGAATTGATTCAACAAAATTCATCACCTAGAAAGTGAAAAAAAAAACTCTAAACTAAACTTTAGCTAAATTTTCAAAACTCGTGGATTGTAAAGGTAAATGTGACTACATAATATCAAAAATCCTAGAGATTTGTTCAAGACTCTAGAAGCAAAACCTTTGGTTGAGAACTCCCTTCAGAGAGATGAACTAGATACAAGAAGTAACTCAATAATATCTCATACATGAGATTACAACAAGACAAAATAGAATGTCCAAGATACAAGACTAGACAAGACTAGAACAAGGACAGTAGTAAAACTCGAATTAGAACTTGGAGAGTACTTACTTGGTGGTCACGAGTTCTTGCACTCTCAAGACTAGCATTGGCAAGACTTAATATGTATGTGGCCAACCCCTCCTATTCATCAATGGTGGTTACCGACTCATGATGCCATCGATGATGTCATCAATTCAAAACATGACCTCTCGATATTAGAATTAAGCAGGCGGAAGATATTCAATCACGTTTTGGCATGTTCTGAGCACAATGGAAACATTAGTTTCTCCAAATTATGAACAAATAAGGAGATATAGAAATCACATCGAATGTGAAATTCAAGATGGTTTCGTTTGTCCATGACATTGTACATAGAGAGAGAGAGAGAGAGAGAGGGAGATGGTGGCTGGGGATAGGAGGGGTCTATGGGGGAGGGGGCTAGGGGAGGGGAGCGATGGAGAGAGAGAGAGAGAGAGATGAAGAGAGAGAGAGAGAGAGAGAGAGAGAGAGAGAGAGAGAGAGAGCCAGAGAGAGTGAGAAAGGGAGGGAGGTGGCAGGTGGAGAGAGGAGGGGTCTGCGAGGGAGGGAGCTGCGGGAGGGGAGGGGAGGGGAGAGAGACACGAAGAGAGAGAGATAGAGAGAGAGAGAGACAGAGAGAGATAGAGAGAGAAAGAGAGGGGGGGAGGTGGTGGGTGGGGAGAGGAGGGGTCTGCGGGGGAGGGAGCTGCGGGAGGGGAGGGGAGGGGAGAGAGAGAGAGAGAGAGAGAGAGAGAGAGAGAGAGAGAGAGAGAGAGAGAGAGAGAGAGAGAGAGAGAGAGAGAGAGAGAGAGAGAGCGAGAGAGAGGGGAGAGAGAGAGAGAGAGAGAGAGAGAGTGGTGGCGGGTGGGGATAGGAGGGGGGGGGAGGGAGAGGGAGGGAGGGAGAGAGAGAGAGAGAGAGAGAGAGAGAGAGAGAGAGGTGGCAGGTAGGGATAGGAGGGGTCTACGGGGGAGGTGACTGCAGGGGAGAGAGAGAGAGACAGATATATATATATATATATATATATATATATATATATATATATATATATATATATATATATATATATATATATATATATATATATATATATATATAGAGAGAGAGAGAGAGAGAGAGAGAGAGAGAGAGAGAGAGAGAGAGAGACAGAGAGAGAGAGGAAGGTGGGAGGTGGGGAGAGGAGGGGTCTGTGGGGGAGGGGCTGCGGGAGGGGAGAGAGAGAGAGAGAGAGAGAGAGAGAGAGAGAGAGAGAGAGAGAGAGAGAGAGGTGGCGGCTGGGGATAGGAGGGGTCTTTAGGGGAGGGGGCTGCGGGAGGGGAGGGGGGGAGAGAGAGAGAGAGAGAGAGACAGAGAGAGAGAGAGAGGGGAGTTGCACGCACTACACAATGCCTCTTTCCTATGCATAACCTTCTGCAACAAGCCTATCCTTATACCTCTCAACTGTTCCATGAGGCTTATGCTTCAGCTTGTAAAGCCACTTAGTGCCAATGGCCTTCTTGCCAGGAGGCAAGTCACATAAAGACCAAGTACCATTCTTCATTATAGCATCATATTCTGATTGCATAGCACCCATCCAAGTTTTTGAATTTTGTCCTTCGGTAAATGAAAGAGGCTCATTCTCATCACAGAGACTAGATGCAGCCATAGCATAGCAATCTGATGCAAAACATGCACTATGAGAGCCTAATCGAGTACGATATGATAAAGCTGCATCTAATTTGCTTTCACACAAAGTCTGCACCAACTATTTTAGCATATTTTTTGCCTCCTCAATGTCAGCTCTCTGATCAAGAAGTGCATCACGTAAATCTGTATAAAAAATGGGATGATCTGCATCATCACATGAAACCTAAGAAGGCTAAGAAGTTTCCTCACTATCCACCTGTAAAAAGAGGTAGCAAAGTATCATACATGTCTTTGGAGCTAACAGATGTGTCCTTAGTACATGAAAGCAATGGCTGAATAGCATCTTCCATAAGAACATCATCACGGCTAACCAGAATGTGTTTATTTTGTGGATATTACAGACGATAGCCTTTACATTCAAAACTGTACCCAACAAAAATACATTTTACTACTTTATCATCCAATTTCGGCGATGTTGGTCAGGCACTAATGCATATGTCAAACAACCAAAAACATATAGCTGAGCAACAAATGGCTCGTGATCATGCCAAGCCTCATATGGAG
Organism: Ceratopteris richardii; assembly: GCA_020310875.1. Lineage (NCBI taxonomy): Eukaryota > Viridiplantae > Streptophyta > Polypodiopsida > Polypodiales > Pteridaceae > Ceratopteris > Ceratopteris richardii. The sequence goes on along the minus strand of CM035435.1, from coordinate 3,398,427 downwards.
TGAAAGACAGCAAAGCTTTAGTGGGACACTTGTTAAGTACATATGCTACACACATGATTGCTTCAAGCTAGAAGCTATGTGGTAAAGCTTGACTCTTGACCATACAGCTCACCATCTCCATGAGTGACTTGTTCTTTTGTTCAGCAACTCCATTCCGTTGGGGTGTATATGGCACTATACACTGGTATTTTATCCCATGTTCAGCCAGAAATGCATTAAAATTAGAAGACATATGTTCCCCCCCTCGATCAAAACGAAAGGTGCCCATTTTACATGCTGACATATTTTCAGCAAAAACCAAAACGTGTTTAAAGCACATACACACTTTGGACTTTGCCTTTAATGGATATACCCATGCATGCCTGGAAAAATCATGGATGAAAGTCACAAAGTAAAGATAACTTCGAAAAGAAGGTGTCTGCATAGGACCAGAGACATCACTATGTACAAGCTGCAATTTTTGAGTAGCCCGAACTGAACCATCTTTTTGAAAGGTAGAATGCTGCATTTTTCCCAAAATATAGCCTTCACAAACATGTTTTCCGGGTCCCTCAAGTTTGGGCAAAGAGGACACCATTTCAGATTTTTGTAGGCGTAACGAACTAGCAAAATTCAGATGACCAAAACATGCATGCCAAAGCTTTGCATCTGACATAGTCTAAGAATCATGTATTGCACATGCCAAATCATTTAGAGATCTTTCATAGTCTATGAGCTTATACAACCCATGACATAAAATGCCAAAAGCAATAATCACATCGCCATTTGACAAATCATGAACTGTACATCTATCATCAACAAATTTCACAACCAAGCCAATCTTGGCTAATGCAAAAATTAATAACATATTTTTCTTGATCCTTAGCACAAACAAAGCATCTTAAAAAGTGATAGAACTACCATCTGCAGTAGTCAAAATGATCTTACCAACTCCCATAACAGGATAAGAGGAGTTCTTGGCACATGTAATAGTATTCCCTATAGGAGGATGCTCGAGTGAAGAGAAGAAACTATGCTGCGAGGTAATACGTTTGGTTACCCCACTATCAAAGTACCAAACATCTGAGTCTACTGCACACACACACTCTTCTTGCAAAGATAGGTCTAAACTGCAAATAGTAATAAACACCCATTATTCTTCCTACACAAGATTAGTAGACTCTCTTTTTGGTGTAGAGGCTTTTGCAACAATTATTCGAGCCTCTTTGTTCTTTGCCTCTTTACCAGCCTGTTTTGGACAGTTCTTTATGATATGATCATTTTCTTTATAGTACTTGCAAAACAATTTATGATTTTTTTATTTCTTTTCATCTTTGTCTTCCCTCTTCGATTGTGTAGAATTAGTAGATTTCTGCTTACTAGTTGAAGAGCTCCATTTTCCTTTGCTCTTCTGACTAGCCATGAAAGCTTGATCTGCAACACGTATAGTGGACCTGTTCTGCGTGGACTAATCTTCTACAAAAGAAGAGATACTAACTCCTCAAATGACAAGGAATTTGGATTGCCTTTCATCATCAACCGAAGAGTAGGAGCAAAACTCTAATATGAATCAAGAAGACCATTCAGAACGGTCTACACAAGTGAGCTATCTGGTATAACCTCATGAGCAAAATTCAATTGTTCCTTTAAGTCTTTGATCTTTGTTAGAGAATTGTCCATAGAATCATCTTCATTCATGTGCTCACTCTCCAATTGTTTTCGGAGGTAAGCAACATGAGCCTCATTCCTAGCTTGGTACAATGTGGTAAGTGTATCCCAAGCATCCTCAGCTGTTTTGCAAGAGCGAATGTGAGGAATAATGGCACGTTGGATAGACAAAGCTATCAATGCATGTGTCTGGGCATCTATGCCATCCCAACGAATTTTCTCTATAGTAGGTGCAGTAGAAAACGCAGCACAAACACGGATATGCAAAATATCATCATCTTAGACACCTTCTACATTAGCTTTAGTACCTACAATTGTAACAGTTGCAGATGTGAAAGGATGTTTTTCAACACCCTACAGAATGTTCCACAATCCTTTTGCAACCAATACATGTCTTGGTACCATCCAACTTATCCTCAACAACCAACATACAAAATACATCACTGCTTTCAGTCATGGCCGGTGACGAAAATACGTTGATGCAAAAAATTGACTGTATCTCAAAACGTTGAATGGGACAGCCCAAAAGAGTTCTGCTAGACCTGAAGCAGACTTTGCGATGCTTATACTGGCAAACTGAAACAGGTATATACCTTTGGCATAAAAAGATAAAATAACATGCATAAGCGCTCCGATAGTGCGTTGGGAGGCCAAAACGAGCTCATATTGCTGAACAGGTTGTATAGGAGTAGGGGCTTCAGTAGGAGACTATTCTGGAGAGGGTTGTGGTGACGGTGATTCTGGAACTTGTAGGCAGGGAATAGTTCCTCTCATGCGCTTTCCTGCTCGTGCTTTGCTAGCCTTCCTAGCTTTCTTTGTGGTTCCCTTGAATGCTTTCAGCTCCTCGCTTGTCATTGCATGCTCGATAGGTAAATCGTAAGCCAAACACATATATACGATGCGCGTGAGAGCACAACATCCATTGATTATCTTCTTTCTTTCCCATCTATGTTGTGCTAAGTACAACTGATCAATTATCCAGCTAGCCAGATCTACGGTTTGAGGTCCAGTACATGCTAAATATAAACCAAACCAGATACGCTTGTTGTTGGAAGCAGCCAGAGGCACAGACGATGTGGAAGCATGTAACGACGGAGCAGTGAGCCAGTGGAATCTTTTTTCAAAGAATCATGTTCCAAAAATACTTTTCAAAAACCTCCAACAGTGATTTTTATCACTATTGTAACATATGTAACATAGAAAAACCCTTTTCTTAATTTCTAGCTCCATTTTGTGCAAGCCGAGGAGTCCTCGAGCTTGAGGAGCTTAGGTAGAACAAGCGTATCAATTTTCGTTATTTTTAGACACCGTTTACCATTTCAAATAGGATCTAGGACCTATTTTTTAACTATGCCGGTCACTAGATGTGAAACCGATCAAAACTAGTCTAGAAACTATAAAAAGAGCTAGAGAGCTCATTTTTGAGGTTAGCTTGTTTGAGGTTAGAGTGCTTTTGAGCTTGTAATAGTGTTCTTGAGTAATAGAGTGGATTTCTCACCTTCCATTGTGTCTTGCTTGTCTCTTCGTAGTGTGTGTGTATGTGTGTGTGTATCTTTGTGCTTCTCACCTTCACTCTCACTTCATCTCACATTCACGATCTTCATATCACTCCTATCTCTTCCGCGGATTGATAATTAAGGAGGTCAAGCTTCTTAACGTGGTACTTACCATTGTGCTAGAGCAACACCAAATTTGGCACCGTTGCCGGGGAACGAGTCTAGGACGAATGTGTGATGGTAAGAGTATAGCAAGAAGTAGCGTTGGAAGGTAAAAATTTCAG